>JAUPFZ010000006.1:3792500-5042500 GCA_036937285.1 Euphydryas editha
AAACGTTTTTTAAATTTATCCAGCCAGCCTTCACTGGCACGAAAATCATCTTTTTTTGTAATTTTTTTATAAAATTCGATTGCTTTTGCTTTCAGAATTTCTCCAGATACAGGAATGTGTTTAGAACACTCCTGCATGAACCACATGTAGAGAGCGTTTTCCATTGTTGGACATTTACTAACTCTTAATGTTTTACGCTTTCCTGGTCCAGATTCCATCGTCTTCACGTGGTCCATTATCTTTTGTCTTTTTTTCTTAAGATCGTGTATAGTAGCACGTCCAACTCCATATTCTTTTGCCAATTTACACATGTTTTCTCCACTATCTAACTTCTTTAAAATGTCTACTTTATCTTTCAAAGGTAGAGTCATGTGTTTACGTTTACTTGACATTTTTAACTACAATATTTTCACTTAAAACAGCATGTAAATATGTACGCACGTGCACGTGATAAGTATTGAGGTAAGACTGTTTGAAGCGACGGAGCGCATACGCGGTGTGTGGGGTAGGAAGGGGCGAGGGAGCAAGCGGAGGGTGCCGGATTATTGAACGCGTCGTTTCATTGTTGTGCCGGATTAGTGAGATTATACCGTAATATTACAAAGATACATACAATTTTGGATTGATCTAGAAATGTTAATGTTTTTGACATAAACTTTTCGTTTATATACATTTTTAATGAATCCTAACCCAAAAGTGTGAAAAAAAAAAACTAGCCCAGTAGTTTAAAATACACACATAAACAATTCTTTGCAAAATAGAAGGATTATATATGGATATTGGATTGTTTTTAGTGACACTCGCAAGGTTAATACGAATCGATTGACGTAAGAATCATCAAAATTGGTCCACGCGTTTGATCTCTACATACATACATACATGGACTGATGAACACATTAGCCTCCTTTGTGTCGCGCAATCGGGTAAAAATATTTCTTTTGTAGATGGTCATTTTGTTTTTAAGAGTGAGACAGCTATAATATTTAAAAATTATGACAAACCTTGTACTTCCAAGCATGTAGGTACATGACCAGGTCCCTAGGTCTGGGGTCTCTGTATCTAACGCGACACTCGTAGCAGTGAGGGTCTGGTGTGAGAGCGTCCGAACCAGAAGAACTACCAGCAGTAGTGGTCACACCGGTTGCGCTACCAGGGTTGGTGGAACTTGTAGCTATGATCGCTGGTGTGCAACCAGTTTGAGTCGCGACTGTCACTTTTTCTGACTATTTAAAAAAAAAAAAACAAAATTATTATGGATTTTAAAAGAAAAAAATAAAAACGGCAAAATATTTTATGCATCACATTAATAACTCTATTTTTGGATTAAAATCAATAGTTTGTTTTATATTTCTCCATCTAAACATATTTAAAATTAATCTTACGTAAAAATGAAAATTTTTCGCTTTTATAACTTAATGTTTATATTAAAATGTGTTTGATATGTTTTGTTTTTTTACAAAAAAAGCAAATCAGTAACTCTCCAATATTGTCAGAATTTAAGTCCCTCTACCTTGGCATCACTGGAGTCCTCGTTGAGGCCGGGTGAGGTGCTCGGAGAGGGCGCGGGGGAGGGCACACCAGCTGGTGCCTCTGATGCACTCGATGGACTTGCTAGAGTTGCTACAGAATTTACAATTTTTTTTTTTTATTGCTATAATTTGTTATAGCAGCCCATAAAGTGCGATGCGTAAAGGATTACATACTTCCTTCCTATATTATAAACTATCTACTGCCCGTGGCTTCGCCCGCGTTGATGTCGGTTATCGCGATCAAAAAAAAATTCCTACGTTACTTCTAATACCTCCAAGAATATGTGTACAAAATTTCATGATGATCGCTTTTAAGTAGTTTTTACGTGAAAACGTAACAAACAATCTTACTTTCGCATTTTGCTAAAGTTGCTACAGAATTTACCAATTTTGTTTTTTTATTACTATAATTTGTTATAGCAGCCCATAAAATGCGATGGATCAAGGCCTACTCTGATATTAAGATGAAGGAAGTAATCTTATTGTTAGACTTTTTTATCCGTGTTGAGTATCAATATTTCGCAGTTTGATTATTTTTGGCCATTCATCCAGTCATATAAGCTAAATCACAATTTATGATAATGAATGCCTTTAACATTCATCTATAAACAATCTTGTACTACGAATAATATCGCTTACTAACTTTCATGCACGAACGGTATTTACATTAAAAAATGTTTCGTTTTTTTTTTTTTTTTAACTTAATGCCTGTGTTTTAGGTAACAGCCGACTGATATACATTTTTTAAATAAATATATATATAAATAATACATATAGAAATAAATACATATTACACCCAGATTCGAGTCGGGAATCGAACCCACGAACCTGGAACAGAAAGCAGGGTCACTGCCAACTGCGCCAACGGGTCAGTCATTTAAAGTCAAAATATCTATTTTTTTTTATAATTTATAACTTCATGTTTGTTTTTATCATTGTATATAAATACAAATAAGTATGCTAAATATTATAGATCAATGGCTAAATATTAATCATTTAAATTAATTTGTTAATATTTTGGAGTACAATTAATTAATAAACAAATTTAAAATAAATGTTATGTTCACCCTGTTATGTATATTATCACCTATTAATTATTACCTGTATGTTAGCTTCAGTAAATGTTTAATTTTTTTTAAACTAAAAACAATTATGCATTGGAAATAGTGTTATTTTAATGGAGTAAAAGTGAAAAAGTTAGTGAAAAACAATTAAAATAATTGTGTCTTACGCGTCATAACGGTTGAAGGAGTCAAGCCAGGAGCCGGTGACTCCAATCGAGGAGAAGATTCTCTTGATGCGGGACCTTCGCATTCATCTTCGCCAACTGTAGTTAATAAATTAATAAATATAAAAATGAAGAAGTCAAAAGAATTGACGCTGATAGAAGATAGATAGAATCTGCACACGTTGAAAGTGATATGGTTAGAGACCCAGGGAATGGAATCTCTTGGAGTATTATACGGCTTTTACTTTTAAGACAATATAAAAACAAGAATTAAAAAATATATAAAAAAATAAATACAAAAAAGTAAATAAATACAAAAAACTTAAAAAGATCCCTTAATAAGATTTTATTGATAATAAAAACTCTCATACCAAATCTTTAATTTAAATAAATAATTAATAACTTAAAGAATAATTAAATAAATTCAAATGATATTATATAAAAGTGATGAATAAGTAAAAATTAACTAAACAAAATATATCACAGAAAACAATAATATTTTTAGTTAAAAATTAATTATTTAATTTAAAATATAAAATAAATAAACAAAATTAAAATAACATCACTCTCACTTCCACTTAAACTGGTTGGTCGGTCTATAGGCAGATTGATTAGTGAATGATAATTAATAATTTTTATCGCTACCCAATTAAATTAGTAATTTTATACCCCTATCTTTCTCTCGTATTATTTTTAGTATTCAATCATTAAATAATATGTATTTACTCAATATTAACGAAACTGATGTCCGATAAAACTCGAATAAGTTTAGGTGACATTTTGTAATTTATATCATTTTTTAATTCAATAAATAAATAAATAATAAAAAATGTAATATCCAAATAATTTCGGAAAAATTAAAACAATGATTGATCTGATTCAACTGCTGTAGACAAAGTTTTGATGTGTGTACCTTGTATTTGTTATCGATCAAACTTAAATATAGAATATAATATGTACTTTTGATTTTATTTCACCTTTATCATCCGATACGGGCTTGGAGAAGAGCATATCATCATCAGCCGCGTCTACTCCGAGCCAGTTTTCAGCATTGTGTATAGCGATCAGGTCTCTTACTAGTTGTTCATCTGTTTTGCCACCTGTGTCACCACCTTTGCCTCGAAGTGGGCCAAATACTGGGTGATTGTATAGAGGATCGTTTACTACTGGATAACCTGGTCATGAAAACATATTTATAAAGTTAATAAAGTACGATTATATATAAGATACGAAAGATTAGAGAATAGAAAATATTGGAGAAATATGAATAAAATGATAAATGCTTCGTAAATTTTAGCAAATTATAAAAATGCTCTCATAAATTGTAATCGAGTTTTAGGTATTTACAGAAAAAAACATCAATGCAATTGATACACCAACAAGTAAAGACTAAGAATTATAACTTTTATTACACTTTAATTTTACAATTTTCGTTTCTTTTAAACTAGTAGTATTAAATTATTTATGTCCTTCTACTTAAAATTATCCCAAAGGAATTATCTAGTTTCGAGATTAAAATATCTCGAGTGGTTTATTTAAAATAAAAAAGTATCACATTCTTACCCAAATATTGCAAATGGACTCTAATCTGATGCATCCTGCCAGTTTTGGGTCGACAGAGGACCACGCTAGTGTTTGCTCCTGCGTTGTAGCCCAATCGTTTGAAAACCGTCGAACAGTCCTTGCCCTTAGGCGAAACTTTACACACTCCGATCTTGTAGCTGACCACTTCTATTGGTTCTTGACATTCGATTTCCTCACTATATAACAGATAAAAAAAAATAATATAATCAAATATATTGACAACCGTTCTGGTGTAGTGGTGCGAACAGGCGCCTCCACGACGGCAGTCGCGGTATTGACTCTCTCTCGGGGTAGATATTTGTATTTGTACGAATATTTGTTTGTTAGTATATGTCCTTGTGGGAAACCCCCTCCCGTCCCATACCTCGGAGAGCATGTAAAGCCGTCGCCTCCTAGTTGTTGTCATAAGCATCTGATAGCGATCGTTACTCGTGGTAGGGAAAATTATCTGCCAACCCGCAGTGGAGTAGCGTGGTGGATTAAGCTTCAAACCCTCTCCTATATGGAGAAGAGGTCTTTGCCCAGTAGTGGGACGTATACAGACTGATTCAGTTCAGTCCAGTTCTAATAAGTATACAAAAAATACTATATGCAATTGAGTCGATATTACGTATGAACGTTTAATGAAGGAATCCCTTTAAATCCAATACAATCAAAATTAAAAATTCATATTGTAAGAGGATTAAAAAAATAAAACGTATTTTCCGTTTTATTTTTGTTTACTTTTACTCCAAATAATATTATTTTATGCATGTGTATTTCAATAGCATTGAAGGTTTCTCTCTCGCTATGAATAATCAGCATTCATATAAATTGTGCGTTTATTTAAAATATATCACTGTAAATATTAAGATTATCTTTCTATATTGTTAATACAAATAATAAGTCCATCAATATTTTATATCAATGCACACACGTAAGTCTAATCTGCAATCAGATTTGTCATCAATGTAAGCAAGCGCAGCATCCAATATTTATTTAAATTAACAATGTAAACTCACTCAGGGAACTCGCCGTCGACTCGACAAACATACTCCTTTTGAACCTGTCGATTTCTTATTTGATGTTCCATTTGCCTCGCCTTCTTCGGACTCCTCCCGAATAGTAGGAGACCTAAGTTCAGTAGTTTAAAAATATTATTGATAGGTACTTACTTCCAAAGTACTTAGTATAAATAAATAAAAAAAAAAGCATTGAATCTTTTAGGTACTGATATAGTAACGTTTGTGGAATTTATTTTTTAACATAAATACTTTAAAACAAATTAATTAGGAAACAGATGAAATGTATATCGCTCATAATAAATAACGTTCTCACCTGACGTTAGTCTGTCAAGCCTGTGAATTGTCCTGAGGTTTTTGAGGTTATATTCTTTAGCGAGTATGAACACAACAGTGTTGTGCCGGTATCGACCGCAAGGATGAACCTGTCGAGTCAATATTCTATGCTATAACGTACAACGACAGATCTCGAAAATCAAACAACAAATGAAATATTTGAAGAAGATATAATTTAAATGAACAGTATACAGTGAAAGATAATGTTGTAAAAAAAGTTAAATGATTTATTTTATTATCATTTAAATTTAACGTTATTTGAAGATTTAAATTATGTGCACCTAAAGAAAGCGAAAGTAGCAGCCAATATAAGTATTATAACAAAGCGGTGTTTAAGCCAAATTAACTTTATTGGTGATTCTTTGTCTACTTCTACTGTCCCATACACAATAGTAGGGTTTAAATTTTTTAATAAACAGAAAATACGAGTGATCATGCAGTTGCAATTGTGCGAAAAAATTTTTACTAAGTTTTAAAGTTTATATTAAATTTTGATTTACTAACTTCGATCCTCTATTCAATTAAATTTATACGTTTTCTTGAACAGAGAATCCTGATATTATTAGACATGGTTAATCCTGCGTTTAAAAGAAAAAGTATATCAATGCATCCATTAGGCTCGCGTTGTCACTTACAAGTGGAATTTTAAACGAAACCGAATAATCTCATGTCTTGGGAGTGATCATCGTTCCAAACTTTTTGTGCGGATCACAATCTTTGTCAGACCCTGGTAGCGAAATTACAATTAAGTCACCGAACCAAAAATCCAATATTATTTAATAAATACATCGTGTTTTCTTATGAAGTAAATCTCTACGCCTTTCATCACTGCAGTAATATATTTTAAACATATTAAAATTTGTAAAGGAAACCATGCTAAGGCTAAAGATTCATTAGAATTAATTTTGTTATCACATTCGTATAATGTAGAAACAATAGATTCAGTCGAACCAGGGTCTGACATAAAATGAAACGGTCCCAACGCTGACTCACCGGCAACGAGCAAGGCTTGTCTAGCACGAGAAGTTCTTCATCCACGTGTATGATGCGCAAGGGACTAGCGAGGACTGGCGTCTCGTGCCTGGCCCGCCATAGACAGAATATTATATTAACAAGCCCTATGATGTTGCTTTTGGGAATTGTTGTTAACATTACATTTAAACATCATTTTAGAATTGATTAATGTTTTAGATATATCATTAATTTTATTATATAAGCTGCTGGTACAAGTCAACTTAATTACAAAGTAAAAGAAAAGTAAAATGATAAACATTCGCATTTCTATAATAAATGGACCTGTTAATATTATTGATAAAACTGAGCGTATCGTAAAACCTACATACTAAAAAAATAATATACGCGAATAGTGAAAAATCAGATATAAAAAAGGGTTTCAGATACTTTAAGAACTAAGAATAAGTAAGCTACGATATAAAAAGTATTAGGGTCAGGTAGGTAATGATGATAGTGTAAAAGTATTCTTAAAAAATCTTTGTTTGGCGTTCCGCTTTATTTTAAAATTTAAATAATCCCCAGCGATTTAATAACCATGGTTCTGAAAGTTAAAAAAATTGTTTGTCCAATATATGTACATAGTACCCAATATTACGGAGCCAATGAGATAAAATTAAATAAGCATACCTCGTTAACGAATCCATTTAATTTTAACTAATATAGCATTCAGCGAAAACGTCAAACAGAGAATTAAAATTTTATATAGTCGTATTAATTCAATGAGCAAAATTCGCAATAAAGTAACATAGCATTGGGTCGCTATCGCTTTTTTTTTGTATTCTGGTATGGATAAAAATTAACTAATAAAAAATGGAAGACGCAAAACTATATTTTTTTATACTTCAAAAAGTAAAAGTATTTAAAATAATGCAATTAAAAAAAGTAACAATATTTAATAAAATAAAACAAAAAAACTCAAATTAGTTTATATGCTTCAGTAACGCAAATAAAAAAGTAATGTTGATAGAAAATAATAGCTGAGATTGTTTTTAATACGATAAGTACCAGATACAGTTCAGCGCAAAAATAGATTAGAACGATGTAGAAGATACATATAATAGCAAATTTCAAACAAATTTAATTTAGCCCAGGGTGCTGAGCAACACCATAGTAAAATCGAATCAATAAGTGCGCAGGAGCAAAAGGTTCTATTCTAAAGGTACAAAATGCACGATCAGGTTGTAATAGTTTAATACACATTTTACAAGATGTAGTTTGAATAATATCAAAAAAAAAAATTAAAATGTGGCGTATTATTGTTTTGAAATGGATATTTCAGTAACTTTCATTTTTGTATGTCTAAAGTGTTTGTATGTATGTTATTTGTTAATCATTTTGGTAAAAAATCATTTTTTTTGAATTGTTTATTATAAAAAAATAATTATACATTAAACGTAACATGGCGTTAAGTACATAATAGTTCAATTTAGGTCTTATTTGTTTAGAGTTGTCATTCATAGAGATAATACCAAAACTAAAGAGCTTGGAAGCTTATCGTTTTTAAGTATCCGCCATCTTTGGACATTGTAAATGAATTGCAACAATATATCACTTTACGATTATTGTATATTCCGAGGCCTCCCATAATAGGGATAACATCAATCAAGATAATTGGACACGGTCAGTCACTCGCTAACATAGAATAAAAATAACCATTTTTTACGAATAATAAACAACAAAGACATTACGCCTTTGGGCAGAAGTATTTCTTCTCATCGCTTTACATTGATTAAATGACTGTATTTAATACGCTTGTGGTCCAATCTTTAAAGGTATATTCGAAGAATATGTCTGCGTGCAATAAATACAGAACGATGGGTCTTTGATGTGGTCGTAAAGTATTATTTCTTAAAGTTACTTTTATTTTAAATGAAGATTGATTTTATAATTTTATAAACTGTAACGGATCGATAATTCTTCTGAAGGCATTTAATTTGCCATGAAAAATTATATTTTCCAAATGAAGAAAAAATTCCAAATACAAGTTAATTATAATAAAAAATAGTGTAAAATACTAAAGCAAAATGAATTACACTTCAATTTGAGCTTAATCTAAAATGTTGGAGTGTAAATTTTATGACGGACGCAAAACTATGTTACGAGCATCACTTAATAAAGTTTTAACTGCGTTTTGAGTATCAGCAGGTTTCAGTTTATCAAACGTTTTATTTGTAATTAAACCTAAGAACATTGAAACGATATTCGATAGTAAAAGTTCTTTAGAAGAAGTTTCAAAAGTATGAAGTGAAATATTTTTAAAAAAATTACTGAAGCGAAGCAAAGACTAGGGGAACGTTTTGTGTTTTACGACTTCTATAAATTCCGAATGGAAAGGTATAACACGGTCGAGAATATATTCTTTGTATTCCTTTCAAAACAGCTAAAGCAAAATATAATAAAATAATATCGTGGAAATTGGTCGTAACTCTAAATATTTTATGAATCTCTTTTATTTTAGACATCATATTTCATGGGTACCCGTGATCAGTTTGTGAATTATATAAAAATTTATTATAGCCACACGAATATTTTTCTCCGAATTGATATCTATCTAAGAAAGAATACGAACAAATAGTTATTTAAATAGAATCTGTCATGTTATCTCGAAATGTTATTCGTCTATATATTTCACTGTGGCTATTTTCCTTGATATTACGGAACGCCGTTCTGAATATGCCGGTACGTAACATCGGAATATTAGAAGTACTCCATCACCGAAAAGGCAGCACTTTGCGGAAAGTCGAGGACTTTGAGAGGTTCTAGCCTTTACCGACAGGAAAAGCGGATTTCGGTTCGTTTTACACATATTTCATATTGTTCTCGTTGAGTAAGTTAGGAGACCTCAGTGCTTTGTAAAATAAATTGTTACAAATGTATTATATTACAATTGTATATACGAGTATGTGTATCTTTGTTTATCGTGTTGTTAAATATGAAATTATACTAACTACTTACCTTAATGATGACCATAACCACGTAAATCTACATAAAATACATTCATAGAAGCAATAAGAAATTGAAGCGTTGGGATAGATGCAAACACAGGACACAAGTAACATTGAACGTGGTAGAAGCGAACATAACATGGCTGTCTCAATTGCCACTTACGGGGATAGAGGCTGGTTTGTTGACAACCACAATGTCCTCGTCGATATGTACGAGGGTGATCGGTTGGCTGGTCACCGGTACTTCGTGCCTGCAACGATACATACGTCAGGCCGTCGGTTCCTAGCTACAGATTCTGAGCTCGGGCGTGTCTAGTGCTTTTTCTTTTATTTCAACATGTCGCGTTTTAGGGTAACATCTGCGTTTCTATTAATTTTGTAATTATATTTTTTTTTAATTTTTATTTTTTATTAAATATAAATTGAAAAGATAAAAAAAAACATATATTAATTTAAAAGGAGGTTTGCGTGAAACATCAATTTATTTTTTTGTTAAAAATAAACTCTAGCAACAACAAGACGATACTGGCATGTTGCATTGTGTTAATGACAGATTTTAACGTTGAAATGCAGTCGGCTGTATATAGCATAAGCTTAAATTATACACTGATATTTTATATATTACGAAAATCAAAATTAAATTCGATTAATTATTATCATAATATTGTTTGACAGGTGAAGCTAAGCTTTTACTGAAATGCATGGAATTATTCAAAGTAATTTACATCACAATTTACATAGCACATAATCTACCATGACTAAAGCGATTATTCTTCACGTAGTCGGTAGAATTATATAGTTTGATATTGTTTACATTCCAGTAAGGATAATCTCGTGATAATCTCTCATTGATGTATGTGGGAACAGATTTGTACGAATGATAGCGGGATATATAAATAATCCCTGTAATGGAATAGCAGATTACGCAGGTGGTATCCTAAGATATAATAATGCAAACATGTTGCTCAGAATCCAACGTAACTAGTACCATTAATCTGATCTCGTGTGTATGAAATACAGATAACTCGAGACCAAACGACAACAAATGAACATGCGTGAGCGAAGTAAAAAATAATTTAGATATTTTAGATCGACGGTTTCTTGTCTTATGTCTTTTTCTGAGTTAATATTATAAAAGTGATCTATAATAAAAAGTGTTCTATATTTACAGAGACAAAAAACCTTATGGATAAAACTTTGACTATTTATCTTATCAAAGTAATAGAGGACTTTTACAAAACGATACAAGGGTAAAACACGAGTAAAAATCTGATATTAAGGAAAATTTATGTCATTATGAAAATTGCACTCGCATGCTCATCCGGTGCTCATTCGTTTTTATAATAATATACATAAATTTCATTGTACTACATAGTGGAAAAGGCTTGTATATACAGACAAGCTTAATGATTATACTAATACAGAAAAATCAATAAGGAACTAAGAATTATTTTCGGTGATCGAAAATCTTTGACAGTTGTTAGTTTCGGATCAGGAAAACAACTCCAAGTTATTAATATACCGGTCGGATACAAGTTCGGTCGTAAGCAAAGGTACAAAGAGGATTGTTAATGTAGAAAAGAAATCCATAGTTTCATCTTAGGTACTTATCTAAATAACAGTGTTGTGGCAAAAGTTCCGTATAAACGTTTGAAAAGAGTATACAGTCTTGTATGATGTGCCAAATGATAAACTATATCTTGTAAGCTATCTACAAGAGTAGTCTCAGCTATAGAATGAGTTGGAGAAGGTTAAGACGGAGTCAATACCTATGGACGACGTTGGCGAGTAAATCGTTATGTTTGAGTCTGTAGTCGGGGTCGACTCTTTCGTAGTTGACTGTGAGGGTGCCAGCCCTGATACACCTTTCATATTCAGCGGCGGGATGAGCCCTGAACTCCCGTGCGAAGACGTCGAGGATTTTTTCGCCAACCCATCTTCCTTTGGTGAATGTTGTAAATGTGAAGTAATAAGGATAAACTTTCCTAAGGCCTGTAAGTTTAAATGAAAACAGTTAAGAAAGTTCATCAGTAATGTAAAATATGATTTTATTTTAAGTAAAACTAAAATTAAAAGTTTCAATTAGATTTTGAGATAATTAAATCAGCAGACTCATTAATTTACTTAAATTAATTTAAACTTTGAGAACTTCAATTGTTTTTATTAAATACGAACTAGTTTTTACAGTAACGTTAACATATTTTAATTATTCGTGTAGTTAATGTAAAATTAGATTTTAATCCTCATAAAAGCAAAACTCAAAATTTTAAGATCACATGAAATAAAAACTACCCTTAAAATTGTATTAGCTCATCTTAGAAACGTGAGAACGGCAGTGTTGAATAAAAACTCAATTCACGGTTACTAAATTTTTAAATATTGACTTCAGAGTTTGCGAGTTTTAGGTCAATGCATAAGTCGAATGCATAATGTGCTTGCAAAGTGTTCCCCGGGCTACATATGAATTTTATGGTGCACACTAACTACCATTTGATCAGTATATGGTAAACTGTACTGAGTCCAACACAACTGCTTTAGATATAATAAATTATTACTTAGCACCAATTTGATTATTATATTATTATAATTGTCTAATATACAAAATGGTACAGTAATAATAAACTTAGTAAAATACGGCTATATCGAAGACTCGTTGGCACAGCGCACATGGTTGGATTTGGTCTTCGATTATAAGAAAAAAAAAAAAATTGTATTGTCCATAAACGTTTTTCATACTCGAAATTTTCGTGTGTCGTGTTTGTTTTTTGGACCAATCGAAGGCCGTTGACAAAAGCGTCTACGTACTCAAAGAAAAAAAAAAACGCAATTTCAATACTTAGCAGTCGGATACATAAGTATGCCTACTTAAGTATATATAAGCATAGTATATGTTTAGATAATTCTCTTCCTCTATATTCTTATGAACTTCATGTTATTGACAAGTATGAATAATGTAGTTTAGAAGAGATATTAAATTTTAAAAATGGGAGCCATTTGGTGTCAACTAAGATCGATGGAATTATCTAGCAAGTTTAACGTCTAATCATAACAAATAATTTCCTATTCAGTTTCGCTTTCAATATTAAATATTTTTGCACTAAATAAATGAAACATGACAATCGCGAAAAATCTTTGGTTTTATATTTCAAAGGATTCCAGTTTCTACTGTCACTGAATCTGTTTTAAGTAAATGAAATTCTGCGCAAGTGAATATTGTTTGCGTTGATTATTTCAGACTATTTTTTTTTTTTGGAGTCTCATGTGAAATTTTTTTTTAGTTTTTGATGTTTTAAGAGCCCTCTCCAAAGGACAGCTCAAAAAAATATTTTTAAGAGATCGCTCTAATTTTTTTAAATTTTAAAAATAGTCTGGAATTAATTTTTTTTTTCTATTTTTTTTTCTCCTTACGGTATAATTTTATAGGCAAAAAAAAGTTTCTGAAAGTTTCACTTCAAAATTTTAATTTTATCGGTCGCTTAAAATTTTTTTTTCATTAGTGCATTACTTTAGATTTTTTCGTGCGACCTTTTAATATTCAAATTAAAATTCCATACAATTTTATTATTCTCTTATTTACTACAATAATCGATAAAAATACACCACGGGATGAACTAAGAATCAAGGACATCATAGAAAACATAATTTTCTTAATTTAATTATTTTATTTAATCAACTACAAAACGATGATTTTTGAAATTTAATAAATTTGGAGCGACCTTTTAAAAGCTTTTTTTTTGAGCGCCACCCTAATATGCACACTAATAATAATGTTGGTAATGGTCTATACAATAATATTGATAACCGTTCTGTAATGGTGGCGAGTGGTCTTGACAGCGGCGGTCGCAGGTTAGATTCTCGCTCGGGGTAGATTTTTTTATTGTACAAATATTTGTTTCTGGTCGTGTGTGTCCTTGTCTCCTCACATGGTGCCACGGAGAGGGCGTAAGGCCGTCGGTCCCGGTTGTTATTATAGACATCTGATAGTGACCATTACTCTTAGAAAAATTATCGGCTAACACGTAGTGGAGTAGCGTGGTAGATTAAGCTCCAACGCTTCTCCTAAATGGAAAAGGTGCCAGGTCCAGCAGTGGAACATTTACAGGATGATTTAATTCAGTTAAGTTGTATATATATATCTTTATGTATATACAATTATACACACACATATATATTTGACTTAAGTATTGATAAGATTATGTAAATTGTACTTGATGAATTTTTACTAATACTTATATTATTATTATATTTATTATATTATTATTATATTTATTATATTATTATTATATTTTTACTTTTTTTAATAATAGATACTCACCATTTTCAATATAATACGATGTCTCGTTGTATCTATCGTCGGTGAAGCCGGGCCTTTTTGCCTTCAATGCCTTTGTTTCTAGTTTTGCCTGAAACAAAAATAGTACGTGTAAATCATTGTACAGACAGCGCATACATTCGAATGCGACGTTTGTACAAGGCTACCCTCGCGGTTTCGGCCATCGTTGACATTTATGTTTATTTACAGTTCCTCTACTGTAAATATAATGTTTTTTTTTCTGTGTAACGTAGCTTTCTAATGACAGTTTATTAAATTCTATTATTATTTTTTTATTACAAAAACAAACAAACAAGTTGTTCCTTTTTAGAATATTAGTTTAGACGTGTGTGTAACTTTGCCAAGTTTAACGTGTCTAAGAACGTCGAGTTCGTACGTGGCTTAGAAAATATGAGGACTTTTATTAATTACGTTAATGTGGGTTGTTACGTCGCACCGTTAAGACTTGTTCTGAAAATAAATGTCCCATTCTTTGTTCGTTCTAATTATAATATAATAAAATGCTACATTATTAATTAGTGTTTGTAGTTTAAGTCCTTTTTACACGGTTTATAAGTACTCCACATCATATTTAGCATAAAACTAAATGCGCATATGACAGTTCTGTATGTTTTTTAAAATATAAATTGTAAGCGTATTTCTATTAAAATAAATAAATAAACGTCTTACACTCAACGGCCCCCAGTAGGATGTGAATCCTGTGTCGGCGGTCCGGAAACACACACAATACACAAACACAAACGCCCAGACCGACCACGACAAATATCTGTATGGCCTATACAAATATTTGTCATTTGCGGGGATCGAACCCGCGACCGCTAGCGCATCAGCCAGTTGCTGTGACCACTGCGCCAACGCGTCGTCAATATGATAAATGATAATAGAATGAATGATTTTATAAAAAATATTTTATAAAAATATATATTTATTGCGAAATTTTACAATAAGTATTACACATATTTACAATACAAAATGATAATTTTTATATAAATCATGTCCGCGTGTAATTGTGTCCAGAATGTTGGCAGCATTTCCCGTTGAATCGCAATTACGTTTTTCCGGGGAAAAAAAAAAGCACCAGTGGAGACTATGGGACGTAAGGTCAATTCTTTTAAGAAGTTTTTTACATTGATACTCAAAAGTCCAAGTGTTTCAACTGCGAACAGTACAAATATATAATTTGGGATAGGTGCTGAATATTTGTACCGTTTAATCATTTTAGTTTTTCCGCAGCTGCTCCTGCTCTTAAGGCTAACATGACCCCTGACATGAAACAGAGCTAATGTGTAATATGTTATATTATTTGAGATTGGACACTTGTATCGTAATTGTAAGATGAGTTGTAAAGAATTTAATAAGGTTTAAATGCTTATACGAAAAAAACAAAATATATTTTTACTTTTTTGAAAGTGAAACCCGATACTGATAAATAAGAAACCTTATAAGGTAGAGTGTTAAAAGACGATTACGAGCTAAAATATTCATTAGTACGAAATCGGATTATAATAAACATATCGATAAAACGGATTCCCTGTTAGGGCTTTAAATAAGCGGTAAAATGTGAATGTGTGAAATCTTAATATTGATTTACGCTTAGCAACTATCTAACTAGCTTGTTATAAAGCATAGATGCAAAAGTAGGTTATGTATATATGTATATAAACGTGCAATAAAATATTTTATTCACTCATTTTTTGAAAGTACCCAAGTTATGAGGAATCGTGGACGCTGGATGAGCATTACATAACTTAGTAGTTTATATCAAAAATATGGTCGAGAAATATTTTTGAAAACTGGGTCGGATATCGACACATAAAATGCCACTGCTCATGGCGCCTCGCCGTTCTCATGTATAAAGTTGAATAAACGATATGTTTAAATGTTATATATAAATAAGAAAAAAAAAAATGTCTATCTAATATCTAATCTTTTGTTTTATTTTAGTTAAAAAATTAGATGTTTTTATTTGTTACACTTGTTTGTAAATTACGTGTCTGATCGAGATCATATAAACTTCAATTTTTTCCGATGTTCCAGTAAAGTTTAATCCGTCTTGACGATAATTAAGATGATTTAAAGTAGGCAAAGATAAAACAAAATTACAAAAGTAAAATGTAACAGTTTTAAAATAATGTTTCTTTGATTTCCGAATGGTGTTCCAAAAAAACAATCCTTAAAGCATATTGAATTGACAGAATATTCGCATTGTTGTATAGAAACGCTTATAAAAAGTTTCCTAAGAGCCGTCAGCGAAATGAGAAAAGTTCTTTTTTTAAAACGAAACAATCCGCCCGCTACGAGATTTTTACTCATCCATTGTACATGTTTTCACTTCACGGATTGCTATGAATTGTGATGTAATAATACTGGGATAATTTTTTTTTATATCATATTCTTCAGGATATTATAGTCTCATGAACAGCTGATATAATAAAAAAAATATGCCAAATTAGTAACTATCATTGTTTTCAAGCGATATTATGCTGACTTGTATTTTTAATTCTGGTCAAGATAAGCAGGTAAATAAAACACGTTTCGGGAGAAATTCTATGATACTTGTAACCGTTAATTGCAGTTGATTAATAGTATAAATTTAACATGATTTTGTCCGTCAGACATTAAGGAACCACAATATGTTTTCTAATTAACAAATCTATAAATTGAATAAAACTTTAAGTGGAAGCGGGAGAGATAGGAAGACAGTTTCAATTACTTTACCTTATTGTTGATAATAATAAGAAATATTAAACATTTTCAATTATAATTAGTTATTTGCTTGGCGGTTGGAGAAATATCGTTGCAAAATCAAGATGGCTGTATCGGAAAAATTATATGACATATAAATGTGACTCTTCTTAATTACCAGTTTAATATCAAATATTTTTTTTATGAATTAGTATATTTTTGAAATTAAGTTATTTTACTATATAAGCTTGCCGTGCGGTGACGGCGGAGAAGAACAGTCACGATCTATTTCTCGCCGTGGTGTCGTAAAAGGCGACGAAGGCTACAGAGGTGCGAACAATTGCACACCGACCAGAAGGTGCTGGGTAGCAGCGTCACTATTTCCTGTTACAACTCACTGCGTTCGCCAACCCGTCTGCCAAGTGTGACGACTATTGGCAAACCGTCAATAGCGAAGATGAAAGAGGCCTAAGTTCAGCGGTGGACATCCAACGGCTGATGTGATGGTGGATTTTTCCATTCTACCATTTAAGGTTTAAACACATTTATATCAGCAGTCTAAATCAATTAATTATATAAAGTACACGGGGAAAGGTGACGTTACGGATATAGGACTGGAATTCTGGGAATCTGAATGTTTGTTCTGGGAATCGACGTTTTTGTTAAATGTTAAACCACATCAAATCGAGTCTGTCAACGTACATTAAATGAATTAAGGTTCCAAATTATAAACCGGACTCATAGAGAAGATTTTGATGTTTAGTTTTTTTTAAATTATAATTGTAACCAAATATAAAATTAAGAACATGGAAATAATTCGTAAGGTATTGAAATGCACAACTTTTTTAAGTAAGAAGATTACGTTCAAGAATTATTACGTTTTATTCTTAAGTATTCCACGTAAAATCGCCAATGACCTCCAAAAAATCGAAAAAAAAAAAACGTCCACGCTACTCTAACTTCGTTCACAACAAAAAAAAAAAAAAAAAAACAACTCAAGAACTAATGTATTCAAATGAAGTGGGAGTACAAGGCTAAGTCATAAATTCAGCGACCTCTACAGGACACTCTGTAGAGATAATGGAAACAAAATGACCCCGGATCTGAGCAACGCGAAAACTTTCGACTTAATAAAATTCCCGTTTTAACTTTTTAAAGTGAGCACATACTTAGCCTGTAAACAGTAGGCGATACTTTCTTCGTAACTACGTAAACAAGAATAGTTAAATCTTGAGTTTTGATAAAAATCATAACGTTTTGATTGATTGGTATAAAAATACTGAATATGTAACTAATCGAATATCTATAAATTATACATTCAGACTTTGAAATATTGTAAGGTTGCCGAAATTAATTATGACACAAAGAATTTTGTAGTAATTATTATAGTTCCTTATTTAATATTTGATTTAAAAAGATATGCTTTTCTGGAATCGAATTATATTTATAATTAGTATAAAATAAAATAAACTCGTCATCCGCGTCTCTCTTTCACTTTCTTTGCTTTCTTCTTCTAGATACGGTTATTATTGGCTTCATTAGGTTTAATCTTAAGATGTATCAAAATAATACACTAAAGAATTCTACTTCTACAAAAAACCTAGAAAAAAATTCGCAAAATTAATTCACTTTAATTAATTGAAATAGATTAGATTATTAACGATCGATAAATGCCCATTAAAACATCAAAAGAGTGTGTACAGCAACTATACCGTACGATTGATAGAAATTGATTTATGCCAGCCATTTGGCAAGGTGCCTCGTGATGCGTGCGATTGTAAGCCCGATGTACATTCAAAATATTTCATTAGTTCGAAATATCTGGCAATTGGCACTGCCATTTATATAAGCAATGCATTCAGATTTTGCAGACGGGATCATTTCGTTTCGTTTCTTTTTTATTATACGTTTTGTATTTGGTTGTTTATTTTTGAATAGTGCTTTGTTTTGTTGATTGATTTTTAGATTTATTTTATACTTATTTTCGTTAGAAATAAAAAGCATAAAATAACAAGCATTTTAAAATTATATATTACCGTTATTAAGCACGAAAACTAGACCAAACGTCAGCTTAATTAAGGAAATAATTATTATACCTATAATTGATAAAAAAATATCCTAATTTAATAAAACAGTGGGTGGTAAGAGCTACACGTCCTTCAGTTTAATGGCAATTATATAAAGTACGTACAGATACATTTACATACTTATGCCGCTTAGCGCACGGGTACCTATATAACTGTATCTCTATGAACAGAGTATTTTTTTAAAGTATTTTATTAGTGATAATCAGTGAAAATGTTAATAAATTTGTTTCTTCATTTCAAAGCACTAATCTAATTTATCTGATTAAAAAAATTTTGTGTTAGAAAGCCTATTTACTGAGCAAGATTATCAAACATCATGCTACGAAATCATAATTTCAAACAACCTGATTTTCAAAAAAAAAGCAGATTAAACCGAAGTCAAGTCAGTCAAGTTATTTAGATTTATTATATAGCTATTCATAAGATCTTGTAATTGTAGCTAATATATTGAGAAGACATACAATATTATCTTTTATTAGCGTAATCACGTACTAATATAATATACACCTCATGTCTTAAGTTCACATTTTACGAAGTACAAAGAAACTTATATCGTTCTGTACAAAAACACTTTGCTACCGTCTATTTAAAATACAGTTGGGTCATGCGAATTTTAATTTTATGTTTAGGAAATAAGATTTAAAATTCTTTGCATCTGTTTCCCCTTTGGTGGTCGATTGTATCAGCCGATGGGTTGCGTGATCGAGACCATTGAAAGAGTAAGCCAAGTTTAATGTGCATCGATGCAACTGAAATGTCTTTATTACACACATGAGTCTTCGATATCAGTTGTTTGTGCATGTTATGCAGCATTTATCCGATTCCGATACTTGAAGATGAGCCGAAATGGACAACCTGGCACCGCTGACTATCAAATACTTGTTTTGTAATTTTTAACTCATTTTGCGCTTATAATGAAATACTTGTTTTGTAATTTTTAACTCATTTTGCGCTTGCGCTATTAATGAAAATATTGTGATAAAACCTGCATATTTCGAAAAATATTTTCAGACATATATCTGTCAACCCGCCGTACCATGACGAATTAAAATCCGATTTTTCTTCAAGATAAGAGAAGCTCAGCAGTGGAATGTTAACAGCTTGTTAAAGTGTAGTCTGGGTCTGTTGTGGTGCTGCATATGTTTATGGGCAGCGATAATCATTCAAGATGTTAAAAGTTAGATGACCAGCCTGTTATTCATTTTAATTAATCATTAAAACGTACCTTCTTTAAATCTTTGTTGACGTCGGAATCCTCGGCTTTTCTTTTTTCGCAGGAAAGTATGCAGTTCTTGTTGCTGTCTTTTTCACCCTGTAACAAACGAAATAAAATTAATATTGAAGAGAACTCCAGAGCTCGATGGCTTATCTGTAATTTGTATATGTTTGTTATATTTTTCCTACTTTTTATGAGTTTTGCATCTAGTTACAAAATATTGAAGCAAGATATAAGTATATATATCTCAATTATAACAGAGTATCTTCCCATATTATCATTTTTGTGTATATGTAGAAAATTTACTTCAGAGTTGGTTTTTAGCCTTATATGATTGAAGATATGTGTTTAGTACAAGCTCTCAATCCCTTGAGGGTTACTCTCGAAGTCTGGTTAGAATTTCATCGGTGGAAAATATAAGAAAAATTCTTTCATTTTCTGGATTCATACTCTTGGGAGCCTTACGGTGGAATCCGTCGACCTTAATGGCATAATCCTTATTAATTTATTACATATAGAAAATAAAGCTATGTTAGTGGTACATTGAATTATGGTTAGTTCTAGTAATATGAGAGGTTTCTGCTTTTGTTATGCGAATAGACCACTAACTACAATCTTATCTGATAGGAAAAAACTATGAAGTGAAGGTTGTAGTGTGCTTGCCTAGATAATAGCTTCCCTTGAAGGTACCTTACATGTTGCTGGAAGCGTGTTGTACTTTATGGTTAACAAATGTAAATAATTTTTTTCTTACAAGTGTCCTACCACTTCGCTCGTAACTAATGTTTATATAAGCCATAGAGATGGTTCTCGTAGGTACCTACCTACTCTGGGGCTTTGTTTTTGTGTTATATGTTTTTCCAGAGCCCTGAAACTGATTTTCATCTTACTGTCAGCCGTTGAGTCGTAAGACGTTTATTAATTAAATTATTTCGCTCCTATAATTCATAAAAAAATAATCTATAATAAAAAATAAGCCAGACTTTACTTAATCTGACAAAATTCTGAAAAATAAAAAAATCCGACTGGTAATCCGTAAGATTAGCGCTTCAAACCAAACGGATAGACAAACTATTTAAAATAATAAAATTATAATTATAGCCATTAATAGCTAAGTATGTATGTTTACGAATAAAGTTTTAATGTAAGTAAATGCTAAAAAAAGCTCCAGTACCTTTAATATTAAGTTTTCATACATTGCGTATGAATAATACATGCGTACGTGACATAATGAGGTGGAGCAAAAAAAATAAATAAATCGCGTGACGTTCACGAGAAATGAGCGTGCAATTTCAACGCGTGTTTAATGTAACCGTTCCCTAAAAAATGTCATATAAATATATTATGTAAAAATATAATTTAAAAAATACATTTATTTTATAGCATTTTTTAATATAATTAGAAGTAGATACCTGGATGACCGAGCTTTGCTCGGTTAAATTATATTTAGATACATTACATACAGATGAAACATAAATAATATTTTCGATCTTAACGAAATATTAGTAAAATAATAGGAACTGGTTATTTAAAAAAAAATAAAAAATAAAAAGAGCTCTTAATTAAAAAAAAGGAAAAAGATTGGTCCGTAGAAACCTGGATTCGAACCCAGGTTGTCTAATTTCGAATCCGCCCGATTCCTATCTGAGCTATTAGAAGCTTGTCAATGACAGCGAAATTTACCTTCGTATTCTAATGGTATTTTTTAATTGCGTAAAAAAAGGGATAAAACAACATTTTCTAAAAATAAATCCTAGCTAGATCGATTTATCGCCCCCGAAACCCCCTGCATACTAAATTTCATGAAAATCGTTGGAGCCGTTTCCGAGATTCCGATTATATATATACAAGAATTGCTCGTTTAAAGATATAAGATATTCATTTTCTGTCTTAAGTTTATATGCGTATTTCAGAGTCTACCAGTTCGAATAAAAATACTTTTATGTAAGATTGTCTAGTGAGAAAGATTATCGGCTATGAAACATCACATACAGACTAAGAGTAGTATTTATAAATGTCAATAATTTTTATTCTAATACAACCCCGAAGAAACTGCGTCGACCTTTTTTATCCCAAGTTTTAACAAAAGTGGATGAGCAGTACTAACCGTAGTTTATTTTTTTAAAGTATTTTTTTTAACTTTAAAAAAAAAACAACATTATTCTAGAATCTCAGGTCGTAAATTATCAGTGTTTTTATATATATATTATTAAAAATAACTATTACTAGGAAGTTATTTGAAAGAATAATAGTTATAAAAACGGAATAGATTATAATATTAGTCAGAATTCTTTCTTAAATATAAGTAAAATATTAATAATATTTTTAGACTTATTTAAATATAAAGTTTTATTTCACGCAACTATTACACACGATTATCGTATTTTAGATTTCCGATATATCGGCGACATTGCAGATGAACGAATTTGAGGTGTGACAATGGCGTCTGCAATATATTATAAATTATAATCGCGATAAGTTTCGTTTAAATCAAACTATCAATAGTGTCCGTGAACGCTTAAAAACTTAATACACAACAGTCGACAATTGTAATCTGAGTCCAATTTTGGTCATCTACTTTATTTATTTATTTTAATTGATATCCTAAAATTTAACATGGTTATTAGTTTTGACAACTGGTAACACTGACCAATTTCCGCAACATTTATTGCCACAAATGACAACCATTAAAGAAGCTTGAAAGCTTGTAAAACGCCCACGGTAACGTCGACTAAAGTTGCTACATATGCGCATCGTGTAACTAATAGACACACTTTACATTGTACGTATATATATATATAATAAAAGTATATACGTAAGAGTGTCTAAGAGGCTGGTTAGATTAAATAGCATCTCTTGAAGTCGCTTGTTTTAGTTTTACATTATTTAGCCATAAAAAAAGCTTTTCAAGTGACAGAACATCATTTTATGACCGCTCAGAAGCGAAGTTGTTATAATAAACGACAAACAATTTTTCAAACGAAAACGCGTCTGAAAACGCGAAGAACATTACATCAAAGAAAAGGTATAAAATTACAAAATGAATACGATATGTTATAAATCATTGTACCGAATGTTGGCATTTGGAAGACGAGTAAAAATATTTCATTAGGTAGCTCAAAACTAATATATTATATAACATACAATTTTATTTAATATATAAGAAAAGTAATAGCACTATTTTTTATAAGTACACAACATTTATTCTATACAAAAACTATAAAATATAATATAAAATTGCCATTACCAAAAATGGTCATTGAGTTTTAATTTAAATCTTTTAAAAACGAATGAATTAATGAATGACTGAATAAAATATCCTTTATTGTTTATCTAGGAATGATTCATGATCATTAAAAAATAATAACAAATAGAACAAAAAGGGCTTGTACACAACAAGTGACCTTATTGTACTAATGAAGAGTTTGCATCGAGGCAAACGACATACATATATACATGTTTATTAATATAATGAAAATTATCATTTAAAAAAACAAGTAAACAAATATAGGGTATAAAATTAAGATAGAAAAATAAAGCAGGTTTATCGTTATAATGTTGGCAGCACTGAAATTGACCGGGCTTGATCAACGTCAATTTAGCGGGGCACCGAATTATGTCAATCGGGTTTAACACAGTCGTTCAAATTGTTGAATATGTAATTTGGATGGGGGAAATCGCTTTGGTTGATTGAAAATTATTTAGCGGTTGTTGTGAAAGGATTTTTAAATTGAAATATATAATGTATATATTAGAAAAAAATATATATCCCAAAAGTTAATGAAATATTTACTACCTGTTGATTTTATTTTGTGGTTTTAATAAAATTGTTGTATATCTCTAACGAGGAAAAAGATTTTACAAAATCTTTTTATTTGTTTAGGTAATTTCTAAAGTATTGATTTGTATGTATGATAATCATAATACTTTTTTTTGCGTTTCCTGTTCACCAAAAAGTAATTATATTTTTTTTTAATTGCAAGAAATTTATTATGCGATTCATAGAATCGTTGTATTACATATACAGACAATAATAATCAAAATACATTTAATACGAAATTTCAGAAAGTTTTGCGGGAATAGAATTCAAAGTTTTCGAAATAAACTTTTTCATTACACTTCTTTGTAACTTGCCCTGTGCCAGTCATTAATAATGTAAATTCCCGAGGGCTTCCGGAGAGCTGTGAAAATTCTGCACTTGAATTTAATCTCTCTTTAAAGGACACGGATATAGCTTGGAGAGTTATTATTCTATTTTTAAATTGAATACAATATCTATGATATAATAGTCGTATGCTGAATAGGAATTTTGATTCATCACATTTCAATATTTAACAATAGGTACATCCCTATGTATGATCGAACACAATAAAAATATCTTTGTAAAATGCGATAATTACTAAATATTGATAGAAGAAGTTTTTCCGCTAAATATATATTTCTTCAGCGGCGAACTGAACTTAACTAAGCTGAATCAGCCTGTAAACGTCCCACTACAAGCAAAAGCATTTTCTCGATGTATAATAAGTCTTAGAGCTTAGTTCACATCGCTGCTCGAATGCGCATTGGCGGATAATTTCTCTACGATTAGTAACGATCGCTATAAAGTGTGTATGATAACAAACGGAACCGACAGCTTTATCGGCGACCACGTATTAAAGAAATTGTGGGCTTGAAATTTCAATTGCATCTAGCCCAGTTTTGTTTTGAGCCCGTGATTTCTAAGTGTATACTTAATCTATCCAGTAAGCCATTTGTAGTATTATAAATATTCAGCTTACGTAGTACAAGTTTATAATATGTAAACTGTTGCAAGCATTACTATTAATTGCGTGCAGGGAAAAATAAGAAATGAGCATTTATAACTGGGGCAGATATTTACCGCCTGCTTATGAATTCAATGCATATTAATTCCTCGTCTAAGAATTTAAAATGAATGCAAAATTATATTATGTTTTATTTTATCTATATTTAATAACTTTGGTTTACTTATAAGATTTTATTATTAATATATATTTTTTAATTCAAAAACATAACTAAACAATTATTTTATTTTAATTCTGTTGCCAACTTATGAGCTATAAATAAATAATAATATAATTTAGTAGTAATAATAATTTTATAGTAATAATATAATTTATCGCTTAGATTTGATATAGAATTACTATGATGCCATGTTAAGACTACGCTTTTTAGTATAAACGTAGTTTAACGCGCTTATATCTAGATATTAACTTAACATATGAAACAAAATAGTAGACGTATAAGACAAGAATCATGTAGGTACGTATTGCGTTCTGAAATTTGATGACCTTACAAGATAATTTTTTTGTAACGGTTTTGTTATGAAAAAAAGTTGTAAATTTTTTTATCATTGTGCATATTAACACCGACATGAACGGCCTCAAACAAAAATGATTAACACTTCTAAAGAATTTAGAACATTCTCACATTGTCCCTATTTGTAACAAAGTTCGCAACTTTTAACATATAGGGTTGTTTTGCGGCATATTTTGAAATTTAGACGACTTTTAAATTATTATTTTAATGTGATTTTTTAAATGGAAATTTTCGTTTTTATTCATTAAAAGAATTAAATGAAAAAAAGACAATAAAAAGCATTCAAAGATTTTTTGTATATGGTAGGCTAATTAAGTTATTTATTTATTAATTTTTATTCAAGTTCACCCTAATAAATTTCAAAGTATTTATATTGAATTTTATATAAATTACTGTGGAGGTAAAAACAGGATAATGTTTGTATAACACGCTCAAACAACCTTCACCCAGTGGACGTTATGTATCTTAAGATTCACTGGCGTATATCCGAAGTCTATTCGAGTTGAATAATAATGTAATAAATAAATAGACATATTTAACGGCTCCCAGTAGGTTGAAATTCTGTGTGGGGGGAGGGGGGAGTCAAAATACAAACACAAATTTCAAGACCACGACATACTGTATGGTCTAAACGAATATGAGTCATGTGCGATCGAAACCTCGACCGCCAGCGCAAGAGAGAGGTACTGTGATAATTGAGCCAACTCTTCGACATAACACAAAGTTCATATATTAAAAAAAGTCTTGTGGAATCTCAGTTTCACGTCTGTTTATTTAAGTCTGAAATTCATAATAACAGTAGTATATCGTAGTAGTATAAAAATAATATTATTGGTACTTAATAATTTATTTCTATAAATAAATATCAATTGAAAATTATTGTTACAATTTTAAATCATTCAATTTTCACATTTCAATATTTTAAGCAATAAATATTCACGGTATATTTAATACGTTATCTGAAATCGTAATATTGATAATTAATATGTTAAATCAAGTTGATATAACATTATAATAATCCCTCATAAAAATTTATGCTTAATACACATTTTATTTCGACACAAACTGTTATATTTATATTTCATCTGTAAATATTCGTCTCTATAGATTTCATAGCTTTATTGAGACTTCATTTTCTATACGAGTCTGTAAAGTTGAATTTTACTGTACAACAAACACGGTTATAAATAAAAGAAACCAATCTAAAACTCCACGAAATCCGAGAACAGAAGAGGATCTATTGAAATATACGGTGACGCCTTTATTGCGGTTATTTTACTTACATATGTATATGTAAGTCAGCTTTCGGATAATGTTATACAAGATTTATGTAAAGATGTCAGTTTTTTAGATTAAATCGAAGTAAAGAAGTAAGATTATGATTTTTTATGACGCGTTTGCGCAGCAGGTCACAGCAATTAGATGCGTCTAGTGATAGCGGACTCGATTCCCGTACATAACAAATATTTATATCTAGGCTATATAGTATGTATGTTTGTGGTGGTCTGGGTGTTTGTACTTGTGTGTTGTGTATCTTTCTGGACCCCAGAAACGGACTTGAGATCTTAATGAGGGCCGTTGAGTCTGAGGCGTTAATTTATTATTTTTATTTATTTTTAAAAAGTTTGAATATTGTATCATTCTACTATCGATAGTATAACCTTTATACAGTCAATATTATTAATTTTTGTATTTTTTTTTTTATATTATACGAGTGAAATTTCGTGGTTTTACCCTCTTAAATTATGTGTCTTATTTATTGGTAGAACTACTTTTATCAGCTGTACAGTTAGAAAAAAGATTTTTTTTTCAAACTGTTTTAGCTAGTGTTGTTTTTTTAACGGGAAGTATAAAACAGACAAACGTATAAATGTTTAATTTACCTCAGCTTTATTTAATTAAAATATAATTGCCATACCATTTCAAAAACAGCATATTACTCATATAAGATATACATAAAGATGTTCAATTGGCAAAAGCCTCTTCTCCATGTAGGAGAAGGGTTGGAGCATAATCCGCTACGCTGCTCTACTGCGGGTTGGCAGATAATTTTTTCCTATCACGAGTAACGATCGCTATCAGGTGTTTTTTTAACCGGGACCCACGGCTCTCTGAGGTACGATGGGGAGACCAACAAGGACATACAACCAGACCGGAAACAATTGTTTATACAAATACAAATATCTACCCCGAGCGGGAATCGAACGTGCGACCGCCGGCGTTGAGGCGAGTACTCGCACAACTACATTAGAACGGAAAAGAAGAAATAATATAGAAAACGTAAAATTCAAAGCTTGCTCATACAAACATTACAAAGTATGCCAGTGAATAAGTTCTGAGGTATCCAGAATACGGGAAAAATACCGTAAAAGTGTATTATGAATAAACTTTTAAAAATGTTGATCTTGAGCTATGAGGTAGCGGAGTCACATGTCGACGACACACACATAAATCATGACCAACTTTAACTTAATACCTTCGGAAAAAATAGGGATGTCGGACTTCGGTATTTTTTTTAATAATATAATTTTATTTTATACTTTTAATAATTTTTAACAGAATAGTGTTGGAACTAGCGGTTTTCTTTATAAGATTTTTTTTCAATAGTATTGTGCTTTATAAATATATATTTTTTATTAGTATTTCTTGTGACGTTCAGAGTTTAGTACTTAATTATTAAATTTTAAATGAAAGTATCAACATTAAACAATAGTTAATTCATGTTAATTGATACAATATACAGACATAATTTTCAGTAACATATTAATAAAATGTTTTATAAGTAATTAATAATATAATAAATAATTATTTATTAAATGAAAAACAACAATATTTTAAAACTTTAAAACGTAATTTTTCTTTTCGATTTTTACATGAACATCCCTAGCGGTCACCAAACATCGCGTATTGTACGGGGCGTTTCAACAGCAACATTTGTCTGAAAGATCGATAGCCGTCCATCCCTCGTGTTGACCGATATCGACAATGGAGTCAAATGTCGCGTTGCGTGACTGGAAGCCCTAATATAGCTTTTTGACGTAATGGTTAATTAGACTACTATTTTTGTTAGTTTGTCTTAAAAATCTGTACATTTCGGAAAATATCATGTAAATTAGCTAATCTTATATAAACTTTCTTCGTAATAGGAGAAAACTTCTTCTTTACCCACCTGTGTGATATTTTGTAGTTAGTACAATATTTACAGTACTAAACTGAACTGAATCGGCCTGTAAAGGTACTATTGATGGGAAAAGGCCTCTTCTCCATATAGGAGAAGGGTTAAAGCTTAGTCCACCACGCTGATCAACTGCGGATTGGCGGATAATTTCCCTATTCAAGTGTCTATGATAACCACCGACGATTTTACGTGCTCTCTGAGGCACGGAACTCAAAGACGTAGGTATATCCAGACAAGAAACAAAATTAATATTATATCGAGTTCACGACCGCAGGCGTTAAGGCGACTTGTCGTACCACTACACCAGAATGGAAACAATAAGAATAAATTATTATATTAAGATATTTTTTTTACGATCATGTTGTAATACTATTTTAGTACAAAAGATTAATTAAAGATAAGACTATTAGTATCGTTTAATACAAAATTTTAATAAAACATAATAATTTTACTAAGCATATACACCAAAACAACATAAAATATCTAATATGACACAAAATCCACTATTTTAAAAACAATTTGTTGTTCTAAACGGCGTAGCAACTGGCTCGTTTACTGCGGACCATTAGCATAGTTAGGTCACACCATAAATTATGTTTTTAAAGAGCTGCTCGGCCATTCATGGTGTACAATTTATCATGGGTAAAAAATGGGAAACCGTCGAATCAAAATAAATGGAAAAAAAGTCAGTTGGATTGTATGCGTGATTAGAATGGATGCTAGAAAAAAAAAAAACCTTTATTTGCACTCGTCACAAATAAAAAAAAAATCTAAACTGGTATTAGAAGGAGGTGTTAATTATTTATTAAGTTTTACTTTTCTTGTAATAATGTTGTGTTATTGTCTGTTCCACTATAATTAAGTTTTAATACTCGTTATGTTTATAAAGGATTCAAGCGGTTACTCAGAGGGTTGAAATTGGTACAATGAAGTACGACGATATAAATTTGTTTGACCTATTTTAAAATTAGTCATTAGAGGCCCCTCAATGTATTGATGTAGCTCAGCACATAAGATAGTATTAATATTTTTACTAGATTTTCGTGTATCCATGGAATAAATTAAATCTGGTATATTTCTAAAAATTAAGCTGCAGGCGAAAGGTGATATATTCTAGATATTTACTATTACCAAAGGGTCCTTTTGTGTAAAATCGCAACGCAAAATATGTCACTGGAGTTACGAGCTTTAGTTGAAAAATGTCTTTTTTTTTTGTAAGTTTGTCCACTGTGAAAGGTTGCAGGCTGTAAAACGTCACGTTATAACGTATACTATAGCAATATAAACTTTTTCTACTTCGACTAGTATTATAATTTAACATAGTTGAAACGGCTAGAGCGCATAGTATGAAATAAAATTAAAACGAACGCCTTAGGAAGTTTCGCTTCCGCAACGTAACGCTACGATCGATCGTAACCGCCTACGACGCTACGCGTAGGCTTTGAATGTTACACTAAGCTCGATGTTTCCCTAGAGTCGTTGAAGAAATAGTCTTTTCGTTATTATACCTCATAATAAAAATAAATCTATAGAATGTGGGTTTAAATAATTTTACAATTACAAATACAATACAATTTGTAATTAAACTTTTTTGTGGTTTAAGTAATGAAAAGGGTTCCTTGTTTGGCGAAAAATCGCTACTACGTGAATTATTATATATTAGTCTTTTTATCAAATGATGTTTGATAATTGATTGTATATAATATATACTTTCAATCCTTTCAGCATCGTAATAAAATGGAAAATTGATTACATTTTTCGCTACAGTTTGTTAGTTTTATTAGGCATGAGCACATATTAAAATAGACCAACCTTTTGACTACTAGAATTGAACTTAATTGAATGAACGTCCTACATATTATCTTATTATAGATAAAATTATAGGTTAAATTGGATTTTTTTTTTAATTAAAGAAATTTTACAACATTATACATATTTACAATTCAAAACTTTAAATAATTATTTACAAACAGTTTTGGTATAAATCATGTCCGCGTGGAATGGTGTCAAGAATACTAGCAGAATTTCCCCGTTGAATCGCGATTCCGATTCTACTATACTACTATGTCCTACTCTTCTATGAATATGGTGAAAAATATTTTACTTAAAAATCATGTATTAAATATATTATTATGGACTTTTATGTATTTCTTGTGATTTAATTTATTTAATAAGTTAAAATGACCTTGTCGTGAATAATTAGTTTGTTAACCACATAGATAAAACATATACATAAATCTATGAATTCAGGAATAATTAAGAAATTATTTTGTTATAGTATTAGTTTATTATGATTTCAAAAAAATATTTATTAATATAATATGTCACTGTGTCAAAAAATATTTATTAATATAATGTCAATATAATAATATTGAAAAATTTATTTGTTTGTTTTAATGTGTTAATCTTAATTTTATTGTAGGAAGGTCTGCTTAAAAAGGTGGCAATAAAAAAAAACCTTTTTATGTATTTATATTACAAAATAAAACTTAAAATACCCAACATTTAAATAAAATAAAATTTAATATCAGAAGCCAACATTGTTACTTGGCAAAATCACAACGTGCACTATTGCTATTTTTATTTTTGAGGGGCGTACAAATTCATTCAAAAAAGGTTTTTTTTTTGTAATTTGTTCTGTTATTTCGTCAGAGTTGAATAGTGCTGTAGAAAGATAGATCTCTTTGGAGGTTACGACAGTTCGGACTTAGACAAATCGTATCTACGAGCCACTTGTAAGTCTACTTCGATAATGGATGGACTTTTGGAAACTTTGTTTTTGGGTATTTTTAGCCCGAAATAAATGGCTTAGATTGAGTAGCTCGAACTTTAGTTTCATTAGTTTTTGTTAGATATTACGTAAGAGAAGTATTGAAGGTAATAAAGATAAAATAACAAAAGAATGATTACTGAAACTAACTTTGGAAAATATGTATATAAATGGGCAAATTAATGGGCCACTATAGGTAAACTCGTAGATACAATAAACTTTGTATTCTACCGTAAAATAATACGAGTATATCTTTTATAATGTTAAATGCAATACAATTATAGAAATCTGCTTTTATATGTGTTTAAGGTAAAAATATATTAACTATAGACAGTATTCAGTTTACATATTATTTACTGGGAAATGAAAACACACGCGAATAAAAATAGAAAAAAAAACGAGGCTTTGAATTTTTTAATAAAAAAAGTAACTCCATTCTTGGGAAAAAAATTATGTAATTTTTAAAATAAACCTACACGTGAATGAAATACGTAGCAAATATTTAAAAAACAAATTTTATTACTTGTATAACCATTTTCTTCTGAGATACAAGAATCCAAGCATGTACAGCCTTGGGCGTGATGTGATCTAATAAAGATATAATGATATGTTCCGATATGAATAAGTAACAAGAATCTGCATGAAGATAGTGAAAGCTACTCACTACAACTTCGCCTATAAATAGAGAAACGGTTTACTTAACCGAAAGTAACTATACATAATAGGGTTAAACGGTTCATGATATGAATATAGTCAGCTCATGTCTTGAATGGGCAAATCAAGATACGCTGCGGACCTGTTTGCGATGGCTTCGGAGGCCTTGTATAATATTATAAAACTGTGTTTATACTTGAAAACAAACGCGACGTCCGTTCCACAACTGTGACTTTTGAAACGAATTTTACGTCAAAAGCGATCGACATTGCAAATTTTTTACGGATCGCTTAATATGTTTTTCACATATCATAAAATCGACAGAATTATTGGAAGATTATATATTTAAAACTGAATTATAAATAAAAATATTATACATTATAATAATACAAACTCGGTTGAAAATTTGGAACAGAAAGTTCTGTAAGACCGATTTTTAAGAATATTGGTTGGCATCTTAATCGATAGAACTGATCGGTAAGTTGAAAGATTTTTATATAAGTATTTGCTGTTACCGGTCCCGCGATGTGTCTCTCGTATTCATACTCTAGCGTAGGTATACGCGGCTTTATAAAACAAATAAGTCTCTGTGGTATCCAAGGAGGTTAATATGTAGTCCTTTAATTGACTTTGTTAATAGACAAACTACATCAGTGTATAATATACTTGATAAAGGCCTTAACGACGAACGTTTTGTATAATATATTTTATATAAAACTAGCTGTCTGTCGCAGTTTCACCTGTGTTGACATTTGTAACTTGATGTTTTGTAATATAGCTTTTGAACAGTAAAAGAACATTTAGTCACTTCTGTTGTTTTATGCAAAACAAAACCAATACATAAATCGATGAATCTCGCTATTAAATTAATGATTCGAACAATTCTAGCATTATATTGTCTTTTTTTTTAAATTATTTGTGTCCGATGTTAGCCGAGTATCTAGGCCGTATTTACTTTTTAAGTATGTAACAAATATCTTCTATGTAACAAGATAAACGATATACATATAAAATGACTTTTTTTTATGCATGATTATGTGATCTTGTACACTGCCATTATAAATTCAGATCGGGCACGAAAATTATTAGAAGGCGCCGTAAAGAAATAATATAGTTTAGAAAAATAAAGGAAATCATACGTTCATTACAATTATGATAATAACATAGTCTGACAAATAAAAGTAGATACCTAAATTATTATTTATGAAACTTATTGATGGCAACATTAGATCAATGTCACAGAGGCAAGGAATTTATATCATAACTGGAACGCTTACTTAATAAAATTGTATATTCAAATATGCACCTTGAAGTAACTGACATAAGGTTATAAGGTGACATTTGTTTCCAACATGTAAAGTAAAAAATCGTTCTGAGCATGTCGTTGACTACTGGTATTTTGTCTCTTTCTTACGAGTTGCCTTGAATCCATGGTAGAAAGAGATGCAATACCTCTCTTAGGAACGTTTTTTAGTGCACGTGCGCAATGGCGCATTCCAGTTTGTATATAAATTTCTTGCACAGAGATTATTGAACCACATATGCGCTAATTTAAGTTTGACACTTAACCAACAAATAATATTCATTGTTATTATTTTTTTTTAAAAGTTCAGATTAACGTTTTACATGGTTTTAAAAATGACAATATGAGTAATTATTATCAGCTTTATGTAGAAATATAACAGATTTTTCGAAAACAAATATAGTAATAACAATAATTTTCGAGTATTAAATTGTGTCATAGCTAGATATAGCACATATAATAATTAGGTAAGGTAATTTAGTGATACCACTACGTTTAGCTTTCGTGTGATTACATTATGTATCAAGTGTGTGTTACCAACATAAACAATATTAATAATGTTTTGTAATATATAATCACTTATATTTTATAGTATTTACAATGTTCATCTCAATTAATGAAATATTTATCAGAGGATGAAGACATTAGTTCAATTACATCTTGCGTGATTTACATATTCATACTACGAGTTATGATCGTGTTAAAATAAATAATTTGTAATTATTGACCTTGTAATAAATTGATATGCGTGTTATTTTATTGAAAGTATTTTTTACTTCATTAATTAGAAGTACTAGTAATATTAAATATGTCTGTTTAATCTGTTTAAATTTCATTGCTTCTTGAATCGTAACGGTTCTTCCTTCAATGTGGATATATAAAATAAATATCTAATATTGATAAATAAGTAATAACTTTTGTATTAAACGTTTTTCTATCTTATATTTGAAAATACTAATTGTGGTACTATTTTACATGATTTTAAGAAGTTTCAAAGTGTTTCTGCCCGTAATCTTCGGTATGTCAAGCATCATTTTAAGGCAAGGCAAAAATATTAAAATAGTAACTATTAGCCATGAAGGATACCACCATTAAGATTTAACCAATCAGGTAAATTATTGTTAATCTTAATAGACTACTGGCGTCTGAAAAGATAGAAATGGTACTTATTAATAGCAGTTATTATTTACTGCAAACTTTATAACTGTACTGTAAACTGCAAGACGATTGAAAAGTGGCAGGAAGTATGTCATATACAACAGAATTTAAGACACGACGATAAAATCACTGCAGTGAACTAGCATTATCCATCGCCCACTTAATACCTTTTAATACATTAAATTACTGTGGGAGGGTATTTTAATAAAACGATCATAAAATAATAGTACAATATGACCACATTATGAGATATAATCGTAGCTTCGTTTACGACTCCAATTATCTATTTAACAGATACCTTGCTTGGATGTAAAGACGAAAAATCTCATCAGTTTGGTTCAAAGGAATCTTTACATACAAAATCGCATGTTAAGTGGATATTTCAAAAACCATTGAACGCCACAAGTAACAAGAAAAAAGCGTTATTATTTCATTGTAAATTTATTCCTCAAAACATTTACTTACGAGTATATACCTTTCTAACATAAGATGAAGTTGCAATATTTGGTAAATGCAAACAAATCCTCGAACAAGTATGCATAATTAAAAAAATCAAAAAACCCGACTGCGTAAAATACTCTTATTATAAACTAAAAAGAAAAAAACAATTTACTAGCTTTCATTTGATACCCATATTGCTACAGTAAGAAAAAAATTCAACTCCCCCCCGCCAACTCATTCCGCCATTTGCGGGCGCCATTTTGAAAATTTATATAGCCTATGTCACTACTACAATTTAGACAAATCCAACGACACCTCATATGTCAAAAACCGTCCAGCCGTTTGGGCTGTAGGGCGTGCCAAAGAAATGGACATACATACATACATACACTCGAAAAACATAACCCTCCTTCAGTCGCAGTCGGGTAAAAAGAAAGATATGTGTAATGTAGAATTTGGTAAGAATAACTTTTTTCAAATAAGTTTATTCCCTTTTTTCCTTCAACGGCACCTCGCTACTTTTACGTAATCTGGAGCGTGAACCTGTTCAACGTTAACGCTAACTTAGTCGCTAATTAACTTTAAAAATAAATAATCGCTTTCTCTCATCCTTTTCACCAGACGAGATAGTCGTGATGGTCGTTCATTAAGTTCAGAAAGAGGCAATTCTGACATTCAAGGCGAGTAATTTGGCAAGTAATTCAAGTTTACCAATTCGATGTATAAGTCTGAAAATTCATCTAAATTATAATGAAATCGAAATTAAATTTACTGTTTTATTTAAATGTTCCTCGCGGTTTTATGCACATCCTAATTTATTACTGGTAACATTAGCAGACAATTCTATTTATAACTCTCCTTTTTTAAGTTACAGCGTAATCGCGTTCCTTTTTATGAAGTTTAAGCTTCAGTCAAACTTGCTTCAAGTACGGTCGGTGGGTTTCGCAGTGAAGTTTTAAACGTTCTAGTTAAAACTAGATAACTGAACGATCAGTTCAAATTCTATCAAACATCGTCAACAGATTAGGAGTTCTAAACGTTTGGTAGAATATTTACAGACGTACTACTAGTCGAATATTCCTACAGACGAAGTACGTACACGTAATCAAATAATACTGAAATAAGATATCTAAACTGGTAATACACGACCTTCTAAGGTCTAATACATTATATACATACAATATACGAAACGATCGAACGAAATTAGAGTCGAAAGTCTCCGTTCAACATTCACTTCGAATGTATTTGACGAAGTTGACCACATTAAATTGATAAGTTATCGGCTTCAAGCCGGAGATTCGTGCGGGAGTTCAGGACGGCAATTTATATACATAAATTATTAGGAATATAAATTATATACATCAGTACACAAGTATATTTTCGCGTAAAAACTGTAAAATAGGCGATAAGTGTTATTCTGTGTCACATACGAATTATTTGTGTCTATTTAGACAATCGTTCTTAAGGAGTAAACTCTAATCGTGCCTCGGAGCTGACACATAAAGATTTTTTTTTTAACTATGTTCCACCAAATGCAAACTTTTGTATTTATGATATGTTGCAGTAGACTCTGAGACAAATGAATATTTTTTTGGTTGATGTATCTCCAGTAGTTCATATAAAAAACCACCCTCAAATAATAAATATTGTTTTTTACAATTCTGAAAATTAATCAAAAAATATAAAAAAAAAATACTAAATATAGAACTTATTGATATATATATTTCGGCGTTGGATTCTTTTAAATATCTGTCATAGTTTCTGAGAAAAAAAAATACATAATCGTTAGGGGCTGTTACCCCCATATCTCCCTTATGAGTGAAAGCAGAGATCTAAAATCACGAGTACAAGTACTTCGGGTGAAGAAGTAATATTTAAAAGGTTAAACTATGTTTAAAGACACCGGTGCAATTTCCCTATAGTAAGTCGGCTAGACCCTTTAAGCTCATGTGCATAGATTTTTTGTATCTACTATCTTTGTATTTACATATTTCAAATTTCAATACACATTTTTGTGAAACCTCCTTGGTAACACTTTATTACGTCAGAGACAAATAAAATTAAATTTTACGACCGATAAACGATTTACAGTACAATAAAAAATTATCTATTTTTTATGGCTCGTTAATAAAATAATATCTATAAAAATAAAGTGTACATTCTGCCGGATATTGTCATTTATTTTACCTAAAAGATTTAACGTTGAAAAAAAAATGTGATGAATACGGAAATTGTAACAGATTGGCTTTTTTGTGGACTATATAAATACAATCTTTTTATATACTGTTCTCTTATATTTACGCGAATATTACTCATTTAATTAAAAGTCTAAATCGGATTTTATCGCGTTTATTTGTTTTAAAACTTTGCAGTTTAACGATTTTTAATTAAATCAAATTATTTCCCGACGTTTCGGACCCTTTACAGCGTCCATGATGTTGGGGGACTGAGGTGGTGGGTGTGTGTAGTCGGGAAATAATTTAATTTAATTAAAAATCGTTAAACTGTAAATTTTTAAAACAAATAAACGCGATAAAATCCAATTTAGACTTTTAATTAAATCTTTTTATAGTTAGAGTTTTAATTTAATTTTAGTTTTTAAAGTTCGATGGATGGTATATGATCCTTATTTTACAATAAACCCTTAACGCAGTGATCATGAATACAGAAATTCGAATTTAACTAAATTGTTCTCATGGACTTACCGAATTTATAAAAATTTCTGTAAGATTTTTTCTAACGTGATGTAACCCTGTGTTACTCTAAACGTAATGGGTGATTCTTAGAAAGGGAGGATAAAACATGTCCAGTCCCAATACTTCTTCGTAATAAAATCATAATTAATAGCAACAAGGTATTAATATACTTTAACTACGGGTACAACTATTTACATACTAAAAAAGAATATTAAACAAAGTTTTATTTCAAATTTAAGCCAAAATGTGCCTCAAACGTCATTATCTCGCATGTCCTACAAGGCTGCGCGTAGATATTTCGTCGGATAAAAAAATCAAAGTAACCTGAATGTCTTATTTTTATATGCCAAATCGTCCTCAAATGAACAAAGTTTCTAATTACCGTACATTATATACATCTCATTCATTTTAATATAGGAAAGCAAAACACTTAAAGTTTGTCATAAAATAAAAATCATTATACGCAGCAAGAATTGTTTCAAATATTTCTCTATGGTTATTCCAATGCACATGAGTTTAAGACCGCGGTACGCTCCCCGCACACCTTCTCAGTCGAGCTGCATGCTTTGAAAGAAGGAGACGTATCGTGTTTGTCGACCAGGTAAGTTTAAATTTCGTTCTTACAAATTTGTTATCAAAGAAGTCATTATACGTTTGCTGTCTATTGTTGCAAATAATTGTCACATTATGCATATTGTTGGATACTTTTATGGATCGAAAGTGAACTTATTCATATCAATGTATTTTAAATCAGAATTTATTCGGTTTCGTCAAGTTACAACATGTTTTCTCGAATTCGTCATTTTCACCAACATCATTAGCTTCAAAATGTGTGTTGTGTATAATGACAAATAGAGAATATAATGATTTGTTCTGTTTCCAATAAAGACAGCTGTTGAGGATAATGATTTTGTACTTATAAGTACCTATATTTGTATTGTAAGTTATTATGTAGTAAACGTACACAAAACTCAGAAACACCCATTTTGATTAAGTAAAATGATACAGTAATAAAAATTCATTTCAGTTTAATATTGTTAAAGAGATTTATGTTTTTGTTTGCCGAAAAGTTGTAAATATTGACTTGCAATATACTTAAGGTTTTGTGTACATTTAGAAAAAAATATGTAGACCTTAATATATATTGCAAATGTGTATTTATATATTTTTTAAAGATGGATTTTGTTTTAAGGTATCTATTCAAAATGCCACCAAAGAACATAAAGGCAATAGAAGAACGCCGTCGTGCACAACAACGACAGTGTAAAAAGAGAAAATATTTAGAAATAAAAAATGATCCGGAGTTATTAGCCATAGAACAAGAGAAAAGACGTAATAAGTATAAGAAAAGAAAAGAAGAAGGTAAAATCAAAGCTATAAAGGAACAAACTCCTCGCGCTCAACGTGAGCAAAGAAAGAAATGGAGGGAAAATTCCAAAAGGCACTAAAATTTTACTTAGCTACATATATTTGAAATTGTATATTTAGATAGATAATAGTTATGTTTTTTTTTTTTTAATAGGTATAGACTAATGAAAAAGCAAGAAACAACACCTACATTTGAGCCAGTTGTTATAGAAACTGTACAAGAGGCTATAGATAAGACAGAGGGACAGACTAAGACAGAGAGATTATGTGATCCATTGCACCAATTTTCTCGGACTGCTATGAAAGCGGTGGTAAGAAGGATACGCTATAATGAGTATAAGAAGAGGTATGTGTTGCTAAATACTATTAACAAATATAAAAAGACTATTGAAGCCCAAAGAAAAAAAATAGAAAGATTAAATAATAAAATTCAAGTGCAAGAAAATAAGAAGCAACATACTCAAACAAATATCTCTAAGTTCTTAAAACAAGATTTATGTAAAACACCACGTCACAAATCATACGTAGAAAAAGTTCATAAATTTTATAACGATGATGCTAATAGTACTATAAGTGCTATTAAAAAGAGTTTTTGATGAAAAATAAAGTTAAGATGCAAAAACGGTATCTGAATGCTCCACTAAAGATACTTTATCAAAAATTTGTATCTCAATCCGATATAAAAATAAGTTACTCGACCTTTTGTAAACTACGGCCCTTTTGGACAGTTTTCCCAAAACCTACTAATAGGGACACTTGTCTCTGTTCACGGCATCTTAATATGGAGTTATTTATACAAGGCTTGTATAGAGCTTGTGTAGTAAATGTAAGAACTTCTGAGCAATTACTATCAAAACTTTGTTGTGATTCAAGGAATTTAGCTTGTTTAAATAGAAGTTGTAATACTTGTTCGTCAAATCATATTGAATATTTAAACGTTTCCGACAACAATGTATCATTTTACGAATGGCGAAAAACAATCAAACAAATTTCTTTGAAAAATGGAACAAAGAAAAAACAACAGTTGAGTGAAAAAAAAAAGAATATAATGAGTATTACAACAGCAATAACTAAATTTAAAGAAGATATGATAGCATTCTTGAATCATGTTCACAAAATTAAATTCCAACACAATGCTATTAAAACTCTTAAAAACAATTTATCAGTGCAGGAAGCATTTCTACATGTAGATTTTTCCGAAAATTATTCGTTAAAATTTGCACAAGAAGTCCAGGCTTTCCATTTTGGCGGTAGCCGTCAACAAGTGTCTTTACACACTTCTGTGGCGTACACTCACAATTTTACTTTCGGTGCTATTATTCCGATTTCTTTTTGCACAGTTAGCGATTGCTTGCGGCATGATGCACCAGCTATTTGGGCACACTTGGTGCCCTTAATTCAACACGTTATTGAAGTTAATCCTTTAATTGAAACTCTACATTTATTATCTGATTCGCCATCTTCACAATACCGAAATAAGTATATGTTTTTTATAATAACACAAATTTGCCAAGATTTTCCTCAAATTAGGAAAATAATATGGAACTACTCTGAAGCGGGACATGGAAAGGGTGCCCCTGATGGGGTAGGAGCAGTTCTTAAAAGGACAGCTGACCGTATGAATCTTTTTGGTAAAGATGTTGGCACTTATGATCAATTTTGTGATATATTGATGCAAAATGTTGATAATGTTATTATCAAGAAGGTGGATGAACAGGAAATAACAACTAAAGAAAGATTAATCCCAAATAATTTAAAAACCTTCAAGGGCACTCTTTCCATGTATCAGGTCCTATGGGATAGAACTGTTCCAACGACAGTTCTTAGACAGCTCAGCTGCTTTGATTGTAATGCCGATAAGAAATGTATCCATGGATATGATTTAGGATGTGTACCAAATTATAGCCATGAAAACATTGAAAACGTTAGTCCTAATTATGTTGCTCCACTGTCTAAATTAGTAAATCGAAACCAAGGTAACCGTATGCAAAATACAAATAAACAAATAGTTGTTCTTTCTGACATTAAAATAGGAGAAACCAACTCTTTTTATATTGGTGATTATGGAGAACCCAGACCCTCAACCTCTAAATTTTAATTTAACTACTATTTTTAATCAATATGTTCTACATATTATTAACATGATGATTATGTCATATTTGTCTCGATTGATAGGATTAGTGGACGTGGTTATAGTTAATCCCTTAAGGAAATAATACCCTTTTTATTGAAAATTCCGAAATTTCAGACAATATTTGCCTTTCTCAGAATTTTTCAGAGATTTTTTATTAATGATAAGACGTTTAGAGTCTGCAGAGAAATCTCTAAAAGACTCTGAAAGACTCTAAAGACTCTTATCATTAATAAAAAAACTCTGAAAAATGCTGAGAAATTCTGATAAAGTCAAATATTGCCTGGAATAATTTCGGAATTTTCAGTAAAAAAGGGAATATTTCCATAAGGGATGCTACAAGTTCATCAATATCCTTATTTTATAAGTTAAATAAAAATTACCAATTACTGATCCGCACTGCAATTAAATAGATTGTCACGTCGATAGTGCTTTTGATTCTAGTATTTTTTAAGCGTTTTGTGTTCATTCAGAAATACTGTATAATGTTTCTTTGATAAATACTATGTTTACCAATTAGATAGAAATATAACTATTGTAAAAGTGAGAAGAAAACCATTGAAATTAGAAAAATAAATATTTTTGTGTTTGTTGTATTTTAATTTAAAAAAATAGTTTATTTAATATTAATCATCTAAAAATTATATTATTTTAGACATTTATATGTTCTATCTGTGATTTTATAATTAAAAATTCTGTTGATTCTTAATAAAGTTGTTTTATTTCATTCTTTTTGTAACTGTAAACATTACCTATAACTAACAGAAAATCATTATTCGTGTCAGTCGTCATTTTTCCTCAGCATAAAATCATTAACTTCTACGCGTAGTCATTATCTTCAACAGTGTCTTTTTTAAAATTTGATTTATCTGCGAAAATATCAACTTCACAATGGTGCCTCTCATATCAATTTCGATTATATTAATCAAGAAATGATTCTGGCAAAAAATAATTGTTGTGCCAAAAGGTTTAATTTTTTTCGATAAAATCGTCAAAAATATATTCCGGACTAAGATTCACCCTAATACTGAACGCATTCTCGAATTTCTGTCAGAAAATTCCTAACAGAAACTGCGGTCAATCTTAAATGACATCGCCGTCGATCTCTCAGTCGCGTTTGAATTATCGAAGAATGTCGAGCTAAAGTTGCGTTTATAAAAAGGTTACTTGGAGAAATTGGGATCGAGGGCACTGCTTATTTTATTCAAATGGATAATCCGATTCATGCCACGTATTTAATACATTGGACCTATTTATAACACATCGGTATTACGTTTATCGGGTAACGAAATAACCTTTTTCGGAAATAAATCTTTTACCGCTTTCTTCCGGCAGGGGTGTGCTAATTAATCTAATACAGATTGTCAGGTGTAGTGTGCGTAGGGTATTACAAATAGGTCTATTAGATTGTTTACTAGAGATCACGCCCGGTTTTACCTGCGTCATTGGCTAGCTTGATATTTATTTAGCTCTTATGAGTTTGTTTTGATATTTTTTAGCGTATATATACACTATATTAAGCAAAATTTCTGTCATCGGAATAGTGCTTTTAAACAAGCAAACTTGAAAAGTTAAATCTTGTAAAAAGTTGACATCGTGACTAAGCCTATAGAGTTATAGACCATATTTATATGTAACTGGTCCGAATTATCGACAAAGTAATAAAAAAAAGGATTTTTAAAAAAATATAAATATTGAAAATAAGCCTATAGACTGTTCTCTTATATTTACGCGAATTTTATTCATTTAATTAAAAGTCTAAAAACGGATTTTATCGTATGTAAAGGGTCCGAAACGTCGGGAAATAATTTAAATTAAATATTGTTAAACAGTAAATTTAAATAAACGCGATAAAATCCGTTTTTAGACTTTTAATTAAATAAGCCTATAGAGTTATTAAGTCTATAGGTTAATTTAATTAAGCCTAGAGAGTTCATTTAAATATACGAAAACTTAGCTTTTCAGTCTATCTTCAGTATTTTTATGATGATAAACTTTCTAACAATCGTTCTAGTGTAGCAGTGCACGTAGTCGCCTTAACGCCGACGCACAGTCACGGATACGATTCTGCGTCGGGACAGACAATTGTATTTGCACAAATATTTGTTTCTGGTCTGGTATATGCCTTTGTGGATCTTGTCACCGTGCCTCGAAGAGCACGTAAAGCCGTCAGATTATGATATTATAATATAAAAGAGGCCTTTTCCCAGAAGTGGAACTTTTACAAACTGATTCAGATAACCTTTGAAATATAAACGGTTGTATCAACGGTTCAAAGCCTTCGATATAATACTTCGTATCATAGTTTTGCTATAGGAAAAATATAAGTAATAAAAAAAAGCAGCAAAAATCTCGACTGCCTTACGCTATGTCACTCGTACTATTATCGCGAACTTAATGACCTTATAATTATGTTAAAATTCGTCAAACTCTTTGGCCTACAGAGCATGCCAAGATAAATATAGGATGCACATACGACTATATAAAAATACATAATTATGCTCGATAAATATAAATCTCCTTCGTCAGTCGGTTAAAAAAGATAAAATAAAATTTTCTTGCATATAGGTCGAATCTTAAAATTCCGGATATTTCAAAAAGTTTTAATAGATCCTAAGTTCTTTTTCATCCTTTAACCACTTTTTTATTACTATTTAATATAACAATGTAGATATATGATGCATATAATATATTGAAAGGGTCCAGATCGTCTTATCTCAATACATACAAGGACCAGTACACGAGGCGGGACAATCTCGTGACAGCCAGCGATGTGTGGGCACAGTTTACGAGTGCAGACTTGCAACCGTTTGAATTACGATACATGACTGTACTAAGGTTACCATTAAATATGATGAGATAGGACAAGACGCTGAATATTTTTGTTGAAAAAAAAAAAAAAAAAAAAAACGGTGTCAGGGATCTGAAAACCCACATAACACGAACATAAAAACTCTATCAACCACTAACATCTTTATGGCTTATAGATATAAACATATGTCATGAGCGACAATCGAAATCGCAGCTGTTAGCGCAAAAGCTCTTTACTCTTGTGTAGCGTATAGTAATAATAATACACTCTACAATCTCCAAAAAGCGACTATTCTCAACACTCGCCGAATCACCCGAAAATTTCTCACCACATCAGCGATATCTTACGCTTGCGTAATAATATATCTAAGTATTTATATAGGTACCTAACTTTATCACGCCTTGGCCATGGCCCGTAACAAGGGAGAAATACGTAATGTATATAAGAAAATAATATTCTTTACTGCACGCCACAGAGGTAAGTCACAATATACAATTACTTAAAAATAAACTTAACACTAGATGCACATTAAAGTGGTTTTATAATTAAGTATTCGCTTAACATTAATCAGTGGAATTTCACTAATTTTAAGTGACTATTGACTTTTTATCAATGTTAATATCGTAGCAGAATTAATGACTATTGAACGTATGAATATGTGAATATCAGAGTCCACTGTTTTGATAATTAAATATGTGTATATGAATTAGTGAGTATTCACTAACTTGTTATTCAAATTTACTTATATGTAGTGAATATAGCTTCACTAACGCAATCAATGAAATTTTCACTGATTCTGATCCGTTTAGGGAGTAGTGATCTCTTCTTAAAAACCATAGGATGTTGGAAACGAAGTCAACATTTATAACATTGACAGCCGGTTTCAATTATCTAGACTTCTAGAGATTTGTGTGTGCGTGTGTTGTGTGGTCTTTGATACAATGCGAATGAACTGTATGTCAAAATTCTATCTTTCGTAAGCAAAGATAGTTATATTCTTGAAACTGTCGGATAAAGTTGTAAAAATATCAGTCAAAAGATATTGGGTTAATTGTAATTTATTATCAATCAGTTTTATAATGAATGTTATTTATTAGTGCGGACGTTAAAATCATAGACGATCTACAAGAATCAAACCAATCAATAAAATGACGTCGCACCTAAAGTTAAGGACTGCAAAATTTACAAGAAAACAATGACATATCCTAAGAAAAACGGATAATTGGCAACCCTAACACACGCAATAAAATAAACCCACATATTTTTATGTCTGTTAGTCTAAAGTTATTTTGTCCAGATGCCATAAACCAATGCCATATACCTAATGATAATGAGCTGCTGTACTTGTTCCCTTCGATACTGGTTGTGAAGATTGGTATTGTTAAATGTAAAAGTATACAATATTGGCTAATAAAATATTTGTCTTAATTTTTAAAAATAGTATTTCTCTTAGGTTAGTTGGGTTTCTTAATATCTGCCAGTTATTTCAACGATAGAGTTCAAATCATCTGTTACATACATATCCCACGGATCATTTCTTTGTTGTTAACGTAATCAATACTAAAAATGTATTTACAAACGACATAAATTTTGTCTAGATATAACATTGTAATCGTCTGATTCTACAAATATTTAAAACTAGCTGCACCTTGCAGTTTTACCTGCACAATTTCTTATCCGTTGAGAATTTCGAGATGACAAGTAGCTTATGTGTTATTTTGGATCAGCATTTATCTACGTACCAAGTTACATTTCAATCGGTTCAATAGTTTTCACGTGAAAGATTAACAAACATCCTTTCAAACCTTCGCATTTATAACATCAATATGATTTTTGATCTAATGCCTAATTAAAGGGAACAAAGGACGAGACAGACAAACGCGTCCCAAGAATCCGACCTATTGGTTTGGGAAGATGCCAGCGTTCGAATTGATATTTTACTATTCAGCGGTAACTAATCTGTTTTCTCTGACATTAAACGTACCGAGTTCCAGTCGTAAATTTCATAAATAATATTCATAAAGGTACGTATACAATTGATACTATGCCGCAACTATTAAACGCGTTTGTTTATTGTTAATTTACTTGTTACCAGAAATAGAAGTCAAAAAAGTCTTAAATACACTCTAATATACGTTAATTTAGTAAAAATTACGTTTTCGAAGATTGCAGACCTCATTAACAGACTATAATCCCCATTTTTTAAATGAGACTGCGTTAAGTATCTGTAGATGGGATTAAACACGAAAATAGCCAACTCCAAGAAAGTATTACTAACAATATTAGGACAGAAATATGAACCGTAACGTGTAAGCGTATTATTCAAAAGCTTATATTTGTTAATGTGTACGCACCCTAATTGTGTACCAGTTATGTAGAGAATTTTATGTTTTCAATTACAGTTTCATTAAATATTTACATAATAAAGTTATATTAATGTTCATAATATAATATATCTAATTGAAACTAAACACTTGTTTTATGTCTTCAAATCGTTAAATAGTAAACTGATTTTAATGAGTATGGCGATAACACGTTTAAATACTCAGGAAGATATGCATGAACCTGTGTATTTATTTCAATTGTTTTAAAAAGTAATAATAATAACAAGGATGTAATAATTTCAAAATTATCAACAAAATCGTTGGTAAAACAAATACAAATGAAAATTTATTAACATATATTTTATATTAATAATATTTTACTAGCGTAAGCGAAACATTGTTTTTTGAAAGGTAATTTCTAGAAAATTCGTTAAAAAGCTTGTTTTAATGTTATATAACATTACGCTACGACCCTCATCAGCCTAAAAATAACTCGTAAATGCGGTAAAAACCCTGCAGGTTATCTAGCAAATAAAACATAAAACGATAATCAACCAAAAAAAACATACAAATCATATTGATCAAAACCTGGTAGAACAATAATAAATACATAAAGCAACATAATATAAGAATTATGGCAGAGCGGTCAAATGTTGCGTACGGAAAGTAGGTTGTGAAGACCAAGTACCAAGGTCAGTCGAGGCGTCAAGTGAAGATGTGAGGCGTGAGCGGCGAGCGGGTAATTTTTTTTTTTTTTTTTTAATTTATTTATTTTAAGTCGCTTTTTAACAGCTAAGGTCATTAGCGACTACAATATTTACATTTATATATTCTTGTACATATTTATCTTTTTCATAAAATTAACTGTGTGTATAAGGCCATTTCCAGTTAAACAATCTTTTATGTTATTAGGTAGGTTACATGTTAATTTATCTCTGATATAGGCCTGACAATCTTCTAGAATATGTTTTACAGTTAGATCCATCCCGCATTCACATTTTGGTTTACTAATCTTTTTCATAATGTATATATGGGTCAAGTTTGTGTGACCAATACGGAGTCTAGTAATAATTGTTTGATCTCTTCTATTAAACGATGTTGGAATCTTATCAAAAATTGAATTTCTAATGTCATATAATTTACTTGTATTGTTATTTTTCCAAACAGTATCCCAAAGAGTTTTTATTTTATATTTAATATAGTTCTTTAAATCAGTCGCGTTCGACATGGAATAATTTACTGAGTTTAAATTTGCAGCGTTTTTGGCTTCTACATCAGCCTTTTCGTTACCTTTAATACCTATATGGCTAGGGATCCAGATTATTTCAAATATATATTTATTGTTTATTAAATTCACCATTAATTCTTTTATTTCTAATATAAGTGGTTCTTTATTATTAATATTTTGTAGAGCTTGCAAACATGACCTTGAATCAGAAAAAATTATAAATCTATCTAAATTACTATTATATTGTATTAATTCTAAAGCTTTAAAAATAGCAATTGCTTCACAGCTAAAAATCGTGTGGAAATCCATAAGTTTGTAATGAAAAGTATTATCGTCAGAGACAACAGCACATCCTGATTTATTATTTATTACCGAACCATCTGTGTAAAACTGTTTACTATCCTTATTTTTATTAATAATTTCATTAAATAAATTTTTATACATGGATTGTGGGGTGTTATCCTTGAAATTTTTTGTCAAATCCAGATTAATAGGAAATTCATAAAAGTTCCATGGGCCATAAGACGGTATTTTTTTTGTAAAAACTGATGGAGGGCATAAATTCAATTCTTTGAGGTATTTTTGGGCTCGAATGCGTAATGGTTGTGTAAGGTTTAGGCGACCCTCGTAAATTGAATTAGATGACGATTTAGTAAAATAATCATAAATTGGACTAGATGGTTGTGAAAATATGTTTATGGTATATATTAATATCAGTTGCTTTCTCCTTAAAGAAAGTGGCATTTCCCCCGATTCTGCTAAAATACTCATGATGGGACTTGTCTTAAATGCGCCAATACTTAGTCTTAAAGCATTATTATGGATACTTTCTAAACATTTTAAACTACGTTGTTTAGCAGAATCATAGAACATAGATCCATAATCTAATTTTTGTCTAATAAGAGCTTTATATGTATTAATCAAACAATCTTTATCGGCACCCCATGACAGCGATGATAATACTTTTATTACATTTAATCTTTTATTGCATTCAGTTTTTAATTTACTTATATGTATGTTCCAAGTCATTCTAGTATCAAATGTTAATCCCAATATTTTAATATTCTTTACTTTTTTAATATTGTGGTCATTTAAAGATAATTGTAAATGCTTTTTTATTTTCTTTTTCTTGTTAAATATTATGTATTCTGTTTTACTTTTAGAAAACTTAAATCCAGATTTTTTAGACCTGAAGATAATTTAGTGTATTTTGAATAAGTGTCAGTGTAGGATCCAAAGTTTTGCCGCAGCAAGTAATAGTTAAGTCATCTGCAAATAAGAAACTTTTCACAGGTTTATCTATACACGAAATAACATCATTAATGGCCAGTAAAAATAGAATTACACTTAAAACTGATCCTTGCGGCAAACCATTTTCAATGACGACTTGATCTGATAATGTATTATTAATTCTTACTTTGATAGTTCTAAGAGATAAAAAGTTTTTAACAAATGCAAGTGTATTTCCTTTTATATTTAAGCCTTGCAAAATTTCAATTACTCTATGTTTCCAAACCATTTCGTAAGCCTTTTCAATGTCAAGTGCTACCAACACCAAATAATTGTTGTCTGCTAAAGAATCTAAAATTTCACTTTCTATATTCATTAAGTGATCAGAAGTCGACCTAAATTGCCGAAACCCATACTGATAATTTGATAGATGATTATTTATTTCTAAATACCACTTAATCCTCTTGCTAATAATTTTTTCAAATAATTTACACAAATTACAAGTTAATGCTATAGGTCTGTAACTTTCAGATACATTAGGATTTTTGCCAGGTTTAAGTATTGGAATCACTAGGGCCTCTCGCCAAATGTTTGGAAATAACTGTTTTTGCCACATGTAATTGTACAGTTTTAGTAAATATTTAAGTCCGCTATAAGGGAGATTTTTTATAAACATGTTAGGAATATTATCCGGACCTGGACTAGAATTTTTACTTTGTGACAGTACTGACAATAATTCATGCATAGAAATTTCTTTGTTAATTGGTTCGGTATTAGTAGTTAATTCATAGTTTGATTTATTTTCTTCAGCCATTTTATATATCCTGAACTGGTCATCATAATTTTGACTACTTGAGTTTGCTGCAAAGTTATTAGCAAGTAGGTTTGAAGTTTCTTTCGGGCTGGCTGTAAGCGAATTCTCACTATTCTTAAGTACTATTGTAGAAAAGCCACAATTTGTATTATTAATTTTCTTAATTTTTTTCCATACTTCACTAATAGGTACATTAGTATTGATTGAAGACGTCCATTTTTGCCAATATCTTTTTTTGCTTTCTTTTAAAACTTTCCTACAATATGCTCTTTTCTTTTTATACTCTATTTTATACTTGGAATCAGGGTCGGCCATAGCATGTTTTTTAAAATTCCTGTAGGCTTTTTTTGATTCTTTTACAGCTATTCTACAGTCATCATTCCACCAGGGCACGTTATTAGTTTGTTTTTGTTAATTTCATCCTGAAAGACAGACCAGTCTGCTTTATTAAAAATCCATTTTTTGGGGACTTTAATCTTTTTAGGAATTGTTTGTCGTGAAAAGGTTTTAATCAAAATAGGGAAATGGTCACTATCATACAAGTCGTCTAGAGCATTCCATTCAAAATATGCTGCAATATTTTGTGAAGCTATAGTCAAATCTATATTACTAGTGCGACCAGTATTACTGTCAAAATGTGTTGGTTTACTATTATTTAAGATTAGTATGTTATCGTGATCTTTTAGCCAATCTTCTATTATTTTGCCCCGTGTATCACATTTTTCAGAGCCCCAGTAGAAATGATGACTGTTAAAATCGCCGAGTATAAGAAACGGTGCTGGTAATTGATTGACAAGGTTATTAAGATCATTTTTACTAATTGGTGTACTATTTGGAAGATAAACGTTACATAATGTAACTGTAAACGGAAATTTAATTTTTATAGCTATTACTTCTAAATTTGTGTTAACATTGATTAGTTCAGGAAGAGTATATGGTTTGATATAAACAGCTACGCCACCGCTAGCTCTGTTACTATGTATACGATTTTTATAAAAGCAATTAAATCCTTTTATAGGAGCACTGTAATTAGCTGAAAAATTTGTTTCTTGTATACAAATGCAGGTTGGATCTAACTCATTCATAAGCAGTTTAATATTTTCTAGTCTTTTGTAATAACCGTTTACATTCCATTGTAAGATATTCATCTTAAGTCCGTAACAAGTATATAAACAAAAAGTTAGAAGTGTTTTAACAAAAATTAATTAGGTATTTAGTGTAGAAGTATTATCCAAAATTTCATGTAACTTTCTAGACAGTCGGGAACATCTATTCTTTAAGCTAGTGTTTAGTTTTATATGTAATATATTACACATTTTAATTAAGTCTCTAAGATTATCTGTATAAGAATACACAATTTCCTTTATATTTTTCTTTCCTCTGGTATTATCTAATAAACTTATAAACCTATCCACATCTATTGGAAATACTTCTCTTTCTGATTCTATAAGATTATTTTTTATCTCTTTCCAAGTGTCTTCATCGGTTCTTGTGTCTGTCTTTTTTAGTTTCTTTTTCATATTTCTCCTTATTTCTGTATCTTCAAGTGACGCAACACTGTGTGTATCATCATCTGTCTCTAGAATTTCAGTTGGCATATTCAGAAGGTTCGCAGGTTGTACGGTTTCGGTTTTTGAAGACTCACTGGTGGTAGGTGAATGGATGCGTTTAATTCTTTTTTGATCAGTTGATGGCTGGGTAATAACTGGTGTAGGGTTAAGTGTAGGTCTAGATTCTAAGTCATTATTATTGACAATAGTGTCTTGAGTATTTATCGTTTTTTCTACTTCTATGTCCTGGTGTATAACTGGAAAAGTTTGTTCAGTTTTTGGGCAATTTTTTGCGATATGACCGGTAGTATTGCATGAAAAACATTTAAGAGAGTCCGATGTTATGTAAATCCAGTAGTTTGTAGCATCAAAGTTTACTTGAAAGGATTCAGGGAGCTTCTTTTCATCTTCTGGACTTATATACAGTTGTCTTCTGAAACTTAATATATGCGAAAATCCGGGGTCTGGAACTCCAATTTTAAGAAAGGAAATGGGTGATAAAATTTGTATTTTTAATTCTTTAAACTTTTCTTCAATTATATAATTGGGGATCACTGGGCAAACGTTGGATAAAACTATGCGCTTATTTCGAGTAACTAGTGGTTTTATTTCCAATGTAATATTCTTAATCATTATTTTCTTTTTCACTTCAATAAGGTCGTCTGCGGTTTTTTTGGAGTCTAAATAGATGCAAATTCTTGCATTCGATATTCTTGATATAAATCTTATTGACGAAGCAGGTATCAAGGATGACAGCGAAACAAGATATTCCCTTAGTGTTATCCCGTCAATTGAGTCTATTATAATTGCCTGATCTTTTCTTGGAAACGATAATGAAGACGTCACGTTGGCGTAACTTGTGATTTTAGGTGCCGGTTGTGATTGTGCAGTGGGTTGAGACATAACGGTGGATTGAAAATCTTCATTGGGTTGAGACATTATTACATTAAGGCACTCCTGTTGCCAGGAGTGCCCTTATTAACACTTAGTAAACACTCGTGTATTATAAAAACAACTTATTGAACAACGCGATAACGTATAAAACACCGAGCGCCGCAGAGCTATACGTGCATCCGCTGGGCTAGCCGCGCGTAAACTGGTAAATTTATTTGTTAAGACAAATTACACTTTATTGTACAAAATTAGTACCAGTATAACAAATAGTTATAATTAAAAATTTATAACCAATTTTATGTGCATATATTGTAGTATATATTTGATATGTAGTTTGATATGTTTATGTTGTATATTATACTATGTATTATATTACATGTATTGAAGGATTAAAAATTGGAAAAAAAAATCAAATTCCTAAATAAGTCCAAAATTAAGCACTAAGCTCATTTTTTTTATAAATTTGTAACCCGATGTTATTTGAGGACATAAAATTATCCCAATGTAACCCATTTCCACCTCGAATAATATTAAATAATATATATAAAATTATAATTTTAATATGAAATTATTAGAAAAAAAAAACTCCTACAAATTGTCCTCCGCATACTAAATAACTCAAAACATTCTATTTTTATTCGTTACATATTTACAAATTATGAGATTTGATTTCACTTTATAAATTATAAAAAAATTAAGTTAATATGAAAACTTATTACTATACTGTACTGTATCAGCCTGTAAACAACCCATTGCTGAGCGAATGCCTCTTTTCCATACAGAAAAAGGGTTGGAGCTTAATCCACCACGCTGTTCCACTGTGGGTTGGCAGATTATGTCTCTACCATGAAAAGAAACGACCGATATTAGGTGTCTATATAACAACCGGGGCCGATGGCTTTACATGCATTCCGAGGCACGGTAGGGAGGCCCACAAGGACATACACCCAGACCTCAAACAAATATTTGTAAAAATACTGTCCCGAGCGGGAATCGAACCCGCGACCCCCGGAGCGCGTTTGAGCCGACTACTCCCACCACTTCACCAGAACGGTCGTCTTTTTACAACTCATTAAAACTTATTACAACTCATTTCAATTTACTTTGCAAAGCAATCTTGAAAACAAAACAAGTTGCACAATAAAATAAGTTCCACAATATTTAAATTGCAATCATTTTAAAAGTCAATAAAAACAACGAAGTAATAAAATAAGTTAAGTATAAAGATTTAGTATCGCTAAATCTTATGACGCGGGTCAACCGCAAACATTTTACGAGTTACGAGAAAGAACCTTTTATGGAACAATGTGATATTAAACAAAATCATTGCCTTTGCGGCGTAAACAATCTACAAGTTCTTTTCGGTAATTTCTTTTTGAAATATCGTAAGCAAAACCAGAGAACGTCATAGGTTTATTTTTTATACTTACAACCAGCGGCTTGGCACTTACTGAAAATTGCACTAAGAGATACGATTCATATACGATAAATAATACTCCAATATTACCAACCTAATCTGTCGAGGAAGAAATAATTTCCGTAAAACGGGGTGAATAGGTACGAATACTATATTGGTAAAATAATTTATACAAATTTGGAAGTTCTTATATAATTAGCCTTGAATGGTCTTGAATATAATTATTATAACTTAAATAAATTCTACGTGTTATTTAAGCAAAAGTATTTGAATTTCAAAGTTATAAAAAATTCTTTAATGTTGTTATGTTGTTATTTCAATCAGTGATACCACGATTACCATTTGATTTAAATTTAAATTTTTATGTTTGTTGTTGTGGTGAACGGTATTATTAGGTATTTTATAAGAAAGTAGAAGGGGTAAGAAGTGACAAGCCGCTGCTTACAACACTGCATCGCCGGATTTATATTTTACTTTAAATACCTTTTAAATGTTTCATAATCTTGTTGATACTTATATATAAATAATTAGATTTTTTCCTATTTTATTCTTATTAATCAAATAATGGCAAATAATTTCTTTTCTTATAAATAATGAAAGAGTTTTATTTTTTCTTTTTTGCAAACATAGACCATTTCTAAGTTCAAACATTACGACTTAAGAGTAGAAGATACAACTCTGTAAGTCCAGTACAAATTTATCCAAACATATTACTAGCATTCGACGTCAATTTGTACCTACATAAAAGCAAATTTTATTTTCCATATTTACCGCTAAGGAGAGGCGCAGTGTTCATACAAACAATGCCAACGTCATATTGACTTATTTCACAATAAGTCTGCAATTTCGCTACTAACCTTGTTATTAACTATAGGTCTCATCCGATTTCATTTGAGCACTGCGATACATTATTTTTGTTCTTTAGTCAATATTTTTTGATAAAGGTCTGCTAACATCTTTATAAGTGGAATCAACGAAAATTAACGTATATATATCTCGTCAATTTACTTTATTTAAATATTAAAGTCTCAAAATTACGATTTAGTTACCGACCAGTGCCAAAAACAGCATGACGCTATTGCATAAATTTTGATAAAAGTGAAGCCAGTGGAAGTTGTTCCACTTCTGATAAGATAAAGAAGAGGTTCACAGAAATACATTAAACATAAGACAAAATTATATTCGACGTTCCCTGATGTCATCTTTAATGTGATAATTTGAATATTAGATAAGTAAATTTTCTTATTTCACAGAATTTTATCAATCTTATAAATCACCGTACTCAATTTTATAAATCTTGGTATTTTACGCACTCTCACAATATTATGTTAAAGAGCAAACATCTATAATTCTCTAAGAATAATATTTTCAAAGTAGGTAATGTATGCTTCGACACGACCTTCGAGATTATAATTATACAGGGTTAATTCTAAAACACCAGCAACCTCGCAGGACAAGATAGCTAACATTATGTACAACAACATTTGTTCTACCACTTTTGTTAATTTGTTAGATTTTATTTTCATACAAAAATAAATATTAATTTAATTTTACGCGTGAATGCAATAAACTCTACGCGCGTCCCAAAGATTAGGTAAATAACGACCACGTACTAATGTGAGGGGAAAGGTAGGAACGGGGCGGCGCTAGCGCCTTTGAACTTGACCTATTTAGCCAGCCGCGGCAGTCGGCGGCGGGCGACTTTGATGCGCGCGCGTCATATGATTTTGTGTGCTACTCGTATTTATTTTATTCGTATCGATCGATGTATTGTACCTGTACTAAAGTTATTTTATAACCATGGTACCGCCGCTATTCTAATGTCGAATACACGGAAATGGTGAGGATACTGGCTAGGTGTGATGACAATGTGTCGGAAGCCTGTCGGCAATATGCAGCTAGATATTCGAACTTACCTACACCGAGCCGTGAGACAATGTCAACTCACCGAATCTGACAAACTAGCACGAGTAAATTTTTGTAACTGGTTCGGTTAACTAAAATAATTTGTGCGTTCAATCAAATTAAAACTAATTCGGAAGTGTTAGCACGTGTTAGTGAACAGCTGATTTTTAGGTGTTGTCTGTGTGTTCGTTGGGATGGTGACTATTTTGAACGCTATCTGCGCGATACGCACCGACATGCGCGTTACTTTAACCTTAGAGGTAATATTTCGTTTGTAAATATTATTTTATTGTCAATTATTTTTAATTTTTTAATTATTGTAAATACGTTGATTTCACTTTTGAAATACTTATGCCCGCCTGTATTTAACAATAAAAAGTGAATAATACCTAGCTACCAATATTTGATATTAAATTGGTTTAATTAGACTTTAGTAAACGTTAAAGAATAATTACCTACGTTAATAATTTTCACATATTTTTTTATGTTCAGAATTCAGATACCTAATCTACATACCTACATTTTTATAGTATTGGCGGGCATACGGACAGTCGAAGCCTTTTGATGACTAGGTACCGGATGTCTACCGCACAACTGGTTGTGCTGTAACCTCTGGAGGTTATGCAGATGTGTTGCCCTCCTAATCCTCCTATACATACGATTTATTTGTTTTTTATCGTTTAATATAGCCAGTTCTAAGCCTGGTAAAGTATGAAGGGATTGTGGACTCAGTTTACGTATTGCAGGGACATGACAAAACAGAAATTTGATTATTCACTTAAGTCACTGCGATATACATACTATGATACTGCCCACAAACCCACCAAGCAATTTATATTAATTTTATTAACTAGAATTATCGGGCAGAGAAAGTGTTATTACTATTATTATGCAAGCGCGCCCGAGCGTCGCGTCATCCTTTCGATAATGAATGAAACATAGACTCTAAATTTCAGAGCAGTACAACAAAAGCTTAAAAAATCATTTTTAATTAAGGCCAGTATATTCCAGCGTTGTAGGTATTCAGCGCTACCTCCCTCCCCGCGCGACTAGTTACGCGAAGTCTCCGATCAAATGAACTCTCGATGACCCCGCGCGCGGCGACGGCGCACGGAAATAATTAAATATATAATTTTACAGTAACTTACTAGGTTTTTTTTTTACTTTAGGTTATTTCATAATTCAGTTTTGTTTTCGATCCTGAAGGCACAGTATAAAATGCAACATAAACATTTAATACCTAAGAGAAGTAGATAAAAACCATTATTTAATTTTTTATGGGTTTATAGCTAAAAAATATATAAATATATAAATAAATATACTTAACACACACACACGGTCGTCTGTTCCTAAGGTAGGCAACTTAATGCCTGTGTTTTAGGTAACAGCCGACTGATATACTTTTTTTTAAATAATTATACATATAAATAATACATATAGAAATAAACATATATTACACCCAGACTCGGGGCGCGAATCGAACCCACAACCCTTGGAGCAGAAAACAGGGTCACTGCAAACTGCGCCAACGGGTCAGTCATAAAAAAAAATTACTATTAATATTTTAATTTATATTAATTATCAGTAATTTTTTTTTGTTAATTAATACACTTTACAACATTTAATACCTAAGAGAAGTAGATTTAAACTTTATTTCTTCTCTTAGGTATTAAATGTTTATGTTCCACCTATTACTGCCACCAGGGCCCTGCGCTGGGGCTCCCAAGCGGCGCATTCCTCCAGGGTGTGACGCGCCGAGTCGATTGGCGCGCTACACTCGTGGCAAAATCAGGGGTGGCTTCTCGCCTAGCGATTTGGTGCAGGTACTTACCGAAGCAACCGTGCCCGGTAAGCACCGGCGACAGCCGAAACGTAAGGACCCTATGCCGCCTGTTGACCCAGCGACGAAGGTGAGGACGTCGCTCTGTCCATTGCCTGTCTCAATTCGTTGTCGGCACCTCGCAGGTTAGTCCCATTGTCGGACCAGATTTGAGCAGGTTGTCCTCGTCGAGCTTTCATTCTTCTTAAATTCATTATCACTGAGTCTGTGTTCAGTGACGTCGCTATCTCTAGGTGGATCGTTCTTACAGTGAGGCACGTGAATACTGCCACGTAACGTTTCTGTTGGCTGCGTCCCACGGTGACTGTTAATGGTCTGAAGTAGTCCACCCCTGTGTATGTGAAGGGTCGCTGATGGTGAGCTAGGCGACACGCAGGTAGGTCTCCTGTTCTCGGGTGTGGCGGGATCGCTGCCCTAATCCGGCAGTTTAGACACTGTGGAAAGAGCGTTCTTGTGACGGGCCGCAGGCGTAGTATCCAGTAGTGCTGTCGACATTCGTTCACAGTCGCCTCGACTCCCGTGTGATGCCTCGTTCTATGCATCGCTATGATCTACAACTTCACTGTGTGATGATTTCTATCTAGTATCATCGGGTTTTTAGATGGCGTTGATAGTTGCTCCGCGGCGTTAATACGACTACGGACTCGGAGGGCTCTCTCTGCACACTCGATGCTCAGCTGCTTTAGGCGACTGTTTCGGGTAAACGACTTCCCGTCTTTAATGCTTTCTACTTCATTTGGGAAAGATTCTTCTTGGACTGTTCTCATGAATAGGTCTTCAGCTTTCCTGATAAGTTCCGCGGAGACCGGACGAACCTCCAAAGTTTCTTCGAGCTCTACTCTTATTTTCTGGCGTGTTTTCAGCTTCTTGTTCATCCTTTTCCAGTCTGGGTCTTTTAACGCGCTTTTCTTAATCCTTTTATAGTTGACTCGTTGTGTATTGGCTCGACAGAGTTCTATAAACTGTAGCACTCGAGCCGTCGTGTAGCGGAGTCTGTTCCAGCTGGAGTACCGTGTGCAGTCTGGTAACCCTTCTTTGAGTCGCGGCTGTTTACGATCGGTGACGGAGTCCTTTCTTCGCCTGTAGGTTCGGTATATGCTAATATATCGGTCTAAGATATCGATGACAATCATTATATTCTAGCTAAAAATAGATTGAGTGTTCATTAAACTTATGAGTACTTATCTGATCGCATTTCTAAGCTTACGTAGTTCACGTCTAGATATTTTCTTTTTATTTCTAGTTTTATTCCCCATTTTATATCTACACTACACTGCTATACAGTAAAAACACTTCCAACGTTGGTAGAGTACTAACTAAACTAATCTAATAAAATAATCAATAATAATCTATACTAATAGATAAAACTGAAGAGTTTGTTTGTTTGAACGCGCTAATCTCATGAACCACTGGTTCAAATTTAAAAATTCTTTTTGCGTTGGATAGTCCATTTACTGAGGAAGAATTTAAGCTATATAGCATCACGCTACGACTAATAGGGGCTGAGTAATAATAAGAAATGTTACAAAAACGGGAAAAAATAATCTTTTTTGAGAGCTTCCGTTGCGTCCTTTATTATTTCTCTTCTCAAGAAATTTTTAATTATAGTTCCACTTTTAAAGTAAATATAACATCACTCTTTTACTGTAAATTTTCGAAAAAAAAACTCAGTAATATGTTGAACGACCCAAGAATCAAACCTGAGACCCCTTGCTAGGCAGTAACGCTTGGTACCACTGGACCAACGAGGCGAAAATATTTAAGTACGTTTTTCCCTCAAATTAACGCGGGTGAAACCGCGGGGCACAGGTAGTACTAAATAAAATTATCCAATCTATTTCTCAAACCACACTATCCATTCTCTGAGGATAGAGAGGTTCACTGGCGCTCGAATTCCTAAGAGACAAGACCGGACCCTATACATCGGTTTTCACACAAGAGGAAAAGAAGACGTTGATAGACAAGGGATACGGCACCGGACAGGGATCGAGCGTCATGACTATCCACGAGGCACAGGGACAGACACGCGAGGCAGTCATCATCGTCCAGACAAAGACTAGGAGGCTGCGGATTCATGACAGTGTTCCGCATGCTGTGGTCGCGGTGACCAGGCACACAAAGACCTGTGTCTACTACACCGACGACGGTGGTGATGCAATCGGTCGTTTTGTCGGCCTCGGTGGAGGCCACAACAAAGGAAATACTCGAGCACACCCTCAAGATGGCTATACATAAAAGAGACACCGCCGTCATTGAGGATGTACTCGAACAGCTTCCCTCGGGGGATGGCTGCGGCAGAGTCTCCAATAAATAATACAAAAATAAAGAGCCCAAATGTAAATGTAGACAAGCCGTAAAAATGTGGTGGCTGGTATGTATGTACTAACAAGCAATGAAATATTAGATTATATTAGATCAAGGAATAAACGCATGTACATAGAAAATAAGAAACATGATGTAAATAGATGTAAGAAAAAAAAAGACAAAATAAAATTATATATATATATATATATATATATATATATATATATATATATATATATATATATATATATATATATATATATATATATATATATATATATATCTATATATATATATATATAATATATATGTGTGTGTGTGTGTATATGTATATATATGTATGTGTGTATATTTGTATATGTAAATTATATTTGTAAATAAAGATTATGTTTATTAAAAATGATTATATGTATGTAAATATGATTATATGTATTAAAAAAAATTACAATAATAATAAATAAATAATGGTCAGTATACGGACTCGCGTCATAGAGATCCTGACAATAAGTCTAGCTAATGTAAGTCTAAAATAGTACGCATGAAACTATATTAACAATCTTATACATTTAATTAAAAAAAGGCACGGGCAAATATAAGCCCGTGGATATTTTTGTTATAAAAAAAATCCAATCTTTAGAGGGGGGGGGGACGCCGCCAGACAGCAGAGATACAGGTCCTACTTCGATGACGCCTCGCAGGCAACTAAAGCGAGGCGCGCGGGCCGTTTTCTTATATAATTTAAATATTTAATATTTAAAAAAAATAGAAACATTTATTTAAAAAAGTAACCGTTAAATGTTCTACTAAAAGTTATTACCTATTTTTACATGTGAATATTGTAACTTAAAATCTGATATTCTTCGAATATAACTCGAAAAATAATCAAAAACATCCTTTCTTTATGTTTTTTTTTTATCGAGTCAAGTTACAATTATCGTGTTTTGAACCGTTGAATAATCAAGAACGTTTGTTAAACTATAACATATATTTTTAACGGATCAAAAAAATGAATATTACTATGTTTAAAACTCTATCAAAAACAGGTGATTTGGGATATACTGGCCTTAATGTATTGAGTTATGTCAAAAGTGGTAGAACAAATGTTGTTGTACATAATGTTAGCTATCTTGTCCTGCGAGGTTGCTGGTGTTTTAGAATTAACCCTGTATATATGAACAGATTTTTAATGCAAATGTCTTTACATATTTTATGTTGTAAACGGTACTCCATAATATACAATAATTTATCTCTCATACATAGGCATTCAGTTTTAATTAAAATTAATTTAACGACTAAGGAATCAGTAAACAAAAGGCAGTAAAGTTGTACATAATATATTTATTGTTGAGATTTTGACATTTAAGAAGAAAGGTGTAAAAAAAAAACATTAGTTTTACGGCGCGACTTTTTCTTAGTTCGCGGCCAGTAAATTCACTGTTCAAGGACACGAACGTAAACGTTTAACACTAAGTTTTAATAACTATATTATTATATAATTAACTTTTAATACCGATATTAACTTATTACCAAAAGATTATTATAAAAATATATTTTACGATATCTCGTTATTACGCAAGACCGAACTCCGTTGAACATAAACAAAGAAATGTCAAGAAAACGAGCGATAACCATCTAAATTGGCGTCTGTGACCGAAAATTTACCTTTAACGCTGTACAAATTTAGTATCGACGGGATCGCGAAACGTTTGACATAAAGCCGCCCGAAAGACCAACGGACTAAAACGATGAAAGTAAAAAAGAAAGATTCGCCGAAACGAACGCGACGGGAGATGTTATAGGATCGGCAAAACGTAAAACTCGATTCGGGCTAACGAAGACGATCGAAAAAAAAGGGGCAACAATGCTAAACTGTGACGACGACGATGAAAATTAAAATAAAGCCGCGAATGCCATACTCGAAGGGAGACTGGAAATATTTCTGCGAAATTATTTACACAATAAAACGGACGATTGTGTTTACACTGAGTTAAGGCTGTTTGTTCGAACGTGACGTCATCGTTCATGGACGCGATTATCTGAAATATGTAATATGAAAGATTTTCATCTTGATTAAGTAATCTTCTATCCACGATAAATATATATTTAATATTATTATTTTTTTACAAAGATATACTCGTACATTGTATATTGCGTTGGCTTTCTATAAAATAAAAAATAATAAAATGTGACAGCTAATATCTATAATAACATGAAAACTTGAAACTGGAATAGTTTTTTGTTTTATATTTGTTTGTTTAAATATTTTAATCTCAGAATGTATTCATTCATTCATGTCTGATTTTATCGTTCGAAAACGAGTTTATTGAAGGTTATGTACTAAATACACATAAATAGTAAGCATAAGTACGAGAAAACCGTTCGTATTGATATTATAAAAACGAGTAATTAAACAACATCGCCTAGATACGCAACAAACTAGTATCATTTAACACTTCACAGTGTTTTATTTTATAAACTGCCAACTATTTCCTACAGCTATTTTGTGAGTTGTTGACAACAACAAAATCAAACACAAGAGAGTTATGACAATTACGAGACACAATTTATTATTTTAATATTTTTATTTGTTCTCTTAGAGATCGAATTACAAATTTACAAGCACAATGTTTTGTTTCAATGTCATGGTTGCACTATAGTTATCACGCTTTAGCTTCTTAACATATTTTGATAATATTTAAGTTCGAAGAACAAACAGAAGTATGTTTTTAATACAATACATCGTAATACTTCCTCGATTATGACCAGTTGTGCATTTAGTAACACTTCAACATTGTTTGTCCCTTACAATATAACATAACATTGTAATTATGTTTCCTGTTTCATGACCACCAACGTGTACTCAAAAATATTTTTCCACAACAACGTAGTGGTATTTTAAAAACAATTTTTATTCGTAAACATAAAATTGACAGTCGAAGTTTTGTTTTTCTGTACTGAAAATACATTCATTTCGTTTGCTCGTAAAATATTAATAATTTTGGTCATTTTATAATGGCTTTTGTAGGAAAAAGCGATTAGCATTCGGTCTTGAAATTTTATGTCATATTTTGTGATGTGATGTAGATGTACTACAATGCCACAGTCCAATAGCCTGTACAGGGTAAGAGCTTGTAGACTTCCCGAAACTGAACATCTCTCTAGGCCATTTTTTTTTTAAAGGAGAATGGTTGAAGGTTAATCTGCGACGTTTTTTCAACACAGTTTGGTGGATATCCTCATAATCTTAATATGTTATTCATTAATTTAGAAATTTTAGTATGATGATTACACATAAATAATTCTAAAGGTAATATACGCTTTGCAAATTATTTAATTTTAATTTACGCTATTTTATATATAGATATGAAAACAAAATTTCAATTCCGATACCATTTGTCAGCTATATGGTCACCTAGATTTTTCTTAACTATTATAATAATTAGGTACCTAATGATTGTTCAAGTCGTACTTTGATAATAACACGTGAAAAAATAAACCATGAAATACATAATTATGTGGATCCTTGATACACTCATAAAATATATAAACAAACAATACATTGTTTTGTTGGGTATTAGTTGTACTTATTTTCTTAGTATTCATATATTTGTTTGAATACGACTCAAAATCAGTTTATTTGACATTTTTGATCGGGAATTGTAAAGTAATTTTTACAAAGAGCGAAAATTATAAAATCCTTCCTACTTCTGCGAAACCAAGTAAGTATATGGATATAATTAGAACAGCCTTTGTCTTTTATATGTTTACATTTGTTAATATAAGCAGTTGATATATAGCGTAGCCGCTTCATAATAAATGTTGTAACACTTACAAATATTTCATAATATTGAAAATCTAAAGAAGGTAATTGTATGATAAACATAAACATTAGACTTGAGTGGAAACCAAAGCAACCGATGCGAAACATATCCACATACATGTTTTCTAGAAAAGATCAAGAGAATGGAAATAAAAGACTTAAATGATAATTACTAAATAAATTATGAATTATATTTTTAAGTGGTCCCGATCCTGAATATTCTTAGTTTTTGTTTAAAATTACACAATCACAAAACAGAATTACAAAGTTTTTTGAGAATTTTAAAATGAAGCGTATCTAAATTTAAGCACATTTTATTACACGCATTCAGATTTTAAAGACATTAGAGACACGGTGATTTAGGATAATATCTCGATATTTATATGTTTATGGATTGTCTGTTAGAAATGTGATTTCTCTAGAATATATACTTGCCTTGTAACATTTTTTTTTTAATTTTGCTTATAATATATAGAATATAATTGTTATTATTGTTTGTAAAAGTAAAAAATTACATAATGATATGGAATAATCACAATACGATTTGTTTTGCTCAACTGAACTGAGTGAGCTTAATCAGCCTGTAAACAACCCACTGCTGCTGCTGGGCAGAGGCCTCTTCTCTATATAGAAGAAGGGTAGCTTAATCCACCACGCTGCTCCACTGAGGGTGGGCGGATAATTTCCCTACTAAGAATAACGGTCGCTATCAGATGTCTATGATAATAAACGGGACCGACGGCTTTACGTGCTCTCCGAGGCATGGTGGGGAAACCCACAAGGACATACACCCAGACCAGAAACAAATATTTGTAGAAATAAAAATATCTGCCACCAGCGGGATCTGAATCCGCGACCGGTGGCGTTAAGGACACCACTCGTACCATTACACCAAAACGGTTATCACAAAGCATACAATCAATTATTATTTATATATAAATATTAGTTTTTTTCAAGACTTTGGGATAAATATAGTAAGACCATTCGAAGATAAAATAAAATGAACAGTAAAAATTATCTTAAATTTTACCCTATAACTGTATAATCCAGACGAGAAACAAAGACAAATAGCCGCCCCGAGCGGGAATCGAACCTGCGACCGCTGGCGTTAAGGCGAATATTCGCACCATTACCACTACACCAGAGCGATTGTCTGTGTTGCTAACTATTAAAAAAAATATGTTTTAAATTTTGGTCTAAGTATTTCGTAATAATGACTAATAATTGTGTAGAATTTTAAACTTTTAAACTTTCCTCAATTAAAGCCCACGTAATACCGGCGATGAAAGGCGAGCCAGTTACTAAGTATACTTTTCATCAAAGCGAAACTAGCCAGAATTCCCGCCAACTTTTTGCGGCGGCCATTTTGCATCCACGCACAAAATATGGCGTTCGTGGCGTTATTGAAATTTGGTGTCACGTGTTTTTAAATTTCAAAGTAAAAATGTGAGTTCTGGTATGGACTGGATAATTGAGTTTTGTAACCACCAGCTTTTAACTTTTTTTAATAGTATGAGTAATATGACCTTATTTTGAAGTAGTTAAATATTGCGAACTACGAGGTGCCGTCCAAGAAAAGGGATTCAAATTACTTAAACAACCACTTTATTCACAAAATTTTGCGCATAGTGACTTTAACCTCTTTCCTCTCTTCAAAGACCACCTTCGAAGTAAAAAATTTGAAGACGATAGCAAAGCGATAATATAATCGCTGTTGAGACGTTTTAGTAGAGTCAAGACAAAGATTTTTCTAAGGTAATCTTATCTATTTAGAACAAAGATGGACTAAATGTATTGACTTGTTAGGAGACTGTGTAGAAAAATAAATTACTTTTATAAGTATAATTACTCTATTTAATATTCATTATTATAACATTTGGATCATCCCTCGTTTTAGTAAACATTGTGTGCTCAATCCCAGTGACGCTGGATTCACAACAAAATCATAATAACATTATCTATTGTTCCCTATAAGTCGGATTAATTAATATCAACGTTCCTAGAAGAATTTTCAGGAATGACCATTCACTGTTTCGTACATTCAAAGAAATAATATAGGAAACGACGATATATTAACGACTAACTAAACTTATTAAATACCTACAACGAGCGCTAATACATATAATGAATTAGAAATCTTGTACAAAATTGCTAGGAAATTTAAACATATAAAAAAAAATTGGTTGTCTGTAAAGTCGGTTTACGGACGATAATTTTTACGTGATAACGTCATAAGAAAACATGAATGGAATTGAATTATTATTACTGAATTATCATTATTTTGTATAACATATATTTATATATATATCTATGCATATAAGCTACAGGTAATTAATTGTATTTAATATAAAAGCGAAATAAAGTTAAATACTTTGAAAATATGTAATACAAGAAATAATCAAGTTTAATAAAGAAGTTAAGTTTAATTAACTTAAAATAGTAAAAATATACTAAATAAAAGCAGCTAAATTTTTATACGATCGTAATTATATGAGTCCTAATAAGTTTTTAATCAAAATTGTAATATAACCTTATATTACCTACTGCACTCGCCGACCGATGTTACTTTTTTAATAATCAAAATATAACAAATATATGAAATTATATCGCTAATCAAATTCTTAAAATGCAAGAATTAATTACCTTTTTTGCTGCAATTGTTGTCACTATTATAACTTTAAAAATAATAAATTGACGTTACTTCGTATTGATATAACCACGAAGCAATTACAGATATAACAGTTTATTATATATTGACAAAACAGTTTCCCGCCATTTGCCGCTGTCATTTCTACTCGGACGCGTCGTAAGTTAGGCCGACCGCCGATCGTGAGCCGAACGCTTAGGCCGAGCCGATCGTACCTCTCTACCGCTTGTTCCGCGCTCTCGCTCACTAATTGTGACAATGATGACGTCATCTTCTTCGAACGGGCACCCTATCATCAATTTACTAGACGTTATCACGTCAAAAAAATTATCGTGCCATATAATGAAATACATATAGCCTAATTTGAGTAACAATTAAAAAATTAACTTAAATCAATTAATTGGATTTATCTCATACATTTTATGAATATAATTATTTATATACATTTATTTGTATAAAACTATTACATTTTATAATATAAGATCACTTATGAGAGTTGTGAGTAACAATAGTGTGAGAAATTAAGATAGTAAAATAAAATTGTAAATCGTAAAAAAATTCAAAAAGTCCATATTTATTAGAAAATTTTATGTAAAAAAAATAAATAAATAAACCCTTATCAAAGGGAGCCGAACAGTCGTATGTGTGTCGATGACATCTTTGACACGTCAAAAAGATTTAATCGTCATCGATGAATCGACAGATTTTGTGAGAATGATATTCTTTATTAATACTTTTCTACTAAGTCGTTTCACACAATTTTACTCAGCAGTTTCTGTACGTATCTTCGTAAGCTGTTTCCAATTGAAAACGACACACGTAAAATTATCTAAATTATTTTGTTACCGTTTTATTATGTTTAAATGACTGGAGTAGATTAAAGTTAAGAATCATACTTTTGTATAAACGATGCTTTACGAATCGTTTTGACGAAGAAATGCGATTCAATTGAATATGTAAGAACGTAGTAGTTTAGTGGAGATACACCCCATAAAATATCGATATCAATATCAATTTCAAAGAATAATTAGTTATTAATAAGTTCGTATTGTCCTTCGATTATTATAGTTTGAATGGTCAAATAAGCACCTTCAAATAGTCGCCTTAGCGTGTCAAGTACTAAGACTGCGACGGAAAAACATTTTGGAATTACGAGTATATTATTATAGAGTATATAATTATAAGGTAAAATTTAAGATAATTATTACTGTTCATTTTGTTTTCGTTAATACGCAATAGATTTATTTAATAATAATAATCGTACCTTGGAGAGCAATTAAAGCTGAAGGTCTCGGTTATTATCACAAGCACTTGATATGATGATCGTAACTAATTGTAGGGAAAACTATTCGCCACCCCGCAGTGGACCGGCGTAGTGAATCAAGCTCCCACCTTTCTCCTATATAGAGAAGAGACTATTGCCCAGCAGTAGGACGTATACTGGCTATTTCAGTTCAGATTGTATACCAAGGAGTATTATTTTCATTACGTATCTTATGACGGTGGATAACTATTTTGAATAGTGCGAAATCAGTTGCAAGTAAAAATTCCAATTCTTTTCCTGTTAAAGACTTTTATACAAAAATAATTCCTAAAAATATCACTACCCTCGCAAATGACTCATCGGATGTATTCCGTCTCTTTCTAGATTCTATCAAATACCTGGTGTTATTTGTCGTGTCGTCGTTTACGTTTCAATACGAAAGGGAACCGGAAATTGGTTACCAAGCACTGTGAACGTTCCCAATGATTTGTATCGGCTTGCGATCACTTGGGGGTCATTGTAACTTACTAGCAATTTTATACCCTATTTTAATAGCGATGGGGTTTAAATTAGATTACGAAATGGATAGGTGTGTCATGCAGTTTTCAATGGAATTTCGGTGTATTATCATGTATGTGTAGATGAAGCGTGAAGAACCTTTACAGGATTTTGTGATGACCAGATAATGGTTTCGATTTTACGTACAATGGTTACGTATCTACAAATCTATGGCATTATGAAATCACATTCTATTAGGGATTAATGTTGTGAATCGAAGCGGTAGTGTGTACCTATAATAATGGTCTGAAAATGTTTTATAGATGAACTGTTGACGAAGATTAAAGAAAAAACAAGAAAAAATAATTGTTTTCAATAAATTATTCTTTCAGAAATCTTATGTATAAGAAATAAATAAATAAAGGTGATGTAGTAAAGTATTACACAAAAATAACTAAGACTAATAAACTACTTATTAGTAAAAGTATTGCAAAATAAAATCGGACTAAAATTTTAACTAAGAATCAACGAAACTCCAACAAATCCCATGTTAATAGTCTTAATGGAATTTTTTTTAACTATCTAGAAATTGTGTGAATTGGTCCAAAAGTACTCCATGTTAGCAAAAGTGCTCCAGCTTGTTTAGTAACGACCTTTTCACCTTTTATACTTTTATAGCAATTGTTTTGTTCTTGCAGTTGATTGTACATATATATGGACCAAGTTTCTGTAACATATTTTTACTTACTATTTACTTTTGTCAGTATGAATTTGAAAAAATATAGGTATATTTCCACTGAAAGTGTTTCAGTTAATGTTTTAGTTTAAAAAAATTATAAATGTTGGTACTGACCTTAGATAATACAGTTTTATTTCTATTTTAAACTTTGACTAAATAGAAGTATTTTTTTTTAATTAATAATTATGGTGTTAAATTATATGTGACTGACGTAAATACTGTAATGACTGTAAATATAGTACAAGACGACTTATGAAATACATAAGGATTGCCTTAAATTTCGAATACGAGTAACTTAATCGAATTAGTACCACTCTCGTAGAAAATCGGTGTGAAGTGGCTACCTACTGTGTTTGTGTTCCCTTCCCTCCTTACCCAACATTAACTCTCGCCTATCGCCCTTTACTCCTTTCGTTAGCAATGCATTTGTGGTTGCTCTGACACTGCAGATGTTTCTATAAGATGGTGGTTAATAAATATCAGATGAACAACCACTTGTTCGTTTGCTAGTCTTTATTATTAAAAATAAACTGTTTCACAATGTATAAAACCACATTTTGTAGCGTCGAATAGCAACACGAAGCATATTATAGTCGTTGGTCGGTTGGGTTTATATATGAGGTTTCATGAATAGTTAACAGATTGGCTCAGAGCCAGCGTGAAACGTACTTGGTTCACAGCGCAGGTCTTTTATTGCATCAGGTGGTGGTTTCGAGTGTCTTATTGATTGACGACAACACTTCGCTGGTGTGTGAACTTGGCCTAATTGGTCCTACCAAGGTTGATACTACCTTCACATATACCATATGTTTATTAAGTTATTTTCAATTGCTCATGGTTCTAATATATTTACATATATGAAATTGAGTTTCTAGCAGTACATAGTTAAAACTTTGATTGGATATTTTTTTTTTATTACATTAAATGATATCAAAAGTTTATTGATCATTAATTTTCAATTTTAACCTTGATTTTTGTTTATGCTTTGCCGTTCTCACGATTCGAATGATTTGATAGAACTTGTAATTTATTTTTTATGATTTATTAATAAATGAATCTTATATAAAATATCAAATGTCTTAATGATATAAATTACGTAAGTTCTTATATATTTATATCATTTTGCACATGTTTCACTTTCTTTGTTTCATAACCAAGGTCCTTGACCCAGTGAAATATGAACACCGATATCAAAATAAAGAAATCTTTCCCGACATTCAATCACTCACTTCCCTACAAACCTACTTCGTTGTAACTTATTACGAATTCGTCGCGCGTTGGTACGTTGGAACAATAACCACATGCAAATACAGTTCATATTGCTTTAGTAATAGCGATCATAATCCAAGAATAACATTTATATGCATGTAAACCTATTTGTAGTGGACATAAAGATGTGAAAGAGTTTTGACCCTTAATACAAATAGAATAAGTATTATAATAGCAGCACTAACGTGTTAATGTGCACCTTCGTACGCGTCAAATGTTTGCTTTTACCGTCTCGATGCACATCACGTGACTCGAATAGCGGAACGATTTTAAATCGATAATTGTATTCAATTTCGCGATACCTTCGATCGATGTTGAATAAATTCGTTTTGCAGAATTGAGTCAATAAAAAATATATTATTAGTAAAATTTGATATTTGACACAAAAAAGTCAGAATATGATTTTAACAATGCGAGTCGATGTTTTGTTACACACAAAAATAATTATTTCATTAGTGTAGAAGCTTTATAGAACTCGTAGTTTCTGAATGTTTTAATCTCGGATTCAGACGGTATTCGTCTCATGAATAATTTTATTTCGGCACATTATATTACCGAGCGCGTAAATATTTATACATCGAGCTTATGGAATAAATTACTGTCACATTGTTGATGTAATTCAGCGACGACTTTTAAAAAAACTTTTAATATTTTATTTTTATGACGATTATGCGATTATATGAAATGAACTGAAATAAATTAGCCTATGAATTAGCCAGTGCTAGGCAAATGCCTCTTCTACATATAAAAGAAGGGTTGGTGCTTAATCCACCACGCTACCTACTGCGGGTTGATGGATAATTTCCCTACAACGAATAGCAATCGCTATTCAAACAACCAGGACTGATGGCTCTACATGCTCTCCAGAGTCACGGTGGGGAGATCCACAAGGACATACATCTAGGTCAGTTACAAGTACTTGACTGACCCGTTTTGGCGCAGTTTGCAGCGACCCTGTTTTCTGATCCAAGGGTTGTGGGTTCGATTCCCGCCCCGAGTCGAGTAATATATGTTTATTTATATATGTATTATTTATAAATATATTTATTTAAAAAAAATGTATATCAGTCGGCTATTACCTAAAACACAGGCATTAAGTTGCCTACCTTAGGGACTGACGACCGTGTGTGTGTGTGTTAAAAAAAAAAGTATTTGAAAAAATACAAATATCTGCCCCGAGTTAGATTCGTACCTGTGACCGCTAGTCGCTCCACTAAACCAGCCAGTTGAGGTAATATAGTTAGTATATGTAAAACATTTATTCTTTAAATGCATTTCAGTAACGCCTTTACGACGTTAATCATTAATTCTTCCCTCGATTTGTTCATATACTCAGTACATGCGTTTTTTTTTGTACTTTTATGCGAATCGTAATTGCTTATAAAACGCAGCCTTTATACTATTTTTTCATTTTTAATATTCTTTATTATTTCATGATCATTAAAAGGTGTTATTACCTCCACTGTGTAATTTGCATGAGTTCGCTTAATAGGATCAAAATCATTATTATACGTTGAAGAAATAAGAAGATAACTATAATTTGCAATTTATAAAACGAAAATAAAACTAATATGAACATCTCGACCAATCAACGAATCGGTTATCTTTATAAGTCTGACGTTGACAGATGCGGCTTCATATCCACTCCCAATAAATTGTATATAATTACTACTCAATTTTGCATCTAACATTTTTATTACAGGCAATATTCGATCGCTGTGATGATTTATGCACACCGTTTATTTAATAAAAACTCTTTTGTAAGGTTTTTTTTTGCTATCATAATTAACGTCAGGTAGTTTCTTCTTTAAAATCGAAATTGACATATATTTTGCTTTCTATTGTTTTAAGATATTTTAAATTTCATATCAGCTCACTAAAAAGCTTCAATCCGTCTTTGGGTTATCGTAATTGGCTACAAGACATTAAACGCTATATTTCAAAATTACTTACCGAAAAATCTAACACGCGAGTTTAACCATTAAATTAACAAACTTTTCCTCGTTATTGTTATAATGTAACATAATTTGAAACACGAATAATACAGATAAAATATTTTGTCGTTAACATAAATAACAATGGAACTAAATAAAATTGGAATAAAATCAATTGACTTCGTATGACGTTGACAGATGCTTTCACTTGATTGGGTGTCTACCTTAATACACTTCATAGGTACAATCAGTGTTTTATCGTTCGTTTTTTTTTTTTTTTACAATTAAGACTTTAACGTGCATTGTGAATCACTCGTACGCAATTTAAGATCCAGTATTAAGTATTATGGAAATCAAAGGAATACAACGGCATTGGTACATATTTTGAACCAACTCGTTATCTTGACTGGTATGTTTGCGCGCTTGTCGGTGTCCTTCTGCTTTTCGCTACGGGGTTGCGGACTCAATTTCCGCCCCGACTCTGTTTGTATTATTATATTATGTTTAGTATATCAAAAATATAAATATATATAATAAATCAATCGGCTGTTACCTAAGCACAGTGACTGTGCGTGTATGTCGTGTATTTATTATTTACCTTCCGGCTGCAAGTGTAAAAGAATATTTTTATAAATTTTTTATGAAAATAATCACTATGACATCAAATAATAAAATAAAAAATATTAAAAAGAAAAATATAAAATAAACCAACATTAAGAAAAATAATGAATATACAAAAGGCGGTTTCTATACAAAAAAACGTGTTCGTTCAGCATTTTTTATTCAGCATTATAAAAAAAAATCATATGCAATACTCGTAGTTTACAAGATCGATTCGCACTAGGTCTGGCTTTTAAAAATATTCTCTTAGAAGTTAAGGTGAAAAAGTAGTAGAGGATTAAAAAATAAAATTATTCGAAGCAGATAAAATCGCAGGTATCAAATTTATATTTATATTTTTTCCGACCGTTGACCGTTTTCGTATATTGAAGATATATTAAATTTTTTGTACGGTATTCTATAATCGGTACTGAAGCTAAAACTGTAATTTTTTATTTGTGTCTGTCTATCATAGGTTTGCCAACCGTACTAATAATATATAGTATTGTACTGTATTTCGGGACTCCATACTGTTGAAGAAATATATAGTACGCGAAAATACATACAACATATTTCAGACTAAAATTTTCAGTAGGTACAATAGATCAACATTTATATTTTGCAACACTAAAACAAAAAAAAAAAAAACAAAAACAGATTCCTCAATTTTCGACCGCGTCTTTCGTTCGAAAAAAAAATTTTATTGTGAAAAAAATATATATAGCTTAGTCTATTTTTACTGTTTCAATAAAACAGCTACTCATAGATACTCGTAATATCGTACTGTAATAAAAAGCGAACTTGTTTAGTCAATGAAGCTATTAATAATCTGCACACGGCGTGCATTAAAGACAAAGATGATATTTATTACACATTAGGTCAAGCGCATAATTGAGAATTACGCAGTAGAACTGCATACGTTTTCAGAGTTGAACTGTTTTAAGCGACGATCATCTATTGTACTGTAAACTAGACTCCAAACACCCGTTCATTCACGTAGAATTATCAATAAATTGGTTTTAGATAAACATTATATAAATTTTAAATACGAACTTAACTTCGAATAAATATAATCCTTATAATATTTTATCTAACATTTAAAAATCTAAACAATTTTTTGTTAATATCTTAGAGTTTATTAAGGGCCTGTTTCATCAGTTGCTGATAAAGCTATCGTATATAGTATCCAATGGATAATATTTTATGAACATTTTTAATTTTCTATATCAAACAAAAATCCAAAATTTATAGTTTATTACTTGAGGTAAAACGTAAACGTAAGCACGTAAAAGTTTTTTAACTCCTTCTGATAAAACCTATTAGTAATTTATGTGAGAGCCGGTAAGACATGGCCTTAATGTTTTAATTTAACATTATAGCATATTATTATTTTTCTATTAACGAAGCATTATTAAGTAAATAAAACAGCATAAAATATAAAACAAGCATTTGATCAGAACAACTGATAAGTATCCAATTACTATATAAATTGTCATCTTGAAACTAGATACAAAAAGTATAATGAGATGCTGTGAGAATGTCATCTGGATGCAACAGATGGGAACCAGTAGTCACATGCCCATATTGGGGTCTATTACCTACTGAATACGTATGGTTCTAAATAATGCAATTATTTCTATGGAAATTAGTAAAAGAGTAGACGCTTCGAAGATGTTGTTATAATCACCATCGAAGTACTGCGGTATGAGAGCTACAAGTACATTGCTGGTTCCAGCTATGTGTGTGTTGTGGTGACACAAATAATAATAATACTACACACCAAAAAAGAAATACATGTTTTTGGGTACATTTCGTGTAACACACACACAACTTTCTTGTTGATTTTTAAAGCTAAGTTTATACTCGTACATGTGAGATGATTTTAGGATTCAATTTGATTGATATTTTGTGTAGATAATCTGACGCATTGTCTGTTCTCATTGTTCTTGTCCACAAATTTTACTAGCTTTTATTTTAATCAAACTATACACTGTATCAGCCTGTAAACCACCCATTGCTGAACGAAGACCTCTTTTCCATATAGAAGAAGGGTTGGAGGTTAATCTCGCTGTTCCACTGCAGGTTGGCGGATAATTTCCCTACCATGGGTTAACAACCGGGACTGACGGCTTTACGTACGAGGCACGGTCGGGAGATCCACAAGGATATACAGGAATTATATATATACATTATATACATAGGACGTACAGGAAATTATAAATTTTATTATTTTATTTGTTTATTTATTGAATCACCAACAGGAAATTACAATAATCAATTACAAAAATAAAATGGTTGGATTAACAATAAATCAAGCTAATTGCATTTCCAATTATAAATTGCGATTGGAAATTGCGACATGCTTCATCGACCAATTTTGAAATTTTAATAATATCAGATAATCATCATATCATTCAAAACTCAAAACGATAATAATAATAAATGAAATACATCAAAACAAAAGTATAATTAAAATTAGAATTAAAATAAAGTTAGAATCGAAATTAAACATAAATAATCATTTTATAATTATTTTTTTCTATTTTCACTAAATTTCTGCAAGATAATTAAAATTACGGAATGGTTATTCTCATATATGTATGGTATGGTATGAGACCTCTTGAATCGTAATGGAAGTTGGAGTAATTAAGGATGTTTAAGAATCCTTAGAATTCATTTATGTCCTTATCGTTCCTTTCAAACAAAACAAAGTAAATTTATTATGACATTTCGCGAAGATCGAAAGTGAATTCAGTTCGATTCAAATAATTATAAGATAAATTGTACCCAGTTTATTTATAGCGCTTTTTATGGTATGTAGTGAATACAGCTTAACTAACGTAATCAATGAAAATTCCAGTTTTCATTTTCATTTTATTCACGTTTAGAGAGTATAATGATACTAAATTAATGAAGTTCAATAATGGTTATAAATAAAACAATAAAACGTACATTAATTCATCGTACATTAATTTGTGGGCAAGTTAGCATATTATTTCGCAGCGGCATCTCGGCAATTACAACGTGATTTATAACTTAAATGTAACCAACAAGTTGTATCGAGATCAGACATTGAAGATGTTAATTTTGCTTTGGGTGGATTAATTTAAAACCATTTCGCCCACCTGCAACGTTAAACGAATAATATATCGTCGGTTAAAATAGCAAACTTTTTAAATGCGTTATCGTCGAAAATAGTTCTGTCTTTTTGAGAGAGAGTTGTAACCGGTCGATGTATGTGCAAGAGAAATATTTTAAGAAATTCTAATTACTAATTACGGAGGTCTTCACGAGAGCAATGGAAATTAAAGCAATAATTTTTAGAATTTTTGTCCGTCTGTTTGCTTCAGCATCACGCAAATTTAGCTGTACCTACGAAACTTGACACGGTTTCACATTTGTGATACTGGTGGTCTAACTTGAAATCTAGTGTACGTTTCATCTTGATGCACCTTCTAGAAGCGGAGTTATTACTCTATAGACAATCGTAGTGAAATCGTAACAAAGACGAATCGTAGTGAAATTGTAATGAAGACGAATCGTAGTGAAATCGTATTGAAGACGAATCGTAGTGAAATCGTAACGAAGATGAATCGTAATAAAATCGTAACGAAGACAAATCGTAGTGAAATCGTTACGAAGACGAACCGTAACGAAGATGTTTTATTTATATGTATCGTAAGTAGTGTTGAAAGTGAAACTGCAGAGTACAGCTAGTTGTATAAATCATGTTTGAAACTTTTTTGTCTAGTGTAAAAATTATCTTAGGCACGTACAAGGTTTGCTATTTGAGGCGATGATATACCAATTCAATAAAACAAATGACCAATGGCGGGTTAAAAAAAAGCGTTTATTAATTGAGTAATAAACAGTGAGTTGAAGATGTCATTAATTTCATATGTATACTTTCAGTTGATTACTGAGTGGTAGGAGCGTAATGATAGCTTTCGATTTTATCGTCCGGCGATTGAGCTTTTATAGTTTTAAAATGATTGTGATTACGATCGAGTTTAATTTCTTCCTTTACTTGTAATGAAACTATAAAGCATACGCAAGGGAGCATTGTTGTCGTTTTTAAGAATCCTGTCCATATAGAGTGCATGTTTTATAGATTTGTTAATTTATTTCTATCGCAGAGATTTTGAAAAGAGATTTGATTGGTGACTTATGACAAGACAATATGACATTTTCTTATTGTGATACTTAAAATCGTACGATAAATAGAATGCCATTTTTTTTTTGTAATTATTTAGTACAAAACACAGAATTATGCTTGGGAAAAATACTAATTGTGATGTTTTTTTTTTTTTTTTATTTGTTTGGGAATTGTAAGATTAATAACATTTTTTTAATACATAGCCGTTCTTTCTGTTTGTGTGATCTATAATTTAAGATTTACTTTGTATCTCTGCGCCTTGTACTTCGCGTATTACGATATTATTTATATATTTATTTATTATTATCATTAATTATTATTACGATGTCAATGCTAGGCTCAAAGAGTAAATTGCTGTGTATTTGTAATTACGCCTACTACTAATAAAATAAAATAATAGGAAACATTCTCTTTTATATAATAACAACCAAAGAATAGAAGGTCAAACAAGACAAGACGCTGTTATAAGACAAAGTACCTAGCTTATTGTTAAAGATAAAAACGGGTACATACCACGATATAGTTTTTTTTTTACGATTTTTGTCGATATTTTGGACCAGTTACATGGTCCGTGGTAACCACGAGACCCGTTTTAAAAAAATTAACTATCGGCAGTGTCTAAGCCTAAAATAGCACCTAAACTTACAAGAATATTGAAAGCATAAAAAGGTTATATTAAAAAGGTTAAAGTATTTTAATATTTTACATTTACAGCCCTAATGGCTGTAAATGTAAAATCCAAAGTGCCTAAGATTAGACATGATACTTTGAAATCAAAATATAAAATAAAAAGCTCATTTTAAAATACGAATATGATTTACAAAATAAACTAGACAAATAGGTGATAAAAAAGTTCTAACGGCTACCGTCTAGCCCCTAACAAATTACGAGACTATTAAATTTGTCCACCGGTTAATATTTATATCGCTTCTAGTGAAATATTCTACATACGTTCAAGTTCATTCATTACGGAGATAAAGGGATTTACGAGGCATGTTGCGAGTTTAAAATTTAAATACCTTCGAAGAGTATACAACACTGACCGCGTAGGTACGGGCCATTTTTCAATACACAATACTACAGACGTCGAAGCAAATCAAAGGCAATTGCCACATCAGACAAGAGGATGTATAGTTTGGTGACGGAATAACGAGTACGATTTAATTATGGTATTCGACCTTTTGATGCAATTAAAAAAAAATCGATTATTACGCGATTTCAAAGCACAAATGTTAGTGAATAAAATTGGTATGGTCACTATGATATTCTAAGTTTTCGTAGTTAGAGGATCTGGAAATATTTCAAATAACACATTAAAATAAGAAAATATTTTGATATTTGATCAGCTTGGGTATAATGAATCCTTGAAAATATTTAAAATTCCCTGTCAGTGATTTTATTAAATATGGTATGAGCAGGCCCCGATCCAGCTGTTTCGCCGCTCCGGGCAAAAAAATATTTGCCGCCTTTACGGTATTCCATAGATGGTGTAATTTTAATCTATAAAAAGACAAATTTTCCCTACCGATATTATTGAAACAAAATAAGTTGTGTTTTAAGATATTTATTAAAATGAAAAACTTAAGACTTACAGAAGTACTTAATATAATAATCACATAAATTCTATCATCATACATATCTTGCCAGTGTTGCAAACCCCACGAAACTAAAGGCCTGTACGCACCATCCATCTTGCTGTCCGTTTGCGTCCGCGCGACCGCGTACGGCCGTCATGCCCGATCGTGCTGTGTGCACCATCGTGCAAAACATGCACAGCTTGAAGGACTCAGTGTGACCACATTTTATTTTTTTAATCTACTAAAATATGATGTGAAATTTCAGTCATGTCAATAGTAATGCCTGCAACGGGGCCAGAAGACAATATACCCGGAGCAGGCGGAGACGCCCCCAGGACGTGGAGAGGGACGGGGTGCGAATTGTCGGTGACCTCCACGTGGTGCACCCTGGTAACGTAGACAGCACAGCTGCTGCTCCCTACGGCTAACGACCGACTGCGGGGAACGCCGGGTATGCGATTGCGCTCCGGGTACTGGTCTGTTTATGCAGAGTTGACCCGTTGAGCGGCCGCATGGCGTGGTGGGGACAATCGTTTCCACGGGGGCTCCGGCGCCACTGTACTCGCGCGCAGTGTCGCCACGGAGGACGGACGGGTCGGACGTGCACTCGTACTGCCGTCTGACAGAACGGGTAGTGTCAGTCTTACTCGTTCACTGTCTTCTCGTAATCCCGCTACGTGGTGTCGTGGTCATGTCTCGCGGCTACGTGCGGAACCGAGGGTCTTGCCTTAACCGGCCGGACCGCGAAGAAGAAATCCTCTATAAAAAATTACCTCGAATCCCAAGCGGTGATACAGCGTGAAGGGATGCATGGCTGACGGGTGGATCAGTCTCGACTGCGATCCTCGTCCGGGTACGGGCCGACACCCGCGACGAGTTACGCTAGGCTTACCCAGGTACAGGGGGCACTGCCTGGGCGGACCGTCTTTCCTCCATACTCGTAGGACCAAAGAATCATGTGAGCGCTCACGGTGTCCGCGAGCGCTCTATAAGCGAAGGCGGCCCGCACAGGCGGGCCAATCGTCGGGGCGTCACGGTGGCATGCGCCAGCGATCCCGTGGCGTCCTTGTACGACGATGAGCGCACCGCTGTGTTTTAGTGGGTATTCTGACTTCGCAGTCAGCTAGTCCCACATACCCAAAGCTGGGAAGGCCTTGGAGAAGATAGTGGCCTCCCAGCTCGTTCAGCACCTGGAGAAGGGCTCGGGACCTGGACTGTCAGAATTCCAGTTCGGGTTCCGAACACGCCGGTCGACCGTCGACGCCCTCAAACGCCTACGGGCGGTGACGGGTGAGGCGGAATATGGGAGGGAGGTAGTGGTCGCGGTGTCGTTAGACATCGCCAACGCCTTCAACAGTCTCCCGCACGTGGTTATACGGGAGGCACTATAATACTTCGGAGTGCCCCCGTATCTAAGGAGGCTGTTGGAGGCATACCTCTCCGATCGGAGGGTAGGCCTCGAGAACCGGTCGGGATCCGTGGAGTGGTGGCGAGTCGGCTGCGGTGTCCCGCAGGGATCAGTTCTGGGTCCGATCCTGTGGGACATCGGGTACGACTGGGTCCTGCAAGGCCGTCTTCTCCCCGGGATGGGTGTCATCTGCTACGCGGATGACCTCCTCATTTATTCCCGGGGACGAAACTACAAGGAGGCGGCGCGGCTGGCTGAGGTCAGACTCGTAATCAGCCGCATAGAGAGTTTAGGGCTTCGTGTCAGGATTGACAAGACCGAAGCCCTGCTCTTCCGCGGGACCGGCCGTAAGGGACCTCCACCGGGGGCTACCCTTCAGATTGGAGAGGGGAGAGTCAGGATGAGCCCCCAAATGAAATATCTCGGGCTCATCCTCGACGGAGGGTGGACCTTCGGTCCCACCATCGCGAATTGAGGTGAAGGTGGCGAGTGCACTGGGCAGACTTCTCCCGAACCTCGGAGGACTCAGCGCCGCCTACAGCTGTATTCTGGAGTCTGCCGGAGTATGACGACGTACGGTGCCCCGGTTTGGGCGGATCGCCTCATCGCGAAAAATAAGGCGGCGCTGCGCGCTGCGTAGCGAACAATCGCAGTGAGGGTGATTCGGGGGTACCGTACGCTATCGTGGGCTGCAGCTACTGCTTTAGCCGGCGACCCCCCGTGGGAGCTCGTGGCGGAGGTTCTTGCCGAGACCTACTCATACGTCTGGGGTAGGAGGGCTCTTGGTGAGAACCCCACGTTGGACAGGATCCTACGGGTGCGTCGGATGGGGCAAGAAGCGCTAATGCGGAGGTGGGGGGAGAACCTGGCAGGGCAGCCGTATGGCATACGCGTAACGGCTGCCATTCGCCCGGTCCCTGAGCGGTGGATGCGTCGAAAACGCAAGCCACTCACCTTCCGTCTGACGCAGGTTCTCACCGGGCACGGTTGCTTTGGTGACGGACGGCCCAGAGGGAGCCGACGACTGAATGTCACGATGGTGGTGCGGCGGTGGACTCTGCTCAGCACACCGTCGAGGTGTGCCCGAGATGGGCGGCGCTGCGTCAAGGTTTGACGTCGGTCCTCAGAGGGGACTTGTCACTCCCGAGCGTCATCACCGCGACGCTCGGTGACGACGAGTCCTGGAAGGCGATGGTCTCCTTCTGCGAGACAGTAATGTCCCAGAAGGAGGCCGACGAGCGGATGAGAGAGGAGGCCGCTGACGTGGCCACCATCCGCGGGCGACGAATGGGGGTGCGTAGGAGGCGCTACTTAATGCGCCTCCAGTAACGCCCCTGTGCCCGTGTCGGACCGGTATGGGAACCCGGTCCTGCTAGACACGGCGTCGTCGGGACTTTTCAGAGGTGAGCCGGACAGTCCCCATGAAGGAGAAGTCTGGCCTTTTCGCCGAGGCCAGCCTGTCGCTGGAGGGATCCTGTTGCCTGCAGATCCGGGACCCTCCAATTAAAGCGGCTGAAAGCTCCCGCAGGGGTTTAGTACGGTATTGCACTCCCAAAATGCCAAGTCCAACATAGGTCTAGGACTGCCACCCGGGCATTCTGGATATCATCCGTAAATGGATTCGCCTGCGACAAAAAAAAATGTCAATAGTATTAAATTATGTTCTAACGACTTGTGTAGTGGTGTTTTTTTTTTTTTTTTATTAACAATCTTTCAAATTTTCACCGCCGACGCGCCGCGCTGCCCCCAATTTTGCCGCCCCTCAATTTCGCCGCTCCGGGCAATTGCCCGGTTTGCCCCCCCCTAGATCGGGCCCTGGGTATGAGATCAGAAGAAATATTGTTCAATTTGGAACCATTGTAAAACATTTTAAAATTTTCGAACGTTTCTTCTCACAATGACGATAATTATTTTTCTCTTCATAGCTACACTTCGAAAGACAGAAACTTATCAAGTATACTAAAACGAAATATTTATTCTATAGGTTTAAAATATAAGACTTAACATCTAAAATAAATATCGGCATTCATAACGTCCTGAAATATACGGCTGACCATTTAAAGCTAGTAGACGGCAGGTGTCTGAGATCCCTGTACTAAAAATGGAAAATAAGCTTATGTTTATAATGGCGACAACTGCGTGGACGTATACTCGTATAGTAAGTACCATGTGACAATAATAAAATAAACATCTCGTTTGACTTGAAAGTTTATTTTAAGCTGCAGTCTTAAGTCCTTGTCGGATACACGGTTGTCTATCTTCTAGAAAAGTTAACGACAAAATATAAAAGATTTTTATCTTTCAGAACTATTCAATAGAAGATCGAGATTGTGTTATGAATATAATAGAATCTTACCCAGAAATAGAAATATTTACAACCGTTCAGGTGTCGTGGCGCAAGTAGTCGCCTTAACCTCGCCGGTCGCGGGTTCGACACCTGCTCGGGGTAGATATTTGAATTGTACATATATTTATTTCTGGTCTGGGTGTTGTTTGTCTTTGTGGGTCTCGGTTGTTATCATATACATCTGGTAGCGATCGTTACTGTTGGCTTTAACCCTTCTCCTATATAGAGAAGGGTCCTTTGTCCAGCAGTGACATGAGAATACGTTAAATATATTTAAATAAGGTTATATGATTTATCTCAAGTTGGATTCATTTGAATAATTTATTACCCGAAGTGGATCTAAATTATATTGATTCTTCGACTTCCTAGAGAGAGTCTCCGAGAGTCCCGTCATTTTTCAAAGAAAGGAAAGTTCTGTAAATGTGATAAATTACTTTCTGCATAAAAAAAAAAACTATTTTTAATAAAATATTTGAATAATTGAAGTAAACAATGTAAGTAGAAAAATGTCGACGTTTTAAGATGGGTCAGTGCATAGTGACCATTTTACGAACGTATATTTTGACCCTTATCAAGAATCACCCTTTTTCTATTATTTTGTTTATGCTTGACAAAATCTAAATTGTTTTTCTCTTGTTTCATTAGTCCTTCGACCTCACGTTTCAACTAAAATAGAAACTCAACCTAACTCCGTCGTTCTAGTTGTTTTATTGTTTTGTTTTGGATTTCTTAGATTTTAATTTGGGAAATTATATTATTTACATTTTTGAAGCAAAGTTACCTAGCTACGTTTATAGATTCAAAATAATATTAAACACGAAACAAGGAAGAAAGAAGAAGTAAGAAATATAAACATTACATTATTATATTAATTAATAAATGCCTTATACTCAAAGGCCGTATTGAATTCTGGTTTTAAAAGCAGAATGAGGTTCTGAGGCAGGACCCGAGAGTCCAGAACACACACACACATAACATAAACGCCAAGACCAAATCATGAAATATTTGTATGACTTAAGCAGACGTTAGCCTATACAAACAAGTCTGTAGTATCGAACTCGCGACCGTTAGTGCAAATAGTGTGACCACTGCGCCAACGGCAAAAACTGTGATGGATTCTTTAACTGCTTCACAACTATCTTACCTTTCTTCCCGATTGTGATTGGTGTTGCAAAGGCGGAGCGATCAGCCTGAGCGGTGGCGGGGCTGGTGGCAGAGCCGCTAGCAACGGCGGTACAAGTGGTACCACTCCTCCCATCGGCAGTGCCACCGCAAACTTTTGTACCCCCATAGTCCATGGCACGAACCACCCGCCGCCCGCCTGCATCGCCCCCCCTCCCCCGTACCACGCCAGCTCGATCAGCTTCCGACAAGCCACATCCACAACCACTGACACTATCGGTACCGCGCTGACATTTGACTATTATTCACTTTCACATGTACCTGCGGACAAAATACACATAATTATTATAGACATTTTCGTACATTCGATCCGAATAAGACCTTATACCAATCCATCTCTTAAGTTTAAATCGTTACTGAATTAATACATAAATATTTCGATAATCTTGAAGTTACTTTTAAATCTAGTAACATTAAATAATTCATACTAATGATGTTTATTACTGCTAGTCGAAGCCTTCTTTTAATCTAAAAAGTCTCGACATACTCGTTAAATATTTAGACATTAATTATTCCGAGATTAAGACGGTCGAAAACTGGGTTAATTCAGAGTGTTTTCGTAGTTAAATAAAATCTTTTCGTGGACCGCAGTTTTTCTTTCGATTATGTACCACTCTCGTTTATGTCGAAACATGTCAACGTCATATGATATCAACGATGGCCTTATCTCTCTGTTCAGTCTAATAATGTTAACGCAAATTTATAAAAAAATATGTAGAGGTTAAAAAAATACACTAAAACAATTCTCGTCTAATATTTTACATTACTTAGCGACTATAACATGATATTTTTAAAAATACAGAGTATATTTTTATGATGTAAGATATATATTTTTAGGATATCAATTTTCAACTCGATCTCATTTACGTATATAAACGAATGCTAATTCTAAAGTTTAAAGAATTAATATATTAGTCGTTATTTCCAGATTGTAGACATGTAGATCATTATCTCAGATCAAAGAAATTCCGCGTAAAATGCGTACTTATTGGAGTGGAAAACCAAATGAAAATTATCGTTTTCTTAGCGTTGTTGTAAATAAAAGATCGTAGGAAATCTGCAAGATTAAGCTGACCTAGCTCTTGCTATGTGGAATTAGGATATAGAGACTTACGTAAATAATATAAGGTAATGATTGGGAGCTACTTTTTACAGTAACAAGTATTCTTAATTAAAAAAATCAAAAACCCGACTGCGTAAAATACTCTTATTATAAACTACAAAGAATAAAACAATTTACTAGCTTTCATTTGATACCCATATTGCTACAGTAAGAAAAAAAATTCAACTCGCCCCCCCCCCTCATTCCGCCATTTGCGGGCGCCATTTTGAAAATTTATATAGCCTATGTCATTACTACAATTTAGACAAATCCAACGACACCTCATATGTCAAAAACCGTCCAGCCGTTTGGGCTGTAGGGCGTGCCAAAGAAATTGACATACATACATACATACATACACTCGAAAAACATAACCCTCCTTCTGTCGCAGTCGGGTAAAAATACATGCTTTTTTTTACAAATTGTTTCGGACGGCGGGTGACACTCCAATGCCCGCACTGTCGTCCTGGGACAATCTCCCATTTAATTGACGTACGCCCTTGTAGTACTTTGCGCTGGTTACGTACGCCACCACGCACCCCTGAATGTGTATGTACTACACCACGAACTCGGAGAGACGAATTAAATGAAACAACAATATTTCTTCTAGATCCGCAGGTTTCGGCTCTTGAGTTTTGTTGGGGGGCGTGGTGGCGTAACCAGCGCAAGGTACTACAAGGGCGTATGTCAACTAAGTGGGAGATTGTCCCAGGACGACAGTGCGGGCATTGGAGTGTCACCCGCCGTCCGAAACACAAATAATTATTTAAGGATGCTTCAAATTACCAAAAAGATTTTAAATCGGTCTATTATATTTTCAGTTGACTATTTGACACGTTGTCTTACATGAAGCGAACGATTCACTTAATTGCGAATAAATTTAATTTTAAGCTATTTGCAGTAGTCTTTTAATCGCCACTCTCATATCATCAATAACGCTTTTAAAAATATTGTATGAGTAACCAACAAGCTAAGTGAATTAAGATTCACTTAGCTTGTTGGTTACCGAAAGATCATTTGTTCAAATCTGGGCACGAGTTTTTACGAGTGGACGCTGAGTTTTCAAGTGCTTATTTTTCATAATACATATCTCGTGATCAAAGCGGAAGGACAATTTAACGAGGAGATATGAAATTTTCTATAGAAATATCTAAGAATCATCTTCTGCTGCAAAGAGAAGCGTGGTAGAAGCTCCAATACTTTTTCTTAATAGGAAGCATTATGCCATTAGTTACATTTGTAAATTTACAGACAGTTATAATAAAACATAGGAATTAACAAAGTATCAGATTACTGAAATAAAATGTGAGATGCAAAATATGAGAAAACTATTACAACGATCAAAGATCTTTCATTAACATATACCTACAAGAGGACCGTTAATATATTATGCATTAAAAAATTTTTCTAAAAAGAATTTTAAAGTATTTTTAACTTTTATGTTCTAAATTGGACTCTCACTCTTGTAAGTGAATAACGTTTTCATTCTCATCATGAATTTGTATAAGGTTGAAATAAAAAAATATATATTTATATATACATATAGATATATAAATTTCTTTATTGCACATTAAAAAATGTACAGTAATTAGTATAAAATGGTTGCATTTACACATGCAGTTACGAACGATTTTTCATACTCTCAATTTTATTATTATGAATATAGGTAATTTAAAATGAAAGAAGAATGAAGAATATTCTTTAGTTTCAATAAACAACGATTCATAATTTTTCCTTATCTACCGCAATTTTTTTACAGTAAAATATTTCTGGATAACGTTAATTCTTTTGTCGAGGAATATCATTGTGACGTCGAGATTCTTATAAACATTTTGTAAGAAATAATTGCTCTCAGCAATTCTGAATATAGCTTTTGTGTCGAGCACGTTAATTCTAAAGAAACGTCAAAGTTAAAGACGGTTTTAATAACGATTAATTTCCGTTTCCGTAAATACTAGTTTCATTACTATCGATATAGAATTTAATAAATAAACTTTTATCCTATTTCGGTTTTTACGATTTTTTAATTGCAATAAAATTAAGTTTATTATTATAGTATTTTAAAAATAATCATTTAATAATGAACATTTGCAAAAAAGTTAAAGTGTTTCTTCAAATTATTAAACTTTTGGTGATAGTATATTATATTAATGAATTTCGTATATATTATTATTTTATATGATATAATTATTAAGATTTTTTATTTATGAGAGTACAGTATTATAAAAGTACACACTGATACATAAGACTAAGACACAGAATCGGCTAAAAAAATGTTTAAAAAATAACTCTGTAACCAATCTCGCTTCGTAATGTTGAAGATATAAGCACGTAGTTTGTGTGATGGTAGATTGATGAATGGATGAATTAAATTGAAAAAATAAAGTGAATTTAAAATTTCGTGAAGTGCTTGCCGTATTGCGAGCGAGTGGCGTGTACGTCACATGCAGGTAAAGAAACAGAGGTGTCAGGCCGCTTCCGTAACAGGAAAAACGCAAATCAGCTGCAATTTATTCAAATGTGCATGCGAGTATTTACATATTCCCGTTTCATTTGAGAATATTTATGGCCAGATAAAAATGAGATAATGATTGCAAACAAGGTATAAATCCACTGAAAGTGAAGTTGAAGTGAAAGATGGCAAATACTTGAATAGCGCGCATTTTAACGAGTAGATCGACGCGCTTCGGTTTCGCACGGGTCTATTGGAAATCTATTATGTTAAAACGTATTCTAAAATAATTTATAGGATATTTACGACGTAAAATAAACTTATTTTAATGCATTCATCATTTTCGATATAAAATTAAAAAGCGATATACGTTCAAAGCTTTAGGCTGTGAACGTTTCTTGTGATTTAAAAATAAAGTGTCTAGACTTTTTTTTTAAGTTGATACAAATACCACTCTAGACTTTGATTGGCGTATAGGATGTGCTATTAAAATTTAACACGATGAACACAACAGGCAGAATGACAAGCAGACTATTTGTGATGTCTTAGACAATAGAACATGACGTGACGGACGGCATATGGGGAGATATGAAAAATAAATTGTGTTTAAAAACCTGTTACTATGTCAAAAACGTAGTCAACGGCTATGATTTATTTGAATTAACTTTAAAAACATAAATGCTTTTTTATTTAGATTTAGAAAATAAATATTACATAGTCCTAGTAGTAAAATATGAAACAAAAAGAAAACTGAAACTTAAAACTAAGTTTCCAATCATGATTTATTTAATTCAAAAAATTGAGCAAATATCACATTTCATGTAAAAAAAAAGTTATTTACGTTGGCGATCAAAATGTTCTACATCCAGTCGGTAAAAAAATAATGACATTATATTTTTCAACTAATTAAATTTTATTTAGGCAAACTATAAAAATGTAGGGTATATAAAACATTTAATAATTTTGTGTTGTCTAAAAGTATCTTTCTTGTGGATATTTATTGATAATTAGCTTCACTAAAGTCGGGTCTTTTACGTTCTGGGTGATAAAGTTTATACACAATTTGAATGTGTGCATTACCCTCCGAACTGCAGTGTAGTAATCGAGATTTCATCTCGAGAGGTATTTTCGGAACACATTATTTATGAGTTAAACGATGTTTAAAGTCGGCAATCGAGCGAACAATTATTATTGACAAAGTCTGGGAGTTCTTTCGTTTTGCACTGTTTTATTTTTATAAAGTTTCAAAGGCGGTTCATTCGGGGTCACGAACTCTTATAAAAGGTTAAGCTTTTATTTAAAGTCAATAAATATTGAAATTTCGTTTTAAAAGAGAATACTGATAGTATCCTCTTCAAAACTGTTTTCAACGTATTTTTCACTACATGTATTTGCCTGGTTCTTACTAATTAAATAAATAAATAAATATGTTTAACACACACAAGGTGGTCTGTTCCTAAGTTAGGCAGCGTAATGCCTGTGTTTTACTTAACAGCCGACTGATATACATTTTTTAAATAAATATATATATATATATATATATATATATATATATAAATGATACATATATAAATAAATACATATTACACCGACTCGGGGCGGGAATCGAACCCTGGAGCAGAAAGCAGAATCTCCACTGTCAGACACTCCAGAGTCACAACTGCGCCAACAGGTTATTCATACTAATTCTTACATTAGACTACTACTTTGATTTAAAGCTATTTTTAATTTATTTCTACAACTATTTATAGATGAAAATATATGGGATTACTTTTTTAATATTACTTAATAGAGTATACCGACTTTGTCAGAAGACTTGACGTCTAAATAATTCTCGTTCATGAAACTGAACTAAATCAGCGTTAATTACGTGAAGGGTTAGAGCTTAGTCTTTCACGCTGCACCACTGTGGGTTGGCGGATAGTTTCCCTACCACGAGTAACGATCGCTAGCAGGTGTCTATGGTGAAAAAACGGGACAGACTGCTTTACATGTTCTCCGAGGCCCAATGGGTAGAACCACAAGGTCCTTTCATTCATAAAAGAAAAACTTTTAAATAAAATTTAACCTTATTATATCTATAATTGCAGATAAAACATTTAGGATCGGGTTCGCTATAAAACAAGGCAATAAAAACGACGGTATTTTGAATTTTAATATAACAAAGTATCATAATAATAATTAAAATATAATATACATACTAATTTCAATTTTTGTATTGTTCTAGTTTTCAAGGGTTTTAAACTGAATCATACTTTTTCCATGGTCTTTTTTAAATTTAATTTACAACCTCAATCTCTTTTCTCCCATCAATATCTTTCGTGTATTCTCCATTCTACGTGACGTTGGCTAAAACATTTGTGCTCTTTTGGCACCATTGAAAGGCATTAAAACAAAAGAGGAAGAATAAGTAATAATAATTAAAGTATTCAACCGTAAATTAATCGACTATTGATTCAACACCTTTGTGGTGTTGAATTAATAGTCGATTAATTTTCATGTTTCGTATTTATGATTTTAAATATTTATGTCACGTTTATTGTTTAAAAATTAAATAAATTTTAATTTCAACAAAATTTTCGTCAAAGAAGACCAATTTATAGCGTTTGTAGTTTATGAAATATATAAATATCATATTGAACTGTAAAAATAGTTATACCAGTAATCAGCGTGTAGTTACATCCCGCAAATGTCCCACAGTTTGGCATAACCCATAATACATGCGACATACATGCGACAATCCTCGGACAAGCAACGCGGCGGCTTAAGATTCAATCCTCCTAAATCAGAATAGAAGCTTACAGAACGTAGTTTATCAATCATCGCGGAAAACTAATAAAAGACAATAATCGGAAAGACAATTTGTTATTAAAACAGGATTACATGAATACTTTTTCGCGCATTACGATAACGTACGAGTATAAGGGTTGGTAATGATCAACCGATTGATAACAATAGGATTTATTCGGTCAATGGATCAATGCTGGACTTAAGCCTATGTTGGCGGCTGAGTTAACAAAGGATCATATTGTTGATTGTAATTGAAATCACCGATTCGACCGCTAAAACGGTAAAGAACCAGCTTTTTTTTAACGCTGGGCTATACATTTATGCATCCCGCCACGGATAAACGGCGGGTATGTCGAACTCGCTGGCACGCAGAACGTACCAGAATACCCGCTAAAACCCAGCGGTGCGGGGAGCCACGGGATCGCTCGCGCATACAACCGTGACGCCTCGACGGTTGACCCGCCTAAGGACCAGCTAAAGTAAGAAAAATTTCTGGACAATACAAACACTATTTTGATTAGTTTTTACTTCTATACAGAGTTAACAAGTTTACTTTATTTTGTAAAAGATATTTTTAATACTATGTAAACGATTTATAAAATTCACTATAAAAAGCTAAAAGCTTTTCCTCCATCCTTTCTCCTATATGGAGAAAGTGGCCTTTGACCAACACTGGGACGCTTACAGGCTGATTCAGTTTAGTTCATCCATAAGTTATATAGGCTATAATATATCACGTTACGACTCGTAGCAACGGAACTGGAACCATAGATGTGAACGCGGGTTAATGCGATTTAACGTAAACAAATATAATTATTATTGGTGAAACTGTTATAATACTGATAATGAAAACTATTTCATTTCTTATTGGAAGGCGTTAAATTTTAGCTTTCTAAATTGGCCCCAATATACCGGATTTTATTTGGGTCAGTATTGTTCGGTGTTCCATTATTGTTTGCGGACAGCGAGTTCCCATTGTTCCGTTGTAATCCAAGCGTGATCGAAATGTAATAGCTTTGATATTACTATACTATTTAGTACTTGAGACATCTGATTTCATACTTAGATAGCATATGTATATGCTTTTACAAGGTGCTATTACAATAAATAGGTGTAAAATAAAGATTTCGTTTTAAATATCTATTTAATAGGAATTTATGTAATTGTTATTTGTATTGAACAATTATTATCGAATTGTGCTATATGTTTTAAATATTGTTACTTTGTTAAAGATTGTTTATTGAGGAAAATTCTAGGCTCAATCTCAATCAATAAAATATGATTCATAAAGATATAACAATACGGCGAAAAACATAGTTATATATAGCAATGGTCATCTATTCATTGTTATTTCTGTGTAGCATCAAAACGTATAATGATATTATTAATCAACTAATCACCTTAAAATTAAATGTGATTGAAGGTATATTCAAAGACATCAATACGATCGAAACGAACAAAACCACATCGGATAGAGTGATTATTCGATCGGAATTTATGGCCTCCCGACCGATCCCTCTCGTATTAACAATGAACATCATTTAGTGAATGTTGGTACCGGTATTGTAAGACGTGGGAACAAAAACGATTTTGTACCATGGATAACGTAGAAACGTATTTAAAAAACGCTACGTTATTGATAAATATAAAACCGAAATCGATTCGTTCCTCATTATGTCGACGTTACGATCAACCAAAGATTAGTTATTTTGTATTTCTGAGCAGTATATCTTTTTGAACCGGAGATCTTCCCATTTATCATCATAAACATATCATTAAACATAACGATACACTTGATCCAATTTAATCCGAAACCACTCTCGAATCTTATTAACCTAACGCAAGAAACGAAAAAGCTAATAAACAAACAAACAAAAAAAAAAGATCGTAAATCGACGAAGCGGTGTCTAATATTTGCAAATTGAGACCGTGTTACCATCGGCCCTTAAACTTTTTCTTCCATACATGTTCGTGTACGATAAATTACAATGAGATACTTGACTGGAAGGATATAAATTTTTAGACTTGACATTTACTTTTCGGTTTAGAACGAAATGCAAGCGATAAGGGGCAGGTTTTGACCAACTCTCCGAATAAATTTTTGATGGTCGGCGTGCGCAACAAAAATGGTGTATTATTGATGTCATGAATTAATGTTTAATCTCGTCTGGGTTCATGTTTTATTAATTTTTTTTTTTATATTTACATATCCGTTGTTGTCGATAGTTTTTGTATTAACGATGTTTTGTTAAAGTTCTATTATTTTTACTTCGCTCTTCGAATATTATCTTGTTACCGTTGATATACATTTTAATTTCTTATCGATAAACTCTGAAAGAACTAAACCACTAAACCGATTTTAGTAGTTCATTCACCATTAAATAGTCGCAATATCAGGAATTCTGTTACGATTTGTAATAGTGGAATACCAGCGGAATTCGCAACGGTCTACCAAATTTTGATAAGCTAATCAACAAAATGACATACCTACGTTGTTTTTATCTTTTCCAAAATAAATATATTATTTTGAAATTGTTTTCTATCTATTGAAGTAAAAACAGACCAATTAGGCACACAAATACGTAAAAATATTTAATTAATTTCACTAGATATTAGTTAAGCGAGCGTCACCTCCCATGACATCATGTGAGATTATGACCAATGAATAATTAAAAATAGCATCAACTCCTGATGATAGATAGCTGATACCGATTTATACCTCTTCAAGATTATTACATGTATTAAAAGTTTTTTTAAAGTGTTTTTAATAAATATAGTGATAAATCACTGCTTCATGCGGTTTTTTACAGGATGTTATTAAGCTAAGATTCTGCATTTTTACCTGTAAATTTTTTTTATTGTAATTAACGGAATGCTACCGGTAACCCAAAATAAAAACTATAAATTATACCTTATTACATAAAAAATTGTAAAACCAGTTTACATTTCATAAAATGTCGCTGTTCTATGGTTTGCGCAGTGGCCCTTTAACACATAAAAATGTTAAAATAAATTATGGGATTTTAAGTTTTATTACATCAAGTATAATGTGACAATCGCGTGACAGTAAACTAATTATTTTAGTCTTACGTCCGTCGCTGTATTTGTAATTTATAATGATAAAATGCTATCTTAATGGCTAAATATTTAAGCTCAAAATAAACCTGTTTTACTAATGCATGAATTGTATTAAATTAAAATATTATAAAATACTAGCCGCATCTCGCGGTTTTACCTGCGAGAGTATTTCAAGATTAAAAGTAGCCGTCTATGTATTAAATTTCATCCAAATCCGATCAGTCACCCTGGCGTGATTAAGAAATATCTATTGAATGTTCGCATTTTTTTTATTTATTCTTATGGAAAAAAACAGTATAATTATAATAAATTTCATATATAACAAATATTAAAAAATAATACACACTATCGCAATCAATTTAAGAACTTACAAAAAAATATATAGTTTATAATCACAAAATTTATATATTTTTTGTTTTATCATTTATTTTATGATTAAGAATAGTAAAGCACAAAGTTAATGCTTACGAAGTCATATAAAATTAAACATAAACATTTACATATAAGTAATAACCGACAAACACTTTAAAAGTATAAATAATGCTGTATAATTTACTATTATTATATCGACTCACAAGCAGCAATCGCTTTAAGCGCATAAAGGATCAAATATCATAGTTAAATGTCGAAAACAAAATGTCAACAAAAATTATATTACCGCTAATTCAATAACAAAACCATAAAAGGTTCACTCGGAGCTAAATAAATGGTTTTTAGTATCGATTCGATATCTCGATTCAAAATCACCTATCATTGGTCTGAGTCGAGGTCCTCGCCCTGCCATTACCGAAGCTTGCATCGATTTTAAAAATAAAAAAAGGAAATTATCTAATCACCGATTTTATCTTTACCTCGAGCGAATCAAATCGAATGCGTGGTAAGATACATTGTAGATTACAAAAATGTTATGGTTCCAACTGAGATTTTTGGTTATTTTTTTAAATTTTTTAACTCAATTACCGTATTGCAGATGCGGTAGAGTAAAAAAATTGAAGAAAATTATAAGTTTTGTTGAATTATAGTCAAATTTTATACCGACAATTGCTGACACAAATCGGATTTTGTACTGCCTAAATTTGTTTTAAAAATTCTTCCCTTTTTTGTTGACGTAATAAATCTTGTATAGGTCACATGTAATTTTAAAACACGTACACCCACCAACCTGCTTAGAGCGTAGCGGATTAAGTTCCAATTCTTATCTTTCATACATAAAGTGGCCTTTATGAAACAGCGGGATGTTCCCAGGCTATTGCGGTTGAGGCTATAGAGGTTGAGAAGCTGCGTTGAAAAGGAAGGATCCTTCGACCAGACGGTGTTGTGTCTGGTGGGCTACACGCCACTTAACGTTTGTTGTCAAGTTCTTGTATATATACTCAATCGCTTTGAAAACTTCGATAGCGCGATGTAGGATACGTCTGTTTCTTCTAGTTCGTATATGGCGAGATAGATGTTGCTACAATTACAATTGATTTAATGCAAAAAGTAATTATTTTCGATTATAATTTTGTACGTACACATTTTATAAGTTAAAAAAAAATAATCACTCGACATCATTCTATTTTTTCCTCACCAGTTGTCATTAAGTCGTCCATTAGACAAGATATCTTTAATTTCGTCGTACATTTCGACAAATAATCACCGAACTATTCGGTTAATTCCACCAATAACTTTTATGGATATACTGAGTATACACTTTATCAAAGTTTTTTCACCTTCTGTAGTACTTTTCCTTTCATTAATAGCGCTCGAATGAGTCTAGGATAAGACAGTTTATGTTAATGTAACCAGTTCTACAATCGGTAGACAATTAAAGCGTCTACTTAGAAATCGATCATGAAGCCATCGACGGGTTTCACATAGTAATGATGGAATATATAAAGAATAAGTTGGAACACGTAATGGTTACACCAGCGCTGTCACGACTTTAAATTTATATACATTTGTAATTAATAAAGCTAAGAAAAGTATAAAATATATTTATCTATAATTTGTATATTTATTTTGTTACTAGAAGATATGACGTCGTGATTTGTTTGGCTAGTAATTTTTATGTGTTTTTATTATAATGGGCTGAGATTGCCTTAGGACAGCCAGTATAGGCTCATGCGATGCAAGTGCTGCGTGCGTCGTGGTAAAAGAAAGAGGAATTTTAAAATGTTGTTCAGTAGAGAGCGAACTGAATTAAGCACCAATTTTTCTTCTTTGTAAGAGGAGAGGTATCTGCCCCGAAGTTAAATATATACGGTGGCTGTACAATTGTAGTTATTAATAAGGAGTTACTGATAAGGGATAGAAGAAATCCCGTAATTATAAGTGTATTTATTATCGTATACAGTTCGTCTAAATACGAGTATATAGCAAAATTCCATCATATGTAACTTCTACGCTAGAAGTGAGTAAGATTTTAATATTCCAGCGTTACGCTACTTAGGTACGGAATAAATTTGCCTTTCGTTCTAAGATTGGCAAATGACAACGATTAGGCACAGAAAATGTAATCCATCTTAGAATATCAATTAGCAGAAGTAACCACTTAACATGAAAAATGATCATTGCTTTTCATTTACATTTCGCAGTCATTAAGATATTTCAGATCTTTGATGGAGTTATACGTCGAATTCATTTCATATTCAAATATTTATCTATTTATTTCAAATCTTTATTTAAAACGTAAGACTTTTAAATTATTTTAACGGTAAATGTTCTATTTTCGAACAATGACTCAACATGGTGTGAAAATTTTCTGCGAGTGAAAAACTTGGTAAACTCCGAACCGAGCGACCGCTAATGCGAGTGTTGGTAGACTTTTTCAACTATTTGCTGTGTTCATGGTTTTACTTTATTTTGATATATTATATACGATACTATTTTAGGTTTAAGCTAAGGTATTTCAGAATTAGCTGTGCGAGTTTTAATTATCAGCAATAAAACTTTTGTTTGCGGCTTCGCTTATTGAGATATATTTTATTCAATGAACAAGACCTTTTACATTATGATTAAACGAAAATAAATTTTGAGTGCATATTTCAAACAAAAATACTAGAATGTTATATATAAAAAAAATTGATGTAAGTTGTATTGTACTGTACTGTATACTATACTAAATTTAATAATAGAGTAACAATTTAATGTCACAGATTAAGATTAAGAAGTGTCACAAAACTTTGTTATTTGTCTAGGAGATAATACTCTTTGAATCCATGTAATTGAGTTGTTCCCCATTTTTTTAACGCTGGGAAATGCATTTACGCATCCCGCCGCACAAGGTGACGGGTATGTGGGACTCACTAACACGGCAGAACGTGCCAGAATACCCAGTAAAACCCCAGCGGTGCCCTTATCGTCGTAGTGGGGCGCCACGGGATCGCTTTCGCATACAAGTTCCCCATAGTCCAACCTTGATATCCACAATTATAACTTATTTCTACGTAAGTAATTTGTACTAACTAAAAAAAAAAAAATGTGTCTCAAACATTGAAAACCTATCAAAAGCCTTACATATATATACGGTCGTTAAGAAGCGACACAGAGGCGACAGTGTCCATAGTTGGAAAACGCAATAAAGATTGTCTAGCATAATTTTTATGAACGCCGTGGGAACGGTACTCATACATAAAATGTGATATCATCGAGAATTCCGATAGCAATAACATAAGCGATCGATTGAGGGAACGCGTTTTTATTTACTTCATAAACATAACTAGCTTTACTCTGCGGCTTTAAGTAAATTCATTATATTTCATTCTCATTCAGATTTTATTTTAAAGTTAAGTTTTACTTCGTTCGAATCATTTTTACAACTTTTTGAGTTGTAATTTGAGTGGTTTATAAGTTTCGTGTGATAATATTTAGAAGACGCTTGTACACGGTCGCCACGTGTTTATTTTTTTTAGATATTGCATATTATAAGTCCAACTGAATGTACGTTGAACTATAACATATATATATTTACATAAATCAGCTTTTATCTCCTATAATAACCTATTTTTCATCCTTAGAGTTAGAATTTTTACACATAATTTATTCCTAATTTTTCATTGAAAAAATAATTATTAAAATAAATAAAAAAATCGCCATTGTTTAATAATTAACGGAAATATATTGCACCTAAAAATTAGTATAGAGAATTTCGTCCTTTTAGGAATTAAATTAAAAATGCTAATTAAGATATGTGTCACACACATTCATTCATTCATTTTAATTAATAACTTTCAATACTGCCCAAATAGTACAGTCAATTTCGTCAATTTTACGTAGAATACACATTTATTAACAAGTGGCATCCTTGGGTCAAAAGAGATCTAAAAAATTTTTAGCAAAAACGAAGCCCTTATAATCTTATTATTATTTTTTTTTAATTTAATTTCATCGACATTTAAGTCGAATGAGTAATTAAGTCGCATTTACATCATTATATGATACGATTATGTCAAGGTGTTCTTGTGTAATTAAGCGTGGCAATAAAAATTGAGGTAACGTTTATAATTTTCTCTTTATTTTCTATTAACTCAGTCGTAGTCCTGTAATATAATGTTAGGTTTTTTTTTTTTAAATTTATCTTAAAACAAATTGTTTTACGTTTTTATAAATTCTTCAATGTTTTTCCGGAAATTTTAGTAAACATCAGATGTGTTATATAATTTATCATGTATGATTTGACTGGCGGGTTGGCACAACAACGGACTATTGCATTAGTTGTCATGATTTTGATCCCCGCTCCTGTCAAATGTTTGTATATCAATAAAAAAAATATGACAAAAATGTAGTCCCCGATAAAAATCCACTTCAACTATCGTCAATTTTTTACTATTCAGTTTTGAATTATTTATTTAACATATCCATACGCTAATAATATTGCCTCCTTTTTTGAAGGCGATTAAAGAGGGGTCTTATTCGTTGTGACATTTTAATCTCCTATCACGCTAATGAAAACATTAGTCTGCCCCGTCGTGTCTTATGACGATATCAATATGAACAGCTTGCGATTGACATATCCGAATCATATTATAGTGTCGTGATTTTTATGTATCACATAAGTTGATATTATATGATAAAATCAGGGCAGTGTCATTAGACGGTAGACTGTTTTTATGACGTCAGTATAGTTATTACGTCATTCGAACACGAGTACAGCGAGGGTTGGTCACCATATCTTTTGTAAATTATGTTTAGATTTCGTGACAATATAATATATTTTAATATATTTAACTATTACCCTGTTATATTTATTGATGGAGTTTTTTAATGTTCTGTAGTGTTTTTATAACTCTGTTTGAGTTTGACGATATGATTTAGATTTATATAATGTTAAATGAATTTATCAACAAGACAGTCATAATGTATTGATACGATAAATTTTACACCATTTATTTAAATTTTATATCCGAGTTTATTGTAATGAGATTAAATTATCTTTTGAAGAATTAGAAAGCAAATTAAACTATCTCAAGTAGGTATATAGTAGTCAAAAAATAAGGCTATTATTTAGTTACAATTATATTTATATTTACATTGTCTTATAAAAATAGCAGTGGTTTTAAATCTTTTCATCGATAAGAGATTCTATTTTTACTTCATAATTTTTTGCAAAAAGAGATTTTAGAGATGATGAAAATAAGTTGAGACGTTACTTTGTCGCAGGATGTTACTTAAGTATGATGGTAACAATATTTAAAAATACGTAAACAAGGAAAATATAAATAAAATTAACCTTTTTATAAACATCCGTAACCATTTTACTTATCAGATTGATAAATGATTTTAAAAAAGTATTATAATAAATTATTTAATCACTAAGTTCCCAGTTTTAAATATTTTATATAAATAGCCTTCTTTTAACACAGAAGTGGGCTGTAACGATATGTAAAAGGCGTAGTAAGACGTATTGTTTTAGGGTGATGGATGGACGGATCGCTTGACCCTTAGTTACTCTGATTGATTAAAGAACATTTTATTTTAAATATATATTTTTAAAAAGAGTAAAAGTAAAACTATTACAAACAAATTTCTTTTTCAAGTTCTAATTTTTCTCTATTTTAGTTAGATTCTTATAGCTTGGAAGTTTGTTTGTATGTTTGAACGAGTTAAGGATATATTATTATGTTTAAAACGGGTACATACCACGATATAACACAGTGATTTTGTGTCAATATTTCGACCCAGTTGCATGGATCGTGGTCCCATCGTGACAATATGTCTTAATATGTAATAATATGTGTTTAAACCACGAAATAAGTCTTAAATCATTAGTTAAGGATATATATTGTACTTCGTGTAACCGACAACTGGACAGAGTTTGTTTTGCTATGAAGAAAATGGGTTAGAGTTAAATACGCCAAGCTGTTCCTTCATTGGTTACTGGACACACACAATTAAAAAAAAAAAAAATTAACGCAGTTTTCCTCACCACATTTTTTTTTCACCGATAATCACAAGATAATATTTATAAAATAGTTTAGTACGAGTCATATATATACAACAAGCAATTTTATAAAATTGTAATTTTTTTTCTCTTACACTATACAACTTCAAAATTGAAATTGGAAAATGTTTGTCGAATTAATTTTTTTTGTCATGTAATTTATATCCTTCTGTCGCACTTTTAAATATAACTATTTAGTATACGTGGGAACTTTACTGCTATATTTAATATTTTATTGTGATTATTCATAAGTCATTGATACAGTCTATTTACCCAATGAAAATAAAAAAAAAATAAAATAACTTTACTTAAATCAGCGGTGCTAGTCAAGTTAGTAGAAACATAAGTTTTAAGAGGGTGATTTTTATTATTGTGTGATTCACTCACTGTTTATTAACTCAAATACATTGCGCAATAAATAAAATAAATCATTAAAAACGCATTAAAATTAATTACTCTCGCTTGTCGGTATTCGAAGTCACGACCGATCTATATCTATTCAACACGTTTAATCTACTGGGTCATCTTGACTACACGTAAGTGATGTCATCGTGAACAAAAGTATGTAAATAATAAATGTATATAGAATCACGACTGCTTGTATTTAATAAGAAGCTCAACAACATTAGAAATAGGATTATAGTAATAATATCGCTGGTATCACTGACACTTTGACTTCTCGAAGAAAATGATGAATGTAGCACTATAAAAAAAATTCCGTTTCAAACGATACCAAATAGTTTAATGCCTATGAATATAAACATTTATTCTAAATATACATTAAACATAAATAGTTCAAAATAATCTTCGATCCTGTGATTATGGCCGCGCTTCACGCCGAAATTACTGAGTGAATATGAACGAAACTTGGTTTCCTTTGAGTCCATACTACGAGCTAAACCATTGGCTACTTTTTATCCCGCCCGATGTTTCAATAAGATTCCCTTGGAAGAAGTGATAAAAGTCAAAACGCTTAATCGCAAGCAAAGTTGCGGGTACACATTGTTATAGAATACACTAATATGAAATAAGGTTGGAGGCTCATCATCTTCTCTCTATCACCAAAACGCCCATAGCACTAGGACATACACGAATATAGCCGCAGAGTAAAACCGGGAAGCTCAGTAAGTGTTTTATATTACTAACAAAGTATACGACGTAGTGTCAGTCTTGTGATTATGTCTCGATAATTAAATAATAACCAATAATCATTAAAAGAAGTGTCCTTACAATGTCCGCTATGGGATGTAGATGTTTGTCCCGCGAATCTTGTATGACTACTTGGATAAGTAATTACAGGATGACAGAGACATAAAAAGTAGCACCGAGAACAATGTATTGCTATAAAGCACTTTGTTCGTTGTTGAGCCATACTGACCCAATAGCAAGAATACAAAGACCTCAAGTGTAAATTTTAAATATCTAAAATAATAGGTAGATATCACTAATAATTTATTAGAAACAAACAAAAAAAAACTTATATGTATGATATTTCCTAAGATATGTTACACGTTACTCTTCTAACAAGCCAACAGGTAAATATAAAGCTAACAGGTAAAGAGTTGTTCAAGGAAAACTGCGCCCTTAGACCTAGAAAAAAATAATAAATAGAATACTCTCCGTCTTATACATATTTGAAATGTAAATATAAAGAATATATATGTAATAAAACACTTAATGTATATTTAATTAATATATATATATATATATATATATATATATATATATATATATATATATATATATATATATATATAACCAAAAGATATATTGAGAAAATGTTATAACATTTAAATTAGGTTTGATGTAACAATAATTAAATAAACGTTAAAATATTATAAAATCGATGTAATATTAAAGTTCATCGATAATATAACAAAGATAACAAACAAATAAACATTTTTTTGTTTATATTATATTAGATAAGTGATATAAAATACTTTCCTTGAATTAATGATTAATATACATAGATATAGAAATGATATGGTTTCAGAAGATCCGAATGAAAAGGGACAAATCTTAAATTCGGTTGACCTCATCTTAAAAATAATTTAATTAGTTCGAAATCGAAATATCTAGAAATTGTAGAACGAAATGTATTGAACTTTATACGTATTGATAATGATCGGGACGAGTAGCGCCGTGTTCAAGTATATGAAAATATTCATACGAAATTTCAACTGTTGGAAACATGACTGAACATGGTTTTTGAGGACTCTCGTACGTAGACACTCGATTCATCGTCATGTTTTATATAAGTAGTCAATTAAAATTTCACTCGACAATTACGCTGAAAGTGTAGCGTGTGTGTTTGTTGTGGGAGTACAAGCGGGAATTTGACAAATAACAAAACGTAAAATATATTTAATTATAACCACCATCACTTCAGCCGTTTGATGCCCACTGCTGAACGTAGACCTCCCCCATCATATCTTTGGGGTTTGCCAATACTAGTCACGCTTGGCAAGCGGGTTGGCAAGCGCAGTGTGTTGTGGCAGGATATGGTGTCGTTGCAGCCCATTACCATCCGTTGGTGTATAGGTGTTGGCACAAATATGGCCTTAGTCGCCTTTTACGACACTTCAGCAAAAAAGATGTCGGGACTGTTCTTTTTTGTCGGTCTAATAGTTCATTCAAATGAAACCTTTATTCAATTGTTTTTCCACAGTACAGCCTTATAACAATATCCAAGAATTACCTTAACTATCCAGGACACGTATTAGCCGTTTGCGCTCCGTCCAGATAATGCCCCCCACTTCACAATTACTGACCTTTTATCCTTTTTCTCGGAAACATGATACAACATGTAAATAACCCACTGCTGAGCGAAGGCCTCTTCTCCATATAGAAGAAGGGTTGGAGTTTCACCACGCTGCTCCACTACGGGTTGGCGGATAATATCTCTACCATGAGTAACGATCGTTATCAGATGTCTATGATACCCACCATGATCGCCAGCTTTACGTGCTCTCCGAGGCACGGCAACAAAACATAAAATGAGTACCGTAAAGTCTCAAAGCACAAAATATTACAGAAATTACTAATTTAATGCAATAAACCTAACATTGGTATAATATTTCTTTTTATTAAGTAAACAGATCAAAAAACAATAGACGAGTGCGGTCACTCGTGAGTTATTCACAATTCCTCAAGAAAAAGCTTTCTAACGTACAAATACAGCAAAAATTATCAAGTTAGTTACGAGTTTAACACAAGTAAGAAAAAATAAAATAAAAATACACTATTCAAGTTTATAATGTGAGTTGTAAGTTTAATAGTTTCATATTCCACTATAAAGTAAATATCAGTATAAATAGAAACAGCGTATTTTGTGATTTTATGCGAAAACGGAGATAATCTACCACTATTTAAAAAAAAAAAATTGTACAAGTACGGAAGCCTACAATGTAAACGCAAGTGAAGCCAAGGCGTATGTCTAGTATCAAATAAAGGAATTAAAAATATTTTCTTTTAGTAATAAATAGTGGTTAGTAATAAGTGGTGCGAGAAGTCACCTTAACGCCGGTGGTCGCGGGTTTGATTCGCGCTTGGGGCAAATATTTGTATTTGTATAAATCTTGTATCCTGGTGGGTTTCCCCACCGTACCTCGTAGAACACGTAAAGGCATCGCTCCCGGTTGTTATCATAAACATCTGATACCAAACGTTACACGTTACATGATAGGGACATTATTCCCCAACCCACGTAACAGCGTGGTAGATCTCGATCTAACCCTTCTCCTATTTTGAGAAGAAGCCTTTGCAGCAGTGGGACGTTAACAGTCTGATTCAGTTCAATTCATATTTTGCGTATTCTGGATCTTAAGACCTACTTAAATAGCATTGACCTCTTACAACCATGAATAATAAACATTTATTTACATCAAGAGAACACATCAAGGCCATTTTTATTAGCAAGCAAGGCAATTGCTCAGCGGGAGAGAAGCCCAATCTACAGAAGTGTTAATATTGAGTTAAATTAACACAATGGTTATTGTAATATTTTAGAATTTCGATTGTGACTATTTACTCATGAAATTTGGAACTAGGTATAATAGCCACTTGACGAGAGGAAAGTACCGGAAGCCGTTAGATGAAGCTGCTTCGAGCCGGTCGCTCTGGAGTTCGATGAATTAGGTAGGATGAACTACACATCCAATAGCTGATATGATAATGATATTACACCATTAATAACTAAATTTCTAAAAGGTGTAGCAAGATGAAACATTCACCTTATTTTAAGTTAGGACTCCAGGGATACAACTGAATAAAATGCATACTTCTTGTTGTAACTTTGCGAAAACAAGCTCACAGTTAAACAGAGTGATAGACAGAGAGAGATAAAGAGAGAAAGTAACAAAAATTATTTTTAATTATTTGACTTCTACTGTATCTATGTATATCATTTAATATCAATATTATATCTTTTAAATTCAAATACTATTTTTATATCAGCCATAAATTAGTGCTTTTTTCACTTATATACTTTTTTCATGTACATAATATTTATACGAATATACAGACATCGATAACTTATAATTTTAAAGTTCGTACATAACTTATTTATTCGAAGACACGACGCTGCGAAGGCTTTGTAAGGTCATTTTAAAATTTCCTTGATATTATTTTTTATTATAAGCCCATCTTGTCCAACTATTTTTCTATCCCGCCTACATATTTTACACATAAATAGGTCTAAAAGAGGGTGAAATGAAGGGGAATATTTGATAAGATCTTTCGAAATTATATTGAAATTTTCCTTCGACTATTTTTCATTTTTATTACCTCACATAATTTACGAATTTATTAGCCTTTTATTTGAAGTGTTAACTTTTATTATGGAATAATAAACCAAAATTTAATGGTACCTAAAAACCTAAAAAACTTTTATTTACTACACTAAGGCTCGTGTCGCTTTGCGGTGGTTATTAATTTCATTACAAATTATAGTAATTTGTTTCACAGTTCTAATTATATTACAATTTTATTTTAACATAATTGTAAAAAAAAAATTACTGTTCTAATTATGTTTAATATTATTTTATATGTAATATTTTTAAATAGTAAAATAAACGATACTCAATTATAATAAACCTATAATAATATTAAAGGTAATATAAATATAAAATGGAAATACATTATGTCTTTATAAAGATTAATTTTCTATTTCCTCCGCTATTGGTTTTTATAATAAATGCAATAAAACAACGCATTATACGTCTGTCTGATAAGTTATTGCAAGATTTAGTGACGTCATTAAACGTTCCCTTCGCGTGATCACGTGCAATTTTAAAATATTCAAGGATATTAAGTAAAAATAGTATATCATTAAGCAGTGTATACTATTTGGTAACTTTGACAGCTTGGATTAAAATGTGTACTTAATGATTGCAACACAAATTAAATAAATATCCAGTTTTGTAAGTATACTATGTATAAATTGTATACGAAAAATCCATATACAATAACACATTGTCTAGGTTACATTAAATTTTAAGGTTCTTTATATTAGAAAAGATTTTGTTTATATAATTTCTAATGGACCTTTATATTTTTTACGACCATTGTTCATCATGATACTGTTCTAATAGGTTTGAAAAATAGGGTTGTCAAAAGATATTTTTAGTCATAAATGTCGACTAACCTTACAAGAGCCCTAATTCGGTATGACATTCCACTTTAAATATTTACGCGTGAAATGATACTCGCTAATGCCGCTATTAGTTTTTTTAATGAATATAAACAAGAAGCGACAGACATAAAAACTGTTGTCAAAATCTATTATTATGATAATAACAAACATTGAAAAAATATTACTAACTTCGGTTATAGATAAAAGGAAATCTGCCTTCATCTTTAAATGCAATATACAATATACCAAAGGTAAATATGAATAAAAACTATGTGGTAATAAAAAAAAAATCAATCTCGCCAGCCCTTTTCCGAGCCGAAAGAACAAAAGAACGCATAATAAAATATTCGTACGTGAATATGGTTACGTAACGGATATTAAGGCGTGTTTATATTGCAATGCTTTACAAATACACAAATTTAAAAATAAATAATTATTTATATATATTTATATAATCAGTTAGTTCAGTAAAATAATGAAGCTGTGCATTCTGATTGTTTCTTTTTTTTTACTTGCCGATCTACTAATCGAAATAAAAAAATAAAATATTCGCACCTCAAAGACTATTTAATGAGAAACCTATAGGCTGTAAAACATTACGTCACGAATCACGAGAACAGACACATAAAAACGCGTGCCTATTTGTTAGATATATGAGAAATATAAACAAAGGTAATCTTTATTGATACTATAAATGAATATGTGTGAGTGTAAATCCCTAATATTATAAATGTGAAATGTAAGTTTGTTTGTTATGCTTTCACGCGAATACTACTTAACTGATTATCATCAAACTCTGTAGATATTCTTGGAAGTATTAGACGTAACATAGGATACTTTTTTTTTGATCGCGATAGCCGACATGTACGCAGGCGAAGCGGCCGGCGAAGCCGCGGGCGGAAGCTAGTATAATATAAATGTAGATGTATAAAGTACTGTTTTAAAATTATTATTCCCATATTGTTCTTTTAATTCGCAGTTGCCGAATTTTAAAATACACTTACAAACTACTAATTACTATAATACACTACACTTTTATATTTTAGATAAAAAGTCAAATCTAACTACACCTAAAGAATAAAAATTCATTAGCTGTTTGGTTTACGTAGTGTGCCAAGAAAACAAATATAAATATGTATCATCAAACGACATTGATTCCATCTAAAGCAGCATATATTTTTATAATCAAAAGTTATCAGTGAAAGAAAACGTCACAAAAAATCTGGATGTTTTGGGAGAAATTCTGTGATATCCGCAAATTCGCTTGGTGTATTACGCGTCAGTTATAATACTTACAGCGGACTTTACCCAGTGAAATAATTACAGGGTTTAGGCTTTTTAGTCATTTTTAGACATTTCAGAGTATAAATCATCACAGTATGTATTAACCTTTAGAGAGTAATCGTCCGTTAAAACTTTTTATAGCATTACGATATTGAAAAATATCGGAACGAATTGTGTATGAGACCGCGGTCATTAGCAGCCATATAATTAAAAAATCGATTGAAATAAATAGTCTTTCTTAATGCGGTAAGTTTTTTTTTAATAAAAAAACATCTCAATCGTAATTGATATTGTATTAGTTTTTGTTTCGTATTAATTGGAATCAATTTGAGTAAATTTTTTCTGTATTTGATATGGAAGGAATAATTTTCAAAAGTAAATTTATATTAAAACTTAAATTTTCCACGTTTTCCAGTATGTGTTAGTATTTTATAATGAAGGAATGTTTATTTGTGGAAAGCTCAGTTTATATGAAATCGATTTGATTGAAAAGTTTGTGTTAAATGAGTTGTTGTTGAAAAAGATTATTACATTAATCTATCAAGTTTGTAACAAGTGATGACAATCTGACAAGCGTCTACTATCTTTTTGTATTTATATGTAATTATTAGCTCTTCTTCTTCTAGGTTTGCTTCTACTAGTGAGAATTACTAATAAAGTCCATGTGTTATCCTGTTTCTGCTATATAGAGTATAAGAGGTATAAAGAACATTAAATTTCATCACAATCGGCCAATACATCCATTCTCAAAAGGTTTCTGAATCAGTCTGTAAGGGCCTTTTATCTATACAGCAAAGGGGCTTAATTCACCACACTGCTCCACTGCGGATTGGCCGATAATTTCCCAACCATGTGTAACGATCTATGATAACTACCGGGATCAACGGCATCACGTCCTCACTGAGGCACGATGGGGAGACTCACAAAGACAGGTACACCCAGACCAGAAACAAATATTTGTACATATACAAATATCTGCCCCGAACGGAAATCGAACTCGCGACTGCCAGAAATAAGGCGGTCACTCGCATCACTACACCAGAACGGTAGTCGAATAGTTTCACATTAATAACATTAATAGGATGAACTTTTTTATTCGTTTGTGCTCTGTTTCCGGACCCTCGACGCAGGATTCACATTTTACTGGAGGCCGCTGAGTGTGACGTTTATTTAGTTTATAAAATATATAAAAGTATCATATTGTAACGAGGGTGGAATATTAAGTGTCGCAAAATCAATATAAATTTTATAATCAAATCAATTCACCGGACCTACATCGATCAATGATAATGAGTCGTTCATTATTCACATAATCAATTCCATGTTGCGAGAGCAACACAAGATATATCTAAGCAACGGATCGATATACGATATCAAAATTACTTAGATACGGTGCAAGAGATACGTGTATCTGTCCGCAGCTTAACATAAAGTGTCCATCTATTATGTACTTCTATATACGACTAATCGCTGGCGTTATTGTAAAATGCGTAGAGTAAATGTAAATCATACATACTGAAGTTATCGCGCCAATTTTAAAATGGATAACAAATATGGAGTATAATTTAAGCTGTTTTAAAAAGGGTATCATCAATTCGACGGCGTGTTTTTGTGTCTTGTACATTCAGAACTGTTATCATTGACAATTGTACACTCCTTATCATTATTATTATTTAACATACGTCTCAATAATGGTCCTATAGGTATTACGTTTGTTAAAAATTTTTAACCCTACGAGTCAAAAATCACATATGGAATTTTGGGGCCAAACGATTATATATTTCTAAACGTTATTATTTTTCATATTATATCTATTTTTAATATTATAAAGCTGAAGAGTTTGTTTGTTTGTTTCTTGGTTAATTACTGGTTCAAATTGAAAAATTCTTTTTGTGTTGGATAGCCCATTTACCGAGGAAGGCTATATTACATCACGCTACGGCCAATAGAGGTTGAGCAATAATAAGAAATGTTACAAAAACGGGAAAAAAATTATCTTTTTTGAGAATTTCCGTTGCGTCTTTTAATATTTCTCTTCTCGAGACATTTTTTAATTATAGTTCCACTTTTAAAGTAAATATAATCACTTTTACTGAGAACTTTCGAAAAATAAAAAAAAAACTCAATAATACGACAGTAACGCTTGTGACCACTCGACTAACGATGCGGGTATCTACTCTTAGAGTAATTGTTTAAAAATATTTAAGTACATTTTTCCCTGAAATTAACGCGAATAAAACCGCTGGGCACAGCTAGTCAAATATGTTAAGCAAAGCCGCAACAAGTTAACCCGTTCGGCGTTATGGATCATCTAAAGGCAGGTGCAAACGAACAAGGCAATAACCGGTTGAATATCAAATAAATAATGTTTAAATTGTACACAAGCACGTCTGGTTAAACGTTTTTATTGACGTGCTAATTATATGGGAGCATCTCAGTTTTGAATTCCTCATTAAGTGGGTGGTTTAATTTTTTTTTAAACGGATGAGTTATGTTCGATTCTTTCTCGTGGAATTCGATTCCGAGGATTCTGCAACTACTTTGTACGGTGTAAATGATTATTAGGTCTACGTGTGTTAAGTGTTGTGAGTCTGTTATTTTGTATGGTAATTATTCCGATATGTCATTATAACTCTATGAACATCGTGCCATAAGTTCGAAGTTCACTTAATTCACAGTGATTATTTACCAGATAATAATGAATATCTTTAGTGTTCTTAACTTATATAGTTGCGTAGATATATTTACGACGAGTTGGCGCGGGTTCGATCCCCGCACATGACAAATATTTGTATAGGCCATATAGATGTTTGTCGTAGTCTGGGCGTTTGTGCTTGTGTATTGTGTGTGTTTCCGGACCCCAGACACAGGATTCACATCCTACTGGGGGCCGTTGAGTGTGAGACGTTTATTTATTTATTTATTCAAATTAACGTACTTATGTAACAGTTACAAGCGCCTTAATTATGACGAGTCAGTTTTAGACGTTAGTCTCTTCCGATGACGCTATCCAATTTAAAAAGTGACGTGCTAAAGTGATAACATTAGGAAATATTAATAACCAATCAAATATGTTGGAATTGATGTTGCATAGTATTACCAGACATAGAAAAATCTACAGACCTGAAATATAGATAGATATTCTGTCCATTGAGAAACGTTATTTGTAGACTGTAAAATATGACACAATGACCGATATGACCATAAATTTTAACGGATCAAAACCACATGTTGTGTAATTAATATTCATATAATAATATTGATTATTACAACAATTTATGGGATAAGGAAATATATTTATAAATCAGTAAACAGTCATAATAAGCCAATTTATTTTTAAGGAAATAATATTTACATCCACAAATAAAACAAGGTAACTTTATATTATTTTTATTTCCATCTATCAAAACATCTAAAAATATTTACAAATATAAACAGCTATTTTTATAATGTAATTCACGAATTATTAATTATTCTTAAAATAGTAATTCGTCATCGTATTAATCTTAGTCTCATATACCGTCGTCTTTGAACTTCGATTCATAAACAAGATAAAAATTGGTTACTGCATGGTAATAAACGGATTTTGTGAAATAAAACAGATTGTAGATAAGCTTAAAATCTGCATCAATCATCATAGCTGGTAAATTTTATTTGTAAAAGTTCGTGAAATAAAAAAATCGAAATGAAATAAAAGATTCGTAATATTAAGAAATTAATGATATTAATAAATAATGAATCATAATATTAATAATTTTGAAACTTATACAAAAATTAATGCGAACTAAACATTTTTATATAAATTTGAATGTCAAAATTCAATGCGAGTAATAGAAAGTGGTTGAATGACTTTTTCTGACATTGTTTTAATTCTGCGATGTAAAAATTTTGTAATTATATCAAGGTCAGTTTTCGTGTATCAGACTGTATAATAAAATGACGCTGCTGTTGCTCTAAAAATATGATAAGGCACTCCAACATTCAGTGTAAACGCTTGAAAAAACTTGTTACAAATTTATTTGTAGTACGACAATAATATACCAACAAACGTTAAGAAGATTACGACTGAAATAAAAACGCCTGAAGAAACAAACGCTTACCTAACAAACCACAGTACGAGTGACCTCGTTAACGTACACATTTTATGAGCAGAATTCCAATGTAAAAACAGAATTACCATTGCATAAATTATATTTCAACGTGTACAAGAGTAAATTGTTTCGACTATGTACAACCTACTAAAATAAGAATACTACGAGTTTTCATCCTATGGATACATCCCTTAAATTATTTTTTATTCACAAATAAGTTATGTTGATCACCCTCGGGCGATACCTTTTATTCATTGAAATAAATTATTAAAAATTTATTTCAAATTGACAATGACATCACTTAACATATACAAAATGAAAAATCCTACATTTTGAGTAGGTTTATTATTATTATTAGGATCTTTATTGCACATGCCCTTTTGTGATACATCATTCAATTTCTATATGTAGTTCTCAGCTCCAGCTCCGGAGCCTCGCACATCGCCGTCTGGTTGCTAGTCTGTGTGTCTTCTACAGGTTGCATTTCGGTGAGTGTGCACGGGAATTGCATGAATTGATTCCCCCAGCACCATTCCACCATCGGACGACACGGCGTGGACAGGGATTTCATCCATACGTGGTCGACATTCCTCCGGTTCGTACCTCGCGGTTCGCATCCTCCTTCATTATTAGAACTGCAAAGGAATGGAATTCTCTTCCTGCGTCACTGTTTCCCGATACTTATAATTTAGGGATTTTTAAGGCAAGAGTGAACAGGTATTATTTGAGTTTGCGTGCTCCACCTTAGATTTCATCGTTGTTTACCATCAGACAAGATTGAAGTCAAACGCACTCAAATATTTTTGATAAAAAAAAGTTCTAAAACTGCCTAGAAGAGCTAGGACGTGGTCCGATGCTAAAGGTTTTATGCTATTTAATTTTTTTTTATAAATTTCTACTTTTTTAGTAGAGTACGTATAGCCGAGGCCATAATTGTACGAGTAGGTATTATTATAGACCTTATGTCTAAGTAGGTACGTAAAAAAATACGTTGCTAAATATATCCTTATTAATAATTTAAATATTACTTATGCATTACAACTTTTTTTTTCGTTTATATCTGCTGCCACTTCATATTATAATTATTTTATTTTTGAGTAGGTTAATAGCACTGAATATATAATAATTAAATATTTATCTATGTATGTATAAAAAAACACCATGAAGAATCGTAAGACGTATTAACATAATTTAGATAAGAAGTGACAAAAAACGAAGGTAATAATGCATATAATTAACATAACAATAGACCGCTAAACCACTTAAAGTTATAATAAAAACAGAATAATTTATTACTGAAATTAAAAAAATTAAATAATTTACAAAAACGTCTTCGTATAAAAATGTTATGAAGTAAGTACATATCTATTCATGGAAACATAATAAATGTAATATAGATTATTACATTTTGTATAATAAAAAAATAAAAATAAACAAAACCTGTATTGTAGTAGTAGGTTACAAGTGTATCTTAAGTGTTACGCCAAGACAAGTCTAACAATATCGAATTAGTTAATAAACGAAAAAAGGTTTAGGTCTCATAGCACGTTAAATAGTTGCAACATTTACTATTATGCCGCCAATGAGGTGAAAATTTATGAATTAAACCTCATAAACGGTAACGAAAAAGGAGCAAGTCTAGAACATAATAGTGGGCAACTGACCCCATTAATGCAGCGGTTATATCGACGGAACATGCGAGTAATAACGAAGTCGACGCTCGTCCGGTCAAGGCATTACACAATGATATTGCATATCGATGATATACAAGGCAATGGACTGAACAGGATTTACGGATGGTAACTCGGTAATAAATATTTTTTTGCTACGTACGGGGACAATTAGCGTCCAACTAAGTATATTTACTTGTTCGGGTTTTACGAGTAGGTACCTTTTTAATTTCGACTCCGGTTTGAGTTTTGACTGACTTGGTTTTTTATGTTGCAACTTTATTTATTTACATATAACATATATGTTCACATTTATGGGTAATATTCTGCTACCTGGAGACGGAGAGTTATGTTTTTGATGTAACTTCGTAATAATAAAGATTTTTAAGTAATAAAATAATTAATAATAATTAAATATAATATAATTACATACAAACGAAAAAAAAAAAAGCATAAAATGTCGTTATTATAATGTGTATGTGGTGTAAATATTAAAAAAATTAGATATATTAGATTGTTTGCAATCTTATTTTTATTTTATTATATATAAGTTTTTTACTTTAATAAAAATACAATACAACAAGAGAATTGATAATTAATCAACAATAAAGAAATATTCGCCAATCACGTTTAAATTAGAATCAAAGTTTACTTTAGGTATAGGTATAACAAAAAAAAACATTTATCATTCTAAACTTTGATTGCAAATAGGGTTGACATCGCCTAAATTATAAAAGCAGGTCAAAAATTACAAAACAAAATATCCGGTAAATTTGAGACAAATTATGTTTTTCATACGATATTCAATAAAACTGATAAAGTTATTTTTTATTTTTATTTATTTACATTTTATATAATTGTATCAGGTTTTTTCTAATTTCCAATTTAACTTTGACAAAATGCGTCCGAAATTCCCTCGGCAACTTTTTAAAGTCCCCATCGTGGACGTCCACCTAAATGTATTTCTAAAAAAATTAGAGGAAATGCGGACAAATGGCAGCCCTATTCGTATAGAAACTGGTAGTTAAATATGTACTATCATAAGTACCGAAACTCATTAGTCAGTACAATTGATACGCACAATAGACCCGCACCCGTTGAGGCTACATACGATTTATCATAGCACCTTATAATGAGTTCGCAACTTAGCAAGGCTATACTTTGTATGTAATGATGCGAAGAACTACCCAAGTTGTGCTTCCCGAGTAATTTGAATCGATATCATTTTGTAACTCGAGTTGCAACTTCAACAAGAACATTAAAAGAAATTCATTATGTGTTTACAATATCGTGTATATACGTGTAACTCAAGAATAAATTAGAAAAATAATAAAAAAGAATTAGAATTTTCGTTCTTCAAGCATATATCTGATATCTAAATCAGTGGTTTCAATTATACTACTACATATTATCTCCTAGTTTTACGAACGTTGATTTTAGATATCAATCAGATAGTTACTGTTTCTATGCCATGAGCAAAAGCCTTCCTAGATGAACATGATATCTAACGCAAACATCATAACTGAACTGTACCGTACAATACTGTAATATTCTGTAAGCATCCCACTGCTAGGCAAAGGTTCTTTTACTCTTCCTATATAAAGGAGATATCAATCTACCCGCAGTAAGCATGTAGTACATGAATACTAATTTCGTCTTAAAAACTTTTTATTTCGTTTTAATGACAATTTTATGAGTAGAAAACGCGATTGAGTCTTGTGACCGAAGTTGATTTGTATATTTTATCTTCTGGTCGATCGTGGATTTGAATTACTCGATTAAAAATCTTTCGAGTCACACCACTAGTGAGTAACAACAGATGCAATTACTGTTTAAAATTAGTTGTAATAGCCCGAGAGCAAATATCGTATATACGAGTAGTCGGTTAAAACTTTAATTGAACTCATAAAAAAGATAAGTCTTTATCGTAATCTTATATCGTAATTTATTTGATTTTAGTTTTTATTGATGAGTGTATTTTTTATCGAACTATTATTTCATCATCTTTTTAAATAGTTTTATTTTATATCGTAGATATTGTATGTAAAATATAATTAAAAAAATGCAGAACAGATAATACTATAACAAATGCTAAACTGATACTATCCCTCTGTAATTATAGCACTGCTAAATCTCTAGTGGATCGAAATAAAATTTAGTAAAAGAAATAAAACACTCTTACCCTCCTCTCCTATTTCGACTCATTTATAAATAAAAAAAATAATATAATCCTTTTGGAATTAGAATCTCATTATGTATCTGAAAAATAAATACTTAGTGACATTTAAATTCAAGAGTACTTTAAGACTGGCGCTTTTGATGAAACGTAAGTCAGGCGTACAAAGTTGCGAGAAGAAACTAGTTTTTAACAAAACAATAAGTGAAATCAGACATATTCCTAGACATCCCTAGACTCATGCTTATCTATGTACATTAGCACAAAAACTTTAGAGTTGTGATGCATGCGCCTGATACGCGTAAAAACACGAACGAGATGAATATTTTCATGCAAGGTTAAAACAAAGAAATTTAAAATTTTAATTCGTACTCATAAACCGCGAACATAAACCATTGTTATCGCTTAAAGCATCGTAATTTTTTCATTATTTACGAACCTAATTACGAATTTAACGAAGTTTGAATTATATTAAGGGAAAATGATGATAAGAAAAAGAAAAAAAAAAAAAAACAATTGTATTAATTAGTACGAGGTCGTCTTCAAACACGATAACTGCCAGGTATTGATAAAAGTAATAAAACTATAAAACGAGTACGGAAAATGTGTAAAATAATAAAGAACGTATTGAAAATAATAAAGACTTAAATCATCATATATATGTACAGTGTTTAAAATAAATAAAGTTTTCGAATCAGATCATGTAGAAAAGTTTATACTGAAAGGAATTACGGAGAACAAGTAACAGAAACAATTTCGTTATCGTAGCGATACGACACCGATATGGAAACGTATTTACTATGTAAAATAACCTTTACAAATAGAGTCCTTCCATGCGATCCGTGGGCCTATTACGTAACTTGCGCGATCGCGAGAAAACGCTGTGGTGTCGAATTACAATACCTACTAACTGAGGCTCAGGTAGTATTAATGTATTCGACACCACAACGATTTCTTGCGATCGTGCAAGTTACGTACTAGCCGCAAGGATGGTAGCAATGTTATAAGTTTTTTTTTATTTTTTTTTTATTTTAATGAAAATAACGTGTAACGTTAACAGTTTAGTTCTGTAAGCTTGGTGTCATAAATTCTAAATTTAATTGACGGTTTCCTTTACTACTGTTTAACTGCTAAGTAAAGTGATAAATAATTATTTATGCTGTGTTTAGAAATATATGTATAATTTTTATAGTTTTCTTTTAATATTTTTCTTTTCCTAAAGTGGCTAACGAAGTATAAACATAATTTGATAAATTACATAAATGTACACGAATAGTGATTAATGATTAGTTTCGACTAATGAAATGACTTGACATATTTCATAGAAATCAAAGTGTATGTAATCAGACAAATCGAGTTCCTAATCAAGAAGCTCGTATCACGTAAAGCTACATCGAGAATATAAAAGTGAGGCAATAAAACATTTGCCCAACCGAACGTGAAGATACCAAAGGATTATCTATTTAATGTTCTGTGTGTTGTGCATCGGAGGCTTTTTTGTGTTATTTCTTAACAAAACAATAGACTTGAAAACGTAAAGGAGAACCGAATGATATCACGATATGAAGACAAAGACTGTGCTTCTAACAATGCAAAATTAATCCGACTTATCTGAGAAACAGGACAAATAATAATATTCATTCGTATTTGAACATAACCTGTTGCTGATACCAGTGTTTGGCGGGGCAAAAAACATCAATGGACTTGTAATGGCCTATTAGTGTTCCATTCGAGAATAAAAGTCTTTCTGTACAGTAAGACATTGTAATAAATTTTGATGTCCGCAACACGACGTTCAAAGGATTCAATATTGTATTTATCGCAACTGTTTATTTCAACCATAAATTACGTAGGGTACTTAAAACGTAACAACGCTGTATATTTAGAACGAGGAATCAAAAAATCTTGATATTAGTAAGATATGGATGATAAATAATAAAAAACTACCTTTTTATTACAGACAATCTGTGCCCGCGGCGTCGCCCGAACATAAGTTATACTTTAGTATTTAGTTGTTTATGATTGAAGGAACTAACTAAACGTGATTCAAAAAGTGCCATCAGCGCCATCTATTATGAGAGTTTCGTACTTCAAACTGTTGTAAAAATAAATCTCAACCCGACATTTTGACGTTTTTTTTTCGTATTTTCTCGTTTACCAGCTATTGAATATGAATTAGTAATTAAATGCTATAAAACATTATTATTTTAAAATTAACAAAAATTTTAATGTTTAATTTACATTTACTAACTTACCTACTATTCTCTACCGCCGTCATTCAAAATACAATATTCAAATTATAATAACTTTTGACAGAGTTTAAGCAATTTGGATAAAATGTAGACTAAACGTCACCAAAGATATGCTTTATGATTTACATGCTAATTTTTTATTAACACTAAATAATTTAGATGTAGTGCATGTTTAAACAAATATATAGATAGACAAAATATATAGAACATTATTAAACAAATATATAGAAGAGAGAACCGACAACATTTTTCATCAAATAGTCTTGAAAAAAAGCATCCGGAATAATTAGTTTATTGGTATTCTCGTGATTTATCTTAGACATTTTCTAGATTCATATAGTAATTAGACGTATATATTTATCATTTTATAGTAATTAGACGAAAAAGTTCACCTAATTGGAATCAATTGAATATTTAACTAATGATCGGTTACGTAAGTACTCTCACGAACAATCCTGGATGCTATTATGCGTTCCATTTTACACACCAATTGCTCATGACCTCAATCGACAGAATGTAAGACGTTCATTGTCGGACATAAGTGTGAGCTTCAATTGTTGAATGGGGCAGATGCGACCCAGCTTCATTAAATCACAGCTAGACTGACGTCAATCGACGTTCATAAAAGAGTTATCTTAATGTTGTGCAGATATTAATATATTTGAATATAAAAATTACTTGCACTCAAACTTCTTCGAATAAATCAGATAATGTTAATAGCAAAAATAAATAAATTGTAAAAACCATTTGAAGGAACGAAAACCGGGTATAGATAAGTCATATATAATCATGGGAAACACAAAAAAAAAAGAATTAACTAAAAATAGTGCTCGGTAAATTAATGACAGCATACAGGTCATTGCACCTTCGTCTACTCACAGACTGATTGAAACTAGTTAGCTATTAAAAATTGATACGCAAGAAGATAAGGTCGTAAGTTCGTTTATGATCACACGTTAGAACGAGGAGCAATTAATCAAACTGACAAGGAAGAAGAAAAGTTACTGGACAATGATCCGATAATTGATAACTGGCGTGTCTAACATACTTTTTATCAATTTACTAGAATAATAATAACTATGAATCAATTAAATGTGGTCTATGAAAAAAAGTTTATGGATAAATTGATTTATTTTAAAGGCAATGAAAATTTTAAAGACAGATAAAACATCTGATACAGATTACCGAATATTTGATGTGTTTTCTGAAATCTCAAAAATATTTATTTTGTTTAACTTGTAACATCGCAGCGAAGTAGCAACCATGATGCGGAAATCATTAAAATTTTATGCAGATACTAATAAAAAGTAAACTTCGGTCTTACAGAAAGGTATTCTAAGGTATTCTAGGGTAATTAGAAACTATAAAATTTCTAACGCATATAACGATAACGTCTAAAATAAAACTATTTCCAGAGCTGCAATTAGCAATATTTATTACCGTTTTGCGGCGAAACCTAAAAGGAGCATTATGTTTTTGAACTATATTTAAGTATGTCCGTATTTATATTCGATTGCGACTTCTGAATTAATGACCCGGAATAATTCTATCTTAGTTGTGCGAGTACCACTGAACCTATATTAAAAAAAAAGCACAATAGTGGATGTAAAATGTCGAATTATTGAGTGCAAAATGTCGAGGAGAAGTTGAAGCTTAATCTGCCACGTGTCATATGTCTCTGAATTTCTTTCGAAACGTGCAGTTTTCCTCACGATATTTTCCGTCGCCCTGATCACGACATGAATTTTTTTCTGCCATTTTGCTTAGCCGACAGCGATTTATGATTTATATTATTATTTGGATTCTTTTAAAAATGTTTAAGTTCTCAATACTTCTGTTAATAGAACCCATAAGAGATTATAATGTAAGAAACATTCTAGCTAAAATAATAAAAGTCCCCAACGCCATACGTTACGAAGATAATATTGAACCCTTAGGGCAACAACAAAAAAATGTTTAGCATATGCAAGAGACACAATATTTTAATGCATCGAGCCATTGAAACTTGTGATTATGATAATCAAGCACATTCCACTTGTGGCATGAAAAAATACAATACAGGGTCCTGGCAGAGTACTATGTTAATTTAATAACGTACTTAATATTTTTAATATATAACTATTCAGACATTACATGACCTCATCTCACTTTATTTTAATGTAGATATAAAAAGGACGACCGCTCTAGTGTAGTTGTGTGAAAAGATGCATCGATGGTCGTGGTTTCGATTTCCACTCATAGTGGATATTTGTTTTCATAAATATTTGTTTCTGACCCTGGTGTTTATCCTCATATGCGTCATCATGCCTCGGAGAAAACATAAAGCCGTCGGTGGAGGTTTTTATCATAAACATCCGATAGTGTTCGTTAATTTACTAATTATTCCCTACTGGGAATCAATTCATAAGCCCGTGGAACGGCGGCGAATTAAGATCTAAGCCTTATGTTTGTATATAATCTTAGATGTTTTGCCCAATAGCCAATATAATAAAAGTCCCAACATTTACAGGCTTTTTCAGCTCAGTTATGAATAGGGTGTGAAATAGCCTCTAAAAATATTTTTCAACTTTATGTCATATCCATAATTACACATACAGCTAGATTACGAGATATAGATTTTATGAATGAATGAATGCATGTAACTTTTTTTAATTTTATATTTTTTAGTTTTATTTGCTTATAAAGCAACAGCCTCCAAATTATTTGCTAGCAAATTAACATCGTTTAGGCTTTTTTTTTACAAGTTGTCTCGTTCATTAGAGTTTACTTCTAAAATCGTCAACAAGCCCTTCCAAGAATGAAGAAATAAAATTTCCATTGAAAAATATTTTTGACAAATGTCACTTTAGATTATTTTATTATATTGAAGTTATATATATACTCGTATACACTACTCAACGGATAAGTAAAAAAAAAAAAAAAAAATTAAAGCAAACAATGTAGCGCTCACAGGTAACTATATAACCATAAAACTTTTTTTATATTTTTGTAATCATCTTTTTAATGCCCTCATTTATTTGTTTAAAATAATTTACTTGATGGGCGTGGAAGAAAAAAAGAAAATAACTCCACAATATCAAAATCATATATGTAATGTATAATTTGCCGAAACTATTTAGGAGTCATAAGGTAAGATAGGAACGGGCACGCCTAACAAAATCATAACACTTTTCGACCTCCATTGCAGTCAGATAAAAATAAACATCACTGGAATCTTTTATCATCATTGCACAATAAAAAGAACCCTTATTGTCTTTTAAGGTTTTTATTCCATCGTAAACGTTGTCGCTTTGTAAAAAGATCGGTATAAAATTCCATAGCAAAGAGGCAGCGGTGCCTTCCTCAGATTCTTCGAAACCTCTCAAATACAATTCATTAGTAGCCTCGTGTTCAATTGCTTGCAAATATTTCAAAACAAATATATTTCCTTGTTTTACTCTTTTGAAAAATGAAATACAATTTGAACTTCATTAGACAATTTTATAGTCCTTTGTTTTTGAATATACAATTTCAATTTTGTTTTTTTTTTTCAATTTCAATACAGCACTAATTTAATTCATTCAATAAAAATAAGTATATAATTATTTTAAAGTGTGTATCTTCAGGTAATTTTAGGACTACAAAAAAACCATTCGTTAAATCATATCTTTAAGTTTATTTAAAATGCAAAAAAGTTTGCATCGAACGGATGTGTACATGCAAGATACTATATTTTTAGCAAATTATACCGTCGAGGTTTTTTATTACCTCAAAGTGCATTTGCCGAAAATACTCGTAATTACGATAATGCCAGAATCACTCGCCTGGATATCGGTGTGCTTGGTTTATGGCAAGTTTTTACATTAAATTGTTAATATCTGGTTATTAATTTTTTTTAACTGAACTGTACTGTCTAAACAAAAGCAGCCTATAAACCTCATACTGCTGAACAAAACCCTTATCTTCATACAGGATACGCGTTAAAGATTGATTCGTTACGCTGTTTTTCTTCTGGCTATCAAAAGTAACAATAATTATTATTAGGTATGTAGTTATTTGTACAAATAGAAACGTCTGCTACAAGCGGGAATCGAACCTCCCGCCGCGGTTAATGTAACTTTCGCACCGCTACACCAGAACGGTTTTCCTTTTTTACCAATATCATCGAATTGTATAGAAGCACACTGAATTATATTATTATTTTCCGAATATCCATCATTATTGTATTGTTGTACGACGTTTAATTACTTCCGTTTGTAAGCAAAATACACTTAAAGATGTATTTTTAAACAGAAATGTCGGTGATTCATCCTTACGTTGTTTTTAAGGTGAGGTTCAAACGCTGAGGGCAAAAACAGACAACCAGCCAGTTTTAAATACGTTAATAGTTAAAAGAAAAGAATTACGTCTAAATTAGAAAATTTTATATTATCTTTTTATGAAGAAAGAGTTGGGAACATATTTAAAGTGTTATAGCCGAAGGACGCATTATAAACACGCAAAATAATTATACTTATTTTCATTGTCCAGAAAAAAAAATCATTTAATGTGCCAATTTGCAGCTCAAATTTTAAACGGTTAAAAATAACAATTATATCGTTTAAAACGAACACAAAAACTTACCGATGAATAAAAACATGTTTCACGACTACGCTAGCTAATTACCAATGTGTCAAGGATCAGGTTCATCACCGTTTCAATTATCCAAGACCTTGTGTCAGATGCTATGGATGCTTTCAAATTGATTCATGATTGATTCTTGTCTAGGGTTTACACATCGCGGTCATTATATTTTGTACTGTGGCTTTCATTCTATTGTGTTTTTGTGGCTTCGTGGTATTAGCTCTAATCTTCTTGTAATAAGATTATCATAATCCACCTTATCGGTATCAAAATCGATTCATTATTTATATAATTTACGAGTATATAGTACCGATTATTGATCTTGTTCTAACTTTATATATTTTAAATGTCCTTCGAGTGTAAATAGTCTATAAAAGAGGTATTTTGTAAATATTTTATTGCTTAATATTACGTTTATTACTTCCTGTTTAAAAAGTTACAATTTCGCGAGATGAAATGTTAAGGATAAGGAGAAATATGATTTATAAGAATAAAATATCCATCGAGATTTGATCTGGTTATCATTTTGAAATATTTTTCTCACCGTATTTCAGGAATTCAATCCGTTATACAAATATAATTCTAGATCCAAGAAGACTAGACGTCCTGTGTCAATTTTATTGTAAAAGATTTCACTTTTTTGAATTTCTTACAACACGGAAAAGTTTTTTAAAAGTATTCATAATTTACTTTCTTAAAAAAATAATCATCCAAATCGCTCACGCCATTATTTTGTTGATTAAATAAAAAGTATTGAACGAACAGCATATCGTTATTAATTACATAGTTCTTGCTCTCACTTTGTATCATAATATCTATATTAACGTAATTACCTATTCCGACAAATGTACTATTAGGATGTAATAATATTGATTACTTTATTCGCACATTTAGCCGCCAGTGCTTTACATTAAACTTTATGAGAGCCATTAATAAATTATCCGCTATCAAGATGACGGAGAATATCTCACTAACCTATCATTATAACTGTTTGAATAAATGTCGTTTCAAATGTTTTTTCTTTTATTATTATTATTTTGCGGAGCTCTCATCGTTTATAAAAATGAAAGATGACATGTCTCATATAGCGATATTTATTATCATACAAGCTGTAACCGTAATTTCCTGTACGATTATACATTTTGACTTCCATCCAATAAAGAGTATCTAGTGTTAGTACATAGTATGGAGTCAAATCATGTCAATCATTAAAATTCATACAATTTCGATGTGATTCGCGAACGAGATACAGACGGGAAGACAGACAAAAATGAAAAACATATGGTTTTGGACTTAGTATCGATAATAAGTGCTCCAAAAGTTTTTTTACAAATATCTTAAATGTGCAGAATTTGACCTGTTACACTTTTGTTATTAGTGTAGATATTGATGAATTCCATAAGAATTTTTCTTATCTTAGTTTCTTTCATCATTTTCACATATGATCACAGTTTGAAATATTTATTTCTCGCTGGAAATAGATTATATTAAGAGTTCCTAATATAGTATGCTATGTATCTTAGTGACTTTTAGCTAATATAACAATAGATTTATTAAATATTGTTGTATGTTTCTTATGTATTAACTATACATAAGAAACATATATTATAAACCAATGTCAAAAGCTTATTGACGACCGTTCTGGTGTAGTGATGCGAGTAGTCGCCTCAACGCCGGCAATTGCGATTTTGATTCCCGCTCGGGGCACATATTTGTATTTGTGTAAATATTTGTTTCCGGTCTGGGTCTCTGACCTTGTAGATATCTCTACAGTGCCTCGTAAAGCCCTCGATCCCGGTTGTTATCATAAACACCTGATAATGATCGTCACTCAGGGATATTATCCGCCAACCCGCAGTGGAGCAACGTGGCGGATTAAGCTACAAACCTTCTTCTATATAGAGAACAGGCTTTTGTTTAGCAGTGGGTTGTTTACAGGCTGATACAGTACAGTACATACAGTCAAAACCTTTACTTAAATGTTTGATAAACAATTTAACAGTAATTTCAAAGAGAAGTGTAATCTTTTTTTCTTTCTTTTTTTACGATACATTGAGTTCAAGTTTAAAATTTTATTGTAGTACAACAAAATTTTAAAACGTTACTTGTGAAGTGTTACGTATTTAATTTTATGTATATAAAAATAACAACCTCTAATTAGTATTTTTTTTAAAATGAACTTTAAGATTTAGCATATCTCGGAGACCATTACCGGTAATTTTCCAGAATCTGTGTGGATCATTAACTTTGCACTCAAGGCTGTATTCGAGTAATCGCTTATTGCTTGGAAGCTTCAAACCTTGGGCTTGTAAAGATATGAATACACTGTTTCATATTTTTCATAGCTTTGCTGTACCATAATTACTGTTTTATTTATTGACAATAGATGGCGCTGTTACAATAGATTGAAGCTAGAGTTTTTACGTGTTTTTTTTTTTTAATTATCGACTTGGCAAATATTTAAAACAATAGCCTTTATGTATATAATATTAATACTAACACAAGAATGTTATAACTTGACGAACATTTTGAAACTTTGAAGTAAAAAAATGTTTTACGAAAATTACATTGAAAAATTAAATCAAGAACTTTTTAAATTTAGACTTGGTTATTGTGTAAAACATGCTTAAAAAACCTCTCCAAGTGATTTTTAATTGCGTCAAAGTAAAAATAAAACTCTAGTTTACCTTAAAATTAACCTTATTATTAATGCAGGAAAGCCTAGTATTGCATACTTTTAAATTACCCAAAATGAAACATGTGATGTAAAAATTTATATAGGTATGTATTTGTGTCAATGAATCTAAACAAGTTTTTTTCAGTTTCAGTGGTATAATGTGTTGAGAATTAATTTGAGTATGCAATTAACTTCATGCTTCAGTGCCTTGTAGCGTCAAGCGATAAGAGATATCAGTTATTATATTTTAATATAAAAATCTAATACCTTTATTGATAGGGAGTAGCTTTCCAACCGAACTATTGATAGTAATTTAGTGAGAGATGAGAAATGATGGCCAATATGTATAACAATTACTATCACGTGTCCTTTTTAACTTCTTGTTAAAGTTGAAATTAATATCAATAATCAATCTATTAATTAAATAATTTCTGAAAGAATCGTATGGAGTTTATGTAAAAATTATATCTCGAGTAAGCAAGAAGAGAGGGATTCTTGATTTTTCTAGAAGGGGTTTTTCGATGTTTCTAGGTAGGGTGGAGAGAGATATTTCTAGAGTGGGTATCGTTTCCTTTGAAACCAAACCCACTTAGTTAAGCCCGTGATAAACATTTTTAAGGTGCGATAAGTTTCCTTATCAATGATAAGAACCAATTTATGTAGAAGTTCTAATCCCCTTTATTAAATAGTTCTAAAATGTCTATATGTTATAACATTAATCAAACTGGATTCGTATTTAGGTTAAAACCGTAAAACTTTACGCTCTTTTCGAACAGAGATACGTTTGACAGTTTTATATCATGTCATTATAAGCATGGAGTATGTCTAGAGATAAGAGGAGAGGACCTATCGCTGCCGGCCGTTACGCGAGCGATGGTCGGCGGTGATAGGGCCTGGACCTCCTTCTGTGAGAACGTCATCTCACAGAAGGAGGCGGCGGAGAGGGCCCGGGAGGACTCACTCCTTTCGGACCCAATTCGCCGCCGACGCGCGGGGCGGCGCAGACGCGCTCACATGCGCCTGATGCCGCCTTAGCCGAGGCTGCGGACGGTAGGGTCGGGGATTGTCCACCGTCCGCCGAAATAGCCTACCGCGAAGGTGCGATGCTCAAGTGCGCGAGGCGTCGCACAGGAGAGAGCTGTTCTCGATGGAGCTGCCGTCTGCGGGCCACGGAGCAACGTACGCGGTACCCGTGGCCCGCCTTGTAAGGGTGGGTGAGGGCACACGGCGGGTTATTTTAGTGGGTGAGGGCCCCACACTATCACGTTGTCTCCCCGGGCGACGGGATGTGCGTTCAGGTACAATTTTTCCCGCCAAAACAAAAAAAAGGTATAGAGATAAAGGAGCACTATCTTGTGTTACGAAAAATGTCCCCGAAATAACCTTAAAAAAAGATGGCGCTGCTGTGCCAGATGACCATTTTTAGGTTAGATAATTTATTTAATACGCTAGCCTAACTTTCAATTACAACACAATTACTAACTACTTTCGTCTATGAGAATACTTGAAATTACACTTACTTTCACTCAGCAAACTTCAAGTCATCTAAAACAGTTCAGATCATATTCTCCACTACACCAGCGCCCTCTTTATTAAATGCTATTTTTGGATACTTTTTGCATCAAACAGCGATATAAGATTGTACTCCTTTACCTCAATAATCCATGATTATAAGTCATTAAGATCGTACGTTGAAGTGCTTTCACGTGCATTAAGTACGCACGCTGTTTGAACGAGGTGTTAATTTACAATTTGTATCTTTATAAACTTTTTGTTTATATGAATTACAATAAGATGAATTGTCGACGAATCCAATTGTATATGATTTTTATACATTTACTAGCGGCCCGCCCCGGCTTCGCACGGGTATTTAACTAAAATTTCGAAAAATATAAATTTATATTTTTTATCACCTACACCTGCGCGCAACTTCGTCCGCGTAGAAGTCGAAAATGGTTATAATAGGATTTTTATTTGTTTTTTTTTTTACTTTATTAATTTTGTTATAACATATAAATTGTAATGTAAAAATATTTGAATACTTATAAAATATAACAAATTTTTACTATAGAGTAGCAATTTAAAGTTAATTAAACATTAAAATAAAAATGAAATTGGTTATGTTTTATGATGAAGAAGCTCTGCTTTTGATCTGGAGAAAGTTACACGGGGGTATTATCTTCTTACAACGAAATCGAAATACTACACCTTCCGTAAAATTTCTTTATAAACAATATTTTTTGTTTTTCGTTCGGAGTGCTAGAATGACCAGGCTATTCTGGAATATGCCACATACAACTGACTGTGAGAGAAGCAGTTTTCCCTTAAGTATACTCCCGCTACAGTAAGAGTTTGACCTTAAGCTTTGTTTATGGTAAATACACACTCATATACGCTCATACATTATATTATTATATGGTTCCCGGGAATCACCATTTCCTTTTTTAAGCAACAGGTCTGAGAACTCTCCGGCAGTAACATCTCCCTTAGATGTACTCTTATATTTATGGTAAGGCTCAGTTTCGTCACTGCAGGCCACAAATGCTCCTGTACTGTAGTGTATTGTATCATCCTATAAATAACCCACTGCTGAGCGAAGGCCTTTTTTCCATATAGAAGAAGCCTTGGAGCTTAATCCACCACGCTGCTCCACTGCGGGTTAGCGGATAATATCCCTACTATAAGTAAAAATTATTATAAGGCATCCATGATAACAAACGGGACCGACGGCTTTGCGTACTATCCGGGGCATGGTGGGGAAACCCACTATACACCTAGACCTGAAACAAATATTGGCACAAATACAAATATCTGCGTCGAGCGGGAATCGAACACACGACCACCCCCATTGAGGCGAGGCGTTAAGGTGACTACTTGCACCACTACACCAGAACGGTTATCAATGCTTCGTTCGTTGTATCGTATGTATAATTACACCACAAGTCAATACGATTTTGTCTCTTAGATTTGAATAAACCCGCAAGTAATTATTTTTTAAATTTTAATTGACTCGGCACAGTTGGAAGTGACCCTGCTTTCTGCTCCAGGATCGTGGGTTCGATTCCCGCCTCAAGTCTGGGTATAATATCTATTTTTTTCTTTATGTATTATTTATATGTATATTTATAAAAAATGTATACCAGTCGGCTATTACCGAAAACACAGGCATTAAGTTGCCTACCTTAGGAACAGACGATCGTGTGTGTATATCAAACATATATTTATATTTAATAATAGTCCAAAACAGCTTTTATTTCTTCCTTCTTAGTTTTAGTGTAAGATAAAGTTAAATGGGTACATGATTCATAAGATTTTTTTCTGATCTTGTTCCAACATTAGTCCGTGGTGCCAATCTGAACTCATTGGGTTGTTAATGCCGTATAATTCAAAAATGTTTCCAAGTTCACTTCGGTGTCTTCTATATCAGTATCATTGTGAACTACAGATGCGTTGCTGATGAGTCATTTAGTTTAAAACCCTTGACTTAACACAACACCAACATTGAAGTAAAAAATATTATATTAGACACTATTTTACAATAAATCAATCACACGGTATATTTACAACTCAATTTTGTTAAGTTTAATATAAAGTCTTGCCTGTTCCATCAGGAGCACCCAAAAAAGATATCACCTACACCTGCGTCAATACTGGAAAATATATTAGACGGATTGAGTTGTCAAGCATTTTCAAAAGAAAATGTAATTTAAAAAAAAGCACTAAGGAGTATTTATATAAAAATAACTTTCTACCCCCTTTTAACCCCGTTAGGGAATGAATTTCGATAAAATACGAAACACGTCTTCAATCAATTCTGTTAAAGAATATTTATGCAAAATTTGAAGTAGATTGGACCAAGGAATCAAGTTGTCCCATACAAACTTTGCCTCCCTTTTTCATCCCCTTAGAGGTAGAATTTCGTAAAATCCGTTCTTAGCTGACCTCTAATCGGCAAAAGGAATATTCCTTCCAAATTTCAAGTTTTTAGATCTCATAGTTCCAGAGATATCGTGATGAGTGACTATATCTATAGAAAGTCTCCTATATATATATAGATATACACTTTGAATTCACACATCGCCAATACTTTTTTCAGAATGATACATTTAACAAAAGTAATAATATTTAAGAGCATAAGAAAATTTCAACAGTTGTACATTAATAAAATTTATTTCATTTAACAATATAAACCGAAAAACCCAGCGTGAAAGTATTTTTGATCGTCTGCCAGATACAAGTTTGTAAATTAAATAGTTCTTTCTAGTATTGTCCTATTTTTCATTTACTTACAATTATGTTATTAGTTATGATTAATACGCGCTTGAGTATTTTATGCAACGTCTAAATTAAATAACATTATTATAGTAGAAAATTGTGTAATATAAATACAGTTTTTAATTTATATCGTTTCTTTTTATATTATTCAGGAATTTTATATGTTAACGAAATAAATATTTAAAACACTGAAACTTTACTATTTTTTTAAAACTAATAGTATAGGTATATATAAAGAGTTTTTTTTTTAAACCTTATTAAGCATATTAATTAGGATTAATTACATAGGTTACAAAATAACACGATATGACTAAAGTAGTAACAATAATATTAACTAATCTAATCGATATAAAAACTCAACTCGGGTGCACTAGAAGCATCAATTTTCTTAGTTTTTCGATACTATTTTTTATTTTGTTCTCCTTCAAGGTTATAATACAATAAAATTAAAAATATACATAACGATACAATCAGCAAGTTCATTTTTAGTAATGTATGCGGAAGTGTAACATATGTAAAAAATATACTAATACTATACAGATGATAAAGTTTGTTTGTGTTAACATAACAAAATCGTGATCGATGAAGTTAATAAATATATCTATATATTAATACGTGAAGCAAAAACTTAGTACCTCTTTTTACGAAAATTACGCTGGCGGAGAAGTATGAAATTTGGCACAGGTAAAGTTTATATGGAGAAAAAGTGCAGAATGCTAATATTTTTTATAATAATGCTCAAGAAATACATTAAATTAATTAGAAAAAAAAAACATCACTACTCACACCACAACACACACTCATATGTACATATATACACAAATTTTGTTTATTGTCAAAGTCTGTTGTCAACGGAGTCTTAAATACAGGTCTTGCAACGAATTTTTTATCGAAAATTTTTATCACAGATCAGGCCCAATGACTGCTGCATATGCTCACCATGTTATGCGCAATCATTTTTTTATGATGTTGACAAGACTGTCAATAGATTAGGTCGAATTTCGACCACTGGGCGACCACTAGTATTAATAAATCACGCTAGGTTTCATAGACAAGAAACGAAGATCAATCACAAATGGTGTTGGTAGTACCTACTTTATTGTAACAAAACACTTACATAAAACGTTATAATAAACTAGCTTCCACCCGTGGCTTCGCCCGCAGGGATGTCGGTTATCGCGACCAAAAAAAAAGTATCCTATGTTACTTCTAATACCTCCAAGAACATATTATGTACAAAGTTTCATGATGATCGGTTAAGTAATTTTCGCGTGAAAGCGTAACAAACAAACTTACATTTCACATTTATAATATAGGATTAGAGATTAGGGATAGGGATTATGGATTAAAAAATTATGATTATTACAAATAAGTACGGGTGGAACTATATAGATCGTCTAGTCTTTAATAGTAGAACATTACCATTACTTAGTCGAGATATATGAGTAATAATTACCAACGTATTTACTTATAAGCTGATTCGAAGTAATAAAAAAGTCCAAAGCAATTATGGAATTATAAGCATTATTTGGACGGTTTATGATCCATTTTAGCACTCAACATTCGTTTGGATGAATGTTTTAAAGGAAGTTTTTTTTTTGCTTTTTTTATATAAATTAAATAATATTATTTATTAAGTTACAAAGATCCCTCCAATTAAAAAAAACCTTGGACTTTGAATCTTTGCTTTTACGGTTGAGAGCGCATTGAAAAATATTATAAAAACCTATTTATATATGTAACGCACAACATTACAAAGAGGAAATATTTTATAAATAAATTTGTATCATCGCAAAATACTAAACTTCTTACAATATTTAGTCATTATAAAACTAAAATATCTAGAAGAAATATAGGATTTAAATCATCATAGCAGACGAGTAGTTTTTAGATCCTATACTATGTCTATACGCTGGAGAACGTTTAACCTTTATTTCTGTGATATGTGGATGACTCGAGCGTTACATGTATTAATAAGCTCAAATTAAATTAAATATTATTAAATTATCTTGTGTGATTCTCTGATGACCGGTTTCAATAATCTATCTATAGCTATATTAATATATATATTATATAATGTAGAAATAATAAAAAATATCTATTCATAGAGATAAAAATCATAGGATTTTGATTACTAAAGACAGAATTTTTAGATTACAGAGATAGATTATTAAAACCAGTTAAAAGGGTTAGTTATAATTAAAACTATGAAAAAATGTATTCAACTAACTAGACGATATCGCCAAACCAATGTTATTTAAAAAATATAAATATTTTAATAATGCTTATAATGTTTCATTACATGTATTAATTAAAATAAAAAAGTTTTTTGTAACGCGATAATCTCTGAATCTACTTGTTTTGATTAGTGTTTTATTTTTATAAAAAAGCTTTATTTTTTTAAAGGTTAAAATTTATAAACAAGCAAGCTACCACTTATAGTACAGAAGCGGTAATATATATTTTTTAAAATTTCTATTAAAATTTAATATTTGTATCGCAAAGAGATTAAATCCGCGATCACTAACGCAACAAACAATCAGTTGGTGTGTCGGCAATAGGTCGACAAAAAATATAACAAATTTCAATAGAAACGACGAGTATTTGACGAATATACGACCGGCACGAGAAAGCTGCGGAAAAATGATAATTTTTCATTAAAAGGTATGAAATTTATCTAGTGTCGAGTTCATGGTATAATTCTCCACATAGTAGCTAACGAGCGTATTAAATCAACCGGGCAGGTGTGGAATCGCCTTAAACGGCAGACGGCAGCTGAGTGGCTGTTTGGTCATCAGAGCTGGGAGAAATGGAAGTGATATCGGATGAAATACAGCTTCACATAGCAGTAGATGTACTTATTACTATCAAAGTTTCTTTTGTTTGCTTGTATTTGTTTTTTATATTAGTTTATAACTTAATATTTCAACGTCTAATATGTTTTGATATCAACAAATTCTAATAATATTATAACTGTTTATAGTCTTGATAATAACAATAAAACGATACAGCTTAAAGCCTAGATCTTGAAATTGCCGACTGCTAAAATCTTACTCTTGTGATTCTAAATATTCCGACCATGGTCCAATCAATTGCAAATAATGATTTTTTTCATTAAATACGAAATTAAAGTTTACTACTTTATTTATTTATGTACGTAGTAAAAGATTAACGATTTAATTTTATCATTGTCAGCATTTCCATCGTAATTTATAATCTAAGGCGATGCACTGACCACATGATTTATTTACACAATTAACCATGAAGTCTAGGATCTTACGGGATTATTATTGGACGGTCTGCGTATGTTCTTAGTTCAACGATTTATTCCGAGGAATTATTCATTTGTAATTCTAAACGTCAGACCTGCAAACGTAAATAGTTGAAACGACCGGTTAGTGTGCGGAACGCTTTATATTACAAAATATATGATTTATTTAATTTATTGTATGAAAGGAGACATTAAATAGTTAATATATAAAATGTTTAGTTCAGTTTAGTTATTATAATGTTCATTAAGAATTCAATTGCGTGTGTATTGTGTATGTGTTATTTCTTTATTTTATTGGAAAAAAAATCAAATTAAAATAATAATTTATTAAATTTACCTATATTAACATAATAAAGAGATAGATCCAATTTAGTCAGATTTTATAATGTCCGGATCTGTAGCATCTATGTTTTTTTTTTTTTTTAATACCAATCCAAATCAACGTTCTAAATAGTCTATATATACAAGAACATGACCGAACTAAAACAGTAGCTTGTAAACGTCCAACAACTGGTCAAAGGCCACTTCTTCATATATAAAAAGGGTTGGAGGTTAATCCGCTACGCCGATCTATTATGGACTAGCGATCAGTTAGGATAGTTTCTACTGGTACATACCAAATATAAGTGATTAAAGAATTAAAAAACAAAAACTAACTTCAGGGTTATACCCACATATACGAACTTTTTTTTCTTTTGTTTTTGTTGATTTTCCTTAAAAAACGCTGAATCGTTTCTGATAAAATTTCTATGAGACCACCTCTGAAGTATGACTTACTGATAAAAAAAAAGCATCATCAAAATTGATTCATAATTAACGGAATAATCGCGTCGAATCGAAATGAGAACCTCCTCCTTTTTTGAAGTCGGTTAAAAATTACATGATAGCTTATCATCAGGTGCTTATGAATCTTAATCGTCGCTTTACGTGCTCTACGAGGTACGTTATTTACAAGAAAAGATAAGAAACAACTATTTATTTAAACATAAATAATTGAGTGGGAATCTAACCCTCCTTCGGAGTTTAAGGAAGTTTCACAATATCAGAGCGGTTGTCAATACTGTAGTTGATAACAAAGTTTAAAATAAATCAATTATTCATTTAAATCGATAAATCAAAGCGACGATTAAATGTAACGTTTAAATAATTAGGAAATGGTTCAAGGAGACCGGTTCAGAGTTACACTGTCAAAACTTCCGTCCAAGTTTCTAAACAACCCGAGTCTGGAACTGACGTGGCCCTATTATAAGTTAATTTGGTGTACCTATAGTATATCATATTGTTCGGGGATTTGATAGTTTAACAAAAAGCTGATTCGAGTTACAGGGGTGTTAACTATATTATTTAGTAAAATATTACAATACAATACAAGTAATTTTTATACACACCAACAAAATTTACAAATACAAAGTAAAAATGTTTATAGAAGATAATGAATCATGAGAGAGAGAAGATGTACTAGAGGTGACCTTATTGCTAAGACAGAAATATATTTAGGGCAACCTTAGGTAAAAGAAAAAAATATACATAGTCAAACGATAGATAATTATATACATAACAAAGATGTGTGAGTTTAGTAACTCTCACTTTATGTAGGATATGTGACTAAAATATTTATTACATACACTGGCCTTTTTTTAAAAAATAACTATTGATTTTTAGTCGGCTATTCTCTGAAATATCGACATTCCGATGTGATGAGAATTGAGATGAATAACGATGTGCTTCGAAAGCTTGCTTGAGTAAAGGAAACTTTGATTATATTACCATTATTGTAATAATACGTATGAACCAAACTTCAAGTTAATACCAATAATGTCAATTGTTCTCATATTTATATTAAGCCTTAAATGAAATTAATTACATAGGAAAAACCTTGTAAAGTTATTTTAATTTCCCTGAATACATTTAAAAAATTATTTCTATTGCAATAACAAAACAAAATAAAGCTTTAAATTATTATATTTTATATAATCTTCTCAGTAAAAATTACCTAAAGGTGCCTAAAAGATCCGTAAGATAACCCTTTAACAATTTACATGTACCTAGCTGCTCAACAAACTATAGGCAAACATCTTTCTAATGAGGTCCACAGATCAAATCAGTAAGCTGAATGAATTCCCCGACTTTGACCTATTTAACACTTCTGTCAAAACAATTACAACGAAACTGACAAGACAGCGGTTCAGTGTGTCATCTTGATATTATAAACTTCTTATCCCTATTTTAAGTTAATATATTAGGTATTTAGTTAAGTTTATGAAGGATTTTTTGTGATTGTCTTAAAGCATTCAAACATAATAGATTTGTACTTGCGAAAGTAACTTAATGGTGCTTAGATATTTCCTTTTTTCAGCAATGGTTAAAATATATCACTGTATGCTTTCCTAATAAAATAAAATAAAGCAAAATAATATATTTACTTAATAAAATCTTTACATAATTTAAAATTACAAACAACCACGCAGTCCTCTGACTTTTACATTTAATGACGTCAAAAATTTTTTATCAATGTAATACGGTATTATTTGGTCTATGTATAATGCATTTTATTTTATTGCATTTAGTTTTCTGAATTAATGCTACTTATATACTAAGGTTAACGTCTAACCCTATTGCTATAATAATTGCAGCATTAAAATGAGGCATTAACTATCGCATGAAATGCAATGACTGTGCTGGAATTAATAAAGGAAAATTAATGTTTAATACGTGTCTAAAACTAATACGTGTCTCCTAACCGTATGTCGAAGAGCACGTAAAGTCGTCGGTACCGGTTGGTATCATAAACACCTGGTAACGATAATTACTCTGGGGAAAAGAAATTATGCGCTAGACCGCGTGGCAGCTAAGTTGTAACTCTTGTCGTATATGGAGACCTTTTCCCAGCTGTGGGACGTCAAAGGCTTCAGGTTTCAGTTGAGTTTAGTTCAGTCTTATAATCAAAATCGTTGTAACATTATCATGATAAGTTACGACTACAAATTTATTTAACTTCTTGATTAATGCTATAACGAATGCCTTTATTCACGCCTAACACTCAAAGATCCTACTGCAATAGCTATCGTGACTTTGGTCTTATTTTACCGTTAGTATAGCCGAAGCATTAGTGCAGCCCCAGTATAAGAAACTTCTACAATTAGGAAACGTTGTGATTTTATAATCATTATTCCCAACCATTAAAAGAGCAATTATTAAAGTTATAGCCACCGCTTTGCAGTACTCGAAGAAATTATTTAAATGATTGTAACTTTAACATTCTGTACGTTAAGATTCATTGTAATTTAATTTAATTTTCATGATTTTAATTAAATTAATTTACGGTCATTTTATTCATAATAGAGAAAATATTATCTAGACTTACTTTTTAATATTGCATTATGTAAAATTAAAAACAAAACTTTCACTTATTTTTTTTTACATTTGTGTACGCTTATAGCTTACTCAATGTGCAATACTGATATGTATGTAATTATAATTAAAGGTTAAATATAATTAAAAATCTATATAAAGTAAAACTAAGTTCAGAAGTGGAAATCCAACGGCTGCGGTGGTGGATTTTTCCATTGTACCCTCAAATGATTAAATATATTTAAATCAGCAGGCTAATTCAATCAATCAATCAACATTGCAATAATTATTCCTTAAAGTACTCGTATATTACCCATATATTACTTTTTAAGCCATCACAACATCGGTGTAAAGACATCGTAAAAAATAATGGTGTTAATAATTAAAAAGCAATCATATTTATCAACTTGATATAAATAATTCATATAATTAATGTAAATAAATAAACAACCCTGGCATACGTGAACCATGCAGATTAAGATAACGGTTTAATTATATATCCAAGGAATGATCAAGGATTAAGAGTAGATAATGAACCGGTATTACACTAGCACATCCGATTCAAGAAGCGGTGGATATCAAAGGCGATGACAAAAAAGACCTAATGATAATACGTACGGATAGCTTGATACAAATATGACATTAGCTGTGAATTTTTCTATTCCCAGCCGCAGTAACTTGTTTTAGACTCGGCTTCTAGTCAGTGAACTTACCTGTAAAGAAATAAAAACAACGTGTAAGCATGTTCATAATATCTATGTGATAGAAACACATTGCCCTAAGCAGAAACAGTGCGATTATAGAACCATGGTATATTTTTAAAAACATTGTTAACAAATTGTAACAATCGATGATAATTTTGCTGAAAATGTTTTTAAATTCAATTCGAATATAGTTATAATGTTAATAATCCCAAAAAGTATTAAAAGGCGAAAATAAGAACATCGTCACTGTATGATTTTGATATGCGTGACCGTGAAATACCTACATTAAACGTAAAAATATGTTATTATAATCTTTAATCATTATAATTATAGTGTTAATTTAACTCAATTAACAAAAAAAGTTTCGTTTTTAATAAAAAAAGAAAAAAAAAACTTAAACCAAAAAAAAGATAATAATCTTCAATTAACAAAGTATACAGCAGACAGCAATGTACTTAGAAATAAAATAGACGAATGATAGATGAGAAATCTTGTAATATACCTACGTGACAAATAAAACTGTGTTTGATGCCACTTCACTGTTGAAATCACTATTGTGCAGTCATTTTGTGTTAAGACGAAGAAGATCGGGAATTAATAAAGAATAAAATAAAAGTTTTCTAATCATCTCGCGGTAACATCATCACCGAGATAATAGTGTCAAGGTAGGTAGGTAACTAGCTCTTGAGACTAACTCGATGTGAGCTCTAGTCGTAGTAAAAGTTTGTTATCCGAGCTTTAGTTCTTTCGAGTAACTATTTTCCCTTCCTGTAACAACAAAATGTTCTATCTCTTGTAGTTTGTTCAATGAGTTGACATAATTTAATTGAATACATTATTTTGACCGCTTTCTTGCTGAGGTGTCGTAAAAGGCGACTAAGGCCATAATGGTGCGAACAACTGTATACCAACCGGGATGGTGATGGAGGGCAGCGTCACCATATCCTGCCACAACACACTGCGGTCGTCAACCCGCCTGCCAAGCGTAACTAGTATTGACAAACCCCCCCAAAGATGATGGGGAAGGCCTACGTTCGGTAATGGATATCCAAAGGCTGATGTGGTGGTGGGTTTTCACGTTCTACCCTCAAAGATTTACATAGATCTACAGCAGCAGGCTGAATCAATCAATTAATCAATTCATTAAATTATTTGCCTTAATTTTAATAATTATTTCAATGATGACTGTGTTATTTACATAACGTTGCGGAGATTGCTTTTTTATACATCGTAAATATTGTTTGAAAATAAAAATAAAAACTATAACATATCTTCTAGTAGAAGCAACTATAAAGTACCACATTTTATCTCAAGATGGATGAAATTCCTCAAAGCGACTGTACCGGCAAATTGGTAAAAAATCTAGACGTTCACACGCTCCTACGTAAATATATAGATACTGAAGAATCCGCCACTGACATACCATTTAAATTGATCGACCTCAGTGCATGAACGAAAAGAGAAAAGTTCGCGGAATCAAGAAGAATTTAAATGGATACTTCTTTTAGAAAATACTTTAACTTTTTTGTTTTAGGAACGTTTATATTGTTAAATAACAATAAAAAATATTATATACTGAATCATTTTAAAACCACAGCATCCTAGTAATCTAAAAGTTAATCTAGGATACAAATTTTTAGTTAAATATTCGTTATTGACTTCATATTATAAAACAAAGTCTACCGCCGCGTCCGTCTGTCTGTATGTCTGTCTGTCTATTCTTGATAAATTAAAAAAACCACTGAACAGATTTTCATACGGTTTTTTAGGTGTATAATTTGTTAAGGTCTTGTGTAAATTGGTTGAAATATGATGATGATCCTTCATTAATATCTTAGGAGTTATAGCAAAATAAAAACTAACGCGTAGGAAACTAAATTCAAGCGCGAGTTCAAGCACATCGATGACGGAACTCGATTAATGAGATCACCCCCGCGCCACGCTCTTCGCTGTCGCTCATTGTTGATACGCAAGCATAATATGGTTTACTACATGTGCGAAGCTGGGGCGGGTCACTAGTACAAAATAAATCTTTTAATACACAATCACATAAACTGAAATAATAAAAGAAAATCTGTCACGAAACTGCAGTTTAAAAAAAATCATTCGCTATTCGGGTAGCTAATACGTAAGTACTTAAAATGTATTGATACGATGACACATGATGATACACACATTGATTCTTCAAGCAATAACTAGTTCTACAAGGTCTCATATTAATGATATGCGTTAGTCGGTTAGTACGAGACATTTGTGTCTACTGTCTACTCTTCATTATAATTAATGAGAAGAGCCGAGGAACGAATCGAGGGACATTACTCACACTACCCTAATACTAATAAATTTTTAATTTACGACAACAATAGTACAAAGATATAATAATAAAACCTATTTTTAACGCTATAGTGTTTGTAATTTTTTAATTCCGAACGACAATTATTGGCACTAAATATCAAGCTTTATTAACATACTAATATTTCGTACAAAAAACGATTTTAATTTAACAGAAATTATTTTATGAAGTTGTAAAATAGATGTGAATATAAAGGTCGTCGTGACACTAATTCGTAAGCCAGAATATAATAAACAATAAGATATTTCGACGAAGACAAATGAATTTGAACAAATACTCGAACTGTCTCGGAAAATCAAATCCTTCACTTGGCAGACGAACTCTTCGTGACTGAGCCAAATGGGTCATAGACAAGAACTTGTGACGAGATGAAACGCGTTACAGACAACCAAAACTTATTTAAATACATACCAAAACTTGTTTTATTTGAAATCTAAAAATTGTGTAGAATTTTAGAGAACCTTCTAAAACTCTAAAAATATCTAATGGAAATTATCACGATGCATAAATATAGCATCAAAGTGATAATAATCGCAATTGACTGTCAACTAGTACGATTGCATTTTAAAAAAAAGTGTTATACAAATCCGACCTTCATTTATAATATATTTCACAAGAGAATTTTATTTAAAAAAAAAGGTTGGTATCAAAATATATTTTATTTGTCTAGATATTTTTCTTTTACAATGATTATCTAACGTCAAATGTGGAAAAATGTATGTATAACAATCAGATGCACGAGACGAGGCACCGAGCCAACTATATGAGAGATATTACACGAGCTTACACGTGCTGGTGAAATATTTATACAGATCCACGGCAGACAATTATGTTATGCAAAATTTTGTTCCTCTTGATAATTTGTAAGCGATTTTTTAAATTTAATTCTATTATACTACCCAAAATAGAAAATGATTAAGAAAATTATATAAAATATCGTCACTTGAGTCATAATTGAATAAACCGATAATATTATTTAAACCATTTCGAAAATGGAATTTAATAAGCTTCAATATAATTATTTTTTATCACCGAAATAACCAAAAAACAATATATAAAAGAAATACGACCATTGGAAGTAATTTTAATTCATCAATATTTTTATGGTATGCACCGGATTGTTACGTTACCAAAAATATTGTTCACCAGGTGTTCCATATAGTCTTAGATACAGGTTGTATTAAATTTGGGTGGGTTATAGCCGATGGGAATTTGTATTTGCATGAAGTGGATTCATTTAGGTTTTTTACAAGGGTCAAAGACTTACAAAAAAATATGACTCTGATATATTCTTCGTTGAGCGATGCTGTCAATGCCTGAAAGTAATATAATATCATTGTGACGAAAACTTTTTGAATGACTTGTAAGCAAATAAAAAAAAATTAATTTATTTAATTCGTTCACAAGGCACATAAAAAATACACTATACATAAACTAGCTCACGGTAATAATTAATTATTGTATAAAAACTTATTCTTTTAAATAAATTAAATATTTAAAAAGCAGAACATGGATTCACAACACAGATACATGCATTATTGGCAGCAATAAATGTTCAAGTCGAATAGGATGATCAGTATTAATGGAATGAAGATAATGGTTTCATACCGAATTATTAGAGGACATCAATCTAAAAAACAATGCGGAATAGAACTGCGCTCATTGCGACTCAAATTTGTTAACAGCTTCGTGGACTATATATATTGTCAGAATCAGACTATTAAGAGGGTATAATTTGTCATGTCAAGTAAAGATTGGGATCAGGAATTGTTCACTCTGCAGACTAAGACAAAGTGTCGTGTAACCGATGACTTAAACGTTCGATTAGTCACGGGATCTCTTTAATAAATATGACTTCTTTTTATCAAATCAAGTCAAAAATATCTTTATTCAAGAAGGCTTAACAAACACTTTCGAATCGTCATTGGAAAAAATATACCTACTATAATCTTTAATTAATTATAGGTAATGTGAAGCTACCGCCGAAAAAAAAAAAAAAGAAAGAAACTCTACAGTTACTCTTTTAAAAACCGTCGATACATTACTCAATCATTATGAACTCAGTCACATGTTCTGAATGAAAGCGCTACTAAAACCACAATTGTCAAAAGTCCCAGTGCTGGGTTCACACCCTTTCTTCTATAAAAGACTAAAGGAGCTATATAAAGCAAGCAGCTTTACTACATATTGGCAGATATACATAGAAATTTCCTCCGACACATGTTGCATTCCTAAAATGTCTTCCTTTACCGAATTAAGAATAAATTGTAAATACGAGTTTAGAACATGAAAACTCAGGGTTGCTAGGTCCAATTTTTCACCCATGAATGTCGGTTGATTGATGCTTTGATTTGACTACATAAACGATTTATCAATCATTAGATAATATTAACAAGCGTCCTGTTCCTTAAAGATGGAACATAAAATCTTAAGAATATGATAAAATTTATAGCGATCGTTAAATATTTATTTCGATAGATTAAAATCCAGTTTACGTCAGACAGATATTAATGTACAAAAGCAAAGTTTTGATGTGTGAAGTAAACATTGTATGCATAATGTACAGTGCCAGAGAACGTTTAATAAGTGCAGATGGGATTTTAGTCTTATTGTACTGTGCTAGTTAGCCACGCCAATATAAACAAAACGTGCACTGACGCAAAGCAAATCATGATCGGATATAAGTATTCTAATTCTGCATAGCGATGCAAAGATGGATGATTATAAGCGAAGCCATTGCAGATTACACGAGTAATAAAACGTCTATCGTTGAATACGAACAGCTATCTTTGTAGTCGTACATAAGAAACTAATCTTAACTAAATTAATATTGACTGTACAATTAAATTTATTATTAAATTCAATCTCCATTAAAACCCGATCTGTGTTTGATTTCGAAAATGTTAAGGAATTAAGAGAAAATTTAATAAAACGAATTTAATTCGGTCACAAATTCTGGCGTTAGCTTGTGTGAAATAAATAAAATGAGCAAGGCAGAAGAAACGCAGCTTGAAGTTTTAAGTAGGCATTTCGAAGAATACATGAAATATTCAAAAGCAAAATTTTATGGAAAAAAAATATCAGACGATGTCGACGCGTATAAAGACGATAATAATATGATTTATTTTTCCTGTAAATAACTTGAATAAAGAATTGTAAAATCGTCATTATAATAAATCGTGTCGACGGTCTACAGATGTACCTACTTACTCGTAATGATTATGGTTATTCATGGATTATGATAATATTTAAAACAAGACAATTATGTTGAATCACGAACGCGGTTAAGAGGTGAGATGCAGTTATTAATGCAAAACTTGGTAAATAATAATCGAAAATGTATTCACGGCTAAGTTCATCAAGGATAACCGGTTTGACAAATATGTAAAATTGTTAAGTGGAAAAATTACTATCCATAATTTGTTATTGATTATTTTTTTACGTTAGAAACCTGCTTATTGTGGATGGTTAATCGACGAATAGTATCAGAGCAGCAGCTGCAGCAATAAACGCAAACGCAGGTGAAATTGTGCGGCTCATTTAGTTAAAAAAAATAGTCGATAAATTTTAAGATCGTAGTGAAAATTTAGTATGTATTTATATTGCTTCAATGTTTTTCAATCATAAAAAACAATAAAACTGAAAATATTTTTATGTTCATAGTTGTATTGGTGTAATAAATATAAAACATATATGAAAACTAATAAACAATTAAATATACAAGAACTTGACACATATTAAGTATTATATGTATGTACATCGACGTCCATGGTTTCATTTGCAGTGTGATATTACTCGTCCGATTAGTTAACATTTATGGTGATTTCTACTCCTCAAGGAGTCGTACCGTGATTTTTTATAGCCCATTTTACTTCTGCATAATGTAGCTTTCTAATGATAAAAGAATTATCAAAATAGATTCCTTAGTTTAAGATTACAAACAAATAATCTTTCCCTTTTATAATTATTGTAGTTTTGATGTAAATGAAAGAAAACAAAAATATATACATATTAATTATATGATTCTTAAAATAAATGACACTAATAATAGCAAGTTTTCTATAACCGGTCTATCTTCGATTTAGCTTACTGACGATTTAATTTTGACAGAATTCATATGAAGTTTACGAAATATTATCTCCATTTAGCAAAATTATTCATAGTTTATAGAAACCGGCCAGCAACAACAATGTATACGGACAACTGGTTACGATAGCGATCCGAATGTATTATACGAAGCTCATTACATATTCCGTTAACGTTGCTCCATTCAACCAATACAATCAGGCTGAATTAACTCAAGTTAAATCTCCATCCGTCCATACGTTATAATCGTATTTTGATATCGGAGCGATATCGGTAGTTATACATCGCAAATTGTCGATACATGGAACGGACTGATCTGATTAGAGGTGCACATGACCGATTCAACAATTCGCACGATCTAAGTTCGGCTTACGAACCGGTTGGTACGACCATATGTGAGTTTAGGTTTACATTTCATTTTTAAAGGCTCAACTCTTTATGGAATAACGCCATCTGTTTGAGTAACATTAATTATCACATCAATTACAAGAAGATTATTGTTTTACACTTTTGTTTGTTTAAATATATAATTAATATTCTGCTACGATTAATACGAACGTCTCACTATTGGACATAGGCGTCTTCTATGGAGGAAAAGTGTTAAAGTTGAATTTAGCATACTTCTATACAGTATATTTGCAGATATACACGTTTCAGAATTTCTTTCAAAATATGCATGTTTTCTTATTTAGGTTTTTTTTAACCGTCGAGCATGGGATAAATTTAACGTAAAATAGTGCAGCTTGGTATTGAATCTATGGCCATTTCGGTTTCGATTTACTTGATCTATCCACTGGGGAATCTCGGCTCAATTTATAATGATACGATTACCCATTACGTTCATTATTTACGATTACCACCTTTCAACTATCGGTCGTATCGTGGTGTCCTCTCTCAATATATAGACTGAGCTAAACTAAAACAGCCTGTAAGCGTCTCACAGCTTGGAAAATACCTCTTCTCCATATAGAGAAGGGTTTGAGCTTAATACACCGCGCTGCTCGTTGTATCACCAAGCTGAATAAGAATCTTGTATGGCTGTTACAAATCAGATTTTCAAATCGAAACACAGACTTACTGTGTAACTCACGTCTAAATAAAGAAGGATTAAGAAGCGTAAAAATATTGCACGAAACATTCTTTATATCGGACGTGGATATGGGAGGATTTTTCCCCAAGAGGGGCTGCGAATAGAGGAGGAAAGATTGCGTGAAAATTCGCTATTTATTAATGTTTCCTGTTATGTTTCCAGTGGAAAATCTCATTGGTACGAGAGTATTTCGTTACAGAAATACGTAGATACATAAAAATACTAATATAATAACTATTAATTCGTAAATATTTTAGATGTAATGTAAATTCATAAAATTTACTCTCATCATTTTTCCCAACCGCGCCAAAAGAAGTATAACTTCAAAAATTAATATTTTATAATTTTATGAATTTACTACATCTAAGTACAATGAATGAATTGAAGAGTGGATAAATATTAATAATAAATAGTATAAAACACTGTTATATAATATTATAATAAACATTTTTACATTAAATACAGAATGTTAATTAATTAATCATATTTTATCAATAAATTGCCTGCATGTTAAATCTGCTGTACTTAGTTAAACACGCGATATATCAGATTTTATTATAAATGAAATAAACATAAATAATAAACACTTAGTGTCGGGGGTCCGGAAACACACACAACACAATCACAAACGCCCAGATCTTATGGCCTATATACATTTTTGCCATATGCGGGGTTCGAATCCACAGCCGATAGCGCATCAGTCAGTTTCTGTGACCACTGCGCAAACGCGTCGATATACACATTGACGCAGTGGTCATACCGACTAGCAGTTGCACTGATGGTAGCAGGTACGATCCGCGCAATGACCAATGTTTATCAATATAAATGGCCTATGCCATACTGACGTATAAATACAAAAATGTCTTTATACTTATTATATTTATATTTATAATCTAAATAAAAATATTTCAAGGTAAGTGACGTAATCGCAGTCACGTGTTTAGTAAGGCCGGAAACAAACTTACGTATCGTGACGCGCCAGAAGCATATTAGTTTTATACATTTAGTATTGTTAGAGACACATTTGACGATCGTGTCGTGTCGTGTCGAGACGCGTTCAGTGGGGGTTTTGATGCGACACGACACAACAGGCAAATGTGTTTCTATACCGCGTGGCTCGTGGCGCATCATAAAACGACGGAAAAAAAAAACTAGCGAACGCTTGTTTACAATCGATGGTACTACTATCTGCAGTAAAATCTATTACATTTTATTCAGAGAGAAATGTGAAGATTTTTTGTATTATTAAAAAATTATGTCGGCAGTAGACGGGTAGCACAATCTTATCTGCCATATTCGGCTGCATTTGCGTAGGCTGATGAATATTATATATATATATATATATATATATATATATATATATATATATATATATATATATATATATAACTTTATGTTATATATATGATTCATTGCTAGGAGAAATTGAAGCTGATCTTTATCACTATCCGAACCCGAAGAAAATATTGTGTATGTTTAAACATTGCAAAGTTTAGATTGTATATACTGTTCAGAAATAAAGCCAGAGCACGCCACGACACGACAGATTAATATGCACACTCACCGTCACGACATTAAGCACGACGACACGCCACGACACGTAAGTATGTTTACGGCCTAAAGAAAGCGTCGAAGTGGGGTCGCATGCGTACGCGCAGAGCTTACGTAACGGCGCGTAATATCTGACGTTGACATTGATTATGACTGTAGTAAAATCGTGATGTTCATATTTTAGATCCAGTTTACAACAAAGTCAACTTCAAACGGTTTTACGATTATTTCTTGGAGCGATATATAGACGAATAATTTTTGCATCGTTTGTTACACATCAAAAGTTTTAATTATGAACGTAATTCATTTAAAGTTTAACGATCGCCGTTTAAAATATATAGTTAAAAATATATAGTTATATACTTTATTTTAATAAAATATTACACGATTAGTTTAAAAAAATAATAATTTATCAATATTAATAATAGTGTCAAAGCGATTTCATTTCAGAATAATCGAAATAAGTCGTCAATTCTGTTACTTTGTTATGTAATGTATTTGAATAAGCGATTCTTCAGTATTTTTTATATAATTATAGTCTCGTCGACGCCAATTTCATCTATTGTTCCTCTTGCGATATCGCCTGGCCATCATGCTGGTCATCTGCCAAATGTACGTCGTTCTATTCTTGGCTAAAGTGTTACTATCGTCTCAACGTTTGGCTAAAGCTTAAGAACCTTCAATAAGACATATATTAACATTTACACGATCAATTCTAGACGAGAACAATCGATTGTGACTGGATTATTAACTAGTGCTAACACATGATATAATAATCTCAATGATTTTAATAGTATGAAGCTTAAATATTCATAAATTTCCGAAATATACTTATGATAGGATACAGAAATTGATTCTAACATTATGAAACTTTGAACATTTATTGAAATATTAGGTACAAAAATCAATACTGGACGATCGGATCGCTGATTCGATTCTTAAATAACATTCCGATATATAAAAAAACATATCAATCGGTAACCGTAAAGGCACGGCTCGTCGACAAAGCGCACGCGCATCTATTTGTGATCGTCGTAAAACGTCGGCTTGATATGATCCGACACTTGTACTTCAAAAAGCGGAATCGAGGTCGAACCAACTGTTTTAAAATATATGTTCTTATTACGTCTATCGAATATCGCATTTATATCATTTCACCAATAACAATAAAATCACAAGATTTAGATAAACGTAAGTTTAAGGTGGCATATGTTTCAATTTTAACGACTATATCGTTTTCAACTTTTATTTCTGCTACTGATGTATTTTTTTAAATAAGTAATATTGTTTTATTTTCTTATTCTGTAAACGATGAACGAGTTAATCTGATTCAGTAATTGTATCTACAAGAGACATACTCGTAACGACTTCAGTTACACGGTTCAGAGCGCATTAGCAACGTACTGCGACGCGCTTAATATCCTTAACATTGTTCACTTAGCAACAGATGATCTTCATGTTTTATCGCGGTAATTATGTTTTTGTTAAATAAATCTCTCCCTGAGTAAATGAGAACAATTTTAAAATCGTGATATTAAATTAAGATAATATAATCGCGCGGTAAAGAAACATCGACATTTAAGTTTGGATATTATTTAAGATTTAATAGAGACAAAATGTCAAATTATAAAACGTTTCGCTAAAATTATTTATATCGCAAGAAAAAATAAAATATAACTCGTATTAAGGACGACAATCAAGATATTTTTTGTTCGAACTCTGGTAATAATTTCTGATAAAGGACGGTTATAACTTTTTGCGTTTCAATTAAATCATATTGAATTGATCTGAGCTTTGATTAAGGTTAAAGTTTAGGTAATATATTTTATTAGACGACGGATTAACGCGAAATATTGATAATTTTAAAAATTAAGTTCCGTAGCGGTTTTTTTTTGCAACGTTTTACGTCATAATTCCCTATGAGATACGAAACGTGGGAGAAAAAAACTTAAATAAACATTTTTAACATAAACACATGGGCGTCTTTTCCTAAGGTAGCCAACTTAATGTCTGGGTTTTAGGTAACAGTCAACTGATATACTACACACACATTTATACATAAAATACCCAGACTCTTGCGGAAAGAATCAAACCCACAACTTGGAGCGGAAAACAGGGTTGTGGGTTGTGCTTTTAGAGTTGATGGTTAAATCAAAGTTATTCAATTAAAAGAATAACATATAATCAAAATATTTATTTGATTAAAACAATCCACAATCTATGAAACATATAAACCAGAAAACGTAGAAAAAAATAATAATAAAGGATCATGCCATAACACTGAACCAAATTTTCTCACATTACTTGTAGGTACTTTTAGCAATTTCTACCTCGAGAATTCGTTGTATATTAGGGACTTTAATTATTGCACGTGCAAATGCCGCGTATTTTTGTTACATTTATAGTACTTCAGGGAATTTTTGAAAAAGAGTTTCTTTTTCCGTATTTTTAAGTGTTTTAAGTCTTCTGGACATGAGGGAATATTGTTTAAAATTATTCATATTTTAAAGCGATAAACAAAGAATATCATTGCGGGCTAAAAGTTTGTCGAATACGCTAATATTTTCGACCTTTTTTAAAATAACCATTAAATTCAAATAACTTGATTTTTATCATATCATATTTATTTATATGTAAAAAAAAAAAAAAACGATCCATACAATCTTGTTATTAGTTTAGGTAAATAAATTATTGTATCTGACATTGAGTTGCGACACTTTAATTGCACACATTGAGTTAAGTGATTTTCGTGAGGTTAAATTACTTTTGATACCTGTTTGGAACATAAAAACTCCCAAGATAATATTTAATCGAGGTTATTAAAATAATAACAAATTTAAATTTAATAAAAAAAAAGTATATAGGCATAATTTAAAGACAGAGGAATTATAATACCGTATCGCTATTGACACGTAAGCAAATGAGCGGATTGCGTGTTCCGAATACGTAGGAAATTATTTTTCGTATAGCGTTAATGTCATAGTAACTAAGTGGCGTTTTATGTTTAAGCATATATTGTGATTCCTTAACCGTGACTGAGAGCTTTGTATTATTAGTAAAGAAACGTTTCGTCGAATACAAAAAAAAAAAGAATAATAATAATTATATCGTATTTAAATTTTATATAAACGTCAGTTTAGGAAAAGTCATCCAAAAATGTTCCTCGTGTTCTTTAATTTCGAATGCCTAATAATAATAAATGATATTAATTATAAGTACCAATGAATATGAATGTAAAAGGACAGGTGTCAAAGGATTTCAGCTGGTTGAAATATTGTGTCGGAGGTCAGGAAACACACAATACAAAGAGAAATGCCCTGATCACAACAAGATCTGTATGATCAATACAAAAATTTGTCACAAGGAACCTATATCGGGTCTCGGATTAGTCTCTCATTTAGTGGGATTATATTCCGATTCCTCGTCAAATTACCTATGTAATGGATGTATCAGTCTGTAAACAACCCACTGCTGAGCGAAGGCCTCTTCTCCATATAGAAGAAGAATTGGAGCTTAATCCACCACGCTGCTCCACTGTGGGTTGGCGGATAATTTTCCTACCATGAGTAACGATCCTTATTAGGTGTCTATAATAACAACCGGGACCGACGGCTTTATGTGCTCTCCGCTGCACGGTAGGGAGACCCACAAGGACATACACTTAGACCGGAAACAAAAATTTGAACAAGCGGGAATCGAACCTGCGACCGCCAGCACACGGTTTGAGGCGACTACGCGCACCACTACGAAAGAATGTTACCTATATTAATTATTATTATAAGAATTAGATTATAGTAGACGAAAATCCGATCAAAAACGAGAGAAATTACAAAAGGTTATGTCAGTGAACTCTGAGACAGACGTTTATACAGTTGATAAAAATGATATCAAAATAAAGACGAAGATGCATTATGAAAAATGAAAAATGAACAATAAAACAGACGACGTCTCATCAACGGCGTCACTGCGCCACTGACCTAAATAGTACGACAATGTCGCAAAATGGCCATATTGTAGATCAAGTTTACCTGGAAGGATGAATATTTTTAGTTAATCTAAATATATCGGAACTATGCCGAGCGATTACGTGATATATATATATATATATATATATATATATATATATATATATATATATATATATATATTTTGTTTTTCGGAATTAATCGGAAATTAATAGTTTTCCATGAAGCATTAACAGTTGTAGAAAAAATGAACATACTTTATTGTTGGGTTTTGAATAAGACTTCTAAACATCTTATGAGCACATTAGCTATAATGGAAAGTATACATATCAGTGTAGTAAAAACTACTAAAGCTAGATTGAGCTAGAAACTAAACAAAATTTAAAATTTTAAGAATTTTTATATAGGTAACAATTGCATAACGGATACCGTACATAAATAATACGCTCAAGAAAATGAAACGAGAAAACGCAACAGCTGCGTTTAGCTAGTTTCAAAGATGAATATTCACATAATATCTAATATTATTCACATAATATATATATATATATATATATATATATATATATATATATATATATATATATATATATATATATATATATATATTCTGAAAACCATACACATGTGAAACTATGGATGGTAAGTTAATGAAGTTGTCATGTTTTATGCTGTTACTGTGAGACTTCACGGAGACGATTATTTATATAAAGTGCTTCGCCGATATGTGAAAATATTTACGTTACTTTATTCTGAATTATATAATGTTCATATAAATGTGTGGTACTTTGAGAAATCATAAATTTTTACTTGATATTTACTAAAGGAAAATATAAATGAATAACTTTAATTGCATATTTCTTCATATTTATTTTATGACATTAACCTTTCCGTCAACGATAATATATATTTTTTTAAATAAGAATTTAATCTTCACACACATATAGACACAAAATACAATTAATAATAAACATATGTTAGTTAGAAACAACCGGTTCTGTTCTAAAAACTTTAAACATCTGTAGTTGACATGTTGAAATCAGTATTTTTTTTTAAGCGACCCAATTTTCCAATGTCAGAAATACCACAAAGAATAACGGTGAATTATCTGACATCGTCGCTTTTTGGCTGTTGTATTAAAAGATATTTTAAAATAGATCATGGTTACGCCTACATGAACGCCTTCCTGGTTACGAACGCGTTCGGTCCTTCCAGTGAAACTTTTTCAACAATTTCTTTCAATAGTGGCGCTACAGGAAAAAAGTACGTACATCACGCAAGGAACTATGCGCCGGAACTTTTAAGTGAAGCGAAAAAAAAATGATGAATCATCTAAAGCATTTTGAAGGTACTCGAACGTAATTATATTTTCCATTAAATTACCGCATTGACGATAAGGTCTTTGAAGGCAATTCTTTTAGTTTGTAGCATTACTGTGCATATTCCATTGGTTGTTTGTAAATCGACATAAAATAACATCATTATTACAACAACCTGGCTTTATACAAATAATACGTTAGAAGTTTTTGTGTAATCTCGTGAATAGGTATTAGGCTGCATTTCCTAGAAATACCCATATTTAAGTTTATTTCATAGAACAATCGTTTTCTTTACAACTTGAATTATAAAATAACCAATGTACAACGTTTTTGATTCAATAGTCTTAAGACGACCACAACCGATTCAACTGGTGGGTTTATAATTAGAGCCAATAATGCTATTTGGTATTAAAATATCGGTGTATATTCGTACGCCGGACGATCTGGGACGACGTTCATCACTGTCGGCGTGTCGGCGCCGACTCGATCGTAAAGCAGATTGTTGAAACGCTATGGCAAAGTTTAAAATGGTTTCCCGACTTTCTGCTTCCGGATCAACGGCAGCAAATTTGTGTTTCCCGAATCGTATCGCAGTGCTTATTGGTTGCGTTCTTCTAAGACAATCGTTTAGTTAACATCTAACATGATTGTGCAGTTTATAATTTATATTTAATGGCAAAAAATTAATAAAAATCAACTCTCAGAGAAATAAATTGAAAATTTTATGTTAGCTTCTTAAAACTGTAGAATTTATGACAGTGTTGTTTGACTTATAAACTTACATGACGCTAACGCTTTCGTAAATTATGGTATCATCTGTATAATACAGTCAACATATGGCAAAATATTAATAGCTCTTTCCTCTTTCATGTAATTTATCGGCCCGAGCTATTTCCCTTCGAATAATTAAGGAAATTCTTAAAATATTACTGGAAGTTTTGAATTCGAAGGCTTTGTAAAGTCTTTTAATACACTTTTAGAACATTAATTACAGTTTATGATACTTGTTATAAATTTGATGTCTTGTGCCGTGTTTTAGGTTAGTGGGGCGAGGTTTTCTCATCAGGTTGTATACGTTTAGGTTTAATGATAGGCTCGAACACTTGGCTAACACAAATGAAGAACATAAATAAGCTAATGTCTACATTAAACTTAAAATTACTAACATTTCATTTTATGGAACGAATATAAGAGAAGATTTACAATTGATTATCAATTTTCGAACATTCTGTAACATTAGATCACTTGTGTTTTAACTATGCTACCGAAGAGTCTCCTTTCCCTCCCTGTATATAATTATGTAGAATACAAGATGAATGAGCGCCGCCAACTCAGACCTTAATCCATCTTGAAAGTAAAAATAAAAACCAAAATCGTGTCCAATTATAGATACTTGTAATAAATAATCTAAAATTCAAAGTTCTTGATATAAAATATTTTGATTAGCAATCAAGTTTCTGTCGAGTTAAACATAATATTTGAAGAAGGAAAATACTGAGAAATAAACAATCACATTTACAGAGATGTTGTATTATTTATTATACCTTTGTTGAATTTTCAGCCTACGAGTGCAAATGAATAAAGCATCTAACGACTATGTAGAGCATAGCTAGAGAACCGCCGGAAGAATGAAATATTAGGTTTTCCGGTTACCTATCTGATGAAATGATGAAAAGGTTAAATCAGAGTTCTAAATGTAACGTTATTGTTAAGAAATCCTTTATCAAGCCACGTTTTTGGTGTAAATAAAATCAAAAATCAAAATCGAAATCAAAACAACTTTATTCAAATAGGCCCCACGAGCACCTTCGAAACGTCATTTTACTAAATTAATATTGTAGTGATTATTATTATTTTTTGTAAAAGTAAAGCTACCACCGATTCAGAATGTAGATTCTGCAGTAAAGAATCGGCAAGAAACTCTACAGTTAAAATTTTTATAAAACGGTATAGGCATATATATTTTATAAATATTTTTCTTATTCGAATTAAGGGAAACTTTAATAAATAAAATATTTCAAACGCGATTTTAAGATTTAAGTAAAATGTATTTATATAAATCTGAAGGTAGAAAATGTTAATAACACGATAATCTTAAACGAAGACGGAACGTTGTTGTGAGTTATTTATTCAGAAGCTTTAGTTCTCTCCGCTCCGTTCTTACGATTAAACTAAAATCTGAACATATAATGATAATTACTTGTAAAACGAAGGCGCGGCGCTGATGGCGGATCGTGATAACGCTCTCGTATTACGTGTTTATTATACACAATAGAAATAATACAATGGAAATGTTATCTGCGACACTCAGCTAAATTAAAATCTTTATACTATCCTACGCCGTCTCGTATACGCCTCCTCGTTTCTTTAAGCAATTCACAACACGGGATGCTTTTGAATCTTGAGATAAATACTTAATTGTTTTAATTATTACGTAAGCTATCTCATTTGATATTTTTGCTGGATAGCATTAGTTTTTTTACTTAAATGTTGTGTACAATTGAGAAAAATATTTATGTTACAACTCAGTATAAATTATTTTTGTTTGAGGGTTAGATCAAGTAACGTTTATGTTTTGTAGTAATGAAATGTATAGTGAACTGAACCGATTGAAACGAACGAGCCTGTAATATATCATTGCTGAGTAAAGGCCTTTTCTCCTCTATACGTGATCACCATAATCCACCACATTGTTCCACAGCGTCTTGGCAAATAATTACTCTATTAAGAGTAACGATCGTTACCAGAATCGATAGCAATAGCAACGATCGTTACCAGGCCGAATGCTTAACGTGCTCGGTGACGAGGCACGGTGGAGAAACCCACAAGGAGGAAGAGGAACACCCACACCAGAAACAAATACCTGTTCAAACTCGCATCCGTCGCTTTTTAAGGAATTTTCGTCACTTGAACGATCTAATCTATGTTATAAATATTAATAATTTAATTATCTTATATACTGAGCGGTTGGAGGAATTAAACATTGATATAATTATTATAGACCTGACCATATTGTAATTTCAAATTCTTTCTAGTTATTTTTATAAATAATGTAATTTACAGCGAATTTAAGAAGTGCGTAATATACAGAAAAAATACTTAAAACAAATCATAAATAATAATAAAATAAAAATAAAAAATAATACGTCAAATACAAAGAGAGTAATGAGAAGAAAATTCCGATTTATTAAATTCCATTTCATGTTCTTTTCAAACGTGTAACGTATTTATGATTATTTCTAGGAAATAAAATAATAATTTCATTCTTATAGTTATATCGTATTCGTATAAACATTATTTTTTACAATTTATTAATTATTGAAAAATTTAACTACAAATATTTTGTGTCATAATTGTATATTTTTTAACTTAATTTTGTATTCAACGCTTCAATACGCATATTTTCATTTTCCTAAACCTATCCTGGAATTGATATAAATGGATATCAAATCATACTTCAATTAACATATAATCACATTTTATATTATTTTTTTAATTCCGATTAATTTTTCTATAATCGTAATAATTATATTCAAGAATGCTATTTTTTTTTTTAAACTGTAATAGTAAAAAGAAAAATAAATGTCAATGTTTAAAACATAAAATCATTCGAGTTTTAAACGGTCGAGATTTTTCGATACAAAATTATATGACAGCGGTGTTGCCATAAATTTTCGTGCAATACAATTTTGCTTATAACATTATCACATTATGTTAGTGTGGTAATATAGTATCCGTTATAAGTATTTCATTAAGGCACTTAATACAGTCGAGCAGGCAAAGAATTAGTTGTCACATAAATAACATAACCAAATGTCTGCATTATATTATATTTATTTACAATAGCATTTAAATTAATATCGCTCTACAAATCACACCTTGTTAATGTCTATTATTAGCAAGATGATCTCGTAATGCACCAAGAATTTTATATTATATAATATATAGACTTTTTTTTCGCTATCAGGTTTAGATCCTCACTATAATTAGACCATATATTTTAAGCCAACCAACCAATCTTTTTTAAAAAGATTCAAGAAATAAAAAGAAAATAAAAAATCAATAAAACGGAAAATATAGTGAGAATACCTCAACGTTACGGAATAAACTCTTAGACTTATATATCTGCGAGTACGCAGTGTAGAGGTGTGGCGAATTAAGCTCCAACCCTTTTTCTTCTTAGGGAAAATGTTATAGGAGACTGTATGTACTATAGAATCACTTAAAAGATTTAGAAATGTTTGCACGGATTAAACTCTCGATCTATTTGTTCAGGTCCATTGGTTTAAAAGGCTATTTCGTTCTTTCACAAATTGAAATCGGAAACTGTATTCCTAAAACGTTTTTTACTAAAAATAACAAACTAAGCCACTTATAAATCATTCCAATAAAGGATCGATGTATGGCAAACGATCGCAGTAGCACTATTTATAGTAATAACATCGGAAGCTCGTTCATCATAAATCTACTGGTCAAGCACTACTTGGACATGCACCAACTATTTCAGAAGCTCTTGTGTTATAGTTGTTGTAATTTAGTACGAGTTCGATATATCGATGGATATTAATACAGAGATAATTATAATAAAAGAAATAACATTATGGTTTAGTAAATTGAAAGTAGTAAAAGTAGATGGTTATCAAATCACACATAACTACAAGTATGTCCAACTTTTTTTTAAATAAAAATCGGCATCAACAATTATGCCATACATCTGATTTGTATTTGATATTAAATGATTATCCCAATTTGGAAACACTTGCAGCACCAGAAGAGCTACAAAATACATTGCTAACTAATGAGATGAAAGGTAGTAAGAGGAAACTAAGAAAGTTGGAAGGGATGGATTGGCAAATGACAGCTTCTTCCGACACTCACAGTAAAGATACACCGACTCGATGACTATCCCGGAGGCGACAATTGTATAGCATCTGTAGTCAATTATTATTAACTACCGCAATATAACTAAGATGTGCATTTAATGTATATTTAATTCTATAGTGGTATAAAAAAGCGAAATTAAAAAATCATAATAATATTTGAATACTATATTTAATTGAAAAAAATAAAAGCTTTTAAATACTGAGGAAAAAATTATGACTACAAAAACTGTATCAAACAAATTGTTGCAGATATAAAATAAATCAAAAAAGTAACAAACAAGAGTTTAAGATTTTATAAAACTTCTCGTCTAAAGTCGAATGTCATTTACATATCATGAAAATAAAAATACGTGTTGTGATTACAATGAAAAAAAAAACCTAACATAAGTATTATTTCCTGAACTGATACTAATTGTTGTTACTAAGAAATGCTAAAAGCGGTAATTAAGAATCAGATACTAATATAAACACCCACATACAATGTAAAATAATACAAAGACAAAGCGGGTGCTTAACATAACCTTGTTTCAGAAAATACATAGAAAAAATAGGCTACAACTTGAAGTTATTCAAGAGGTATTTAGAACAAAACGAATTTCCCTCCAACAAATATCAATAATAATCAAAGGTTCTTAGATTAATTAGTAATGTGTATTTTTTTTGTATATTTATATTTTTTAGTGGAACATTATATCATATTTAATTGATGTGGCCCTTGTTGCAATTTAGTATGTGCTGAGTCGTGTGTTAACAATTTATATTTTCATACGAACGTTTCAATTCAATAATTTCAATTCTATTACTTGAGTCAAAATCAGTTAGACCAGAATATCTTTGTCTGTTTTATGTAATTAAACACACAATACACAAAGAGAAGAGCTAAAATATTGCTTACAACACCAGCGTAACGTTTATAAACGAGATTTACGTTTCAAATTGGCACAATCATCTTCAGTTATTGTACAGTCTAATGATAAATTCATAGAGATAAATTGAATTAAATTTTAATCAATGAACTTAATGCTTTTTAATGGACGTAATTTTTTTTTTAATATTTAATGAAATATTAGACGTCAAGTAAAGCTAATTAATAATGTCGGATCTAGGAGTTTTTTATTTATTTTAAATTCAATTGGTATTTGAAGTTCCAAGTCAATTGGTGCTAATTTTTTATATATTTAAAATCCTTTTTTTTAATATGAAAATTTATAAGCATAGCCAATCTCACTGCTCATAAATAACAATTTGCGGATGCAACTGAAATCCTCGAGACAAAATGAAAATAATTATATGAACAAATATTTCAGATAAGTAGGTAGGTAAGTACCTTTATGCTTAGTTCTTCTGCACATTTTTTTTTTTGGTAGTATTGGGCAAAGCTTAAGAAGTAAAGACTTCTGATGTCATAACTATGCAAATCATCTACAAATTGCTTACACTATTTATTGTATTTGTACTACATCACAATGTATTTGCTTATGAATGTACGTTTGTACTAGTATATTTCACACTTCCTCCAGTCAAGTTCGAATCAAGGACGTGCATATTTTTACGATGTCGTTCGTATATTATACTCATTAGGTATATTATTCTCATTGGTTGTTTGTGTAACTTTTTTTCGTAACATTTAAATGTCAGTCTGATGATTTAAATAACACTAGCTGACCCGGCCACGCGTTGCTGTGGCTAAAGTTTTTGTTATATTACATTATAGTAAACAATCTAAGAGGAACAATAAGAGAACATCAGTCACGGAGTCCACTATGCTTTTTCACACCGATGGTATTTGTAAAAAAATATGGTGATCTCCTTATTTGACTTTCTACTACTATAAAACTTTAGTACAATGAAATTATTTACGAACAAAGACGAAAATGTTGATGTTGGTATACAAATTCACTGGATTGAGATTTGAAGGGGAAGTTGATCAATGAAGCACAAATAATTAAAAAACAGGATTAATTTCACTGTATTACCTATCTTCATTATAATATGAATTCAATTTACACTTCAGTCTAAGTAACACGTGGCCGGCTATGCTAACACCAAAAATTTAAAAAGTGGAAATAATTGAATTATACGGTATTTCGTTCACTACAAAATAAATTTAATTAATTTTATAGCGTCAACAACAAGTGGTAATTATGCTGTTAAAATGTAGCTTATATGACACGTTCGTAGATTTACCATAGCAGCGCCATCTATTGATTACTTACTCAACCCAGTCGAAAGGTATCGACATCTGTTAGAATCATTTGGAGTTAACAGATAATTGTGACTGTCAAATAATAACAGACAAATAATTAGCAATAAATTACAATTGCGACTATAATTTGAGATTTAAACTATCCTATCTCTCAAGTTGGATCGAACTGCACATGGTGTGCGAATTTTATTATAATCGGTTAAGTGGTTTAGGAGTCCATTGAGGACAAACATTGTGACACGAGATTTATATATATTAGATTTTTTTTTGTACATATCAGATTTCGATTTATTACTTGAATTCATTTATAATACCTATATGAATTTTATGAACTTATAAAAATATGTGAACACGTTAAGGTTTTCAATTTCGTTTTCAAAATTTTGCTGTTAATGAATACTAATGCAAATACAATGGATTCAAGAATCGTTTGAATAATAATTTTTCATTAATATTCGTTAAATATATAAAAAAAAACTTCTTAAATAATGAATGTCGTAAAACTAATAGCCTAACTGAAAATAAATTAATAAAAAATGGAAAAAATAAGTTAATTTCTATAATATGTACGAAGAAGCACGAAATGTAAGTAGTAAAAATATAAATATTAGAACACAATATTTGAGATTTAGAATTGCATAATATATACACGTTATCATTATTAACGTTGTTGGTTTTTAAGGCGTCATCATTATTTTTAACATATGTTGAGGTAGCTTACGAAAATAATAAGTTTACTGAAACTTATATATATAATGAAACTGAGTTGCAAACATAAGAAACATTATATTAATATTTAAAATAAAATAAACTAGCTTAATGTAGGTACTATTTTTGACTTCATCATTAAAACTTTTGACTTATGTTCTGGATATTTAATTCAATTCTTTCGATTTTAATTTTAGTTTGATTACTTTGAAGGGGTTACAATATCCGTATACATCCCGTATGTGTATACATGCTGTATACGAGACATAAGGGATGAGTAAGAAGATTTAATTTGATAATCGGATTAGCTATAATGATATCGGATAGCAAAGGTCAGGGTAAATAATAAAGTTACTTTTCCACATGATACATGACTTTTTATTAATTAATACGTCAATATTGTTATTAATTATTATAATTGAATGCTTTAACTCTTGGAGCGAACACATATTTGTAGAAATAGGCTTATTTATTTATTTTTAAAAAGTATTAATTATAGTAAGGTTAAGTAGAAATACTCTTAATTTTGCCAGGCCTTGATTAAAGTAATAACTTATCCTTGGCATAATGCCGAGACAGTATTTTGGTAAAATTATGTTAATACTTATAAATATATGAATATCAATATTAACTAAGATGCAGATAACATTGAACGATGACTCGAAATACGAGTTTTTGTTGAAATCTCGTTCGTATTGCCGAAACTTTTAAAATTACGCAACATTTTATACTAAAATATAAATTAATTATAGCAGAAAAAGATACGATATATGAGGTTAAAAATAATTTGGTTTAGTCTGGTCATTGTGACGTCATTAATGTCACATATATACATAATATATGTGTGTCTATTAGAAATAATCGAATTAAAATGAGTTGGCAAACACACAAAAACGTTTTACTGTCTGACATTTTAATTACTTAAAATCTTATTTAAAGAATAATTCTACATTTTTGAAGGTATTTTAGTTTCTAATCCCCGGGAACCTATTAAATATTTTTAAATTCTCACGATCCCTCGGAAAATGCTTAGATCTTAATGGAAACGTTAATATGTAGATAAATTTATCAAACATTGATGCTGACGAAGTCGATTTTGAAGCTCATATTGGAATATTAGCATTTATTTCAGACAATTTCTCTAACGCTAAACTCAAATCCGACCGACGAATAAATAATCCAGTCAAATTTTATTTACAATTTATTCGACTTCATGAAAAAATTATACACGACGACAAAAAAAGAAACGGATGTTGTAAAAATATTACACAGACATTAGAATGGTTAATATTTCACAAAGATCGAGTATTATAAAAAATTCTAAAATACGAATTTAAAAAACGATAAAAAATTGCGGACGCATCATTTAGATAGGCCGTTGATAATGAAATCGCTACATAATCCGTTTATGTAGCTTAAACCGAGCGAGGTGTAAATTAGATGAATACAGAAACGGGCAGCTGCGTCGATTGTAAATCTTCGAAATTTCTGCATATGAAAATCTTCCTGGCAGTAAGAACGCGACGCTTTAAAAAAAAAAAATCCGACCCGAGAAACAAAAGGTGCTTGTAGTGGAATGAATGTCTTTTTAAAAATAAAATACGGAAAGTACGACGTTCGCCAACTATCTGTCGCAGTTCAGAGTGAACGTGCATGAAAATAGACGCTGTTACTGTCCAGTTCGAACATCACTGACAATACTAGTCGGACCGTCAATTGTCCTTTCTGACTTGAGTTTTGGAGAGTAATGCGTTTGAATTAGTCAAGCCGCGATCATCATACAACTAAATCGAAATATCGGCAAATAATTACAACCTTAACGTGGTATGTACTCGTTTATAAAATTACGACATAAAGTCTTATAACCACGATATAAGTATTAAATCATTGAACAATGTAATAAATATATGGATATGATCACTAATGATTACTGTAATATTTACTAATAAGAAGGGAGATTCGAGCTTTATCTGTCACGCCGTTACAAAATAGATTATCGGATGTATGAATATTTGTCAGTTTTTATTTTTTATTTATTGAGCTCTCGGCTCACCTCATATACAACATAATATATTCATTGTGTTAATTATATTATATAGCCTATAATGTTGCTTTATATTAGCTTTGTAAAATATCGTTGATGGAAAAAATATTTAACCCACATCAAGTTATGATATAGAAAAGCGACTACACGCCTCAACTGATATTGACAAATGAGTTAAAAATAAGGTTTCAGTAGAGTCGCAATGTGTACCGATTGCGGCGGGATGTAATTATGACTAAAAATAAAATGTACCTTGGAAATTTGAAACAAAGAAATGTTGCATATATAAGTCAACAGATTTAAAAAAAAGGTTTCACTGCTATTAATTATAGTGGGATGTTTTATATACTATGTTAGTTTTGGATGATATAGCTTTGGGGTTGTTAAAAAAATATTAAAATCGTATATTCGATTTAGAGTCTATCAGTTACAAAAAAATAAATAAAAAAATCTTTCCTCATTTTAATAATAGTAAATATTAGCAATGGTATACGCATAGTACCAGTATTATTGTACAAATCATTTTACAATTACATATCTATTGCACGTTTATTTAAAATAATTATTATTCTAAAGCATATATGAATTACTCATTAATGAATATGATTATTGTTTGTTTTTTATTATAATCATTTATTTTGTTTATTTTTTAACTTTACAATACAATACAAAAAATATTTTGTACCTTTTTACGATAACGACATCATCGTAAAAACTAATGAAATCGCATCAAAAATTAAATTAAAAAGTGTAATCAGAAAAACATAACAATAACAATTCGTGTACATTTCATTTTCTGATAACAGAAACGTGTTAATGTGAGAGGCGTAATATTAATAAGCGGATAACCGGTTTATAACACTCTTTATCGTAATTAATATTTATTTTTATAACATTCTTATCCGAGTATAGCGTAACCAAAAAGGCCATTAATATTTATTGTAATTACATTTGTATTTTTTATTAATTGAACGGTTTTTAACCAGATCAATTAATCTATCATATATCGTCACTTAACATGGGTGAAATCACGAAATATGACAAGTACATAATATGTAAATATATTTGGAAATACTATTATTTCTAAACAAGTTTTCGAGACTACGAGTATATCGTTAGCAAATAGTACTTCAAGGTCAAAGTTACTGTCAATTCCGTTTTTAGTTATTGCAGTTTTAATAGATGAAACGAGTATGTATCAAAAATACTTCCAGTAAACTAGTTAAAAACATCGAATGTTTATCATAATTAGATTTAGGCGAATATTTGTGGCAAAATATTCAATCTAAATTTATAAAACATTTATCGGAGCAGTTTGTATTTAATTATAATTTTTATTTAAAAATAATATCCTTGCTATAACGTTATTTATACCAATTGAAACAATTATAATGTTATTGTTCTAAAGTATTGTATTATAATTGTTGCTCTGCTGGGAAATGACTTATTAAACATTCATGTAAAATGATTGGATCTTAAGAACATCACAGAACCATGATGGAAATTATATATAAAAACGCCATAGTATTTACTTTATAACTATTCTGATGTAGTTTTGCGTGTAGTCGCTTCAACGCTGTCGGTCTCAGGTTTGACTCCCGCTCGGGGTAAATATTTGTATTTGTATAAATATTTTTTTTTTCTGGTTTGATTGTATGTCCTTTTTTATTGTACTACTCAACGTATCTTGGAGCTCGTAAAGTCGTTAGTCCCGGTTCTTATCTTACAATTAGACACCTGATAGCGATCGTCACTCGTGTTAGGGAAATTATCCACCAACCCGCGATGGAGCAGCATGGTGGATTAAGCTCTAACCCTTCTCTTATATAGAGAGAAGCTAGAGCCCGTTTACAGGCTGATTCAGTTCAGTTCAAGAAATGAAAGAAAGATAACCGAATCTCATCAATAAAAACCTTTTTTTTTAATACTAGCCAAATTAAATATATGTATCTACTATAATATAATTCCTTAAAAGAAAAAAAAAAAAAGAAAATACTTGTATCAAATGTGTTTGTTTGTCTAACACGTGCTTAACATCTGTTTTTTTGTTCTGTGACTTATTAATTAAAAAACAAACTAGTTATTTAAAAAACACTATTAAGAAAATAATAATTCGAGACTGTTTTCGACGTTCACGAAAATAAAATACAAAGTTGAAAACAAATATTATACAAGCGATTGTAGTTATTCATGTACCAACACTGAACATTACATAATTATGTTGTTTTGTTCTGTCTGTCTATGTGTGCATGTGTCTAATTTTATATATTGTAGAAGATACATTCTTTAAAATAATTACATGTATAATACATGTATATCATATCAGTGCATATGTCGTGGTCATATCGTAGAATTGATCAAATGATGAAATGCTCGAGAATTTCATGAACCGGTCGCATTTCATGTAATGTTATACTGACCATTGGCCACATCATAATGGTTCTTGGCAAGATCAATGATAAAAAAGTCTAACCTAACCTAACATATTAACATAACATATTCTAGAGTATTTCATGATGTGGCCAATTCTACGATATGGCCACGACACATACATCATACGTCCAAATCTATTTGAGGCATAATAATTGCTTACAGGTACTAAATTCGTATTACGCAGTCAGTGGTTCAATTTACTTTTAAATAAGTATTTATCGTTATAAATAATAATATAATATTAAAATAATGATTTATTCATAAAAAAGATTTACAAACAAAAAAAAAAAAAAAGAGTTCCCTGGTTCTTGTGATAAGCAAAAGCCCGAGCCACAATGAAAAACAATGATAAAGATTGAGTGTTGAATTAAAGAATATTTATATGTAATTTATTAATAACTAATGAACCTGAGCTAATGTCTAAATCAAGAGTTTTTTTCGTCACAATAGAGAATAAAATACAAGCTTAAAACTATTAACTAAAACACTAAATTATTAATTTTTTACTATTAGTAACAAATCTGTTATAATAAAGAATCACTTGTAAATTATGTAGTTTCAATTAGTAAAAACGAGTTTTAAAACCCAAAGGTTTTATTTATATCTAACATCCACGTCTAGCGAATATGCGACATCATAATTGATGAATTCAACATTCTTATATTTTTTAGATACAAAAATTTTTTTAAATCAATCTAAAACGATTATTAAATTATTTATATCTGATAAACGAACAAGAAAATAAATTATATTATCTCAAGTACTATATAAAATGGTCATGTTAGTAATTAATATTTATTTTGATTTCAAGACACGCTACAGAGGAAGGCATCGCATGTTCAAATGTAATGAAAAACTGGACCAGTCGAGTTGGCTTCGATATTTTCTGGATCAACAACTCCTTATAGAAACATTCAAGTTTTAACAAGTAACTAACCGCCTCACATTGAGGCGACTGGTTCACAGATTAAACTTTTTTTTCAATATAAAAAGGGGGCGACTGGCAGAGCCACCTGATAATAAGTTGTCGCCGCCGACTGTATTCATTTTTTTATAACAGTTTTAATATTTAATAAGGCGTAATATTCTTAAAAATTAAATATATTTTAATCAAACAGGATTTCTATATAATTTTGGAATCGTCAAGTTACAATGTGATGATCGTTCTGATGTAGTGGTGCGAGTAGTCGTCTAACACCGGCAGTCGCGATTTCTATGCCCGTTCGTGGTAGATATTTGTATTTGTATAAATATTTTATTCCGGTCTGAGTGTGTGTCCTTGTGGATCTCCCCACCGTGCCTCGGAGAGCACGTTAAAGCTGTCGGGTCCCGGTTGTTATCATAAACACCTGATAGCGATCGTTACCCATGATAGGGAAAATTATGTATATGCTAACCCGCAGTGGAGTAGCGTGACGGATTATGCTTTTACCCTTCTTCTATATGGAGAAGAGGCCTTTGCCCAGAACTGGGACATTTACAGGCTGATTCAGTTCAATTCATGTTACATTGATATGTTGTATTTAATGAGATCACAAAACCGGGTTGGAATGCTTATTCTGATGACTAGTGCCGACAAATACCGAAACAGTACCTTTAAAAAAAATTAAAACATCAAAAACCAGATTAAGTACTTATCCAGTGAAAAATTATATTCATATTACGTGACACTATAGTCAAACATCTCAATTTTAAACTAGTTAGTCCCTTAAAAGCGGTTTAGTACATATAGATAACATTTTAGGCAGATATAGTTTCGATGCCAGTGTCATAATTCCTACCTTTTTTTGCAGGGAAATCCATTTATGCATCCCGCCGCCTAAAGGCGACGGGTATATGGAACTCGCTGACACGGAGAACGTGTCAGAATACCTCACGAAAACCCAGCGGTACCCTCATCGTCTTAGTGGGACGCCACGGGATCGCTCGCGCATACAACCGTGACGCCCCGAGTCGGGATTATCCCTACCTACATTATAAATGTGAAATGTAAGTTTGTTTGTTACGCTTTCACGCGAATACTACCTAACCGATCATCATGTAACTTTGTACACATATTCTTGGAGATATTACAAGTAACATAGGATACTGATTTTTTTTTGGTCGTGATAACCAACATCCACGCGGGCGAAGCCGCGGGCAGAAGTTAGTATTGCCATAACATTACCGAACGTTTTTATTACGATCTTTGTTTAATTCAAATTAAGCTAAAATAAGATTTAACATTTTATGGTATATTATTAATTTTTAAACAGTTTTTTTAAGTTATTAGTAAATAAATTACATAATTAAGTACTTTATTTTCTCTATCAGGAGTAATTCTCTAATAATTTTTAGACAAGTTTATTTGCTAATACGTAATCCATACGGGATTAGCGCTGCGGATTAATCCCTTATCCTTTTTCTTAATAGGACGAGATTTTATCTAGATCTTAACAACAGTCATACTTAATGAAGAAGGCGATAGAAGAATTAATTTTTATTTGCAAAATTGTAAAAAAATATATTTGGTACCTAAAAAGTCTATGATTATCTAAATCGTTGACAGAAACAGTGTAACTAATACATAAATTGGGTTTTCCTTAAAAGTTTTATTTTTAATATTATTTTATTATTGTGTATGAATTAAACGGTTTATACTGATAGGTTGAGGAAAAATATTTATTAGTCAGTTAACAAATGGCGAAATGATTATTTGCTAAAACGACAGCTTTGAACAGCACAGAATATATAATATAATGTTGATAGTAAAAAATGTTCATGTCTTGAATCTTTTAATTCTATCAAAAAATCTTTGTAATATGGTCTCGTTGGAACCCTTTGAGTAAGGAACTCTACAAAAAGGATATATAGAAACATAATTTAAACTTAGTAATAATGTTTAGTGCATATATAAGCAAATAAATAAATGTAATGAATGTACTTTATATATTAGAATAAATAAAGATACAAAAATTAACAATAACGTCAGCAGAGGTTCTACCTATCTTTTTATTATTAAAAATATATTTATTGTCATAGTTTTTGCTTCATTAGCAAGTTTTGTACTTGTGCAAAACATACTTATAGTAATTACGAGTTTTCATATATATTTCTTATGTATAAGAGAAACCTCTGTTGGTTTGATGTGTGAAAAAATAAATTGCATCAACTTCGCGTGTTGTTTTATTTCTTTAATTAATTTTAAAATTTACAATTAATTTTTTTTTCGAGTAATTTATTTTTTTCGAGAATTCGAGAGACAATTTTTTTTTAAAATCCATTGACATTATTGTATTTTCGTTAATTCGAATTTTTTGTTTCAGTATCGTGATTGCAGTAGCGATTTTTGCAATTATGCAAAAAATCGATACTGCAATGAAGTTACTAAAACGAGAATTTCGAATTAACGAAAATATAGGTACAAATGTTTAATAATGTAAAATATAGGTACTCTTTAACATAATGTTATAAGCGGTTTCATTTCAAACATTAATACTACTATAAGATGCAACATGACGTTTTAAAGCCTATATGAAACCTACTCATATATAATGCAACTTTCTAACGCTGAAAGAATTATTATAAGAATTTTTCTGAACAGATATTTAGAAATGTTAGCGATTATCAATTTAAAAAAAAAAAACGAATATTTAATGTTCCTTTTTATAATATTAGTAAAAGATTCATTTACAATTGTATATTAATTATAAAATAAAATCGATTCAAAGAAACAATTATGACAAATATAATATCAATATAATATAGAAATATGTGAAATTTATTAACAATTTAAACTATTAATTTTTTTAAATATTTATCTGAACTACGACAATTAAAAATAAACAATAATAGTAAGAATACGAAAGGTATTTTTTAAGAACATACATTTGCTTGTTAACGGAAATAATAATGATTTAACCTTTATGTTTTAACCTTTTATTAATGTAAGACGATACGCATGGTTTCACCTGCATCTATTATTACTGCCCCGCTTATATTTACTATAACCTGATCTATTATAGCCTATAACCTCAAATATATCCCGCACATTTTTTTTAATTTCGGATTTCTTTAATAACATCATCAGATCAGGTCTTATCACGCAAGCTACACTAATGACTATATTTACGTACCTACATAATAAATTGGGTATTACTTTTTAATTAATTAAAATATTTCATTGATAAGATTCGTTTTTTAACTGTTCAACTGGTTAAGCTAGTAGCTTTTTTATTTTTATTAGCTTCACTTGTAGGTATATATTTTTACATAAAATTGGAATTCGTTATTTTTACTCTTTACTTAGGTATATTAAAAAAACTTAAAAAAAAAAAAACAATTTTTAGGTCGTTTGTCTGTCGATCTTTATATTCCTTTTAACTTATTTACCAAAAAGCTAAATCGATCTTGACGGGATTTTTAATGATGAGTAGCCAATATTATATTGTGTAACTAGGGCTACTTCTATAATATTTTAGGAGAATAATGAGGCTTTTGCGTAAATAATTAATACTCATTACATTGTAAACAAATTCCGACGTAATTATATCCTTCGTTGCTAGTGCCTATATTTTAATAATATAATTTGATACAAATGTCAATAAATTATTTTCGAAATTCAGACCTTTATTTGTAACAAAATATATATGACTAAAAATACATAGATACTTTTCTTAGAAAGTAATACTAATATTATTTTTCGAAAATTATTATTATTATCATTAAACATTAATAAGTATAAAACGAATATTTGTGAAAGTATATTATCAAATATACTAATCCTCTTAAGGATAACCTTAATCCCGATTGTAAAATATTTTTAAAAATAACAACGGAACAAAATACACCAGAATAATATTTTCATAAAACATATTTTTTTAAATCAAATAATAAATATAAGGACAATTATTTTAATAACACAATCCTATCTTTATTTTATTTATTAAAATATTACGAATAAAACTTTCAGATACGTCAATAAAAATTATAAAAAAACTAAAATAGAAAAATATTTCGTACGTGAATGCAGTCAAAAATGGAGGAAAATACTCACGTTGATAGAATAAGTCCTCGGAAAATCCGTGAGCCACTGAGCCTTATTGATTCAGTACAAATAAATACACTGAAAGCTTTTAGCAAATACGATCAAAAATACACAGACAAATTGTCACACATCAACATAACATACTACGATGGAAAAACGTTTTACCTATCTTGGAAAATAATAAAATAATATATCGTAGCGGTATAACGCGTAAATTTTCGCGGGAAATGCTATAACATTCAATGCGTCCCGCCTACGACACGGCTACAGAGCAACTGAAGTCTAAAAAGCGGATTCACCTGCAATGCGTGCGCTGATCGGTTGATGTTAGAGGGGAACGGATATATACGTTAAGCTCTACGAGGGAAAGAGAGGGGAGTATACACACGTGCTCGCCCCCTCTAGAGGGCACCGGTTTCAGGAAAGGGGCGCTTTATTGTAAAGCTTCGAATAGGTGCGTACAATATAGCAGTGTATACAAACAAATTTAATTAACACAGTTCGATCAACAAAGTATTAGATTTGAAAACATAAAATAAAACACGAAGCAAGTAAAACTGCGCGGTGTGATAAGTTATTTTTGGGTACAGTGTAGTAGATATAACGAGTATTATATTTATGAAATGAAACAAATAATTCGACAGATATGATGGACATTAAACTCATTCCGAATCGATGTTAAGAAATAATGGAATCAATTACTATTAACACCATAATTGTGGGTTAGTGTTTACGATGTCAGTAAAATATTTCTTGACGATTGTAAAAAGTAAAACATTGATATTCGTTATTTGTTATTATATTATGATTAATTTTAATTTAACAAATATTTATTAATATAATTATAAATAAAAATACGAAAAGGTAATACAAGTATAGAAGATGTATTTTTACGATATCCTATTCAACTATCTACTCTTAATTGATATTAAACGAACTGAGCCGAACTGCTTCAGTGATTGAAACATGTAAATGGAAATTACAGTCGTTTCAATCAGAGAAACAACACCGTTGAGTGCTCTTTCTTATACCTACTCATATCATGTTCAGTGGTTAAAAGGTAAGTAATGGGAAACTTTAATGCCTGGGAAAATATCTCAGACATATATGACGACGCGTTGGCGCAGTGGTCGCAACAACTGGCCGATGCGCTAGCGGTTGCGGGTTCGATTCCCGCACATGAAAAATATTTGTATAGGCCATACAGATGTTTGTCGTGGTCTGGGGGTTTGTGCTTGTGCATTGTGTGTGTTTTCGGACCCCCGACACAGGATTCACATCCTACTAGGTGTCGTTGAGTGTGAGACGTTTATTTTATTTAATATATTAGCCGATTCGCAGAAAAGCAAAACTACGCTTATATCTTTTTTTATAGGAGTAAATAGGCCTCGATCTGACCAAACCTACCCGGGACATTTACTGTAATCCCTAACATAATGTATATAAATTTTATCACTAAAAAGATGACGATTCCCTAAGTTTTATAACATTAGAGGTAGTACTTATACAAGTAGGTACTAAATATTATTCTGACATATGATTAGTACATATAAATACATTTTTTGAAGGTCAGTTCTAATGTCGACTAGTAACTGCATGCTCAACCAATGTTCAGAGAACAATTATTCCATAGTTGATGTCATCCGTTACTTATATTGCAGTTTTACATAAATAAACGATTACTGACCATTACAACTCATATAATAAAACATATACAAAGCGCATCTGTGTATAACTGTACTGTAATAGCCTGTAAACCACCCACTGCTGAGCGAAGGCAAGAGGCCTCCATGTAGAACGGTTGAAGCTTCATCCACCACGCTACTCCACTGCGGGTTGGCGGATAATTTCCTTATAATGGGTAACGATCGTTATCAGGTGTCTATGATAACAACCGGGAACGACAGCTTTACGTGCTATCCGAGGCACGGTGGGAAGACCTACAAAGACATGTCACCCAGACGGGAAACAAAAATTTGTACAAATACAAATATCTGTCCCGAGCGGGAATCGATACCGCGACTGCCGCGGTGCGCGGCGTTGAGGCACAGGCAACTACTCGCACCACTACACCAGAACGGTCTGTGTATAAAATCTATAATTTTCAGAAATAAAAAGTTTTAAAAACATCACGTGACACGATTCGACACTAAAACGAAAATGTCATAAAATAGACCGTCGGGCTTTTTCTGGTAGGTACGAGCGATCAGACTTTCGTCTACGTGTGCGGACAGTTCCTCTCCGGTAGCAACCACTACAGCTTGATTTATTTTCAGCCCAATGGGCTGAAGTCGCCCCAACTTAGACGCCGAAGGTAGTTTGGTATTATGAATATAAAATAACAGACATTGTGTTAAGTATTTGTCGTATTATCGCATCGTTTCGCTTCGTTTCTAGTCGGATTTCGTCGGTCACCTACAACAATGGCTTTGTTGCTTTCTATATGAACATATTGCCAGCCATCCGTATCATTATATCTTACGTCATATATCATAAGCTCCAAAGATTAGTAAGTGTTCGGTATTTGACGGCAAAATTCGTTGAGTGCGGCTCGGCGAAATTATCGTAAAAACATTTTTCAATGTTTTTTTTTATTATTATGGACTTAATCTGATATACACACTAGTTTTAAAAAAAATATAGTACACTTATGTTTGTTGATGTGAGTTTATAAGTCTAAGGTAATCTCCAGAACTAGCTATAAATATATTATTTGACCAAAAGACACATTATTCCAGAAGGACGTAATCCAAAAGGTTACGATACAGTTCTCTTCTCTCTTATAAATAGCAATTGAACACTCAAGTATAAAAACTGAACGCGGGTAAATCCGCGGAGCAAGACTTGTAAGTGTTCATATAACTTATAATAAGATAATTCTTTTTAATTAGTTAATAAATACACCATCAAACATCTCGTAAATCCGATGTCGTGACGGTGTTGGCACCAGCACTAATGTTATGACGTCACAGGTCGTTAAGTCAATCGTTTTATAAGTCGACCTATACGAAAGTGGTTTTAAATATAGCCATTACACGTTATAAGTTATAAGCAATTTTTAGAAAATATTATTAGATATTCTTTCTGTGTTGATTCAATCGCTCGGAAAAATAAAACAGTTTTTCATCATAGTAGGAATTTGTATGCTCCGAAAATTTCTATATCGTACATATTTGGATCAAATAATTTGCAAATATTCGGACCAAATAATTCAACATGAATTATTTTGGTAATAATTTTGTCTAGACGTTATTTTCAAATTTTTTATTGTAAATAATAAATAAATCATAACCAATTGGTAGTTATCATAGTTACAAAAAATAATGAGCTGATTATGATGAGCTGTGCCATAATAGATGACTCGATGAATTGACATCAAATGATCAAGGTCGCAGGTTTAAATCCGGGATAACACAACTAAATATTCAAGTTTAAGATTTGTATAAAAATTCATTTTCAAAAACATCCCAACCTGAGCAAAACTATATGATTTTGAAAAAATCTGAGACATATATAATCCTGCTTGTGGGTCTCGCCACTGTGCCTCGGAGAACACGTAAAGCCGTTCGGTCCCGGTTGTTATCACAGATACCTGATAACGATATTTACTCATAGTAGGGAAATTATTCACCAATCCGCAGTGAATGCTGCTTGATGGATTAAGTTCCAACCATTCTCCTATGTGGAGCAGAGGTAAGTATACAGCTATAAATAAATAAATAAATAAATAAATAAAAGTAACATAGCATTAAGAATCTTCTAGTATTTTTTTATAATAAAACAAATCGGAAAAGATCGAAAATGAATTAGATAAATTATAACCCGCTTAAAATAAATAGCTTATTTTGGAGCAAAAAAACAACACGAATCGAAGATATGTATGTATGAACCTACACATGTCTATACTAATATAAAAAAGTAACGAGTCTGTTTGTTTGTGTTTAAATATATTACTTTTATAACTTACTATTTGACTTAAATTTTTACTTCAAGTCTTTTATTTATGGAGGAAGGTTGTTGTTACATGATATTACGTTATGGGTGAAAGTAGGAATAACCTCCATATACTCCACGGCCACCAGTAGGTTGGAAATCCAGTGTTGGAGTTCAGGAAACACAACAAAGAACACAAACACAAATGTCCAGACCATGATAAGCATCTATTCAGATAGACTATATAAACATTTGTCATGAGCTGAAATCGAACCAGCGATCGCGAACGCAACGGCCAGCCGCTATAACCACTACTTCAACGCGTCATCTAGATATCGAAAATACTAATCAATTCTGCGTTCTATGTAGTATGTGTAGGTATATACAAATTAACCTTGGCACTTTGTAGACTAAGCGGCTTAACGGATTTGAAGAAAGATTCGTTAGATTCGTCACAATTGTTCGAGTGTTTTAGATATGTTTACATATATATGTGTAGAGTTGGCCTTAATTTGACGATTTTAGATTCTTTTATTAGACGCTCTCTTAAAACCTTTTAAGCAGAATAAAAGTTGGCACGGCCTTGAGTTATTAGGTTGTCTTATTTTGAGTAAAAATTGTGATATAAACTACATTGAAAAAAAAGCAAAAAAAAAGGAAACAAAACAAAAATAAAATGCCAAGCGTCTTAAAAATATTACTTTTTCTGAATTATATACTATTTTATCTATAAACTTCGCCAGTAAAAAAACTAGAAAGACAGAAAAAAATTATAATTTAGTTCTAGTTGTATTGCGATTACCACGTGCAAAAAATAAAAAATAAAACAAACATCCAAGCTTTATATTTTAAGTATAGATAACATTGTGTTTGTGTGTTAACACACACGTGCACTCTCTGATGTCATCGTTAGAACTAGAATTATGAATACGGATTTTTATAACAATATTAATATTTATTTTGTATTTCTTCCAACATTGGAAGTTTTATGGTGTATTATAGATACTAAAATAAACTGAATTGAATTGACGACCGTTTTGGTGTAGTGGTGCGTGTAGTCGCTTTTAAGACATCGGTCGCGAGTTCGATTCGCGGGCAAATATTTGTATTTGTACAAATATTTATTTCTGGTGTGGGTGTGTGTCCTTGTGGGTCTTCCCATCGCGCCTCGGAAAGCACCTAAGGCCGTCGATCCCGGTTGTTATCATGGATATCTGTTAGCGACCGTTAGTCATGGTAGGGAAATTATCCGCCAATCCGCACTGGAGCAGCGTGGCGGATTAAGCTGCAAAGCTTCTTCTATATGGAGAAGAGGCCTTTACCCAGCGGTGAGTTGTTTACAGACTGATTCAGTTTAGTTCAGAATTGCCCGTTTCATTTCACAACATTCTGAAAATTTCACTGCCTGGCAAAGGCCTTTTCTCCATATTAGCTGCAGCTTCCCTATCATGCGTAACGATCGCTATCAGATATCTATGATAACAAACGAGACCGACAGCTTTACGTGCTCTTTGAAGCATGGTGTGGAGATTCCCAAATGCTCAGACCAGAAAAAAAAAATTGCAATTTACCCCGAGTGGGAATCGAACCCACGACCAGAACGGTTTTCATAGATACAGTAAAAGATGTTAAACTATTGTGTAACGCGTAATAGTTGTCTATAATATAATTATATATATATATATATATGTATATATATATATATATATATATATATATATATATATATATATATATATATATATATATATATATATATATATATATATACAGACAAAATTATGAAACAGTAGGTAGGTACTTACGAAGGTTTAAAAAAAAACTTAGTAATCTGTAAGTTCCAGAAAAGTCTATTTTATAAATTAGGTTAAACAAAAGAAACGTTATGGTACAATCGCATTAGCTATATTAATATATAAACTGTTGAGGAGTTGGTTTGAGTTCCGAGCTAGGCGTTAACGAACGGTTTTAAAAATATTTATTTCATCAGAAAGCCCGTTGAGGTAGGCTGTAAAACATCAAGATACGACTGACAAGAGCTGTATGTATTTATGTATGTATATGTGTCTATATAATAATAATAATAATAGCCTTTTATTCCTAAACATAAGGTTACAAGAGGTCCCTAAGTTCGGTGTGCCTTTTGGCATAGGCCTCCTCCAAAACCTTCCAGTGGGTCCTGTCCCTTGCTACTCTCTACCAGGATGGTCCCGCTGTCTGTTTCAAATCATCTTCCCATCTCCTGAGTTGACGACCCCTACCCCTTTTGCCGTCTCTTGGTTGCCAGAGGCTGACTTGTTTGCTCCATTTGTTAATGGGGTGGCGCAGCATATGTCCAGCCCATCTCCATTTTTAGACGTGTAGTATTTAATATATTACAGTTATTTAGCTATTTTCTTCACGCTGTTATTTCTTGCACTGTCTCCCTCGCTATATGACACTCTTTCTCATGACCATTGATTGACTGGAAGAGATCTCTTCTAGGGATAAGTCCGCCTTTACCATCAACTATACTATATATTATTTTTTTAGTGCAATAAAGTATATAAATAAAAATATGTCACTATATCTATCGAAAATCGAAACAACGTGGAATAAAACTGCGAAGACCTTCCAAGAGTCGATGAAATACCGTAGCGTAGTGATATGGAACGGTACGGTACAATCTGTAAGCGTCTCATTGTTTGGCCAAGACTTGGACTCAATGGATAGAACCATAATGTAATCGTTTCTAAAAGAAAAAAATGCTTTTTTAGAAAATGACGCACAAACAAATGATTTTAAATTATATATATATATATATATATATATATATATATATATATATATATATATATATATATAATTTAACGATCAGCTTGTTTAGCAACGGCTAATAAAATACTAAGTCGTGCCTTGTATGATGAGACTACAATGAACTGTTTGTATAAGATGACCTAATACTGCGTACTAACAGTTTTACTTACCTATTATACTTACTTCTACATACCTACATATCTTTCCTTAATAATAATATAATTCTTCTAACTAACAAACTATGGGATCTATTCTGTTTTAGTAGTTAGTGTAAAGTTTTATCATTAAATAATCCGATGTCAATCTATTTGTGAACGATTTGACGTAGATGATGGTAATTTTATTTTTAGTTGCAATATAAAGTAATTGAGATAAAATCGTACTTGTAGTACGAAATTAGATTCTTCAATTGTTTTTTAATGGTCGTAAATTGATTTTCTACTGTCTAAAAATAAATTCAAACGAATCTTATCAATGTAGAAGTCACGATGATATTGCAAACGAATTTAACAATTGCGACTAAAGGTTTCTTAGGTCTTGAGATCGATCTGTCTGGGGATCCATCTTCGGGATAACTGAATTTTATGATATGAGAAAAGCTCGGTTTCTCAAGTAGGTATTGACTGTTTGATTGATTCAGTCTGATGTAAATGTATTTAAATTTAAGCTTTTGAGCGTAGAATGGAAAAACCCACCATTAGATACATCAGCCGTTGCATATCCACTGCTGAACTTAGGCCTCCACCATCATCTCTGAGGGGTTTGCCAGTACTCGCCACGCTTGGCATTCGAGTTGGCAAGCTCAGTGTGTTGTGGCAGGATACGGTGACGCTGCTGCGCATCACCATCCTGGTTGGTGTACAGTTTTTCGCATCACTATAGCCTTAGTCGTTATTTTGTCGCGTTAATTTCTCGTACAAAGCGACCAATGCAACAACACCGACAAATACATATGTCAAACAGTCATAATATCTATAACTTGTCCTATTAGTCGAGATAATCAAGTTAAATCGCATCACGTCGCTTCGCTTCGCATCGATTATCTACTATACATCACCATAATTGAGTAGTCACGTATTAACAAGCCATGTAATAAGCAGATATTTTTATATATCTTTTAATATAATAAATCATCAGTCATGAGGTAACGATTCAATGTTCTAAATATAAAACATTACGTTTAATTCATAATCATTATAATTTTAATGGTAAGCGTTTTTCCTGTTTACAACGTATCAAACGATTATTTAATATCGGTTATACCTTCATTTACATTTGTATACTTGATTGCGCTTATCGTAAAAATTCAAATAATTAAAATATTCGTATTAGGTATTTGTTGTATCAAGAAATGTTATATATACATAATTATACATAGGTTACATGTCATTTAATACTAAGGGACGATTTAATATGGGTGGAACCAAAGTGCAGACTACGATGGTTTCTCACGGTTGCAAGTGTAATAAGTAACACAGACAACACACACTACATTAGCAGGGTTCGAACCCGCGACGGCTATCTCAAGAGCCAGTTACAGTTAACAGTGCGCTATGGCAACATAATACAAGTAGATATTTGAATAATATTTTAGATATTAATAAAATATCTCACGAAACGCTTATTATTTAGGTTTCGGTATCCGTAAACTCGATTCGGAATTCCGAGGGATTGGAACGTTACCCGCCACGATCCAATGACGATTGACAGATGTACACCGTCATAGAATTTATCTCAAAACATACAAAATTATTTACGTGGTTTACTTCGTCGAAAACGAAAGTTGAAAAAACTAAGTTTGAACTCTTGTACAATCCGTAAACTAACAAATTAGGTTACAAGAGTGAGCTAGTTCATATTAGAACCCGCGATGGACAGGTGCGATCCATAGGGATAAGCGATAAGCTGAGATGGTTTTCACGGTTCACAAAATCAGCGAGGTTTTACCACTATCTATTCAATGACTTTGAATACGAGAGAATTAATTCTAAAAGTCGAAGGTACAAGGGTCAAGGGCGACAAAACGATTGTTCTTCAACCGCATGACTCGTCTTTTCAATGAAATTCTCAAGGTTCTGACTAATGAATTTTTACCGAATCGTAAGAAAATCGTATTTGTTTTGTTTATGATATTTTGTATACTTATGAAACTTTGAGTTTATTTAAAGATGTAGTTATATATTTTAATTAAAACAAACGCGCACTCAGCGACTCCAGGTCAGTACCGGGGTAAGAGTACCTATCCGAAAACACACAAACACATACTCCCAAAGGACGACATATATCTCTACGTCTATATAATTATTTGTCACGACCGGGGATCAACCCGCCAACTAAATAATAATTATAGAATATTAATTAATTATGATCAAGGGTCGGATACAAATGGCGGTGTTGCTTGAGACGGCATGCATTGTGAGGACTGAGGAGGTTCCTTAGCCTGGAGCCCTAACTACCGGCAGTCTGGGCTTCAACCTGCCACCGGAGGAGAATTATTTTTTATATTTTTAAATATTTTCATTTTATGAATATATTTAAATATGTCTAAAACAAGTTAAATACACAAATAAGAGAAAAATAAAAATTGGAATATTATAAGAACAAATCGATCTTTATAGAAACAAAATTAAACGATACTATTGAGGGCCTGTTTCACTTATCTGGTGGGAGAGATGCGCTGTGCTGCGCTCTTGGCTGCATGGGTACCACCATCTTGCTTGTTTCTCTTGTGAAACAGCTTTGCTGTGTTTCGGAGAGAAGGGCAAGACAGGCAGTGTAATTACTGGCACCGAGACTTTGACATCTTATGTCTCTGGATAGGCAACACATAGATGAGTTGCCTGGGCTAGTTCCAGGTAAACTAGTTTATGTTCATGGATGACGTCAACCACTTATCATCAGGTGGAACGTCTGCCAGTTTGCCCATCCAACTAACATTAAAAAAAACCAGTTGCTTATAAATCTATCTGACATATAACTGTATCCATTAGATAAAAAATGATGGTATATTTTTCTTTTTCACTACCAAATGCCATTATCTGTCAAAATCAAAATCAAAATCAAAAATCAAAATCAAAATATTTTTATTCAGCATAAAATTATTACAATTATTTACTGAACGTCATGAGTCTACCTAGTTCGGAAAGAAGAAGCCTCTGACCTGAGAAGAACTGGCGAAAGAAACTCAGCGGGACTAATATATTTTTTTAATGTAATGGTTTTTTTTTTCAAAGTAAATTGTAATTAACAATAATTATCTATAAATTGAAATAGCCTGGAGGCGATCACATCATTCCCAAGGCGTATTGTCTTCTAGAAAATCGTTGATGGAATAATATCCTTTAGTACACAAACGTTCTTTCACAATTTTTTTAAATTTGGCAATAGAAGCTTTTCGAACGTTTTCTGGGAGCCTGTTGTATAAGCGTATACATTGTCCATAAAAAGAATTACTGACCCGGCGTAAGCGAGTTACAGGCATTAATAGTTTATGTTTGTTCCTAGTATTAATGCTATGCATGTCGCAATTTCTGGGAAATTCGTGTATTTTTTTATGGACATACATAACATTTTCGTACACATATTGAGAAGCAACAGTCAATAATTTTATTTCTTTAAATTTATCTCTTAGTGATATTCTAGGACCTAAACTATAAATTGCACGAATAGCTCTTTTCTGCAGGACAAAAATCGTATTAACGGTAGCTGCATTTCCCCATAATAAGATTCCATAGGACATAATACTATGAAAATAACTAAAATATACTACGCGAGCTGTATCTACGTCAGTAAGCAGTCTAATTTTTTTTACCGCGAACGCTGCAGAGCTGAGCCTATTCGCTAACCCTTCAATATGGAGATCCCACTGCAATTTCGAATCTATAATTATACCCAGGAATTTAGTGGACTTAACCGCTTTTAACATTTCTCCTCCTAATTCAACACCATTATCAACAAGTTTAACATTGGGTGTCGTGAATTTTATTAATTTTGTTTTTTTGTTATTTAATAGTAAATTATTCGAGTCAAACCAATAGACAACCTTTGAGAGAGCATCGTTTACATCGTCATACATAGGTAAATTACGTTTTACCTTAAAAATAAGTGAAGTGTCATCAGCGAACAATACTATCTCATGTCTGTCCTGTACAAAAAATGGCAGATCATTTATGTAAATAAGGAAGAGAAATGGGCCAAGAATAGAGCCTTGTGGAACCCCCATATGTAGAGGAGCCCCAGGAGATCTCTTACCATTTACATCAACCCTCTGTATCCTATTACTTAAATAGGAATTCAGGAGGCTGAGTGCCTTATTTCTAATCCCATAATGATGCAGTTTCCTGATCAACCTCTCGTGATGCACACAATCAAAGGCCTTAGATAAGTCACAGAATATCCCAAGAGCATCCTGCGACCTCTCCCATGCCTCAAAAACATTTTTAATTAGCTCAACACTAGCATCTGCTGTGGAGCGACCTTTTGTAAAACCAAACTGTTTCTTATGTAGTAGATTGTGTGCATTAAAATGTGATAACATTTGCCCGAATATGATTTTTTCAAAAATTTTACTAAATGTTGGGAGTGCTGAAATTGGTCTAAAATTGTTAGGGTCTAGGGTACTGCCTGATTTAAAGATAGGAATCACTTTACTGTGTTTCATTAGATCAGGAAACACACCATGTTCTATACAGCCATTAAATATAGTAGCTAGATGAGGTGCAACAACATCAATTATGGAACTAACAACTTTTACAGATAAACCCCATAGATCAGCTGATTTCTTGACTTCCAGGCTTCTGAAGGCTACTATTATATCTTTGGGGTTTACAGGTTTAAATGTAAATATTACATTACATTCTTTAACGTTTTCCTTTAACAAAAATTCGGCAATGCCTGGAGACGAATGAAGTGATCGCGTTGTTGAAAGTGGAATGTCAGTGAAAAATTTTTCAAACTCAGATGCAACTTCTCGGTCTGAGGTAACAAAGTTATCATTGATATTTAACTTAAAGTCGAAGCTGCGATCTGCAACTCTTCCACTTTCACAAGCAATAATGTTCCATGTCATTTTGATTTTATTATGTGCATTTCTTATTTTGTCTTTAATATACAAGGATTTTGCCATGGAACATACTCTTCTAAACATTTTTGAGTAGGCACTTACAAAAGAAGCAAACGATACACTGTGATTATAGGCTTTTGCACTGTACAATTCATAAAGCCTTTGCCTGCTCTTGTATATGCCAGGAGTTGCCCATTCACCAAATGTCAAGAGACCCCCTGAATTGACTGTTTTAGAAGTAAATATTGTAGAAAATTCAGTTTTTACTAATTTAAATAAAGAGTTATATAAGTAGTTGGGGTCATCGATGTATGATAAATAAGGAAGTTTTGTCACAATACTACCTCTAAACTTCTCCATACGTGTAGTACTTATAGGTACAAAAGTCTTTTTTAAATTATTTTTGTTGGCATTTAAAAAATAAGCAAAGGAAGCTAACTGGCCACAATGGTCTGAGCTTAACTTATTAATAATAGCTTTAGTATAAGGTTTACAGTTTGTAAATATGTTGTCAATACATGTAGCACTGGTAGCAGTGATTCGAGTGGGTTCAGTAAATAAGTTATGCAGGTTATATGATAGAAGCAGGGATTTAAATCTGATACTTATATTACAATTTTGTAGTAAATTAATATTGAAATCCCCACATACAACAATAACTTTATTAGAATTATTTAATTTTAACAAGACTTCTTCCAATACTTTCTCAAAGTACTCATATAACCCACTAGGAGGTCTGTATACGCATACAACAATGAAGTGCTCAAGCTCTACGCAGGCTAGTTCAATAGTTTGCTCAACAGAGAGGCTCACAATGTCTTTACGTTCTTTATATTTAAAAAGTTTACTTATAATTATTAAAGAGCCACCGCGTATAGCTTTTTCTCTGTTGAACATACTAGCTACCTGGTGACCGCTGAAGTTAAATATGGACTGGGAAATAGATAGCCAGTGTTCTGTTAAACATAAAATATTGATATTTTCACCATTCATAAATAACTCCAGTTCAAGATCTTTACCTAGCATGCCCTGTATATTTTGGTGCACCAGGTTTACAGTATTTAAATTTTTACAACTGTGGGCATTCCTTATCAAATTATTATGACATTTATCTAATTTAATGTCTTGACTTATTAATATGCTAGAGGTATCCTCTGTTGTCTTTATTATTAATTTAAATTATTATTTGGAACGGATTCCACATCACAGAATGTCATATTATAATTTTGCTCAATAGGAGCAGATGTCAAAGTAACCAAATTATTGGCTATGTCAGTTTGTATATAATAAGATAGCACAGATGCTATCTGTCGTTTAAAAAAATATGGTAGGCTCAGCCTACTATATGTCAACATATAATTATTATTTTTCCATAAATTATTTATGTCAATAACATCAATTTTGTTACTTTTTTTAATATTTACATTTAAGTACTTACAAGTACTTAATGTATGCATAAGATTATTAATATCATATCTTAACCTATTTTCCTGGGGCAATTTAGCTAAATAAGGTAGTGTAAACAATAAAATTTTATTTATATTTAATTGTTCCAATTTATGTAAAGTATTTTCCATTGTGTGTTTGTTTACATTACCCCTTCTCCCAATTAATAAAATAATAGTTGTTTTGGGACAGTGAGCCTCACTCAGAATGTTATTTATTATTTGATTAAAAGTGGCTCCGGGCATGCAATGATTGATTACTCGCTGGCCCACACAAAAATCATTCAATAATACACCCATACCTTTTCCTAACTCATCACTGTAAATTTTTAAATATTTTTTTTCGTCAGGAACAGATATAGACTGTACAGGTACATTATAATATTTGGGGTCGGTGTGAGTCCCCGCAGGCCGAGTAAGGAATTCACTAGTTAAGCTAGTATCTATCTGCCCTGTTGGACCAGAAGCTGAAAGGTGGCATTCACAATTTTTATATTTAACAAGAGAGTCAAAACGCTCCAGGTTATTGCTGCTAAGCTTCACCAGGTCATCCATTGCAGATATGTGTTCAGCAATTTCTCTCTGAGCAGTACTGTATTTAAATGTTAATATTTCTAGGCTATATTTTAAATTTTCAATCTCAGACTGCAGTGAGCTAACATCGGCCTCATAGTCATTTTTTAATATATTAAGTTCTTGACAGTATGATATCATTTTTGTTTTAATTGCCATTTTCTCTCTACAAATATTATTATACTTTTTATGTATGTTTTTTGTCTTTAAGAATTTGTGACATTTTTTAATGAGTTTATTAATTTTGATGTATTTTTTAAATTTATTTTTACTTGGCATAGGGATGGTAGTGTTGGAGTCATCGGTGGTCAAATTTATTACACTAATATTATTTTTCATGTCTGGGACAGAGGACACTAAGTTTGGTGCATTTTCAACCAATTCATTGTATAGACATTGGGTTTGAGAGGCTGTTAAACTATGATTAATATTTTTAAGATGATTAATTTGTTTATTTGCCTCATGCAGCTGATGTTTCAATTCACAGTTGAATTTGAGCGTTTCTTCATATTCATCTCTGCACTGGTCAAACCCATTGACTATTTTGAGAAGATTTTCATTTTCAGACATTACATTAGTATATTCAGTAAACATTTGTGACATTTCATTTTTCAGTTCTTTATTTTTTTTGAAAATCTTCTCTAGTTCCTTCTCATTGTCGTCCCTTTCCTTTAGTAGTTGCTCACACTGTACCCTGTATGTCTTTAGCTCATGGAGCGTCAGCTGGAGTTGTTCCTCCGCCTGGCGCGCCTTGGATCCACGAGTCATCATTTTTATTTATTTTTTATGTTAGAGAATTTGGGTAAATATAACAATTTCTAATGTATGTACAGGTGGTGTGGACAATGTATTATAACTTTTGTATTTATTTACTTAACGATTTATGATAAAATCAAGGAAAGAAATTACAATGACAAAGATTCAAATTAAATCTCGAGTTCGTTACCTGTACGATGACAGCTGACGAACACAACTTATCTTTTGGATACTCCTTTTATGTATATTTGTCACAAATTTTACACTTAGATTAAATTACTACTTATTTAAACTAGGCTAGTTATTTTAAATATACAAAATATATTAAAAATTAAATAAAATAATTGGGAGAAGTTATTATGACATGTACACTACAGTGTCAAAAAAAGAGATCAGATATTACTATTCGCAACGTGGTGGATCCAAAAGGTACCTAGTATGTTAGTTGAGGTGAAACAGTCCCAAGGGCCTCTTTTAGCTCCATCTGATAATGCCTATCAGAAACATTTGTGCCAGATAAACTTTATCAGCAATCGGTGAAACAGGTCCTACAATAAATTGAATAAAAAGAGACGTTAACAGCTGTAGTAGTATATACTTGTGTTACAGCTGTCAATTTTTGTGACCAATAAGAGTTTTATTTGAATTTTATATAATTTTGTACAAAATTCAATAAAATAAAGAAAGAGAATAAAACATTAAAAATCTAATTAAAAATACATTTATACTTGAGATTTAACAAATTAATTGAAAAAAAATGAAAAAAAAAAACGTTAATTTCGTTAAAAGGTTTCACGACTGGTTAAGTGCAACATTTTAATCAGTATCAAATACTATTCTGCGGAAAAAAAAAGTAACGCTGAATTTAGAATTTGAGAGAATCTATATTTCAAAGTCGATTAAAAGTAAAAAAAAAAATATTCGTCACTTATCCGTATCCGTAAGTTACGTTTTTGTGCCGTTTGCAGTCGAAACGCTTGGACCTTCGACTTTCGAGTAGCAGTGCAAAAAAAATTCTAAAAGAATTAACCCTATGTCTCATAGCCTCCACTGATGACAGGAGGGCTGGTGCATTTTTTGCCCAGAGAATCGGAATTGCGATTCAACGGGGAAATGCTGCCAGTATTCTTGGCACCGTTCCACGCGGACATGATTTATACCAAAACTGTTTGTAAATAATTAATTTAATTTTTGCGTTGTAAATATATATAATTTTGTAAAATTTTAAAATAAATGTATATTATATGTTTTAAAGAAAATTATCAAAACATCAAACAACCTGTGTAATAACAAAACTCGTCACGAAGTGAAATCGGGATTGACGTCTAGTCCTTCATAAACCACATATTCTTTATATTAGATTCTTATAAATATTTATAGGTATTATTTGGCTTCGGTCCCGTTTTCTTTTATTGATAAAATTTATTATTTTTATAGATTTAATCATACCTTATTACACGCTTATTGTTGTCGATACGGAATTTAGATAGTATTTGACATTTTTATTGTTGCAATTTATTATTTTATTTTATCTGATAAATAATACGCTATCATGTTCTATAGTATATCGAACAATAATTATAATGTCAATTAATTTTTATCTATAATATTTGATGTCTATTATAATATTTATTAATATAATGAATAAAGTATCTATAAGATAAAAGTTAAAAGACTACTAATTATAATATTAATAATAATTAATTATTTTGCTTATTGTCTCGTTTCTTTAAGCCGGTAGCGCTGTCTCTAAAACTGGCTTTTTTAATTTTAAAATATATTTTTTAATCGTAAAAATAGCGCGATCAAATAAACTAAACCCTCGTTATATAATTATACGAGTATCATATAACGTACAGATACTATGATTAAAATGAAAAAAATCACAATCAAAATTTACTTCATACAAGCAAACATTTTTAAATCATCACTGTGCAATGTATAATAGATTTTGCTGAAAAGAATGGGCAAGAAACTCAACAGTCACTCAGCGTATTTTATCATTGAAATCATAGCAAATTTTTCATCCAATTTTATCTATTTATATATATTTTATTTAATTTTATTTAGGTATCTAATTTTTTATATTACAATAAAAGTCGGGAGGTAAATTCGTTATATCTAAACAAGATTTTTTTTTAGGTCCTCGGCACTGTGTAATGAGCATGCTCGCAGCCTTGGCGTAACAACGTCTTCCGCCCGACCTCTCTGGTGGAGTCGGATATGTTCCTAAGTTCTTATTGTTATAGTTCTAGTAGTTTATATGAACGATGTTTTTAATATTTATTCCAACAGTTTAAACTATACAATCTATTTTTACTTTAGCAATATCTTGTTAAATTTTATATGAAACAAAAATGATTTAGTCCAAATTACATATTATTTGTAACATCTAAATCAACTAATTTGGCTGTGATAAATAAATTACAATAAGTCTATTTCATACATATGATAAAATAATATATGATTTAAAAGATATGGAAATATTTATTGTCTTGTCTGTAAATCAATCTTTTTCACTTCGAATAAAGAAAATAAGAACAAGTAAAACACGATGTTACCTATATCACAATGGTTGTTGAACTTTAGGAAGACAGTAGGTATGTAAGCGTATTTGAATAATGGTAACATTAATTCAGAGTCAGGGCATCAGGGAACGCGCGTGGAATTTTTTTACTAGAGATGGACAGCAGACGTGTTTGCTGTGACGTTATTCAGTGGGGATTTGTAAGTTCGTTTGGACAGGACGAGTTTACAACGTTCCAACTCCATACGGGTAACTGACCGCATAATTTAAAAAGGAAAAGTTTATTGAGAACAAAATAATGCCATGGCATTAGATATTGTATAATACTAGACTTCTGTATAATTATTCGTGATCTTTTAACACCTTCATTTGTTATTTTCAGTTTAAAATATTGCTTGAAAGGCTTCGTATAAACTTTAATCATTTATTTCCATGTTGTAAAAATATATTTTAACTAGCGTCTTGCCCCGGCTGCGCCCGTGGTTTGTATATATACCTAAACCTTCCTCGTAAATCACTCTATTAGTGAAAACCGCATGAAAATCCGTGTAGCAGTTTTTGAGTTTATCGCGAACAGACAGACAGACGGACGCGGCGGACGACTTTGTTTTATAATATGTAATGATGAAAACAGTCACCAAGGGCGGATCTGGTAGCCTAGCACTCATTATAAACGTCATAAAATTAAACCTTGATTACAAAGATAAAAGGTGTCTAGTTATGATCAATATTTAAATGCGATTTCTACAAAAAATATTCATAGACCCTACATGTGTTGCAAACGTAAAATTTTGTGAGCATGGATGGATTTCTATGACATTTTCTCATAAAAACTACAGTATGGATATTTGTGAGACTCTACAAAATGATAAATAGGCGGTAATTTATTATAGTGTCCCGTAAAAAAATATTGTACTCGTAAGCAGACGAGGATCACCAGTCTTGAATTAATCACGAATAATAAACTGAATATTTTTGTCAGTGTTGCCCGTACACGACTGGCTCGATCAGGGCAATACACTCTCACAAAATTTTTAGCTCTTCTTCCCTTGATTCGATAAACCAGTTCCGTTTCCGGTTGCTTTGGTTCCTTTTTAAAATTCATGAGCATTGAATCTAAGTAAAATTCATAAGAAGGTCGTACGTCGTAAATCAGAAGGTTACTACAATTATATCCAATCGTTAATTAAATCTATTTACCTGTCCATCAATTGTAATATTTTCCCATTCATCATCTCGTATTGCTATTGTTGTAATAATCGTTAGACCTTGCTTTGTTAATTGGCAAATTATCTTCAAACGAGGGCAATACGCAGTTTTAGTTTCTCATCTGAATGTTTCTTGCGTTCTTGATCTTAAATTTTTTATCTTCATTAGAAAGATGGCCAGACCAATGTTTACTATAATGTTGTTGGTACTTGATGATTGCATATAAAGGGTTTAGTATTTTCTTATTCTTTATACATATCTAGTATTAATATTCTTATTTATGTTGGGATGAATCCTTACTGCCTTTGATGAATGATGAATAACGCTTTTATGTTTGAGTTCCAAATGTAATTTAGTCTAATGAACTAAGAGTTATATATCTGTCTGTATTCGTAACAGTCTGTAAATGCCTTACTCTCAACGCCCAGCACATAGATCTGAGCTTAATCTACACTTGAGTTTGCGGACATATGTAAATGTCTCAGAAAAATTATCCAACATGCAGGTTTCTTCACGATTTTTGCCTTCAATGTCAATCACGCAACGTATTTTAAAGACTAATTTAGTACTTGAAACCTCAGCGGTATTTTGTTTTATGTATTTGTTAACTCTCTATTAGATTAATTAAGGATTTTATCTTAATAGATCAAACACATTAGATCCTTAATCGACATCAAAGCTAAGAAAATTAATTAAGTATTTATTACACAAATTCAGTCGCTATTTGTTATAGCAGCAGATTTTCACTACTTTTTGCTGGACTTCTAATTTATTTAACGATCATTTTATTTCACCTTACACCAATAGAGCCGAGGTCCAATAGATGGAACACACAAATCTTAACAAGGAAAAAATTACAAAATTTTATGAGTTGAATTTTTTTATTTTATTTTTATGAATGACTGTTGAGTTTCATTTCATTACTTCTCAGCAGAATCTAAATTTCGAATCCGAAAATGACGATTCAAAAGCGTTTTTGAAATTTACATGAACTGAGTAATTTTTTTTTAAATTTGAAACTGATTTAAAGTGTTAAATTTATTTCGAAAAAATATCTTGTGTTTGGCGGTAAAGTTAAACCTCGTAAGAATATTAAAATATCTGAGACCTCTGGATATTTTAACTGTCTTTGGACTTCGCCAGAGTCTGTTTATTTGAACGCATTTCTTTGTAGTTCATCTCATCATAGCAAATGTCTATTGACTCAAATACTTGTATAACTCTTCTTCTTCTACTCTCATATTATTTTGAATGAAGATAACAATTCTCTATGAAGTTACGAATAATGACGACTAGCTATAATGAATCATATGTCCGTGAAGTGTTCTACTGGAGTTCTAATAAAGTAATAATAAGTCACGATAAAGTAGTACTAATTGGATATTAATTATTATATATTACTAATATGTAGTTACCATTGACATCCGCGCAGAAATAAAGAGCATACGAACCTGAAACAATAAAAATACACTATAATTATCTATAATAGTAATAACTAAACACAGTAAAAGAGATCCTAAATTTAAACTTATTATTTACAGACAATTTTATTATAAATCATGTCCGTGTGGAATGGTTCTAATGATACTGGCAGCATTTCCCCGTTGATTCGCAATTCCGATTCTCTGGGCAAAAAATTCACCAGCCCTCCTGTCACCGGTTGAGGCTACGAGACATGGGGTCGATTGTTTAAAAAAATTTGAAGTGTACTGTATACTCTATACGTAGGGATGTCAAAGATACGGCCCGCGGGTCGTCGAGCTATTTATTAAATGATAATAAATAAATAAATAAATATTAACCAACAATGACACCACGTTAACCTAGCCCCGTGCTAAATTCGTAAGAACTTGTGTTACAGGTACTAGGAACGGAAATAAATTTAAGAAATTTATATTAATACATATATACATAAATACACATCCATGACCCGGTGCAGACATCTATATTTGTCATAAAAATTATCTGCACCTGGCGGGATTCGAACCCGCGACCGCTGCGTAATGTGACCAGTTGCCTGACCACTCGACCAGCCGGCCGTCATGGTATTTATTATCTTACTGGTTTGCTAGATAAAAGATCTAGCTAGCAAATAGTTAGATCTACCATTAGACCTAGCCTAGTTGTGTTACTGTGGCTGTGGCTAATTCTGTTAAAAACAATCTCTAAAGTTTAGAGTTATATTTTAGTTTGACACCCCTTGCTATACAGTATACAGAACTGTTCAAAAATTTTAAACTATCTTCAATAAACTAAATTGAACTGAAGAATAAACTTATTACTAAAAAGGTTTCTTACAAAACAAAACAATGTAATGGATGACTACACATTTTTTGGTCGAAAAGTATTTGAATAACGATAGAATTTTGTTCTAGTTCTTAGTTGAGTCTAGTCTAGGTAGTAGAAATATTAATTATAAGTAATGTAATAAATCAAATATTTATTCAAAAAATTCAATTTTAATTAGGTACATTTCGAATTTTATTTTGACAAAGTTTGACACAGAAGTGAGGGTATTGAAAATACTTAAATTCTCCGCAATGTACTTTCTGGACCCCTGATTAATTTGCAGTCTAAAAAGGAAATTGGATTTGATATAACTCTGAAACGAATTTGAGGTTTTGTTTCCCGTTAAAAATTGTAAATTTCAGGAAATCCTATGAAATAAATATAATAGGTAAAGCTAATTTAATTTACAAAGTATTAAAAAAAGTAGTGCAAATATCTCAATTATATAAAATAAATTTATAATATGATAAAACTATTTGTTTTAAAGATATAAATTATTTTAACCTAACCTTACAATTTAATTTAACCTAAATAAATATATACCGAGAGAGATATTACAATATAAGACCAAAAATAAATAAATAGATACATTTGAATACGTCATTCGTTTACGAAATCACTAAATAAATATCAAAATGGGCTATCGATATATTTATTTTACCCTTAATTAGTTTTCTACAAGTAACGATTGCTTCGAGTTTAAAAACAAAAACTGTAAAATGATAAAGAAAATATTCCATTATTTATTAAATATAAAAATTATAAGGCTCTGTGTAAAATCTGATGATGGCCGTTCTAGTGTAGTGGTGCGAGTAGCCGTCAACATCGGCGTTCGCGGGTTCGATTCCAGCTCGGGACTGTATTGTGGAAATATTTGTTTCCGGTCTGGGTGTATTTGGGTCTCTTTGTGAGTTTCCCCGCCGTGCTTCGGAGAGCACGTAAAGCCGTTGGTCCCTGTTGTTGTCATAAATACCTTGATAACAATCATAACTAATGGTTGGGAAATTATTTGTTAATCTGCAGCGAAGCAGCATAGCGGATTATGCTCCAACCCTTCTCCTATATGGGTCTGAGGCCTTTGTCCAGCTGTGGGACATTTGCAGACTAGTTTAGTTCAGTTCAGTGTAAAATCCGATATTTACACTTATTTGCTTCAGCACAGAGTGATGTCGTTGGTTTAGTACGATGATTTGGTAAAGCTACTGTAGTACGGAATATTGTCATGAAAATACACGACAGAAACATGATTACTAGGATGACTTATGTTGTTCAACAATTTTTGAAAAGTGCGAACAATGTTTACTGTGTTGCGGCACCATGATATTGCGTCGCCATACCAGATACTGTACACGTGTAGATTCACTATATGGCGCGGCGTCGCGTTGTATAGCAGACGTCAGTCATCACTGTCGGACCGTACCGCGTCGTGATGATCTGATGATAAACCAAGCTCTTATTCTATTATTTCTACCAAATGTTACGACGTCTTATTTAACATGTAATTTACTGTTCTATGCCTTTATATTAACGTACACATTTGTTTGTTATAAATCTATAATACAATCAGATGTCAGTGAAAGAACTTCATTAACATAAATAAGACAAATAACGAACACTTTGAAATAGATGGCGTGTCATTAGGTGCGCTTGTTTCGTGCGTTGTTAATGTCTTTGTGATGGAAAATAGCTGATGATAAGCTTAATGATAATTATATGGTTTTGTTGGTTTTTTGATGGTAAAGATTTTTTTTTAAATATTTGAAAGAATCTGATTTTACTTCTTAGTGGGTGAACTGAACTGAATCAGCCTGTAAATGTCCCACTGCTGGGTCAAGGCCTCTTCTCCATATGATATAAGGGACCATACGTGCCACCACGCTGCTTCACTGCGGGTTAGCAGATAATTTCTCTACCATGAGTAACGATTGTTATCAGATGTCTATGATCTTCGAAGAATTATGAAGGAACCGCCGGCTTTACGTGCTCTCCGAGGCATGGTGGGGAGACCCACAAGGACGTGCACCCAGACCGGAATCAAATATTTATACAAATACAAATATCTGCCCCGAGCGGGAATCGAACCCGTGACCGCCGGCGTGAAGGCGACTGACAACGCCAGAACAATTGTCATCGTTACTTCTTAGCTAAAGATAAAAGAACCATTTAATCCTAGCATCCCAAGTTATTCAAACCTGCCTAATACGAAACCATGCCTATTACAGAAGACGGTTCGAGACTGACCTCCAATTTCTTCGCAACCACGGGCATAGAATCAGATCGAGAATTCCATCCGTCATTATTATAAAAATATGCTTACCTAGTGTAACTTTATAATTGGTAATTATAGACTAATTTTAATGTGTGTAATCTATTTTTGAGAATTATTACAACTCGTCTCGCATAGGTTCGTTGACTTTCAGCGTAGCGAGCAAACCTATTATTAGCTTAACTATTCTCGAAATTGTCAACGCTTATTTTTACTTCACAAATGCTTTCCAACTGGTTAGGGTCAATATCGAAAAAAATAAAAAAAATAAATGGAGAATTTAATTAGACTGGGTGACATTCAGGTAACTCTGCGTATCTTTTCGTTCAAAATTCCTCAGAGTCAGAAGACGAAACACTTTAAAAGCGTATGTGGTGTCAGTGGTAATCTTAGGTTCTGAAATGTAGACGCTAACGATAGGCCTTACAACAATCCTCAATCAGTGGACAATGGAGAGAACTGTAGTCAGTGTACCTCTATGCGATTGAATCAGTAATGAGGATATCCGTAGAAGAACCGAAATAGCCGAAATATCAACGGTGAAGGCATTTAATAGGACAAAAATAAGTTAAAAAAATATTGACTCTATTTAAGAATATTTGTTTAAAGATTCTTTTTGTTAACGTACTTTCGCTATAATAAATACTACAAGTCCTTACATAACATTGTATTACGTTCCACTGCTGGGGAAAGGCATCTTTTTCATAATGGTTGTCAAAAAAATAATAATTAAAAAGTCATATTTTTATGAATTTGAAGTAAAATTTATATTTATGTAAACGAAATCGTTTGCACAAAAAATTATTAAGAGGCAGCATCGATTAAGAGGTATTATTCTTAATATATATATTTTTTTGTATTAAACATAATATTTTTAATGCAATGTAACAGGCAGTAAATGTTTCATAGCTTGGCAAAAGGATTTTCTTGTAAGTAGGTCTTAACCCACTACGCTTCTCAACTGTGAATAAGCGAATATTTGTATATTTATTCTTTAACAAACGAGAAAGGGATGAATTTTTAGGCTAATTAATAATATCTATCTTGGCTCATTATGCATTATGTTAACGAAAGTATAATACAAAACTAATAACAGTTAATTTACCTCCAAACTTTTAGTATTTAACATCTAAAAGTTTTGCGTTTCGTTTTACTTTGCAATCAAAACGTTCAAATGAATAAAACTGAAAATGAAAATATATAATAATTGCAAAATGTAATTACTCTGACAGTTTGCTTTAATTGCAGTACCGGTAGCGATATCACCTTACTCACGCCAATCACGGACTGGTCTAGTTCATAAGCAGAAGCGAGAACTAATATTTCTAATTCTCTTCAAATATGTAACAAGTACACACATTATAACGTTTTCTTTTCGTTGTAACTACTAATCCAGCAGGAATTATACTATTTTTGTATATTAGTTTCATTTTTGACAACGAAAAATTCCGAGGAAAAGTTGTAATTTAAGTTTCATAGAAAGAGTTCTAAAGAATAACTGATACATTATTACACTGATTTAATCTTATTATTTATTAAAAAATCGCTATCATAAATTAATAAACAGGAGATTGAAACAAGGTAGGTCGTAATCTTTTTTTATTATTTTAATTAGTGTAAATGGTGAAACCGTTCTAATAAAGTATATATATATAAAATTAGCTATTAAACTGTTAACGTGTTTATCATGTCTGTTATTTTTTTTTTTTTTATATAAATGTATGTCCACGGGCTCATTTTGCCCATGCCTTTTTTATTCCAGATTTAGGTATACTTAGTACAATGGTAGCTGCTTACATTATTGATGTCTTAATTAAAAACTTAATGTCTCTAATGTTTAACATGAGTCCACCGACCAAAATATGTAGGTATTCTTAAATCTAATGACATGCATTTTTTTTTTTTTTTTTTTTACTTTGCTAATGTACAATATGCTATTACTAAAACTTAACTTTTTTCCTAATAATGGTTTTATATCTATTTCTTATAAATATATTTCTAACAACTATGTCCTCGCACCGATGTTTTTACTCAACATATCGAGCACACTCTCAATGACGGCGGTATCTCTGTGATGAATCGCCATCTTGAGACTGTGCTCGAGGATTTCCTTTTCCGTGGTCTCCGCCGCCCTCGCCACAAAGCGACCAATTGCGTCATCACAGTCGTCGGTGTAATAGACACAGGTGTTAGTGTGTCTAGTCACCGCGACCACGGCGTGCGAAACGCTGTCGTGAATTCGGAGCCTCCTCGTCTTAGTCTGGAGGACGATGACGTCCTCGTAGGTCTGGCCCTGTGCCTCATGGATGGTTAAGACGCGCGATCCCTCGCCAGACCCATATCCCTGGTCAGTCAACAATCTCTTTTCATCTTGCGTAAAGACCAGGTATAGGGTCCGATCCCTTCCTACGGGGATACGCGCGCCTGTGAGGCTCTCCACTCGCAACGATCGGATCTTGGCGCTGGAGCTATATATGGTTCCGTAGACCTCGCTGATGGCAAAGGCGACATCCTTGGGGTTGCGATGCGTGCCTGACAACTCGCACGAGATGGTTGTTAGCAGGGTAGGTCTACAGTACCGCATTTTGAATAGGTTATCCCTGTCGATATACGGCAGCTGGTTTATATCTCCGATGAGGATCACCTTCTCTGCACCGGATAGTCGGGCGGCCATTACTATGGCTCCGAAGTGGTTCATAAGGGCTTCGTCCACCGTTAGGCGGGTAATTGTCGTGCCCTCACGGAAACCATTTACCAAAACGGAGGCCATAGTGCGCACCTTTTGCTTGGCTTTGTTGCCATAGTGGTGGGCCAGTTTTTCTTTTAAGTCTTTGGCCGCCTCGACTGTGGTCGTGATCACGACCTCCGTGTCCTCGTCGAAGTCCCTTACTATGCGAGTTGTCTTGCCGCATCCCGGTACCCCATTTATCCATTCCAGCAATGGTAGTCCCCAGGTCACGGATAGTAAGCCGGCTTCCCAGTCGTTCGAGATGGTTTTCGCCATCTGAAGTATCCGGTCCCCCAGCATTACTCTCGTGCATCTGGCCACTACCACCACCGGGTCCTCTTCGGGTGTTTCAAAGGTCTGCGGCTCCTCATCTTTCCCCTCAGACTCGACGGCGCTCACGAAGCCTGCTGTGCTGTTATATGCAGCCATATATGTACCCGACATCTTGCCCTTGAGTACTTGTCGTGTTTCGCTGTTATATATGGCTGCTTGGGCTTCCTCGAGTTCCGTCTCCAGTAACCTTTGATGGTCGTACCGGTAGGTCTGCATGATCTTATTGCAGATGGCCAGGCTTACCTCGCGGTTTGCCTTTGTTATAGCCAGGAACTCAATTAGGGCGTTTTCCGCGTGTTGGAGCGGTGTGGAAGCAGGTCTAAGTCTCGGTGGTGATACCTGCCCCATGTCGGCTCTAGTTCGAGCGGCCGGTGACGCCTTCGGGTGCCTCCGACTGTCGTCTTTGATGAACCTGTTTAGCGCCTCCGCTTGCCGCTCTTCTTGTTCCGCCTTTTTGGGAGAGGAGTGATGTGAGAGCTTATTGTGTTTTGGGGAGATGGTAGCATGGATAAATGTCGCTACTGCCATCGAACTTGGCCTAGACTCGGGTGCGGCCCTTTTTGAGAGTTGTTCTGCCTTCTGGACCTCGACCCTGAGCTGTAAGCGCTCCGAACCGCTAGGTGCGGGTTCATCGACAGCCGGCGATGCAGGGGGTGAAGGTTTTATAGATCTCGGTCTTAAATAACCTAGATCCTCCCCCCTGTCCTCGTAGACAGTGACCTCACTGTTCTTGGAGGTCATTAGGCAACCGTACCTGTCCGATACGCAGTGTTGCCAATTTAGCGACTTTGTCGCTAGATCTAGCGACATTTCGTTTGCTACAGCGGCTTAAATTATGTGTCTAGCGACAAAAAAAATCTAGCGACTATTCTAACGACTTCTAGTGTTTAAAAAAAAAATAGCAATTAGTCGCATTTTACAACAATGGGATGAATTGAAGTTAAATTTTTCGTTATGCAAGGTCGAAGAAAATTGTTACACAACAGAACTTCTGCGTGCTAAGTTTGAAGATGGTAGTAATTTGCTATATATGACATATATTCAAAGCATATTAAGGGAAGTTCAAACAGCTTTGAAAGTGTTTGAAAGTGAAAATGCTGATCCCACAAAATTGCTCGAGGCCCTGACATTTTTATTGCGATCAATTTGTAACAGAGTCATTTACTCTCACACTAATATAAACGTACTAACTACGATAGTTCAAGAAAATCACCTAAACCCCTACGCTACGCTTGGATATGCTTTTGAAATGAATGCTCGAAAATTTAATTTGAGTGAAAATGTCACAAATATAGTCAAACAAAGGTGCGTTGACTTTACAGTTAAGTTGATAAGGGAATTGCAAAGTAAGCTGTGTATGTGTGTTTCAGATTTTCAGATTATTAGCGATAGTTCTGATGATGAATGAAGAGACTTTTTCATTATTTTTTGTAAAAGTTTTTTTGACTTTTTATTTGTGAAATAATTATTTTTTCGTTTAGTGGCAATAAATAATATTTCATGTTATATTTTATTTTTAGTATTAATTTCTAGACTTGTCGTTTGTTAAATTTTTTTTCTTTTTTTTTTATAATTTAAAAAATATTAATCTGTGTAAGTAAATCAAACTATTTTCTTTTATTCCAACAGACCAAACAACTGCACCTCATTCTACCGTGCGTAAAATAATATTGTATTAAAAGTACTTGAAAGAATTGCGCTCAATTTCCATCCCTAGCGCTTAGTCTACTATTTAGCGACTTCTAGCGACTTTTGATTTTTTCCATAGCTAGCGACATCTAGCGACTTTTGAAGTGTAAGTTAACGACTTTTTGACATGAAGAGTTGGCAACACTGCCGATACGTCGCCTCTGTCATAGCCGACTCTCATTGAATCTACACTGATTCTTCCAGGGATTCCCCCGGGGGTCTCGCTCAACTGCTGCAGCCACACACTAGACTGCGCAAAGGCTGCCGTCTCTCCCCACTCGAACAGCACGATGAGTTTGCTTTTCAAACGTACCAAACGGTAGGTCGAGTCGCCCTCCTGTTCTTGCTCTAGCGCTTCAATCTTTGTGCGCTTAATGGTGGTCTTTTGTGTGCTACCCTTTATCAGTAAAGCGAGCCCCGGTGAAATCACCAGCCGATCGCGTGTTTCGGAGCGACAGAAGCAGATTCCTATCCTCTCTACCGCACTGTCCATGAAAAGAGCCACGCATCTGGTCTTAATTCCAACTTCTCCGCCTCTGATCTCTTCGCTGGGCGAGGATTGCATGATCCTGCTATGGGTCGGTTGCGAAGGTGCGTTATTGTTGGCTCTTTTCCTGAACAGCTTTTGCAAAGAGGAGGGTATGGCTTGAGTTATTCGGTCCAGAAGGACACGGCCAGGAGACACTGGCGAAGCCGTTGGAGTGGTCTGCTGAGCGGTTCCTTGTCCATGTCTGTTATTATATATGAATGCTATATTACATAATCACTCCTTCATTTACTGAACTGATCTGAATCAGCCTGTAAACATCCCGCTGCCGGGCAAAGGCCTCTCTTCCATACAGGAGAAAGTTTGGAGCTTAATCCACCACGCTGGTCCACTGCGGGTTAGCGGATAATTTCCCTACCAAGAGTAACGATCGTTATCAGATGTCTAAGATATGCTCTCCGAGGCACGGTTGGTAGACCCACAAGAACATACATCCAGACCGTAAACAAATATTTATACAAATACAAATATCTGCTCCGAGCGGGAATCAAACACGCGACCGCCGGCGTTAAGGCGACTACTCGCACCATTACACCAGAACGGTCAGCTGTCAGTTACTGACTAATCACGAAATCTACTAGATCTACGCAATTGAAATTAGACACGGAGGTAGACTATGAGTAGAAAACGTCAGCTAAGAAAGGATTGTATAAAACTTCCCCAGTAAAGAGATAGAATGGGGATTTAAGGTTTGTATAGAACTTTGTTAGTCCAGGACTAAGAAGTATAAAAATTAGTATTTAGGCTGTTGATAATATTTAAAAATGATCTGTTTAAACATTTTTGAAATAACATATTTTAGAGGTATAAAATGGGGAAGCAAGTTTGTAATATAGGAAATTGTTTTTTTTTTTTTTTTTTATGATAGTTGGATAGGCAAACTGGCAGACGTGCCACCTGATGGTAAGTGGTCGACGTCGCCCATGAACATAAACTAGTTTACCTGGAACTAGCCCAGCCAACTCATTTATGTGTTGCCTATCCTGAGACATATGATGTTAAGTCTCGGTGCCAGTAATTACACTGCCTGTCTTGCCCTTCTTTCCGAAACACAGCAAAGCTGTTTCACGGAAGAAATAAGCAAGATGGTGGTGGTGATTGTCGATGTGAAATTTGGTTATTGGGCTTGTTTTTGATGTACTGCCAAAACAATCGTGGGTAAAATCAATTTTATCAGTTTTATTTTAATAACCCGCCATTTAATTCAATAAATGAGAAAGCGGTTATTGGATACCAAGTGATCATCACCACCTATGAACACTTGTAGCTCCTGAGTAGTTGAAGGAAAGAAGCAAGAACTCCTCATTCAAATTGACGGACAATTTGTTAGGTTTCTCAAATAATAATTATTTAATATATGTAGGTACAATGTCCGCTATAATCTTTAGTTTGTGGCACACCTGATCCGAGTGTAATTATTAAAGAAGTTTCGCCTATCGACGTAGAAGGTAACTGGATTCAATTAAAAGTTGAACACGACCGTCAGTCGTATACTTTTGTTTGATTTGGTTTCCCGATGATAAACTTCGGAAATCCGACGAGGCTTTATAAAAAAAAAATTATTATGAAAACCTACAATTTTTTTTGCAACGATTAAAGGTTTTTGTTTAGTTAGATTAATGAGACGTATAGAAGATTTTTTTTAAAATATAAAACAAACATTATAAATTGTTTATTTTACTATAAAAATGAATTACCTAAATGATGACATACAAGATGTAGCACTAAATAATACAATACTCTATCTATGTCTATTATTACATTTATATGGCTATAACCACTTCACTTTTTATTAGATAGTAACTTATTATTAAAACCACATATTATTATATGCGACGTCATTATTTAATTTATATCCTCATAAGAAACGACGCGTGAAGAGAAACAATAGGAAGATGATATTCATATGAAATATTGACCATAAAGTTGAGTTTTTATATTCTGAGATTACGTATTTCAGTATTTAAGTAGGATACGTAATCGATGATATATATATGATGATATATATATATATATATATATATATATATATATACATATACATACGGAGATGTTATAGACCACGTCAAATGGCTGTCGTATATATTTGTGTATGCCATACAGATATTAATCCTGGTTTGGGCGTTTGTGTGTGTGTGTGTGTGTGTGTGTGTGTATGTGTGTGTGTGTGTATGTGTGTGTGTGTGTGTATGTGTGTTTGTGTGTATGTGTGTGTATGTGTCCGCAACAACGGATTTTATCCTACTGGGTGTCGTTGAGTTTGAAACTTCGAATGTGATCCATTAATTTGTCACATACACAAATACGTATTTATATTTACATGTGTGTGTGTGACCCACAAAAACATAATTATAGCGTAATTTATGAAAGTTGCAAAATCGGAACTTAACATTGACACGCGACGCTCGTCTGTAACGTCTACGTCTGAATTAACAAATACCTTTCATTACGAAATTGTTTAATTAAATTGATTGATTATACATCTAGACCGTATAATGAAACAATGTTGGATTTCAAAACTGTATATTAAGTATTTATGTATGTATAGGCCTTAGATGTTTACTGTATTTGTTTGTGTTTGTGTAGTTTGTGTTTCTGGAACTTCATTATTATTATTATCCTACTACTGGGATCGTTGAGCAATAGGGATTATATTTATGTTATACCAAGCCTCGCAATCGATTCAGCAGTTTTGGTATGAAAATTATTATAAACATTAATCCTATTATCCTTACAAACTTTCGAATTTATAATACGAAAACGTTTTCAAGAAAATCGTAAGCCTGTCTCTTGATGTATCACGTAATAGATCTCAGAGAAATACACAGAAAGTTGATCCTTTCACCGTTTGACGCGGTAAATATTCAAGTTTCTTTACTAATTACTTAATTAACTAAGTTAAAAACAATCAATGCGCGTTAATATCTTGTTCTTAGTACAAAAATCTTTCAGAAAATCGGCGTGAAATATCTACTACAGTTGTGAGTGAAATAAAGGTTGCACAAATAATTTTTATATATTTTAAATAATAACCATATAATCAACAACAGTCATATAAATATTATTTTGGTAAATAACACTACTCAATGTGTGAGTTTAAGAGAATATTGACGTGCTGTTCAAATAAACAGATTTATGTGAACTGTCGATTTATTATGTAAACTCCGCCGGTTATGAAAATAAACTTTGTTGTTTGAGACCCTCTCGTTGTAAATGTTGATTTCAATTATTGTGATTTATCGAACTTGCGGTTTAGAAAAATGTTGCGGTAGTTTTTACAAATGTTTAAATTTTTAGTATCGGTCATTGTTTTGATATTTCTAACGCAATATTGTTAATTAAATAACATGGAGTCATTAGTCTTACAAGTGTTTTCTTTTTTTTTGTTTTAGTTTTTTTTTTTTTTAATTTATGATTAGAGATTTTGGAGTCTAAGTGAAGAGATTCTGAAATCAACTTGATATAACTATATTATGCATGTTACGCATTATATACTAATTTTATTTCCAATGTTATGTAGATTGTAGCCCTGAGACCTTTAAAATAGAACTTTATCATCCTTAAGGCTATTGAAGTTTTTTAAAAAATATTTTACTATAGGATTAGGATAGGATAGGAACGTACCAGTATCTCTAATAATTATCTAATATTCAATTAATTTAATTAATTTTAATATTTAATTTATTACTATTTCTATGATTTATAAGTAATATGGTATATTTACCATGTTTGTTGTTGAACATTTTTAGTTCCTGATATTTCAGCACCATTGCAAGCGACATGATTTCGGATGAGTGTAAACTTGATCATGGTGTCATGTTTGTGTCCATGAAAATCTTAAAAATTAATTACTATTTATTTCCTTTAATTTAATACAATCAACAAACTACTTAAAATATATCAAACAGATAGTTTATCTTCGTTTTTCACTATTTTAATGGGTGACCGAAAAGTATTAATAATCGGCTATATCCAGTTCGCATAAATTATTATTTTTTGCTTGCAGTTATAAACTCTAGGTCAACATTAAAAAAATCATATAAATAGACCACGATTTTTTTCAGGTTTCAATACGAAACGTCGAAGAGAGCTGTACAGCTGTGGTCAAGTACCTTTGTTTGAAAATGTCTTAGTGACATACACAATGTCTTAGTGAAAAGATTGGGAGACTCTTGTCCTCCATACTTCACAGTTGCACGCTGGGCAGTGGAGTTTAAACTGGACAGAACATCCACTGAAGATGAATTTCTCGAGGGACGTCCACCATCCACGTCTTTTACTGAAGATAACGCGAAAAAAGTCGAAGATATTGTTTTATATGGCAGATCGAAGAGTAATGATCAGGCATATAGTTGAGAACACAGGGATCTTATATGGGTGCATCAAGTATCTGTCAAAGTCTCTGCGTGTAGGGTACCAAGAATATTAACCGATAAACAAAACAATAAACGAGTTGACATTTCGAGAGTGAATTTCGAGTTCCAAGCCGATCAGGAGTTTGTCACGTTTCGCAACCATAGATAAGACTTGGATTCACCGTTTTGATCCTGAAACAAAACAATAGTCGATGCTTCCTAACTAACGCTGAGAAATTTTAAGGTGTCAAGTTCGGCTAGAAAGATTATGGCGTCGCGTTTTTGGGACGCTGAAGGAATAATTATGGTGAAATACTTGGAAAAGGGAGCCAGTATTACAGGCTCAAACTACGCAGACCAAATAAATAGACGCGGGAGGCTATAAAAGAAAAGACGCGTCAAACTGCAAGCTAGTGTGCTGTTTCGCTAAGACAATGCACCCGCTTACAAAGCCGCAGTTGCGATAGCTGCCATTTAAGGTAAGGGATTCAAATTACTTGTGCATCCACCTTATTCGCCAGATTTAGTACTGAGTGACCTCTTTCCTCTGATCAAAGAACACCTTCGATATAAAAAAAAAAATTGAAGATGACAGCGAAGTGGTTGGTAGTCGCTGTTGAAGCGTTTAGGTAGAGCCAAGCCAAAGAATTTTTTTCTACGTTTATAAAAAAGATGGACTCTCTCATTTATATCCATTATTATTACTTATCACCCCTCTTAATGTAGGGTACATCGAGGTAAAACAAGCACAATTTGTTCCCTACGCATAATATTGTATATTAATATATTGATAATTGATTATATTTCCTTTAAATTTAGTATAAACTATATAAGCCTTTGAACCGAGAGGATCAAGTAGATAGATCACTTGAATTAAAATCATGCGGGTAGCACCGATGAGTTTTCAAGTGCCAAATTTGCTTTTTAATTTCTTACGCTCTGTAAAAAAGATATCACAAGGTAACCTGTTTGTTTCGCGAAAATTTTGAACCACAAAAAAAATTATAAATACAAATATTTGCTTCGAGGGGAAATATAATCCGTGACCACCGGTTTGAATGAAGCATTCACACCATTACACCACAAGGGTTGTCGAACGGTATTTTTGTTACGACAGTGAAAATAAACGTCATACAATCATACATATACAAAAATATTTATGAAAAAAAAAGTAAAATAACAAACAGAAGGCATTTGATACGAATATGGAAAAATTATTTCCATAATTAGTCCACAATATTTTAATAGTTAAAAAAAAATACTTTATTTAAGTAGGCTTTTGAAAGCTTTTTCGAAACGTCAGTTAATAGTTAATGAGAGACTACCGCCTCGTAATGTAGATTACGTTAAGAGACAGCAAGGAACTCAACAGTTACTCTTTTAAAAACGTTTTTAAAATTCAAATTATATGCTTTTAAATAGTTTGCAATTTAATATGTATGAAATATAATTTATATTAAAAACATAAATCATTATCTTCTAAATAAGCCTTCTCGTAATAATTTTTAGGGACTTCTGCAGTCAACAAGAGGTAACCGTGTATAACTGTATATACATATTATTTCAGGACGAGTTTCTGGTTTTTCTTTTGTGTTTTTGTGGACTACCGATACAGCATTTTACCCTGCTGGGTGTTGTTGAGTGTGAGGCGTCGTACATTCCTGTGGAATTTTATTATAAAATCGAAATGAAATATTGACTATATTACATTAGCGACAAAACCCGGCTTCGCGCGGATATACAGCCCTTATTTAGGCAGCGTATGCTGTGGATACTTTTAAGCGGCACAGTTTTTTAACTATAATAAATGAATATACATAAAATACAGATAATGAAAATTTGGAAAATTTTTCTTTTTTTAATAATGTAATACATACTTGTTTAATTAGCTTCAGTCGATTACGTTTTTAATTCCCACATAGATACAAACTATTGACTGGCCCGTTGGTGTAGTTGGTTGTGAACCTGCTTTCTGCTCCAGAGTTATGGGTTCGATTTACGTCTCTGGGTAAAACCTTGGGAATAGACGACCACGTGTGTGTGTATGTTAAGCAAAAAAAAAAGTATAAAAAATTCGCTGTCACTTCTTATGTTAGTATAGATTTCGTACTTACTTATAACATTAATAATAGTTGTAATATACAAACTCATTCGTGACAAACAAAGTAGGCTTTATATTATACGTTATGGACTGTCTTAAGTAAGTAACAATAGTGTAAAGTAATGTACTATCATTATTTCCGTAATGTAAGTAGAAGTGAAGCGAATTCTTTATTATGCTGTTTGATTGATTTCTGTGATTCACTGTGAAAGAGCTGGTACCTACTCAGTTTTAAAGTGTTTACATTTCGTGTGTAGTAATGAAAAAAGTGTCATTAATGCCACCGTTATATATGAAAATGACGTGTGTTTGAGAAGTGTATTTTTTGCATTAGCATCACCCTTTGTAGAAACAGTGACAACCGTTCTTGTGCAGTGGTGCGAAAAGTTGCGTCACGGGATTTATAACTGCGTTGTGCAAATTCTTTCTGTACAAATATTTGTGTCTGGTTTGGTTTTTTGCCTTTTTGTCTTCCCACCGTGCCTCGGAGAGCTTCGAAAGCCATAGGTCCCGGTTGTTATCACAGTCACCTGATATAGGAATCGTTGCTCATATTACGTAAATTATGTGTCGATTGCAGTGGAGCAGTGTGGTGGATTAAGCTCCAATTCTTCTTCGATATATTTTCTATCCTTTGCTCAGTAGTTACGGCTAGAGGCTGATTCAGTTGTACGCACAGTGACGACCGTTCTGCTGTAGTTATGCAAGAAGTTGTGTTGACTTTTTGTACAAATATTTGTTTATGGGATCGCCGTTTCTTGTTGTAGGTCCTACCGATTCTCGGAGCTGACATCGAGCATCGGTCACAGTTGTTATAATAAAAAAAAGGAATTTTTATTACTAACATTAAAACATTTACAATAAGAAGCGTTGGGGCTACTTTTAAGTAAAAATGTACTTGTGTTAGCAGCCCCGCTCCCCCTGGTACATAACATATTTTAGCAGTTGGAAATTTTAACTAAATAAATTTTACTAGACTTAAATTAAATTCAACTAAAAAATTAAAAATTAATTAAACAGAATAAAAAGAAAACTAAAACTATTTGATCGTGCGCGCATGCGACTTTGTGTGTGTGTGTGTGTGTGTGAGTGTGTGTATCTTATGATACAATTTACATAAATACAATTTACATCGAACAACGATCTCTCTCCTCTATACAGTAGTGTACCTACAACAGTGGATATTATCTAGCAGCCATATTGAAAACAGTGTGTAAGATTAACCTTCTACAATTTTCCTACAGGAAAGAAAATCTTTGCCCAGTAGTGAGACACTTACATACTGTTCTCTTATATTTACGCGAATTTTAATCATTTGATTAAAAGTCTATACCGGATTTTATCGCGTTAAACCCACCACCTCAGTCCCCCGAGATCATGGACGCTGTAAAGGGTCCGAAACGTCGGGAAATAATTTAAAATATTGTTAAACTGTAAAGTTTTGAATAAACGCGATAAAATCCGGTATAGACTTTTAATCAAATGAGACACTTACATTTTCAATTAAGTTTTGCATCAGTGTGTAATAAAGTTATCATATGGTCATATCATAACCAGCTAGTAAATATAGCATTTACTCAGTTAAAAGCCTATCAAAGCCTAATAAAAAAGTGCTTATTACGCCACGTCGCTCCACTCCAAATTGGCGAATATACCAACATGATGCAGATTTTTTTTTTTGAAGTATATAGGTTATCTCACGATGATGATTAGCCGTCAAACAGGACCATAATTTTTAAAAAAAAAAATATTTCATTTTTCACACAAGTTAATCGTTTGATATCACACTTTAAGCGGTGTTATAACAGATTTAATCGCGCGAAATTGTGGTTAAGGTCTACTCACTCAATCCACTGAGACACCATGACTTTTTTCATGGCATTATATGATGTAATTTCGATGTATTATCAACAATTTCATTATTGAAGCTATTTATTATTACGCATGTTAGCTCATAAGAGAGAATCGTGACGTCAATAATATCTACTTTCGTTTTATTAGTTTGACCAATAAATAAAAATACGATTTATTTAGTACATTATTTGAACAATGATCGCGGATGTGTGACGTCAGCAGCTCCATCTGGATTCTCAGACATCTGCTGCTACGTACGACTGACGTAAAAAATTTTGTTCACAAAATTAAATGAAACGGTTATTTTGTAAAAATCTAATATTTAGAATACATAATACGGGTGTGAATTGCTTTATAAATATGCTTCAGCGTCAAGGCACGACGACGACCACGATTGACGACCGTTCTGGTGTAGTGGTGCGAGAAGTCGCCTCAACATCGGCCGTCGCGGGTTCGATTTCCGCTCGGAGCAGACATATGTATTTGTATTGTGTAAATGTTTGTTATCGCTGATGAACCTTAAGAGTCACAACATTGACCCAAAGATAACTCAGAGCCGCCATCTCTGGAAAAATCGATTAGGAGAGCCGACCCCAATTAAAAATAGAATAATTATTATAATATACATACTATATTATATGAGAACCTTTTCAGATTACATTTGTGAAATATTGAATGAAAACTGTACACAGATATATGTATGTACGTAGACATATCCACACACACATGAATCTATGTTGCAGACAAAAAATAACCTTTGTATTTCGCAATAAATATTTCAGTCATGCCTGTTCGGCGTGATTTGTTCATGACGTTAGCTTGAAAAAAAAAAAAACTATTGGTTAATGACACAGTGTAAAGGGCGAGCACAAACCTTATAGAAATCCAACAGATTAAGAATGTGCAATGCATTGTTAATAAAATCTGTACTAATAACATAAAGCTGGAGAGTTTGTTTGTTTAAACGCGCTAATCTACTGGTACGAATTGAAAACAATATTTTCGTTTTGGGTAGTCCATTTACCGAGGAAGTCTATAGGCTATATAATATCATGCTATGACCGATAGGCTATATAACATAATGCTATGACCGATAGGGTGAGAGTAATAAGAAACGTTACAAAAACGGGAAAAATATTATTTTTGAGAGCTTCCGTTGCGTATACCTGTAAATGGCTTAGTTGAAATGTTCAATTTGTACTCATATAATGTTCTTATGTGCTGTTGGTGTTCCAAATAAAAAAAAAAAAAAAAATATTTATTATACCTCTTCCCGAGACATTTTTTACTATGGTTCGACTTTTGAAGTAAACATAAAATCACGTTTTTTATTCCCCGAAGGGACAGGCATAGGTACATATCTATACTAATATTATAAAGCTGAAGAATTTGTTTGTTTGTTTGTTTGTTTGAACGCGATAATCACAGGAACTACTGGTTCGAATTGAATTTTTTTTGTGTGTTGTTCATGTTTTGTTATCAGGCCCGTAGTCACCTATACCTGCGAAACGTGGACGCTAACGCAGAGAGATGATCAGAGCCTGGCAATATTTGAACCTACTTTATATATATATAAATAAAAATATTGATACCTAATTTATTTGCATTGATTTAAAATAATTAATACATATTGAAAAATTATGTACATTTAATGTCAACTTCTGCGAGGATGAAAAAAAAAAATCTAAATATAAGTAATATATTTTTAATTTTTGTATCACTAAAATGATCATTTTAGCCTGCCTTAATGGTGTGCCCATTGTTAGTTAAAATATATTTGCCCCAATGTTATCATAACAATCTAATATATATAAATCTCGTGTCACAATGTTTGTCCTCAATGGACTCCTAAACCACTTAACCGATTATAATAAAATTCGCACACCATGTGCAGTTCGATCCAACTTGAGAGATAGGATAGTTTAAATCTCAAATTATAGTCGCAATTTTAATTTATTGCTAATTATTTGTCTGTTATTATTTGACAGTCACAATTATTTGTTAACTCCAAATGATTCTAACAGATGTCGATACCTTTCGACTGGGTTGAGTAAGTAATCAATAGATGGCGCTGCTATGGTAAATCTACGAACGTGTCATATAAGCTACATTTTAACAGCATAATTACCACGTGTTGTTGAGGCTAAAGTATAAATTAAATTTATTTTTAAAATTTTAGTTAAATACCCGTGCGAAGCCGGGACGGGCCGCTAGTCTTATATAGGTACTTATAACAGGACTAAATCTGTACACTGAAGAATTTTTTGATATTTTATTTTTTTTGTAGTGTCTTAAATAATCGATAATTAAGCTAACAGTGTTCTTTAGATTTTTGTCTGTCCGTAAATCTGTCTGTTTTAGCCGCGCATAATGCCGAAATCACTGAATGTGTTTAAATTAAACTTGACACTATTTAAGTTCATACTACGAGGTTACGAAATTTAGTACGGTTCTGGGTAACGGATGATAGTCAAAATGTGCAATTGCAAACGAAGTCGCAGTTTGTACTACAGAAAAGTTTTAGATACTATAGTCGTATAAACGCTGTCTTGATGGAAGTTTGTACTCGCCCTAAAGCTTTTTAAATATCATAAATCATGAGACGTGACGTCATCGTTCCATTCAGCCGTGTTTAACAATACTACAAGTTGCCAGATATTTTCGTATATTTTTTGTCTGAGATCAAATGAAAAAAATATTCATTTAAAGGATTTTATAATATTTTATTGAAATGAATGAATTATGGATACAAAATAAATCAATGAAAGAAAAGTAAGAAGTTAATGACACATAGACAAGTTCACGTTCTGACGTAACGCTCGACGTCTCTCAGATTTTCATAAATCATACCGAACTAGTCGGGAATGAAAATAGCTTTCATTCATTCTGAAATTCGAGATTATGTCACAGGTCTTTTCAATCTGAATGGAGTCGAGTTCCATCCACATTCAATGGTCGCCATTTTATTATTTAGATGTATGTTGGTCAAACTATGTATTTAACCGGTATATTGGAAACTTGTGTTATTTTATGTTATTTAAGCTTTTGTTTATTTTTGAGTCAAATGTTATTATAAATATGCTAACTGTTTGTTGATATTTTTCGACTGTTAAAAAGGTAATTATTAAGAGAGAATTAGAATGACATATATTTTTTTTCTCTCTATTGCACTACAGATAATTATATTGCAAAAAAAAAGCGATCTTAATACTAACAGCTTTATTTATCAGCTAAATTATAGAACATAGGACATTGTCTGTTAACACTCATTATCTGATTTAATTCGTGATATGATTTGATTATTTAGATTCATTTAATTTATTTAACGGTGTAAAATTCATTGAGAGCAAAGAACAAGTAAGACCACACGACACAAAATTGACCAATCACGTCATGACACGTGTCACTAAATCAGACTAAAAGCTGAATCCCTCATAAACGTGAAATTTAGGTCGGTTTCAAAACCCCTCTTTAAAACTGTGTTAATCCTACGGCTTTCAATGGCAGACCTTTCAGATTTCCCCTCGTGTTAGCTTCACTGAGCACAATATATAGATATAAACGTCTACTCGTATTGGTAACTCAGAATACCGGTTATGTAGGTATTATTAAAAACTTAAAGGTATATTTATTAATTATCGGTTTCTAATTTCAAAAAATCAATTTTATCTTCGAATTATTAGTAGCTTTAATTGGGGATTGGCGGTTAAGGAAATATACCGAGTGTACGGTGCCTTGGAGCTACAGAAGTACAGAATTAGTCGATCCACGCGGTTTTTTCCACATCTATGTTTATGGTTATCGTTCTGCTTATATTCGTTTTATCGTTTTTCGATATACAGCCTATATAATACTAAAAGTTTTTGTGAGTCGTATTTTTGTAATCGAATGAATATAGTACAAAAGACAATAACATGAGATTATAACAATAATATGTACGCTGTACAAATTATTTTTGTTATAAGGACAAATTAAGTTGCTTTTTTTTTCAAACAGAAAAAAAAATATAAGTTTCCATTCAGACTAAACGCAATTATATAGATCCATTTGACAAGTATTAAGGATAATGGAAAATATTGATAAGTATTGGGACTTATTGAATACACCAAGTTAAGTCCCTTCAAACGAATTATTCGCGCGATGGCTTCCGAAAGAATTCGGCAAGTATCAATTTCTCCTGTTCCGTTGACGGTGACTCATCAAAGGCGTAGAAAAAAAAAAGAAAAACGTGTCTCATACAGGCTTTGTTTGAAAAGGGTCTGAGACGTTTGCGAATGAAACAGGTTTTAATATCTTTAAAGGGACCGTGCGACACTAAAGGCCGTGTTTGTTTTAAAGTTTAATCGTGACAGATGAATTTGAGCCTAATGGTGTGGTGATAGCGTGTCATCGTGGATATTAGTCGACGCAATGTTTACGAGTTTGAGAGTAACTTTTGCACCCAATATATTTTGTTACTTATTGAAGTGGACCCAATAGTTGAAACTTGGAGGCCTTATTAATTAAACTAATCATTTTAAGATTGATTACTTAGTTTCAAATAGTTTATATTATATATAGAACCGATAAGATGCAATCTTAGTTGAAAAAAAAAAATGTATGTAAATATTAAAATAAAATAAAAAAGTTGGCTGGAAACACTATGTTAAATATATTTTAAAATAATTTAACTCGGAGTTCGAATTTCAAAAAAGGTCGCAGTCATTTTCATGCACAATTTCGATCGCACAATAGTGGACGCATCAGTTTGCACCAAGGTTTATTGGAAAGCAATCGTGCGATAGGATATATTTTACATACGAACCTGTTGCGGCACTCTTCAAAGCATATAAGTTCCAACAATAAGATATAACAATTTAATACACTCATTTGCAAAAAAAACGGGCGGTTTCGATTTTCTTCCTGGCTGAAAAAAATAAAATACCAAAAAGGTTTTAATCATTTGAACATGTTACTGGCCAGTTATAAAAGTGCCATAATGTTTATAAGAGTACATTCCAAATTCAAATTTTTGACTGAGCCTGGTTTTCAAAGAAAATAACTTTTAACTACATTTTGTGGCGCGAATTCCCTATAGTTAATATCGACTCTAATTAACTTTTTGTCAATTTTTATTAAATTATCTGGTGTCCTTGACATTTAAAAGTATTGTTATTGCTGTTTAGCAATCTCGAAAATGGTAGATAAAGTGATAAAAGCGAGCAAAATTATTGCGCTGCTTGAAGAAGGTTGCAGTCAATGCTTCGTGGCTCAGAGGCTAAATGTGAGTCGGTCGACAGTTCAAAGGACCTGGCAGCGCTATCAAGAGACCGGTTCCGTCAAGAGAAGGCCTGGTTCTGGCAGAAAGACATGTACCGAACCACGGGATGATCGTTTTCTAGTTAGTCAAGCGTTGAGAAATCGCAAATCTTCTTATGTGGACCTCAAGAACACCCTCGAAGAAGTAAGAAATGTGCAAATTAGTCTATGGACGGTCAGGAGGAGGCTTCTCTCTGCTAATATACACAGTCATCGCCCGGCACGTGGCCCTAAATTACTCCGTGGACATCGAGTTGCCAGGCTTAGCTTCGCTCGAAATTGTGTGTCATGGACTCATGAAGACTGGGATAGGGTATTGTTCTCCGATGAAGCCAGGATATCTCTGCATGGTGAAGACCGACGTCGGCGAGTGCTACGTAGACGAGGAGAACGCTTTGCAGAGGCATGTTTTGAAGAAATCACACCTTATAGAGGGGGCTCTGTTATGTTTTGGGCAGGAATAAATTCTATGGATCGTACGGAGTTAGTCTTCATCGAAAACGGTACACTGACTGGACACCGATACATAACGGAAGTTCTAATTCCTTATGCACAACCCGCTTTAACCGCTCTTGGCGAAAACTCAATTTTTATGGACGACAACGCTCGCGTCCACCGGTCTGGCGGTGTGGATGCGTATATGCTAGAAGTCGGAATTCGTCGTTTGGACTGGCCAGCTAGAAGTCCGGACCTCAATCCCATAGAGCATGTTTGGGACGTTCTGAAGCGACGAGTGAGATCAGTGCAGCCGGCTCCGCAGACCATCAGAGAGCTAAAGAATGTGATTACCGCGGAGTGGGAACGTATTCCCCAAGAAACCATAAAATATATACTCACTAGCATGCCCAGACGAATGCAAGCTGTGATTTCAGCAAGAGGGGGTCACACTCAATACTAAACTTTTATCTGCTTTTAATGTATTCAAGAAAAACAAAGAAATTAACGCGTTTCATTTTTATTTAGCGAGCAGGTACAATCATAGTATTTTGATCTTAAACATTATTTCTTAATAATTTAATTAAAATGTTATGATAAAACTGATGAAAACTTTTCCTTCCTAATTAATTTATAAAATTGTGAGGATAACAATACCTAAAATTGTCAAACAAACTAATAGTAACTATAAAATAGTTCTTTGCTTAAGTGCCCGTTTTTTTTGCAAAAGAGTTTATTTACTTTCACTAGAGTTTAGCTTTAATACCGTCCTTCTTTGTTTAAATACGAGTAGATACTTTAAATCGTCTTGACGCGGCTTTAGAATTAATTTTGTTCTATATATAACTCAGCGATATACGTCAGCACTTCATTATGATTGATGAAATCGTAATTATGAGTTTATATTACCGGAAGCCACCTACTACTCTATAGGAATAGGTCCTGTTTGATTTAGTAAAAAAAAAAGAAAAAAAAAGTAACTTTTAAAATTCTCTTGATCGATTCGTTGACGCAATAGCAATATATTTATTTTACCGATTTAAAAATGTACGAAGTTTATTAGTTCTCGGGAAAAATACGAAACAATTCCATTCATCGGACAATAAAAGCTGGAGTTATTTCCAGTCACTACAATCATTAAGACGTCTGCCTACCTCAAAGAGATTTTATGGATCGTTTAGCGGTTGGCCGTTGCTGTAAATGAATTATTTTCAGGCGAGGTAGCCGTTTGAAGTATTCCCATAGTTATAAAGTGTAACAGGTATTAGTAATCGTCTGTACTACTCCATACAAATATATTGCGTCTAAAAGTTTAAAAAAAAAATGGAATATTCAAATATTAATAAAAAATTCTAAAAGCATTGACTCGTCTCATAGCCTCCGTCGGTGACAGGAGGACATGATTTATAAACTGTCTGTAAATAATTAGTTTAAGTTTTGCATTGTAAAAATGTATAATTGTCAAATTTCGAAATAAATATAATATTAAAAATAAATAAATAAATATATATATATATATATATATATATATATATATATATATATATATATATATATATATATATATATATATTAGGTCTTTTTTTTTTCGCTGGGAAATGCATTTACGCATTCCGCCGCCCGAAAACGACGGGTATGTGGGACTCGCTGGCACGGCAGAACGTGCCAGAATACCGCACTAAAACCCAGCGGTGCCCTCATCGTCGTAGTGGGGCGCCACGGGATCTCTTTCGCATGCAACCGTGACGCCCCGACGGTTGGCCCGCCTATGCGGGCCGCCTTCGCCTATTATATCGCCTGGAAATAGAGCGCTCACGGTGCCCGCGAGCGCTCTATTTCCCTGATGGCGAGTGGGAGGATAATAGGTGCCTCTCCCACTCTATTGCGGAGGGTGAATAATGAGAACGGCGTCTCCTTCCCCCGGTCGTCTCCTGCGGAGCGGGTTAGCGTTAGCGTCTGCTTCACGCTCCCGCTCCGCGGCCTCCTTCAATGCCATGACCTCCTCATAGAAGGAGGCCACGGCTGACCAACACCTCTCGCTGCCGAGCATGCAGCGGACCACGCTAGACAGCGAAAGGTCTCCGCCTATCACGGCCACCAGAGCATGGCGCTGGGGCCCCCAAGCGGCGCACTCCTCGAGAGTGATATATATATTATATATAAATAATTTACCGGTGGGAGGGATGCGCTGTGCCGCGCTCCCGGCTGCATGGGTACCACCATCTTGCTTATTTTTCCCGTGAAACAGCTTTGCTGTGTTTCGGAGAGAAGGGCAAGACAGGCAGTGTAATTACTGGCACCGAGACTAACACCTTATGTCTCTGGATAGGCAACACATAAATGAGTTGCCTGGGCTAGTTCCAGCTAAACTGGTTTATGTTCATGGGCGACGTCAACCACTTACCATCAGGTGGAACGTCTGCCAGTTTGCCTATCCAACTAACATAAAAAAAAAAAATATATATATATATATATATATATATATATATATATATATATATATATATATATATATATAAATATTATATATTAAACGAGATTTTAATTATTTTTGATTTAGATAGATTTATGGAAGAAGAATTCAGGCTGTAAAATATCACTCTATGATAAGAAGAAAGCCAAGTAATGATTATTGATCAATAGCACAAATGGTTCAAAGTACATTACAAATAATTCGCAAGATATATTCAAGATATATTTCGCAAGACATATGTATAAATAATTATAATTCGCCAGAAGATTATAAATTTGTTGACTAGTACGATTTAAAGAAAATAATATTTAATACAAAAAATTATTTTATCACAATCTCCATTATTTAAATAGCTTCTGAAATTCTATGAAGCAGCAGAAATGAGTACCTAAATTAAAAAAAAAATTGCTATAAAATTCTACTTTGTACGGAGATTCACCACCAATTTTATAACGTTATAGTCGTGTAAAAAATTCTAGCGGAATTAAAATTAATGCTCTTCTTAAATGCAGTAAAAAAAAAGTTTATAACGTAGTTTACACAGTTACGCGGCAAGCATCATCTCGACTATAACGGAACTGGTTAAATGATACCGATCTTAATTTCAGGAGACCTCTGAATTTTAATTGGGTTACACAATTATGCTAATGTTTACATATTACTGTTTATAATTTGTAAGTAAATGTTGTTATTCGACAGTAAAAATGTTGTAATCACATTTTTTTCTAATTTAAAATCTTCTTTTTTATACGAGCATTAATGTGCTGCTTAATAGATTTTTTTTTATTACCAATAGACGTACATAAATTGGGATAAAGTAATAACATTTCAAGAAAAAAATATTTACGATTTAAACTTTAAATTGTTTGATATCAAAAAGTCAGTGGAGTTGGAAATAAAAACAAAGGCAGTATCGTATTGGGAACGTCCAACTCGCGAATGTTTAAAGCTGGTTTTGTTACGGATCATCAGCACAATTGTTCCTTTTCAAACAACATTCGATATTTATTTTTTTCCTTTATGACTCTTCAGCGCCGGCACTCGTTATTTAATTTTTCTGTAGTTTATTTAATCCACAATTACGTTGCAAGCAAGCGACTGTTTGTTATTTTCAAGGGGAACATTCTCGACAGTGAATTTCGTTTTTAATTAAATTATAGCCTTATAAAAGTTAATAAAAAAAATCTTAATGTAAAATTAATTAATAAATCGGATACAAAATTAAATATAAGATTGTCAATAATCAAATGACTCACTTGATCGGAGCAGAAAGGTAATCTTGCGGTTTTATTTCGAGTTCCTTAGATGAGTGTTTTTCAAGCACTTTTATGTTTGCAATCCATCTTGTACTTTGCGGGGAAAGAAACCGCCCGAGGAAAAATGAATGTGCATTTGGGGATATTAAAAAAAACATATTATGTGTATATACATTATCGGATCACAGAAATATGATGCACTCACTATTTCTTAGCAAGGTTATTCACAAGTTTCTTAAACTATCCTAATTTATTATGAAAAAGTTAATTTTCATGTTCTTGGTACGTTATCTAGGTTATGTAACTCTCACTTGTTCAGACGGCAAAAACGTTATACATACAAATATTAAATTGCAGAGACTTTTATATTTGATTATTATTATAAAATCCTTACCGTATTATTAACATTAATATTATTACTATTAGTTTATACTTATCTTCACCTGATTTAATTTGTTTTAATTAAATTAATTTAATTAAAAGTCTATAACGGATTTTATCGCCTTTTTTTTTAAAAAAAACTTTACAGTTTAACGAATCCGAATAATTATTCGGACACCCACCACCTCAGTCCCCCGAGACCATGGACGCTGTAAAGGGTCCGAAACGTCGGGAAATAATTTAAATCGTTAAACTGTAAAGTTTTTTTTTTAAATAAACGCGATAAAATCCGTTATAGGCTTTTAATTAAATGAGTAAAATTCGCGTAAATATAAAAGAACAGTAAATTAGATTTAGATCAATTTGATTTGATTAATATAGTATAGCTGATTTTCAAATGGCGCATGTTGTATTTTCCTACAGATTATAATAATGTGACACTTAGTTATATATTTTATATATTATGTAAAATTGTGTATGTGGAAATATGCACATTGTTCAAGAACCAAAAAATAAATTATATCTACCAATCTGAAATTACACAGCGTAGAGATAACAAAAATATAGTTGAAGTTTTTTATAGTAGAAATGTGATAATAAAATATAAATTTAGTTTCTCCATTACGTTTTCACGCCGATGATTGTCATATATATATATATATTACAGTAAGGATATTTATGTCAATAACATTGCCAAATAATATAATGGTAGATTTACATAACGTAAGGGTAACCAAAAGTAATCCTTCCTCGTTAACACCAAACATTTTTCGGTATGTTATCCGATACATGACTTGCTGTTCTAAACAGGATGGATGCAGTACATGATGTTCGCTATGGAGGAAATTGTATTTTTGGACGTTATCCAAAATTTTTAAACAAACTAATGGATACATTTATTAAATTGAACGTAACACTTTAATGAAACAAAATAATTAATGGATTCAGAGTTATTTAAATATTATAACTTAAATCGTTTTCGAAGAGATATTTCATATTTATTGAGTTAATATTGTTTCAAGTAATTCCCTTGTTCAATAAACGAAAAGCAAAATTATTAAAAAACTTTACCTCGTTCTATGAAATTGAAAAGTGCTTAACGTGTTCGAAGTATCATCTCATGAGCTGGAAATTCACGAAATTATACAATTGAAAGATCGAAAGCTCTCGAAAAATAGATTGAATCTGCTTCTACTTATTTTAAGGGCTATAGTTGACTCAATTGGAACAAACTATGAAGAAGAATTTATATGTATTGCGTTCTTTAATTATATTCGATAATGAGATTGAGTTGGTTTTGTAAAGCATTTTTTTTTGTGATAAAAGTTGCTGATTGAAGTCGGGTAAGACCGACATATTATAGTAAATCACGAGATGACTTTGTTTACAGTATAAGTTGGTGTTAATAAAATCTCTATGAAAGTGTTAGAAAAAAAAAAAAAATAAGAACGATTAAACAAATTAAGGTATGTAAAGTTCTACCGCATCAATAGAAAAGTTTGTTCTTTTGAAGTTATATTTTATAAATATAAATGTATAGAACCATATGATTGGCAGGCGTTCGTTCGTGCAGGAAAACATTTTCACTTTCAATATTATGCCGCTCTTCGGTAAACAATATTGACGTCCAACAAAAAAGTCTCCTTCGTTCTTTATACTTGTCTTTATTGAACTTCACAGTGTCTTCATTGTGGGACAATATGTGGTTTTATTGTTGTTTATTTAACTAACGCCATTAGCGTTAAGAAAATCTTCAGGTTTTTTTAAATAGATTTTATTTCTATTATAAGCGCTTTTTTGAGGTCCTGCAATTGATGGTAGTAGTTTTTTTTTTCATGTTTAAAATTATCGTTCTTCAAGGAACACAGTTTATTTGTTACACTAATTGACGTTTACCATAGTCATTGCGGTTTTATTAGTGTTGAGTTTCGACATTTTCAGATTTGTTGTTTAAGCGTGATGCTTAATGGCCTTACAGCCTTATACTTATAAAAACAAACAAACATTTTTTTCGAGATTTAAACAAATAAACTCAACTAGTTTATTATATCAAACAATGTTTTTTTTTTTACTTTTGTTATCTAAAATTAGTTCATTATATAAATAGAAATATCTAACAATTCAAATCCATCCGATATCGATGAGATCTTTTTAAATTTACCTTTGCATTTCTCTACAGAATACGTGTCTATCTAATGAATGTCGATCAAATATCGAATCGGCTACTGTTTGCTCCGTGTACACACATGCCCGTTCAATACCATCTCTCGGAGTATGAATCCATATATATGAATCCGCAATATGCGTATATATTTCATGATATTGAATTAGTAGCGAACACATCTGGTCTGGAATTATTTTAATCAATGTAATATCTCATTCTATTCTCAATACGGAGTGTATGGTTATGATTTATATCATGTCATTTTGCTCTTAGGTTTTGATGAATATTTTAAATGACTCCAAAAATAATGAGGTTTTGTTTTCGGGTTTTTGTATGTAAATCGATATGATAAACTTTTCTGGTCCACTTTGTATTCATAAGGTGGTGCATAGAATTATGGTGCTGATCTGATGACGAAATTTGGAGATATATGGGAGAATTTAATAATTGTTAAATCAAAATAATAATAAAATTATTTTTATTTATATTGTAGCCTATTTTAAGTCATTGAATATATTTACATGGTAACTTATAATTTTTAAATTTAGTTAGAATTATAATTCCGATGACGTTGTTTCGGTTCGGAATCCTAAAACGTACCGTTTAATGACTATGTGTACTACGAGTATAATAAAACTGTATATTTTCAAAATATCTTTAATGTCCAATTCTGTACATTGAGGGTATTTTGAAAATATTTTGAACTCTATAATTGATAGTGATACCACCACAAAGGGATAGCAATTGCAAAAAAAGTCGCCGGAAAAGCTAGTACTTTAATTATATATCATAAGCAACGAAACCCAAATAGCAATTAGTAGATATTATCGTCAATTGGTTGACGATAAAACATAATAATCGAGATTAGTATATTATGTTAGTTACAATCATAGTGTCATGTGTCTTACAGTTTGTTACCATGGGGTGATGCTTCATACACTGTGAATGTACAATATTTATCATGCAAAGAAGGCTATTCGCGGCAATTATGATCTTGGAGCCCAAGTCTCCTTTCGGGTTGTTTTTAATATGATAGACATACTTACAATTACATCACAGTATATTTATAATAATATTATAATCTAATATTCATAAAAATATTATACCGTATATAGAATCAGTCACATACATAGTATAAATACGAGAAGGCACGATAAAATTGTAGCGCCATGTTTCCGACTTCGAAAATTAAACGTCTCCTTTGTTGGCCAAGGTGTACGCATACATAATAAAATCCCACAAACGATTTCATAATAGCCAGTAAATAAATTTAAAGTTTACATTAAAAATACTTAATTAGTCAAAGCACATTTAAATTCAAAATTATGTATTGATTGTTTTTTTAAAAGAATAACTGTTGAGTTTCTTGCCAATCGTTCTCAGAAGAATCTGTATTCCGAATCGTACTTGAATAAAGTTTTTTTATTATTTTTATTTTCGTTGATTGTCATTCAAAACAATAACTATCTAGTTTTTAAATACAAATTTTGAGCAAGAATTCATTTAAATGTCCACAAGATATATTTTATATTTAAAGCCACATTTTAGGTTTGGCATATGAAAAATAATTTTACAACTAAACGACATGTAAGTAATACAAAACTTACCACGTATAACATTTGCCAAGAAAAATCTTACTTTTGACGCGTTCTTTTATAACACTAAAAGATTTCCTTTTATGTATTCGAGTCCCTTTGGAAATTCACATGCAAAGCAAAAGTAGTAGGAAAAATTTTCACCCACATTAAAATCTTAGAAACTTAGGAGAACTGTTCGTGTCCCTATTTCTCTTTGAGGAATCCTCTTCAAACATAGGTATAAGTTTGTAACGGGCAGAAGTCAGAATTTACTAGCTTATTCGATTTTCTTTCGACTTTTTATTCAATTGCAATAAACCCAAAAAAAAAACCTATGAATTTTACAAACAAAAACCCTTTAACTAACAATATGTAAATATTTATATTAATAGAATTGTGAATAACATACAGGAGTGTATTTGCTAGCTCGAGGCCCCTATACTCGGAGGCCTCATATAATTGATACGGTAGAAAATAGACCCTTGTTTAAAACGACCGTATAACGCAGCGACAATGCGATCTTATTCCATGTGGTCGGATTCAATTCTCTTACGGCTAATTGTACTGGTTTTCCCTTTACTACAAATACCTGCTTTTCTAATATATAATATATTACTATAATACATTACCTCTAAATAGAATAAGTAGTTATTTTAATAATTTGTTTGGCCTTTGATCCAAAAACGCTGAACTTACTTTAAGGGAACTTGTCAAAATTTTAATTTATGAAAGGTATTAATGAAGGTTCCGCGCAAAAAAAAATCTATTACATATAACGCAGATCAAGTTTCGGGTTGATTACATAAATTCAAACAAAGCACAGAATTCAAATATTCTACCATCCTTTTTTCAAACCTTTTCTTCTTTCTTCATTCTTCTTTTTCCTCGATTAATCTAGTGTGACTATCGTAAAATTGTACGTAAAAGATTTCTTTTATTTTAGTTTAAAACTTAAGAGATCGACAAATTACTGTTAACTATCGACGATCGCTACAATCGGGAAAACCTCGATCGACAAATACCCGATAGACTCCAATGAACTATTCCAATTAAATTAAACGAAATTCTCAAGTCGTCTTCTATTTTAATTGTCGCAAGTCCTAGAATGCTTAAAACCTTTTGTTTTTTTCGACGAACTATTTGAAGAATTAAGTAATTAACTTTGAGGTATTTACGAGTGTTAAATGTAATAAAATTAAACAGATTAAATGTGCTTGTAAGATTATATTAGACTAGTCAATCACGCAATTTTAATCACGTTTACGCTAATGGTTCCAGCTCAGTTGAGATGATGAGACACAGCATGATATTTATCGTCGAAGTTAGAACTAAGTCTATAAGCTATATAATTATATTAAGCTTTATAAAAAGTTCTACAATTCCTCTGTGAGCATGTAAATCAGTCGGTTCCGAATATTATTATTAATATGAGATAGCGATCGTTACTCATTGTAGAGAAATTACCCGCTAACCCGCAGTAGTATCCCGTCGAGGATTAGGTTTAAAGCCATCTCGGCTATAGAAGAGGTATTGACCTAGCTGTGTAATATTTACAGATTATTTGAACATAAATAAATAAATATCTATTCAGGGTAAAATAGAAAAAAAAATAAAAAGAAAACAAACATAAACATTAATAGAATTATGGAAAACAAAGATCTAGTTTTATTGCAAATTTCTGCGCACTAATTTTGATATTATTTCTCTTACAATATAATATGTTACTGTTTGGCACTAAAAATCAAATCATGAAATTATCATTATCACCTTTAAATTTTATGCTTTATTTTCTTCTGAGTTTTTGCTACTGTTTGATCAAGTTTTCTTCTATTTTTACATTAAGAGGATAACTTTGCATGTCGTGTTTGCTTTAATATGGTTGTAAATACATTTAGAAATGTATTCTATAATAAAATTAATATTGTAATGTATAATAAATGTAACAACTGCTAGGAAACCTTAATAATAAATAAATAAATAAAAGCGTAATAATAAGTATTTACAAAAATATTCACCATATAGAACTGGATTACATAAATATTGGATGGTATCGATTGTGGTTACTGTTCCGTTCCTATAATATAATCAGAATTTTAAAATAAAACACTTATCCCCACGAAGATAAATTAATGAAGACAAGAATGAACACAATAACAGAGTAAAATAACTAAAGTAACTTTAACGAGGTAGAGATTCGTTAATTCATAGATAACATATATCATGTTATGGGTCATCAAACACGAATTGGAACTATAATACTCGATTTAACAATAGTTTAACAGTACGATGTGAGAAAGAGACTTTATTCTTCACTTTTAAGTAAATATTAATTGGAGTCGATTCAAAATTAAATTCAAGCTATAGCTTATCTTCATGTTTTTCTTGCTTGCTTCATATTTATCATACATAAGGTATATTTAAACAACCATTTTTAAGTATGTCCGTCTTTGAAACAATTTGACAACGACTATTAAAATTTTACAAAGATGCCCAAAATGTTTATGAAATTATCATCTTTTAAGTCGAGACATTTAAAGTTTGCTATAAGGCTATAATACAACGTGAATGCTTAAAATTTGTATCTTAATATGCCTAATGCCCATTTACAAAATATTTTTTTTTATTTACTTACAACAACATAATAAATATATGTACATATTACTGAATAAAAATTTTTAACTTCGTAAACAAACCACTTACACTTACAGACGTGTTTACAAAATTGATATGCAAAGCGTACGACCCCATGCCACGTCACACTGTGGCCTCAGATGAAAGCCTATTCGTATGCGAAGTCAGCGAGTCTTGTTTAAGATAGCCGGCCACAGTCAGATGTTTCTATATTTTCTTTATGTATTAAAATAGTCCGAAAATATCTAACAGCGTTTTTTATTAAAAGATTAGTCTATTTTCTCACAATATGTGACATTATTTGATACTTTTGAGGAATGTTATAAGTTTTCTACACACTAATACAAAAATAAAAAAGAAAATTCAATACGTAATATCTAAGTTGCATCAGTTGCAACAAGCGGTAAAATACTTGCTAAAGTTCATGTTAAATAAAGAACGTTTAACGTAAAAATATACAATATGAAATTTTCAGTGGCCAAATCGAATAATACTGAACGGAGTCGGAGGCGACTTTGACATATATATCTATATTTTTAACATTGCCTTAAAGAAAGTAGCGGAGCAGTGACTATAACTATAAAATGCTCGAAACATGCAAAACTGTCAAGCAAGGCGAGTCTCATATAAAAGTATCAGTTGTAAATTTAATTTCCTTGAAAATATATTAGCAGCTTGCCCGAGCTGAGCCCAAGGTCCATCCTCCATCCTCAAGAATCACTCTATCTATTGGTGAAAACCGCACGAAAATCCGTGCAGTAGTTTTTGAGTTTATCACGAACAGACAGACAGGCAAACAAACGCGGCGAAGCACTTTGTTTTATTTATAATACGTAGTGATGATCTGTCCCCTGTGAAACCTGAACTTTAACTTGAATACAATGAACATGAAACGAGTATTCATAATAAAGGAATTTCAATAAAGTATCAACCGGGTTTAATATACTCGTAAACTGACCTCGAATGTATTACTGAATGTTTTTCATATAAAATTGTATTCGAAGAATTTAAAAATTTATATCCGGATTTCAGAATAAGTGGGCGGATTATCTCGACAGAGTTGGTTCTGATAATAACAAATTTTCCCGAAAGATAACCTGAAAAGCTTTTTTCTTGTTTTAATTATAATATTTAAAAGAGTTTTAACTGGATTACTTTGGCAATTCGAGCGAATATGGGTGAATGATTTAATAACAACATGTTTTATTGAAATTTTTAAATGAAATATATTTATTTTCTACACGCGCTTATAGATATAAAATAAGACAGAGAATATAATTATAATTAAATAAAAACGACGCATTAGTAGGTGGCCATAATTATAAAATAATATAGGTAGACTTAAGACTAAGTTGGTCAATAAAGCAAATGGCTCTAAAAATTAATTGTGAACTAACATTTTATGATATATACCTATGTTTTTTAACTCGTATTAATGATGATTAAAAATTAGTGAAACAATATAAACATGAAACAAGAAATAAGGTTTCTTATAATTTGTATTAAAATAATGTTGAATGAATTAAATTGAACTGAATGAGTTAAATGAATTATATTAAAAAGTTGTGTAACATCGTATCGTTTATGAATTAAACAAATTACCTGTGTCAAGAATAATAAGCAAGATCCCTGACTAATATTTTTATAATAGTTGTTATGTATCATGTAAATAAAATGTATTGCTATTGAAATACAAATAAATTTGACGTAGTAAATTTCAAGTACCTAAGTATTGAATAGCGGGCCAGTAACGAATTTTTCATTCTCGCCGTACTCCGACAAACTTTTCTCGGAGTAAATTGTTTTTAAATTATTTCCGTCTATTAAAAACAATTTTATTGTATTTTTTTATATTGCCAGTTTTTTTTTCGATCAGCGATTGAAATTCTTTCTTGATTTGGGCTGCAAAATATTTGAATTTTGCACTGAAGACAGTGAAGTACATGGTGGTGACATTAAGTAAAATTAGTCCCTGATTTCATGTGTCTCATTGTTCAACGAAAAAAGAAATAACAATGTAACGTATTGAAGTCGTCCAGGATATCATTCCATCCATTCCATTTTCATTATCTCCGTTGTTAAGATACGGAAAAAAGGAATGGGCGGACTTTTTGTACACGGTGTATTGTTTTTCAAACGTACTAATGGCATAGGTAGTATAAATATATCTCAATATTTTAATTTTGCCAAGTGCATGAGATAACGTGAATAATACTAGTTTCGAGTCTCAACACATTGGATGACGTTTATCATCTGCTCCAGCTGTATGAGTCGTAGTGAGATATTTTATATTATATAGCATTATTTGGTAAATAGTTTATCATTGTATTGGGCTCATACTTGCGTAGGTTACTGATGTTATCTTAATCAACGATTGACACTTAACCTGAATAACTTAAAAAGAAGATTGAATAGACCGTTTTCTAACTCGCCGTTAAAAAAAAAAAGAAAAAAGAAACGCTCTGCAACCTTATTTTTGATTTCTTGTAGGGAAAAAAATCATGCGAAAAAAAGTTTATCAAAAAGTAAAAGTAATTTTTTAATTTTCATTATAATAACTATACATTGACATTTATATTTGTACATATTTGTCTAAAATAAAATCATTCACAAGTTAAGCTTACCGTTATTCTCACGAGTGAAGAATAGCTCTCCTGAGGAATATTGCTTGTTTGAAAATAAAAAAGCAACTTAACATTTACTTAACTTAGTTTTAAAATACAAAGTCTGTATGTTATGAGCTACAGCTCGGTCAGTCGGTCATGGTTTTACCGACATATGAGCACGAGTATTATGCGCGGCTTGAATTCATTTACCGGCCACGAAGACACTTGCAAGTTAGTATGGAGTTTAGAAACCAACACAACTAGGTTATATAGGTCGTGTTGATTAAACGAATATGAATTTTATTCTAGTAATAATAAAGATATGGTCTGATGACTGTTCTGGTGTAGTGGTGTGAGTAGTCGCCTTAGCGCCGCGCGTCGACGGTTGCGGGTTCGATTCCCGCTCGGGACAGATATTTGTATTTGTACAAATATTTGTTTCCGATCTTGGTGTATGTCCTTGTGGATATTAGACCCTTATTTAGAGAATTGTTCATATGAAGTTAACTCCAGTCGTGATTCGGAGATAAAACACACGGTTTTTTAGGGTTCCGTACCCAAAGGAATATTCACTGAATATTGAGTTATATTATTAACTTTAAAAATAAATAATTAAATTAAATTAAAATAAAGTTAATGTTTAAGGATTCAGGTTTCTCATACAACAGACATGACTTTTTGCCGTTTTTATAGATAATGGTGTTTCTGTTGTATTGTTTGAAAATATGGAGTTCTGTCAAAATGTAATATTGTACAAAAAAGCCTTATGACCGGTGCGTCTATTGTCTTCTTAAATGAGTAACGATAATGAGTAAATAGCCTTTATTGCGAGGTATTAAAGAACATTACGATATAGAACTACGAAGACGAATATTTTTTATAGATAATAATAGTACGTACGGAGCCCTTCGTGCGCGAGTCCGACTCGCACTTGGCCGGTTTTTTTTAAATAATTGTACGTAAAGAAAATGTATAATAATTGTTGGTCTACCAGTGAGTATCGCTGATCGTGACGCTTGCAACAGTGCCGATAAATCGAGAACACAAAATGATCAATGACAAACATTGTAAATATTCCAATTGTGATAGGCCGTGTTCCGATATATACTGGGAGCACTGCCCAGTGCTGTCAGTACTGAAAAATTCGTTCCGTTATAGACTGCCAGTACACTTCCGCAGTATGATAAAGAAATATATGACGAAAAGTATATATCGTAAAACGGCCATCATGACTCTTGCAACAGTGCCGATATAATATTGAAAACACAAAATGACCAATAACTAACATTGCAAATAATTCATTTATAGTTTTGGATATATTTATTATTATTGACTGACGAATTTTCTTAACTAAAAAAATATTGTTATTTTCGAATATCACTCGATAAAGAGAAACTTTAAATATTACTGACGGTAATTTAAAACATAATAAATGAGCTAATCTTTTATCTATAGGTAAAATATTAAAAAATTACATAAAAGTTTAAATCTGTTGTAACGCGGCACATTCGCTTAAACTCTTACGTATATTAATAAAATAAAATAAGGACAGATTGATTTGTAATCAGCGACAGTAAAGTATTGAATTTTCAACAGAAGAACAACTCTTTGTCCATCACTGTGACATTGCATAATAAGCAAAACAGCTCGTATTATGAGTTCGTAGTCAAAAATTAAACATTTTTATTCACCAAACACTTATTCATTGTGAGTGAGATGATGGAGCTCCGCCAAAATTCAACACGAAAAAAAAAAATATGGCCGACACAACCGGCTAATGGAATATTCCGCTAAATGGATTTTCAATTGGAGTGCGAGTCACTGAAAGTTCTTCAGATGGACGGATACCGTGTTATATCTGAATAATGATCGGACATTAGAAAAATTGTAAAAAAAAATAATTTTAAAAAGACATTCTTAATAATAAAAAATAAAAATAATAAATAATATGTATAACTGTTAACTGAAGTAACAGAAATATGAAAGTTTCCAAATTTGTCTGCCGGCACAGAGCCCTAGACAAGCAAACAAAAGCGTGTACGATATTTTTCTTAAAGCCACTTAGAGCACAAAGATATCCTTTTTATTTTAAACAGAACAAGAGGACATACAATAACTATCGATATTCCTAAACTATGTCATATTTATTATGATATAATCGACTTGAAATACACACTGGAGACTTGTCAAAAGAATGTTATATTGAAAACTCACAAAAAAGAAAAAGTTAAGACTTCACTTCAAAACAATGTACAAGGCATAAGAATTATAAGAAATAAAAATTCTCATTTAAAACGTAAAATGTATAGAAATGCAAAATTCGCAATGCAACGTTATGAGATCTCATTTAAACTAACGATATTGTATCTTAGTATCATTATTAACTAATTAATATAAGATAATATCGACTTTAACAATAATTACGATGGATTAACGCTGTGGTTATAATAACTAGCTGCTGCACTAGCAGTTATGATAAATCTCGATGATGGGGTCTTTAAGCGTTAGAAGTTTACTTGTTTTTTATTAAAACATCTTTATTTTATACATTTTATGTTTTTAATGGGATACATTAGATCCTGGCTACTATATGTTATATTGCGTTTCTAAACTTTATAGCTACACCTTCATTTCTATTAGCCGTTTCGAAGGTATATAGGTTTTACCTTTCCTCAATAAAAATATTTTATAGAGCAAGAAGAATCGTTAAAGTAGGACCAGTCCCTAGATTATGAGATATTCTGAAATTTTCTCAAACCTACGAATTCGATAAAATAAAAATAATTAAATATAAATAATGTCGATGTCTGTTTCAAATTTAAAACGTTATTCTAAGTCTGCTGCAGTCACAACAAAAATATCAACTTAACTTTTGTTGTTTTAAATGTCTTTACTATCTTAGACGTTCGACGTGATATTTAAACAATTTTAGTGTCTAAGGAGACAGCGAAATGTCCGCTAAGCAGAGGTTTGTATTAACTCTAAAGGTGGTATGAACTCAGATGGCATGGCAGTCATAAAAGTTATCCCACGCGTAGGGTTACCGACCCTGATTCTAAAGACTTAAACTAGTGCAATAATTATTTTTTCATTAAAATTGTTTTAAAGAAGGCATTTCGAAATGAAATCATAACTAAAATATAAAAATTCAATAAAATATATTAAAAAAATAGACTTAAATCCAAGAATAAATAAACGATAATTAACATACTATTTTGAAGTTAAAATGATCAAAATTTTTGCTTCTTTTCATACTATTTTAATCGTATTTTTATTTTATTTGATGTTTTTTATTGAAGCAAGACAAGTATAATAATTAAGAAAGGGAAAAACTAGCAGCAAGAGTCATATTGAATTACTTTTTACCTGACTATCATTTAATTTTCCTACTTAAAACCTCCAGGTTTTTTAATCAAGTCATTACAAAACTTTTATGGAATCGACTGGAAACGATAGCAAAAATTAGGATTGGTCCAAAAATGTCAAAAGTCGTTAAAAACAATATACACATGACGCAACTTATTAATTTTATTAGTTTTTCAATTAATATCCTAATATTTTCATTAGGGAACCATTTAACCAGCAGCCTAAATTCTGATGAGCAGAGCCGCAGATTTCAATCCTTTAAGAGCTTGAGCTTCATAAGGAATTGAGCTTCATGATAAATTGCGAAGCTTTTTTTTAGATTTTGAACATATAATTTATTTTTAAAATCCTAATTTTTTTTTATTTGTACATTTTTCATCAATATTTCCAACAGTACAAATAGTAATATATTTTTGTTTTTAGGTTGATTACCTTTAATTGGATTCAATGATCAAGTTTGATAAAATTGATAAAAGCCAACCTTTCGCTTTTGATAGACGTTAGTATAAAATATTAAGAGTGTACAATTTTCTAAGTCAAAGTGATTTCTGGCTAAGACAATATTTTTTTTATTTATTTATTTATATAATAATTCACTTTCAGCTTTTATCAAATCTGGCATCACGATCTTGGAATATTTTTCACCATTTTTCATGATTATTTTTACTATTCATTTCCATTGCGTTATTGTGATAGCTGTGGGCGTTATACGGGTAGTGTTGGTTCAAATAACGAAAAGTGAAATTTGCAATCAAGATTATGTGTTTCAAATTTACAATAATCATTCAGTACTTTATTATACAATGTTATGGCACTTTACTTCATAACCACTATGTATATATATATATATATATATATATATATATATATATATATATATATATATATATGTGTGTGTGTGTGTATGTGTGTGTGTGTGTGTGTGTGTCGGAATATATATAAATTGATTGAAATATATGTCACCCCTATATCCCGGCCGGCACTCCTTAGTTGCCGTGGTTTAACCTTAAACGTAAAAGTTACGACCGTTCGTCTTAAGAGTATATGGACCAAGGTGCAATGAAACATTGATTGGGCATTGTGGAGTTATTTATACGTGACTCACAATAATATAATCCTTATAAATGGTTAAGGATAAATAATTGTAATATTCATTACAAAACACTACATTAAAATATGAAGCTACTACATTACAATGGTGCTGTTTATACGTTTACTAAAATCTTCTTAAAAATTTTCTTTTTACTAAACAACTGTACATTATATTTCTTATTATCTAATTGTAAAATTTATTACCCTGGTTTTGTTTATTGAATTTTTTTTCTTCTTTTTTATAAAATTAAATAATAAATAAGCGTGTATAATTGGATTTCAAACATATATTTTAGAATATAATTAATTTATTGGAATTGTTTGAAATTATAAAATATTTAAAATTTTATCCTATCTTATAAAATATAAAACGCTGTGTAAAATATAAAACCCATATTTCGATATATTTTCTATGGTTTAGAAATGTAATTATGTCTGACGGCATCAATTACAATGACTTTTACACTTTAAAAATATTTTTGAGACTTATCTTACATAAATTCATTATCTTATATAATAAATATTATTAAGATATGATTGTTATTTCATTAAATGGGTAATTATGAGCTGCAAAACGACATCAAATTGTAAAACTAGCTACATAGATCTTAACCCGAAAGTCGCGCGGTCAATCTAGGCTAGCATATCATACGTACAGACACTGCAGAAATTGTATCGGAAAAAATTCAAATATATTTATATTCACCAACCCAGAGTGGAGAGACATGGTGCATTATGCTTCAACCTTATTTCTTCACTTTCCTAACAATAAGATATTTAAAAAACTAGACACGTATTGCAAACAATTCGTAGCCATCACGAGGAGATTAGTGGTCGTAGGTAAATTTATTAGGTTTTTTTTCAGACTGGGATAGCCACAAACCTGTATTAAGTACAAAATATATTATTGATTATTGAGTATTAAAATAAACACACATGCAAAAAATATTCCTTTTAAGGTAATTAAAAGTGACCTTGTCGTAAAGTATTCACACTATTTTTTATGTCTAACAGCAAATGGTTACACAGCGACGTTTTATTTCCCAGATGTAAAAAAAGAATAGTATGACATGGGTAAAGCCGTGGGACGCAGCTAGATAAAAATACTTACGTAATTGTCTCGATAACCTAAAATCTATGTTCAACTCAAAATAGAGCAGGATGTCAATGACGAATTCGTCTCTAGAATCTATTCCGATGACGATAGCAAATCGAAATGCATCAGCTATTTATAAGTTCGTCAAACGAATCGCAGCTCGGAGATGGAGTCGATATAGACAGAGGAAGAAATGTAGCGAATGCAAAACGAAAGGTCATATTGAGAATCGTTTTTAGGGTTCCGTACCCAAAGGGTAAAACGGGGATAAGACTCCACTCTCCGTCCGTCCGTCCGTCTGTCACCAGACTGTATCTCACGAACCGTGATAGTTATATAGTTGAAATTTTCACATAATATGTATTTCTGTTGCCGCTATAAGAACATATACTATAAATAGAATAATAAAATATTTAAGGGAGGCTTCCATACAACAAAAGTGATTTTTTTTTTACTCGTTTTTGCTCGATATTGATAACCGCAACAGTTAGACGCTTGATATATTCACAGAATATTGAGTTATATTATTCATTTTAAAAATAAATAAATGAAAATAAACAAATATTTGAGGGGGGCATTACAACACACATGCTTTTTTTTGCCGTTTTTATAGGTAATGGTACGGAACCCTTCGTGCGCGAGTCCGACTCGCACTTAGCCGGTTTTTTTTTAGATATCGAGGGCGGACTCTATTGTCTCTTTGTCATGCGATAATTGACGACGTTAGATGCATACGAGATTCTGATGACATATATCTTGCTTCAAATTGCTGTAGTTGAAAGGGATCTTTTAGATACACACACCAACACGGACACAGAAACATACTACATAAAATTTATGAAACTTAAACTAACAGCTTGCAGCTAGCAGCCAGAATTAAAGGACGCTAGTTCTTAGCAATAGATTAAGTTGTAACCTTGGATGAACTAGTACCATTATATCATATAATTATGTAAAAAAAATATCCAACGGGTATATTCAAACTCTTATTTTTTTTTTACTTAAGTCCCAAAAAGAAGATTAATTAGATTTAAAAGTTGAAAATCTGTTTCTAAGCATGAAATAAGGTTTAAATTTAATAAGTACTCGTATCTATTATAAACTGATTTTGAATATGTAATTCTATGAGTAGTTTGTTAAATCAGAGGTATATAAAAATAGATAAATTTGTTAGTTGATGTAAATGAGTATATAAGGAAAACAAAAAGAAGAAAAATAAGTGGAATCGGTGCACATAGTCTATTTTCTGAGGTTTTCGACTAGTAAATTTTTAAATCTATATATATAAATCAATTGCTGTTCGTTAGTCTCGCTAAAACTCGAGAACGGCTGAACAGATTTATCTTATATTGGTCTTGAAATGTTTGTGGAGGTCTAGGGAAGGTTTAAAAGGTGAGAAAAATTCGAATAATTGCCGGGAAAACCCTAAAAACAGCCCTTTTCATTTCCCATATAAACGTTTTCTAAATAAAACGTAGAGTCATGAAATTTGGTAAGGATATTCCTTTCACCGAGTAGAGATAAGCTAAGAACGGGTTTTATGAAATTTTACCCCTAAGGGGTGAAAAGGGTGGCAAAGTTTCTATGGGACAACGTGATTCCTTGGTCCAATCTACTTCATGCATAAATATTCTTTAACAGAATTGATTGAAGATGTCTTTCGTATTTTATCAAAGTTCATCACCTAACGGGGTTAAAGGAGGTTGAAAGTTATTTGCTTCGAAGTTGATATCAATACTCCTTAGTGCTTTTGATTTAAATTACATTTTATTTTGACATGTCTGACAACTCAATCCGTCTATTATAAAATATTTTCCAGTATCGACGCAGGTGTAGGTGATAAAAAATATTAATTTATAATGTTTGAAATATCAGTTAAATACCCGTGCGAAGCCGGGGCGGGCCGCTAGTAATAAATATGAAAATAGCGTACATACTCACATACGTACACTCAGACATTATATATGTATATAGGCTCATACCTAAAAAGTGAATAAAAAATAAATACTAATTTAATAAAATTTGCAGTCGACTTTACGGATACTATAGCACGTCTGAAGTAGGTACTTATTAGTTACGAATGTTCTAAATTCTAATTGATAACATTACAGTCAGACATTTATAGGGTTTCAATGATCTATGTTAATACTTAATAATGTACTTCTAGAATTTTAACACAATTCTTATGATGTGTATCTCTAAACACTATCTCTAGTAAGCAAAATAAGAGATAGATAGATAATTGAAACCGAATGTTGGTGGTTTTACTTGTGCGTTAGAAACGAAATGGACCAATGGATTCGATACAACATGTGAATCGACATCAGACCGTCCCGGGTTGGACTGACACCATTGAGTTTTAAAATACTAAAATTATTCTTCAAATTTAATCTCGTATTTGATTTGAAAAAAAAAAAATATCTCTTTGTTTATCTTTTCTTATTTCATTACTTTGACAGGTGTCTGTGAATGTCAACTGAGCAGTTTTATAGTAATCAATATTGGATAGCGAACATTCATAGGAGCGACAGACCATAAACAAAAGCTTGTTAAGATAACATATAGCTTTCGCTTCGTAAAACATTTTCATGTAACTGCTTGAATCCGGTCGTATCCGGTTTATCGTAACTTATTTTCTATAAGGCTGTAAAAACGGTGTAACAAAGTTTCAATACCCTACAAATTCATATAAATACCCCACTTTGTGAGCGCGAAAATTGTTACTGAACAGAAAAATGGTAAAAGGTAAATTCGATTCGTGAGTGTCGCGGAAGCCTCTACGTGGACTTTTACGAGCCGAATGAAATACTATGATACGATTTTAATGGCGTATATGTTTTGATATTTTCCCTGTTTTTAGCTTTTTGAAATGAGATTCGAGATTTCCTTGTGAAAACAACACTATCCGTGGGGGATATGATTTCAAATCCAGACTGGCACCGTTTATTTTTCAAATTCTAAAGTACTCTAAGTCTGTCTCGTACACATCAGTGAAGAACGTTCAAGAGGAAATCAGATTGCATTGTAGCTATGTGGTGGATCAGGTTCCTTATTCTTCTCCTTAAAATAAGAGTAGTGGAATTTTGCCTACCAGTGTCATATAGGTACTTATATTGACTGATAGTTATTTTTTTTTTAATTTACTACGTATGACGTTTTATACGTATGTTTAATAAATTGTGAGTTATTCTGTGTCGTATATTGTTATTAAATTATTTTTAACATTTATCTAAAGTTAAGTTTAAAAACATTGTTTCATTGCGAGAACTTTTAATTGTTCAAAAATAAGGATGTTATAATTTAATGTATTGTATAACCTTTATTTACCTTTGTATGTAAGTGGATTACTCTATTCAACAACTTCTAAACGGTTCAAATTATTTCACTGTTTGTGTTGTATTATTTGTTTTCACTCAAAGTACAAAAATTGTATAAAATCTAAACCGACCAAAATGTGATTTGTAATTTTTTATCTCTAGTTTAAAAAAAAAATGTCGAAAGGTACATTAAAAAAAGATACAATAAGCGAGTTTTAATAATTCACGGTATTATATTTGGACCAAATCAATTCTCTTCTAATTCTGACACAAAAACTAACACAATTTTGTAATTCTTCAAACGGACTGACGTAGCTGACGTATTTAGTTTGGCGTTCGATCAAATGTATTTTTTCCGTCGATCGTCAACGTTATCAATTGTCCTGTGTGAGAGCTACGTTTCGTATTTCACATGAAACAAGGATCTTGAAAAGCGAAAAACAGATTTAACCATTAAGAAATAATTTTGGTAAATAAATATTTTATAGAATTTCACATATTTTGAAATTGCATATACGCACCGGAAAGTGTAGCTTGGGCATATCTCGAAACATATGCTAATGACCTGAATATAATAGACGACAGCTGCTGCTTGCTGGCGGTTCAAGACCGCAAACTTCAAAGATCCATGTAGAAAGCTTATGTCCAGTATTGGACGACAATCGATGACTGATCACGACTAGGGATATTAAAAAGAGGAAAGATTTTTGATTTTCATTGATAAACTCGGAAACTATAAAGACGATTTCAACTTTTCTTGTCATTAGAAAGCTATACATTATACAGCATTAATATAAAGTATATACGAGGATTAATATAAAATATAAGTCGATATCACTATATTAATATAAATATAGTGATATCGACTATTTCCAGTTTGGATAAAAATAAAAATAAAAAATATAAGCTAATATACCCACTAGTTCAACATAAAATATATTATATAACAACGACTTTTGGGAAGTGCATTCATTAGAATACGAACCGTCGAAGCAATAACATAAAAAAAAGAATTAGAATTAGAGCTGTGATCAAGTACCACTGTTTGAAAAATATGTCTACCAAAGATACTTCTACTAATACTTTTACAACGACTTGGTGGAAATATTGGGGACTATGTTCCTACATATTCCACAGTTAAGTGTCGGCTTTTTTGGACGCTGAAGGAATAATTATGATTGAATCTTATATCTTTAAACGAGCAATTCTTGTATATATATATATATATATATATATATATATATATATATATATATATATATATATATATATATAATCTGAATCTCGGAAACGGCTCCAACGATTTTCATGAAATTTAGTATGCAGGGGGTTTCGATCTAGCTAGGATTTATTTTTAGAAAATGTCGTTTTATCCCTTTTTCAGGCAATTAAAAAATATCGTTAGAATACGAAGGTAAATTTCGCTGTAATTGATAAGTTTATAATAGCTCTAATGTGAACCGGGCGGATTCTAAATAAGAAGATCCCCGGTATCCCCTGGTTCGAATCCAGATGTCTCCAGAACTATTTTTTTTTTCTTTTTTTTTTAAGTTTCATCTTTTGTGAGAAAAACTATTATTGGGAGCCCTTTACTAACTGTATGACCGAGCTTTGCTCGGTATTTTATTTTTTTATTTTTTGTAATACATGTTTTTGGAAACTATATTTACATACGAATTACGAACTGATGATATATAAATAATATTTTTCGGTCTTAACGAAATAATAATAAAAAAATATGAACTGGTTATTTAAAAAAAAATCACGAGTACAATTAAAAACTGTTAGAATATTATTAGAATACGAAGGTAAATTTCGGCATAATCTACAAGGTTATAATAACTTAGGTGGGAAATCAGTATACCTGGGTTCGAATCCCGATGCCTCAAGTCCCATTTTTTTTTGCTATTTTTTTTTAAGTTCCCTCTTTTGTAAAAAAAATAACTATTATTGAGACCTGGATGTCCGAGTTTTGTTCGGTATTTTTTTTTTTAATATTTATTTGTTAATCATTCTTTTTTTGGGAATTATATTTAGATACGATAGAACTGATGAAATATGAATAATATTTTTCGATCTTATCTATATAATAATATAGTATTTTGTGTCACAAGGGGATGAACGTACTATTTTTTTGACCCTCATGTGAAATTGCCGCCCGAGCCGAAGCCGAGGGTAGCAAACATACGGGAATGGATGTAGTACTTTCGTCCCATGTTACACATACTTTTTATTCCTACCTAGGACGAAAGTTTAGGTTTTGTCCCTGTGAAGCGGGGACAGAAAATGTCACTTTTGTCCCGCTTCACAGGGACGAAAATCGAACTTTCGACAGAGGTAGGAAAAAAAATATAAACTGGTTAATTAAATAAAAATCTCGAGAGCAATTAAAAACTGCTAGAATATCATTAGAATAAGAAAGTAAGTTTCGCCATAAATTTATAATAGCTCAGGTGGGAAATCGGGCGGTCTCGAAAACGGAAGATTTTCCTTTTTTTCAAGTTCCTTTTTTGGTGAGAAATAATATTACTAGGATCTCTTTTTATTTTTTTTTATTTAAATAACCAGTGACTATTGTTTTATTATTATATCGGTAAGATTGAAAATATTATTCATATTTTGTCAGTATGTAATTTGTGTCTAAATATAGTTTAACCGAGCAAAGCTCGGTCATAAACGAGCAATTCTTGTATATATATAATCTGAATCTCGGAAACGGCTCCAACGATTTTCTTGAAATTTAGTATCCAGGGAGTTTCGGGGGTGATAAATCGATCTAGCTAGGATTTATTTTTAGAAAATGTCGTTTTATCCCTTTTTTACGCAATTAAAAAATATCATTAGAATACGAAGGTAAATTTCGCTGTCATTTATAAACTTATAATAGCTCGGATGGGTATCGGGCGGATTTGAAACCAGAAAACGCGGGTTCGAATCCAGGTCTACAGACCGATTTTTTTTTCATTTTTTTTTCAAGTTTCTTTTTTTTGTGAGAAAAACTATTATTGATAGCTCTTTTTCTTTTTTTATTTAAATAACCACTTCCTATTATTTTACTATTATGTCAGTCAGATCGAAAATATTATTTATGTTTCATCAGTATATAATAATATCTAAATATAATTTAACCGAGCAAAGCTCGGTCATCCAGGTACTATAGTTTAACCGAGCAAAGCTCGGTCATCCAGGTACTACTTGGAATAGGGAGCCACTATTACAGGCTCAAGACAATTTTTTTTTCTAAAGAGGAAATGGATTGGATGGACTAAATGTATGTTAGAAGACTATGTAGAAAATTAAATTATTTTTATAACCATAATCAGTCCCTTTTGTCCTCATTATCATTAATTGTAGATCACCCCTCGAACGTAAATGTATCAAAGTATAATTATAAATATACTAGCGGCCCGTCCCGGCTTCGCACGGGTAATTAACTAAAATTTCAAAAAAATATAAATTTATATTTTTTATCACCTATACCTGCGTGGATACTGGAAAATATTTCATAATAGACGGATTGAGTTGTCAAACAATATTTTAGCCTGCGACTTCGTCCGCGTATAAGTCGAAAATGGTTATAATAGGAGTTTTATTTGTTTTTTTTACGTTATTAATTTTGTTATAACATATAAATTATTATGTTACAATGTTTGAATACTTATAAAATATAACAATCTTTATTATAGAGTAAGAATTTAAAGTTAATTAAACATTAAAATAAAAATAAAAATTGTTATATTTTATGATCAAGAAGCTCTGCCTTTGATTTGGAGAAAGTTATATGGTAGTATTATTTTTTTACAACGAAATCGAAATACTACACCTTCCGTAGTATTTCTTTATACAATACAATACAATATTTTATTACAGTATTTTTGTTTTTCGTTCGGAGTGCTAGAATTATCAGGCTATTCTGGAATATGCCACACACAACTGACTGTGAGAGAAGCAGCTTTCGGTTAAGTATACTCCCGCTACAGTAATAATTTGACCTTTAGCTTTGTTTATGGTAAATACATACTCATATACACTCATACATTATATTATTAGGTATATGGTTCCCGGAAATCATCATTTCCTATTTTAAGCAACAGGTCTGAGAACTGTCCGGCAGTAACATCTCCCTTAGATGGACTCTCATATTTATGGTAAGGCTCAGTTTCGTCACTGCTGAGCGAAGGCCTTTTTTCCATATAAAAGAAGCGTTGGAGCTTAATCCACCACGCTGCTCCACTGCGGGTTAGCGGATAATATCCCTACCATCAGTAACAATTATTATAAGGCATTCATGAGGGACCGACGGCTTTACGTACTCTCCGGGGCATGGTGGGAAAACCCACTATACACCCAGATAATATACACCCAGACCTGAAACAAATATTGGCACAAATACAAATATCTGCCCCGAGCGGGAATCGAACCCACGACCACCGCCATTGAGGCGAGGTGTTGAGGCGACTACTTGCACCACTACACCAAAACGGTCATCAATGCTTCGTTCGTTGAATCGTAGGTATAATTACACCACAAGTCAATACGATTTTGTCTCTTAGATTTGAATAAACCCGCAAGTAATTATTTTTTAAATTTTAATTGACTCGGCACAGTTGGTAGTGACCCTGCTTTCTGCTCCAGGATCGTGGGTTCGATTCCCACCTCAAGTCTGGGTGTAATATGTATATTTATATGTACCTATATTTATAAAAAATGTATATCAGTCGGCTATTACCTAAAACACAGGCAGTAAGTTGCCTACCTTAGGAACAGACGATCGTGTGTGTATGTCAAACATATATTCATATTTAATAATAATTCAAGACAGTTTTTATCTCCTCCTTCTTAGTTTTAGTGTAAGATAAAGTTAAATGGGTACATGATTTATAATGTTTTCTGATCTTGTTCCAACATTAGTCCGTGGTGAAAATGTTTCGAAATTCACTTCGGTGTCTTCTATATCTATATCATTGTGAACTACAGATGCCTTGCTGATGAGTCATTTAGTTTAAAACCCTTGACTTAACACAACACCAACATTGAAGTAAAAAATATTATATAAGACACTTTTACAATAAAGCAATCACACGGTATATTTACAACTCAATTTTGTTCAAATGTTTAATATAAAGTCTTGCCTGTTCCATCAGGAGCACCCAAAAAAAGATATCACCTACACCTGCGTCAATACTGGAAAATATAATATAATAGACGGATTGATTGTCAAACATGTGTCAAAATAAAATGTAATTGAAAAAAAACACTAAGGAGTAATTATATCAAAATAACTTTCTACCCCCTTTTAACCCCGTTAGGGGATGAATTTCCATAAAATACGAAACACGTCTTCAATCAATTCTGTTAAATAATATTTATGCAAAATTTGAAGTAGATTGGACCAAGGAATCACGTTGTCCCATACAAACTTTGCCTCCCTCTTTCATCCCCTTAGAGGTAGAATTTCGTAAAATCCGTTCTTAGCTGACCTCTACTTTGCAAAAGGAATATTCCTACCAAATTTCAAGTTTTTAGGTCTCATAGTTCCAGAGATATCGTGATGAGTGACTATATCTATAGAAAGTCTCCTATATATATTTTTGTTATAACATATAAATTATTATGTTACAATGTTTGAATACTTATAAAATATAACAATCTTTATTATAGAGTAGGAATTTAAAGTTAATTAAACATTAAAATAAAAATAAAAATTGTTATATTTTATGATCAAGAAGCTCTGCCTTTGATTTGGAGAAAGTTATATGGTAGTATTATTTTTTTACAACGAAATCGAAATACTACACCTTCCGTAGTATTTCTTTATACAATACAATACAATATTTTATTACAGTATTTTTGTTTTTCGTTCGGAGTGCTAGAATTATCAGGCTATTCTGGAATATGCCACACACAACTGACTGTGAGAGAAGCAGCTTTCGGTTAAGTATACTCCCGCTACAGTAATAATTTGACCTTTAGCTTTGTTTATGGTAAATACATACTCATATACACTCATACATTATATTATTAGGTATATGGTTCCCGGAAATCATCATTTCCTATTTTAAGCAACAGGTCTGAGAACTGTCCGGCAGTAACATCTCCCTTAGATGGACTCTCATATTTATGGTAAGGCTCAGTTTCGTCACTGCTGAGCGAAGGCCTTTTTTCCATATAAAAGAAGCGTTGGAGCTTAATCCACCACGCTGCTCCACTGCGGGTTAGCGGATAATATCCCTACCATCAGTAACAATTATTATAAGGCATTCATGAGGGACCGACGGCTTTACGTACTCTCCGGGGCATGGTGGGAAAACCCACTATACACCCAGATAATATACACCCAGACCTGAAACAAATATTGGCACAAATACAAATATCTGCCCCGAGCGGGAATCGAACCCACGACCACCGCCATTGAGGCGAGGTGTTGAGGCGACTACTTGCACCACTACACCAAAACGGTCATCAATGCTTCGTTCGTTGAATCGTAGGTATAATTACACCACAAGTCAATACGATTTTGTCTCTTAGATTTGAATAAACCCGCAAGTAATTATTTTTTAAATTTTAATTGACTCGGCACAGTTGGTAGTGACCCTGCTTTCTGCTCCAGGATCGTGGGTTCGATTCCCACCTCAAGTCTGGGTGTAATATGTATATTTATATGTACCTATATTTATAAAAAATGTATATCAGTCGGCTTTTACCTAAAACACAGGCAGTAAGTTGCCTACCTTAGGAACAGACGATCGTGTGTGTATGTCAAACATATATTCATATTTAATAATAATTCAAGACAGTTTTTATCTCCTCCTTCTTAGTTTTAGTGTAAGATAAAGTTAAATGGGTACATGATTTATAATGTTTTCTGATCTTGTTCCAACATTAGTCCGTGGTGAAAATGTTTCGAAATTCACTTCGGTGTCTTCTATATCTATATCATTGTGAACTACAGATGCCTTGCTGATGAGTCATTTAGTTTAAAACCCTTGACTTAACACAACACCAACATTGAAGTAAAAAATATTATATAAGACACTTTTACAATAAAGCAATCACACGGTATATTTACAACTCAATTTTGTTCAAATGTTTAATATAAAGTCTTGCCTGTTCCATCAGGAGCACCCAAAAAAAGATATCACCTACACCTGCGTCAATACTGGAAAATATAATATAATAGACGGATTGATTGTCAAACATGTGTCAAAATAAAATGTAATTGAAAAAAAACACTAAGGAGTAATTATATCAAAATAACTTTCTACCCCCTTTTAACCCCGTTAGGGGATGAATTTCCATAAAATACGAAACACGTCTTCAATCAATTCTGTTAAATAATATTTATGCAAAATTTGAAGTAGATTGGACCAAGGAATCACGTTGTCCCATACAAACTTTGCCTCCCTCTTTCATCCCCTTAGAGGTAGAATTTCGTAAAATCCGTTCTTAGCTGACCTCTACTTTGCAAAAGGAATATTCCTACCAAATTTCAAGTTTTTAGGTCTCATAGTTCCAGAGATATCGTGATGAGTGACTATATCTATAGAAAGTCTCCTATATATATATATAGATATATTAGGGTGTCCCAAGACATAAGGGAAAAAATTATTTTCGCGAAACCAAATACGCATACCCTCTATTTTTATTCGGATTGACCTCATTGACTCAAATAATAAATATTATTGCGATTGGACAACGATAACCCGTGCCGACTTGATGCCAAACTTTTGACATGAATATTTGTACTGACTTACTGTAAGAGGAATTAAGAACTTAATTTTTATTACTTAATTAAAACTCCAATACATCCAAATAGTATATTATTTATTCATTTCCATTAAAATATTATTGTTTTTAATGTAAATGAATAAATAATATATTATATATATTTTCACGGATTTTTTTTAAAGAGCTGAATATCAGGGATTGTAGTTACTTGACTAAATAAGCATTTCTCTGTCAAGAAGGACACAGGCACTGTATAGATATACGACCTGTATTTGAAGCGGTAGTATCACAAGAAAGAATTTGCACTTTATCTTCTAAATTCCATTGTACAATCGCGTTCCAAACTGCCTGTACTTGTTCACTTTCTGTAGAACTGTCTTGTCTTGGTACATCAATAAGTTGTTCTTTGTTTTCATAAGAAATAACTTTAGAAAGACGTTCTTCTTTTGATTTCAGAGCATTTAAAGCAGGCAAAATCTTACCGTCCCAATGAACAATCACAACTTCCAGTACATTATTTTGGAAATCAATTTTTATGGCCTCAGCGCGTTCTTTCCGTTTTTTTGTGCAAATTCTTTGGATGGAGGACTTACTTAACAGAAATTATCAATATTATATCCAAGTGCTTCAATAGTCGCTCCAAGAATGAACACAGAATCTCTCATATTCAACTGACACCTATTTAGCGCTGCTACAAATTTTGGAGTAATAACATCTCTCCGCAGAGGTTTTTTGTTGGCTTGCGTGTTCTCGAGAAGCTTTTGTACGACCTCTTGTAAATCTATGTTTTCATTAGATTCAGACGATGATTCGTCTTGTAACGACGATGTCGAAGGAGTCGGCTCAGACAAATATTTAGCACATCGTTTTTCTTCTTCGATAGTTCTGAGGCGCGCTCTTTCCTCTCTATCAGTCAATTTTTTTTTCCACTCCTGCTAAGTGACCAGGTCGGCCTGGTTCTCTTTGATGGTGTAAAAATATTCTATTCTCATTTATTTTTATTAATTAAAGCGCATCGTCGTGTGCAATGTCAAAAAAAATTGTCTAAATTGTTGAAAAAGACTGGACGGCGCTGCTTAAATACGTCTTGTGTCTGTTGTGCATTTTTTTACAAGTCCCTAAAAGTTTACAAGTTTTTTCACACAATTAGGCAAAGATTTAGTAGGAATATGCACCTTTTCTTAATAGATAATACACTTGCGAATAGTGAGATTCGTGCTTTCATTGACAGTTAAATTCACAAATTCACTTTACGGATATTGTAAAATAAAACTGCTAGAACTTGTCGATTAGATGAAAGTTTTGAACCCATTATTTAATGTTTTATGTCACCTATTAAAATATACTCCTTTTAGAACTGCTTAATCGCACTGACATATTGACTGACTGAAAACAATGCGAGTTTCATAACTAAATAACGAGTAATCAAAAGCACATCGATATATTAGGTCGCATCAGCCTTAGAGAGCAAGTACTAACATATATTGATGTAAGTCGGCACGGGTTACCGAGGTCCTACCTTCTTAAAATTTTATTTATAATTGTTTTGATATAAAAGTAAAAAATTAAGAGGGTATGCGTTAAAAAAAAGCGACTTTGATTTTTTTGGGACACCCTAATATATATATATATATATATATATATATATATATATATATATATATATATATATATAACGGGTTTATAACTGAACGTCATTCACATTCTTACTTGAACAAATGGATTAGAGAATGAAAACACTTAACAAATTGTTCAGTATGACGATAATTGCTGCATAATATGAAAACATTTGCGAGTCATATATCACATATTATATATAAAGTTAAAATGAAAAAAGATTAAGTGTTATAAGTTATTGATTTAGTAGTTTCAGAGTTTATTGATCTCGATATAATAATAATATAAACCAAATAATTACTACGGATACTGAGATTACTATAGATAACTTTATCTATTTAAATAGATATATAGAAAGCGTATTGTAAATTATATATGAAGTCAGTTCTTTGTTATCTCTTAAAAGCTGAATAGACAAATATGTCGCTCCAATTGCAAGATGTCGAAACGAGTAATCCGTGAGTGCAGTGCAGACTGGGTTTAAAAACATACGAATAAGTATACTAGATATTTGTATACCTAGAAGTGAACTACACTAACGTGATCTCATTATTGTGATTATATATATATATATATATATATATATATATATATATAGCTTAATCATAATAGTAAGACACCATATATACAAATAGCTTCCTTCCATAACCAGTTAAAGTGTAAAATTTCATGACAAAATTCGGTATCTACTTTTCAGAAATACACCCCATGCTTTTTTAACTTTAAAATCATTGATATCGCCATTTTACCTGATGTTGTGTGTCATGAAGATAAAGGCGTCACAGATTGGTTCAAATTAGGCCCGATCCACATTACAGTGCTGATCTCGGTTCGTTCTCGGTCCGATCTCGATCCGGTAAAATATTGTTACACAAGAAACAATGAGAGTATTCACACTATCCGTGGCAGTCAAGGTCCGATCAAGTCACGCTCCAGCAACGATTAGTCATACAAAACATTTTACCGGATTGAGATCGGACCGAGAACGAACCGAGATCAGCACTGTAATGTGGATCGGGCCTTATAAATATAAAACATTCAGTAATGCACATATCAAAAAAGATCAAAACTAGCTTAGCTAATTAAGAGTTCAGCAACATACAAATATGTAGATTCTACTGCGAATAGACGGCAAGAGTAACAATATTTGGATGGTTTTATGTTAAGTAAATTCAAACAATTACGATTGTTATCATGCTTGGAAAACATGCTTATTCATATCAGACTGCAGAATGTGCTATTGCACGTCGATAAACGTATTACGCGTATACGCAAATAAATGTTTCAGCTTTATTTTATCAGTATTTAAGTAATAATATAAGCGAAATATTATAACCGAATCAATAACTAACTACACAAAAAAGCCTTTGTGAAATATATTCATTTTAGAAGCAAAAGAAAATTAAATTTTTGTACGAACCCTTTTTAGTAAATAAAACGTTTTACGCTTGAAGGGACGCTTACCTGAAATAAAAAATAAATTTATTCAATTTAAAAAAAGGTGTTGCTTTTTACATTTAAATTAATGAACCATATATAAGACCAATTTTGTAACGGATACCCTGTTAATTTGTCGTAGTCGGATCGTAGAATTGATAACTCCATGATGTATTCGACAATTTCATAAAATGGTGGTGTTTTATAACATAGAATTACTCTTTCCTACATCAAGTATAAACGATTTTTTTATTAAAATGTGATAGAATTTTTAGGAAAATAAGAGCTATAAATTATATATGTATTTTCATACAACATTAATAGTAGAATATTTTGTATTTATCCGACGCTTGAGGTTTCAATTCTCTTTCGGATATTTGTATCAGACAAAGTAAGAGCAAAACTTTTTAGAAATATTTGTTTTTAGTTTTGGTGTAGTTTTTTGTGAGTTTCTCTTATGTGCTTTAGATATTAGATAAAGCCATTTGTCCGGTTGTTATCATAAACAATTCAGATTTATTATGAATTGTATATATATATATATATATATAATTATATATAATATACATGCCTTGCCCATAAACAAAAGTTAGTTTTACTGTGCACTGTACTTAAGCTATACATAGGTACTAATATATAAAATTATATTAGAATTTAGTCTAAATATAAAAGTAGAATTGATCTGTCCATCACATCAACGATATAGATCGTTATTTATAGTAGGAAAATATTCTGTTAAGCAGTCGTAAAAAAGCGTAATGAAAAGAGATGCAATGCTCCTAATGTATAGGAGGTGTGGCCTTTGCCTAGCAGTGGAATATTCATAGGCTGTTTCAATTGTACCTATAATCCTCCCGCTCGCCACTAGGGCAATAGAGCGCTAACGGTGCCCGCGAGCGATCTATAGGCGAAGGTGGCCCACATAAGTGGGCCGACCGTCGGGGCGTCACGGTTGCATGCGCGAGCGATCCCGTGGCGCCCCATTACGACGATGAGGGCACCGCTGGGTTTTAGTGCGGTATTCTGGCACGTTCTGGGTGCCAGCGAGTCCCACATACCCGCCGCCTCTCCGCGTCGGGATGCGTAAAGGCATTTCCCAGCGATAAAAAAAAAAGCTGTTCCAATTGTAATCATCAACGGAGTTTAGTTGACATGACGTTGCATTTAATTACGTCAATCTTACTACGAAAAGCATAGTATTGCAGACAAAAGATTATGATCACACGTATTAATATGTATTAAAATTAAACCATGATATAGATTATCTTCCTAAAAAATTTGATATTTTTACTTTTTCGCATTATTCTTCACTACTTTGTGGTACAAAAAAGTGTGTACCCAAAATTGGATGGATCTTAACAACCTTGCCTCGATGTAACTTTTAGGGTCTGCTTCACTTCAACTAATTAACTACAAATTTCGCATTCACTGGCTATGAATAGAAATATTTGACAGATAAAGTCGAGTTTGATAGTGAAAAGTAAAATATATCAAAAACTTGTATCTGTTGGATATTTTATACGTCAGATATCTTTATCAATAACTGGTGAAACGGGCCTTTACTGTTGTGAATATATATCACAACCTTTCGACAGTTTACTATCTCGCGAGATAGATTATAATCTAACGGTATTTACATATATACACCAGGCAAGTCTGAATCGAGCATACATCTTCACTCTATTTTTTTTACATGTTTTAAAGTACTTATTTCATTTCAACAACTTTTATAAATGCTGAATATATTTTATTGCTGCCAAAATGTGACCCCAATACATACGAATAATAATTTTAAGTATCAAAATTATTTCTTCGTGTTTGGGTTCCAGAAAATAAACGAATGAGGATTAATTCTGTACGGAATATTTAGAGTAAACTAATTAAATTGACACATAAGTGATAAGGGTTCTTTTCTTATTCTATGGTTAAAGATGCTTTATTTCTCATTAGAATAACAATTCGCTTACTGAGAAATACTATTAACAATAACAATACAAATTAGGGTAGAATGCGACTTAAGCTATACAATGTAAAAATAACAGCCGGTAGTTATTAAATTTTTTAACTAAAAACAATATCATCGGTGCCGTTTACAAAGCAGAAATAATACTCATAAAACATGGATGTGTATCGACAGAAACTAGATGTGGCATTGTTGTTGCGTATTTAACTATTTATTTTAATTTAAATATATAAACAAATATAAACTTTTTTATTATTATTATCGTTATTTATTTATCATTATTATGTTATTTATATATTTATTGTTATTTTTTTATTTGTTTATTTATTTATTTATTTAGTTTCTTTTTTTTTTTTTTTTTTTTCTTTTTTTTTTTTTTTTTTTTTTTTTTTTTAAATCATACTTTCAAATATGTACTTGATCGAGAACGAAATATTTTAGTTTACGTTTAAAGCTACCCATGCTTCGGGAAGATTTGACATTATCTGGTAATTTATTATACAGTAGTACTCCTTCATATTCTATATTTTTTTTGCCGTAATTGGTTCTGTGTTGCCGAGGGACTATGTTATTAGCATTGCGTAGACGAACTCTCTGTACTTTGTTTTTTCTTATGAGATTAATATTAGTGTTTATGTCATCGTTTAGTATTTTGTGTATTAATATGCATGTATTATATACGTATGTTTGTCTTACATTCATTATGCCAGTTTCCTTATATAATTTTTCGGTAGATGTGCGGTAATGGTAGTTAAATAAAATTTTGATTAATTTATTTTGCGCGGTTTGTATAACTTTTAAATTGCTTTGAGCTGCAGTTCCCCAGATTTCAATTAAGTAATCTAAATGCGGCTTAACTAAAGAGTTATAAATTAGATAGCGTACTTGTTTGGGAAAACATTTAGCGATGCCGTAGAGTGCTCCGGTCAGTGATACTAATTTTGAGTGAATTTTTTCAATGTGAGGTTTCCAGTTAAGCTGATTGTCCAAAATGATTCCAAGGTACTTTTCTTTATAGTTTTTTTGAATTGGCTGATTGTTTATTCTAAGTTGGGTATTGTATTTAAGTTTTTTATTTTTTGAATGGAAAATTACGTAGTTAGTTTTATTTGTATTAACCGTCAATAGATTGTATTTGAACCACTCATCCAACTTGTTTAAATCAAATTGCGCTTGGGATAAAATAACTTCTACGGAGTGACCATAGTAGAAAATACTCGTATCATCAGCATACAATGTGACATCACCTTGTAAGTCGATCTGGTGAATATCGTTTATATAAACTAAAAATAAGAGTGGTCCTAGGATCGAGCCTTGTGGGACTCCGCACGTAATCAACTTAGCGCTACTTTGATTTTCACCGATTTTGACCATCTGTCGACGATTTTGTAAGTAGGACTCAAGTAATTTAATTGCTTTTCCTTTAATTCCGATGGCGAATAGTTTTTCTAACAGTAAATGGTGACTAACAGTATCGAATGCCTTTTTTAAATCGATGAAAACACCAAGAGCTACTTGTTTTTGATCTAATTTGTTTTTAATTTTCGTCACAAAGTCAATTGTCGCTGCTAACGTATTAGATTTTCGGCGAAAACCATACTGATTTTTATAAAAGAAATTAATTGAATTTAAAAAAGTTTCCAAACGGGAATGAATTATTTTCTCAAAAATTTTTGATAGTGTTGGAAGGACTGATATTGGCCGATAATTACTGGGATCAGATTTAGTGCCAGATTTGTAAATTGGGCTAACTTTTGCAATTTTTAAATTATCAGGAAAAGTTCCTACCTCGAAACAGTGATTTATACACTTGGTGAGTTCGTCGATAATTAAGCTCTTTACGCATTTAATTGCTTTGGTGCTTATACCGTCAATGCCACAGCTAGTGTTGGGATCTAAACTGTCTATTATTTTAACAATTTCGTCAGCATTCACCGGTGTAATTTCATGTAGTTCAGGGCTCTGAGTTGAACTTGGTGTTGGTCTTGGTGTTCGATGAGTGTGATACCTGCTTGGGATTTCATTCGCTAAGGTCGTACCTATTGATGAAAAATAGGAGTTGAACTCTTCACAGATCTCTTGTTTGTTTGTTATTTCTCCACTCTCAGCAATTAGTTTGTCCGGGCCTGAGAAATCCTTTATTTTATTTTTGGATAAGTCATTTATCAATTCCCACATTTTACGAGGCTTCTTTGCTGTACTTTCAAAACATTTATGGTAGTAGGTATTTTTTGTTTTCTGGATTAATTCTGTCATTTTATTTTTCTGTTTTCTAAAGTTGTGTTCTATTTCTTTATTTGAAGTGTCTTTTTTGTAGTCTCGCCATAGTTTGTTTCTATTTTCTAGGCCTTTTATTATTTCTTTATTTATCCAGTCTTTCCTGGGCGAATTTAATACTTTTGTTTTTGTTGTTTGGCTCTGTTTTATAGAAAATGTTAAGTTGTGTATTAGTCTCTCGTAAGAAATGTCACTTTGTGTTTCTTGCGCTCTTTGAAAGTGTTTGTACAACTTATTATAATCTAACGCCGTGAAGGAAATTTTCTTTGGAGTAGGAGGTTGGTACCTTTGTATCTCAAAGTATATATTCTTGTGATCAGACATGGCTGAGTCAACAATAGCCAGATGAAAAAAGTGGTCTTTTAGATTGGTACAGACATGGTCTAAGATGGTCCTGGTTGTTTCTGTCTCACGCGTACAATATTGTTGATCAATTTTATTTATAATTCTATAACCATTTTCCTTGTAAATGTTTTTATACTTGCGAGCTGAATATTCAGAATTTAACAGGTCTACATTAAAGTCTCCGAAAACAACAGATCTCTTCATCCTCTGTATTTGGGCTGAGTAGGTCTCTATAAAGTTTTTAAGATTTGTTCTTTCCGGTTTGTAAACCGCTCCAATATTTAATGAGAATTTGCTTATGTGTATCCAGAGGTAATGGTTGTCTTCTTCACATTTTTGCTCAATTAAATTATGTTTCAAGTTGTTGTGGACAAAAATAGAGACCCCACCTCCCCTGCTGTTCTGTCTAAAGTTGTAGTAGTGAGTATAACAAGGAATTTGTAGAGATTTACCTTGGTCTTCGGTCTTGATCCATGTTTCGGATAAAACTATTATGTGTATCGTTTCGTTAAAAGAGTTTATGATACATTTTAATTCGTCGAGTTTGCCTCTTTTCACGATACTACGGGCATTGGCATAAAAACATTTTAAAGATTTATTCGTGATTTTTATATCTGAGTATGTATCAGCAAGTTGATATGTTGTTTGTTGTCTTAGTGAAAGTTCTCCTGAGTTAAAAAATTTGAAGAGTAATTCTTATTCTTTAATTCAATAGAATCCGTGATTGTGGGAATTCCATTTTTATATTTTATACGGAGATTCGGTTCACCATTTGCAATACGAGTTTCCAATTCTTTTTTAAGTTCATGTAGGTGTTTTCGTTGTATTGGGGTTTGGTCCGAATAGATTTTTATGTTTCCAGCTGGTTTGTTTTTGCTTCGTAGTAGTGATTTGGCTATTTCTTCTGACTTATAACATACTTTGATTGGACGATTAACGTCTGCTTTGAATTTTCCCAAGCGATATACTTTTTCAGGGTCTGGACAGGCGGAATTTATGGTTTTAATGACTTTTGAAATTTCCTTTTGATCGTGTTCTCGTCTTTCTGCAGGTACACTTGACTTGGGCTCTGGGATTCCTACAATAACAACGTTCTTGGCTCTTGCACTTCGATCCTGTACTTCAACGAGTAGCTCTTCATATACTGTTGGTTTTGAAACGAACGATTGGGCTGTATTTTTAAGTAGATTTACGTCAGATTCGACAACTTCCAATCTCTTTTCTGTATTGTCTGAGGTTAACTTTAAGTCCTCCATTTGAAGTTTCAAGCAGTTTTGTTCCAAAACAATATTATCAATAGTAATGCTAATGTTACGTACCTCATCTTTTATAGTAGAAACATCCTGAGAAAGTTTGTTGAGTTTTTTGATACTTTCCGTATGCAAGTTGGTGGTGGATGTTAAGAGAGCCATCATATCGGTCATTTGTTTTTTTAATTCAGAAATATCCTTCTTAATGTCGTTGTCATCGTCAGGCTGTTTACGTTTGTTACGTATAGTAATTTGAGACATACCAAAATCACTAGTTTTATCTGTAGGTAATTTTGTTAAATTCGGTTGAGATCCCCCAAGGCCGCATCCAGTAGGTGAGCGTAGTAGACTCATCGTAGATCCGTGGTACAATGCACGACGTAAGGTGGCGGGGAGTATAACGCGTCGATGACACTCGGTTGGTAAGTCACTTCGCGGTCTAATTGGTCACAAGTAAATCAGCGTGGTTAAGTAAATTTTTCTTTAACCTCTGCTTAATACGGTTTATTGTTGAATACCACTGAAGCTGATATTTTTTAAGAAATTTGTGTACACGTCTATCTCAAACGGAGCTCGTCGCTCGAATGTCATGAATGTCATGTGAAAATCGCCACGTGAAACCCTGAAAACAAATGAAAATAAAACAATTCACTTTCCAAGAGCGATTTCGTAACCTTTTCATCAATCTTAATGGCTAGGTAACCAGTAGATTTATGATCCACTAAAAACTACTTGAAACGCAGCGTTACCTAAATATATAAATTATTTATTGTAATATTCACATTTAAATTTAACGATTGAGAAATCATAAATCTGACCTAGTTAATTCTTGCAAACTTTAAAGACAAGTATAAGACTCTTGTTAATGTTAATACCGGACAGTAAATCAAATTCGGCCTGTTTACAGACGCCAAGTATTTCTCACATAATATCCATACGTTTGCTGTCGAGATTTGATTAATAGCTGACACGGCAGACACACCGTCAAATGGATTTCGGTATGCGACATTAAATGATTACTTGGTTTGCTAATAAAGTGGTTCCAGCCATTGGATCTTTGGTCACGCGTTGAAGTATGGTTCAGTCAAAGGAAATCTTTACTTAAGATATTTTACTAGTACGATCAGATGACAAATGTTCAAGATTCTAGCGTTAGAAAGTGTGATTCTTAAGAAAGCCTATAGGCTATAAAACATCACGCCACAACTCTTAGGAAAGGAGCAGTAATCATAAAAGTCAACAAATATAACGGGTATCAAGATTCAACGCTGGAACCGTTCTATACCGTACAGCTTCAGAATATCCCACTACTGAAAAAAGCCCTGTTGTTCCTTATTTATAGGTAGCGACTCAATAAATAAATATATTCCAAAATTACAGGTATTCATATTACCATCTAACGCTACTAATTCTTAACGTCTAACAAATAAGGGTCACAATCATTTAACAATATGTTCTTTGCTCAGTCTTCGACACGCACAAATCAATCTCTGCTGATAAGATTTCGGTTCATAAGAACGCTAATAAATAAGACCGTAATTATTATTGAATCGCATCTGGCCATGAGTAATTCCTCATCATTTGTATACATAAAAATTAAGGATGTAATTATATTTTCTTAGAATTATAGTGGAATTACTCAAATGGATTACCGCAAACGTTTGTAAATGTATATTTGTATTATAATCAAATTATTATGTATGTGGCTAGGGTATGTTTAACAATATATACATATTATATCGACTGAAACAATATGTCTACAAACACATTTCTTCTACTTAAATTTTGAAGTTTATTTAATCTTCATTTGTCTTTATAGCAGCTATGGTTAAATATATTCCTGTGACAAACGGATGGAAGAACAGCGGCATAGTAACAGCATAGTAACAAACACACAAGCAAACTAACTCAGAAAAATAAAACCTGCAGATTTGAAGGAAAGGGATTTTTAAGTATTTGTTTGAAAAATAAATATTTGAACCCATTCTATATTATTTTTAAATACCTTTTTATTTTTGTTCAGCTTTATTTTATTTTAACATTTATATACATCTATTTAGTTAAGTTTCAAATAAGTAGGTAATATACATAAATTAAAGTTACTGAAACTTTCTTACAATTAGTAAAAAATTTCAAAAGTTTTGAAATCTACATGAGTCATCTTAATTTCGAAATTAATGACAATGAATATACGTTTTTCAGACTTTCCATGAAAGGAGCACGCTTGAACGTACCCAATTTTTTCATATTATATCTGAAAATAAACTTAACTATATGGCAGGGTTGTTCTAGACAAATTGGTTGCGTTTCCTTTACATTTCAAAGAAATATAAATTAGACATAAGATGCGAATGTCACTGGATTTCATTTAGTGGCTCTCGCTCCTATATAAAAATGCCTACATATACCAATAAAAAATATATAGGTTCTTGATCTATTTCAGTAATTTCTAAGTACTCGTATCTCGTCCTTCTGTAAGTCAGTGCAAAAGGCCGTAAACCATATTTAATAAGCTAAACCATTAAAATATCAGTTACAAAACTTGTAGATCTAAAGAGCTCAAAGTGAAATAATTTCAAAAACATGTACGTACCTACAATATAACACAATTATGAGAGAATACATTCGAAACTAAATATATTGAGCGTAATTCAGCCGTACCCAATCAACGAAAATACGAGTCAATAGCAATACTCATATTGTTCAGGTCAGTGACGTTAACTAGTAATAAATCATTTCGGCTCAACCGTGATATAGCTGTATAATATAGGTTGTGTATCAACAGATGTCTGGGCCTTGTGTGTTTAGGCTTTATGAGACGTAATTTTCTACGGATGTGATGCTGAGGACAATACATTGTCTTGATTATATTCTGTAACACAAATGAGGTCGACACAAAGACGAATTACATACGCACATAATACATACATATATATCTAACGTGAGTCCTTTGTAGAGTAGAGACATCACCTATTGGTTATTATTTAAGCTTAATCCGTCACTCTCTTTCACTATCAATTGGCCGACATCTAAGAATTTCTTCTAAGATTGTTCCTACTGTAACACTTAATTATTCAGCGGAACCAGTTCGTGCAGTATCAATAAAATGGTTACAAATATATTGGCTTAGTTAGTGACAACATAGGAAGCAAACATTTAAAGGAACAAGGAAAGCTTTATATAACTTATAATAGACAAAAAATATTGTTACGTGGAGACAAAGGCCTTTTCTATATAAATTAATTAAAAAAATCAAAAAACCCGACTGCGTAAAATACTCCTATTATAAACTAAAAAGAATAAATAATTTACTAGCTTTCATTTGATACCCATATTGCTACAGTAAGAAAAAAAAATTAAACTCTCCCCCCTCATTCCGCTATTTTCAGGCGCCATTTTGAAAATTTATATAGCCTATGTCACTACTACAATTTAGACAAATCCAACGACACCTCATATGTCAAAAACCGTCCAGCCGTTTGGGCTGTAGGGCGTGCCAAAGAAATGGACATACATACATACATACATATATACATACATACATACATACATACATACATACATACATACACTCAAAAACATAACCCTCCTTGTCCTCTTCTGTCGCAGTCGGGTAAATAAATATATATTATAATATCTTCGTAACTTTTTGTTGTTTTTATTGTTAAAAACATTTCATATTTGTCTCGAGATTGATTCATACAATATGTGTCATTAAGAGAGTCTTACCTAAGTATAAATAAAAATACCAGTCAAGACTAAAGATATTATCACTTCACAGCATCTTTACAAGACGTGGTCCTAAGATGTTACTTTGGGATTATATCCCCTCCGCTCGAGTAGGTCTAAGGCGGCGATAAAAAAGTAAAATTACAAATCGCTCGGGATGGTCCTATGCAAACAGAGGACGAGTACGATCCATCTTCATTTGAGTGCTTGTGAGCGTATTGAATTCATAACGAGAACATTTCGAGGCAATCTCGATTTTCTCTCGTTTAATATTTCTGTATTTAATGTATACTGCTGTTTGGAAACATTCTTGTTTATTTGGAAACAAATTAATGTTTATCAAACAATAATACGTTATGAGACAGGTAAGTATAGATAGTGACTTGTAACAAGCGTTTGTTTCTAATTCCTATTTTTTGCCTAGACTCATCCAATATGTTTTAAGTTCAGTTCTTCTCGTTATTCTTATGCTAGAACTTTTATTTACAGGTTCACGGAACTTCGGTTGTTTTAATTATCATTTTCATTGTTAAGTGAAGTGGTTATTTACATCCGCGTTAGGAAGAATTTTCCTGACATTTTTAGAGATTAATCAGATCAGGACTTTTTTAGCACAAAGTTTTAAATAACAGGCTTGAAACAGAGCTTTGTTATGAACTGTTCTGTCGAAGTCCATAATTTTGTAGAGACATTTTCATACATATAAATACCTATTCCAATATGTTCTAGTTTATTTTGAAATTAAATAGCTTAACAGATTGGTTTATTTGCAACGATATTCCATTTCTAAATCTCTGTCTTATCTACTTTTTTTTCCGATTTTTTTCAACATCTTTTGTTTGTTTTTTTTTTCAACAGTACCCTAAGATTGTGAAGAACAGCAGTTGTCGATCATTCGCTATAAAGCCATTATGATTTCCATTTACCGTCGTAGTTTGTTGATGATGATCTGTTTCCGAATTTTGAATTTTCGTATTAAACTTTTTATATGAAACGATTTTTTTTCAAAGGTCAAAAATATTGATTTTTTCATACAGGTAATTCAAAATTAAAAAAAAAGATTTTTTTTTTAAATAAAAACCGGTTTCAATAACCTGTATGAACCTGTATGTAATAATGTACAGGTCTTTTGCAGACTTAATAATATTTTTTTTACATTTATAATTAAATATTAGAAAAAATATATTTTATACAGGATCAAAAATATAAAATTTGGTTCATAATCTGCAAATAAATTAAAAATAAAAATACAGTCGAAATTAGAACTTCCCTATTTTTCAAGTCGTTAACCATTAGACAACAAAGGATCCCCCTAGCAGCTGAACATTTTCCACGACACAATTTGCACAAATAATCAAAGTAACTGCAGGTTTAGGTGTCATCGCCGTGCCCGCACCAGATTTACGATGACACGCCCATCTGTAACGGCTTACACGAAACAGTTTACGATTACGATGCGGTTAAAAACAACCATTACTGAAAATGTACGATACTATACGTCTAAGGAAATTTCTTGGTCTCGAAAAAGGAACATTAAAACCGTATGTTTATAACCGTATGTCGTCTTATTATAAACTGTACCTATAATTATTTTAAGTAGAGTATTTTCAACATAAAATGCTATTAAATATTTTAATACAATGTAAAAAAGTAATAAACGTCTCTCTCGTCCTAAATTAAAATTATACCCTGTATGGGAAAAAACAAACGCAGAGATCATGTCACCAATGCACAAAAACAATATTGAACAAATTGCCCAAACAAACAATATTTACCATTAACGGAGAACAAACTCGTAATAGTGCAAAAGTCAGTGGCAGGGACCACTGTGTCAACCCGTTCTCAAACTTCGTGATTAATCCTGCAGTTGTCGATCGGAAAATATCCTTAGAATAAAAAATAAAATATAAATTAGAACAAAGATATGTTTTGCATTCCTATTTATTCATATGTTTTTTATCGTAGTCCTCGGCGTACTTTTTAGCAGAAAAAATATTACAACCTCCTTTCTACAACCTAATAACGTTTAAAAAAATGAAAATAAGCAAAAACCTAGAGATTGCACAGCAAGAACAATGCGAGTGAGCAATAATGAAAACTTGATAACAATACAACCAATTCCAAGCTCACTGCAAAGCGAGCCTCGGACACAAATCAACTTGCCTTATATTCTTCGTGCTAGTAATATTTTCTAAAGGATTTCATAAAAATTCTGTTTTTTTTTTTAAAGAAAATAATAAAATTGTAATGTTAGAGTGTATAAAATTTACAATTAGTATGGAGTGATTAATATTTCACGTAAATTTCTAAATATATTTAAAAATACATATTCACTTTAATTTTTATTAAATTACTTTATATTTTAATAAAATACAAAAAAATGAATTTTAGTTATTATAATAACTATAGTAGGTAGGTTCATTCGTTCACGATACTTAAAACACGCTTGAAAATTATAGTAAACGCTATTGCTAATAGATATATTATTAGATTCAGTTTTGGAGAGGCATACCATGTTATGGGTGGGATATCTTTAAACAAGTTTTAAAATCAGCAAGTTGTGTAAATATTTGGCCGCCTGTCATAACGTTCATATATATTTACATAATAAAACCGTTACGATGTGCAAATGTGAGCTAAAACTAGTATCATTAAATAAATTTAAATATATATTAGTTCTTTTGATATGAACCAATTGAAATTTCATAGACTTTTTATTAAATGAACATATGTAGGGCTTTTATGGCATAAATAATTATTTTCTTTGTTTATATATTGTTGTAGCAAAAGAACTCTATTGTCACAGAAAGTAGAGAGACTATGTTCATTTGTTTGTGGTTATCTAGACAGGATTTGAAGCATTAAGTGACAAGCTATGGATTCCTTTTTTTGAACATATATTTTTTGTTAATTCTTATTCATTTTTAAATGAAACACATATTTTACATACATATATTTGAAAATACAGATTGGTTAAACTATTGACGACGACGAACGACGATGAAAAACGACGAATGACCACGAACGACGACGAACGACTACGAGCTAATGAATACGAGCTACTATAAAACTATACACGACCAATTAATATTTATATTATTATATTATTTATAATATTTATATATTTAAAATGGCGAAGACAGATTAATTTCTCTTGTCTTTCATGTACATAATTATATAACAAAATTTATAGTCTCGTTACAACCACAGACTGAAATATCGAACTGTAACTGGTACGAAATATTGTAATTTAGAAAAAATATATCGACGTATTTACCCGTGTTATTCGTTCTATAGATCTATTAAAATCATCACACATTAACTATATGGCTACTACAACATTATTGTACAACGATGATTAAAAAGCGCTTTTAAAGTCTTCTCAAATAAAGTTACTTTTAATTTGATTTCGTTTGAGACAAGACGTGTGATGACAATATAAGACAGAAAATTGTCATTTTAACGTTATCAAGGAGTTCCAAGGTCAAGTCTAGGCATAAATTCTTTGAGAGACCTGTGTTTATGTGTCTCAACGTAAATGTTTACTCTTACACGAGTCTTGTGTTATATACGACCGTATTGGGAATCGGAATAATTTATAGCCTCTGCCATGGAACATATCTGCTGTATATATCATATAAAAATACCTTGTTTGATCTGAAATTAGAAAAGCGTGGTATTTTTTTTTCGTTTATTTTGTATTTGATTTGTTTCTACTTTGATCGTGCGCCATTAAATCTCAGTTAGACAACTTCAACCTTCAAACCTTCGTCACACTATATCAAAAAAATCTTCACAAACTATATCTATTAGTGAAAACCGCATGAAAATACCATGCAATAGTTTCTGAGTTTATCGCGAACATACAAACACAGACAGACGCGACAGAGGACTGTGTTTTATACATATGTAGTGACATTGACGATTCAAAAGTACCCACTTATATTTAGCATACTTGAATAGAAAATTTTATTTTAAGTCTGATAAATATACGTGTTTGGTGTACTATATTCTAAAATACTTATGTTAAATAATTATTAGGAGACACTCGATATGCGTTGATGTAGTCGCGAGCCGGAATCAGAGAGAGCGCTTTTTCTCTATGTCCATAGATACGAAAGACGCCGTCTGAGCGCAGATAATAAGAATGAGAGATCTAAATGGAAGTAACTCATAAACAATAGATATATTTTGGCAAACATTCACCGAGTTGTAAATAATGATACAAAATATAGTCTCAAAACTATATTTATTACCTAATTATATTAACATTGTGCGTTACATCTAAAATATTTGTGAAAAATTAAAAAAGTACTTTAGTATCTATCGTTAAAGTTGTTTGATTAAGATTTATTTACCTGAAAAGCAATGTTAAATTCCTTTCCCATGAAAGTTATAAAATAAGCTCACAGCAAGTAAACAATATCTGAAACTCACATATATCACCAGAACATTCTTTAACGCGCCAATATCTCGCTTAAACTGTTACAACAATTTTTCAAAGTAATAAAATAGAGGAAAAATCATGTTCTTTTACGGATAAATCTTATTAATATTATGAATGCGAAAGTTTGTTTAAATGTTTGTTATTCTTCACGCAAAAACTACTGAATGGATTTAGATGAATCTTTACAGTAATATGGCTTATACAAGAGAATAACACACAAGCTACAATTAATAAAGATTTTGTGTTATTTGGCCATAATACAGCATAGTTTAATAAATATCACACGAAAACGCGTAAATGACGCATATTCAATAGCGCTTACGATCTTCTTTTCGTGAGAATTCACTAAAGTGTCGACTGGACAATATTACTTTGCACTCTGCGAGCGTGAAGGAACGTTTTTTGTATTAGAGACTTTATTACTGAGCTGTTGTAAGAATTTGATACGGATAGTCTGAAGCCTGGGAAGGACATAAGCGACTTTTTGTTAATACAACCACGCGGGCGGAAGCCAGATTATATTATAAAAGTAGTACTATATTCAAACAGTATATACACGTCTCACTGCTGGGCAAAAGCCTTTTCCTTTTGTAAAGAAGGAGGGTTAAAGCTTAATCAACCACGCTGCACCACTAAGAAAAGTACCAGATAGTTTTTATAGCTATTTTGGTAACTTAATCTTTGATCGTCTCCAAAATTAGTAAAAAGCATGACCATTTCAAATTTTGGTATAGGCGTTTTAATTTGATTTCCGAAACACAGTTTCACAGTAAAAATAAAATGACGTTACATCTTTAAAACCAAACTAAAATTATGATATTATTAAACCAACTCCTGCGTTTCATATGTAATATTAATCTCTATGATTAACGGATCAGTTCGCCAAAATATTATAACTTTTTTATTACCATTAAAAGTAATTGACATCGAAACAATAACTAGTGGAGAAACTGATATCAAAAATAAAAAATAAAGTTAAAGCATAAAGTGCTGAAGCTTATTCTGTACAATTAGAACAGCCGAAATAGCAGCGATAAAAAAAAATCGCAATGGCGGGGTGATTGTTAAAAACTGTCGCTATCACAAATAAATCTGACGTTAATGGAAATCGGTATATCGATACGTATAAAAAATAATAAGGGCGGTAGATTTCGAAACGTGTCAAATGTAGAGTAAATAAGGATTCTACTGCCCACCATTACACTGTTGTCAAGTTGCGACCTCAGTCCTTACAATTGGATCGAAATATTCGCAAACAATTTACAACCATTACAGTGGTAAGTACTCGTATATAATATTAACAACATTATTAAATGTAAAGTACCCAGAAAAGTTTTCTCTTATTCATTTATTTAAAAAATCCAAAATATTGGTGGAAAATTTAGTACTGGTTACACTGTCTATGCAAATTTTTAATAGCCATAGGGAGAGTTTTCAAAAATTACCCCGCAGATGCAATTAGGCTAAATGCAGACGTAAAGGCGTTACGGCACGCCCGTACAATGGATCCTTTTTACATTCTCCGCTTTGATGTTTGATGTACATTAAGATTTTAAAGCGACGGTTTTATTTTCACGATTTAGACATTTCTCTATTATGACTGTGTTCTGGAAGAAAATTGTGAACTTTCGTCACGATCCTTTTTGATATATTTTAATATTTAATGAACATCTAATGCACGTGATTCATATAATGTAACTGTACATGTATGTACAATTTATAATACATACATATATAAGAAGTAGCGTAAACCTAAGATTGACTGGCCTATTGGCGCGGTTTTAACTGACCCTGATCTCCGTTCCAGAGTTGAGGGTTCGATTCCCGCCCCGACTCTGTGTGTAATATTTATATATGTATCATGTATTAACATTATTTAAATAATAAACATAAATGTGTATATAAGTCAGCCATTAGCTAAAATACAGACATTAATTACCTGTGGAACAGACGACCGTGTATGTGTATGTTAAATATATTACTTTTATACTACTTGTATTTAGGATAATATTAAAAATATATATTTAAGATTACGTAAAAGAGACGTTAAAGTTTTATCTCCAAAGTTCTAGAGAAAAATGTTTTTGTAATAAAAACAGATCATGTACTGTATTTCTTTACGGGTTTTTACGGAATTTACGTGGCACCTTTGAGAAATATAAATCGTGTTAACTAAATAATTAATTATAAAAAGTGGCGTATAATAGTGGCGAAGTATTTCAATTACCTACTTTTTTTTACAATATAACACGTACTGTTCCACAGCCTATTTTTACTATTACACATTGAATACCTTATCGCATCGTATACATTAATAAGCCTGAAGGCAGCTTAGATGTACTTTCTGTACTTATTTAATTTCTTACGGAGTGTTCAAGATAGTTATTTATACCTTTATATGTATTTATTATTACTTACTATTTCAGAAGTAACTATTGAATTTCATTAAATTTGCGTCACTATTCAAAATATCGAAAAGGCAGCTTTATTAAATATTACGATAATTCTTGTTTCCTTTTGTGTTCATAAAGTAGGTATATCTTGATATTAATTTCGTACTGGGTATTATAACTAACTACTTTAATATTTTCCTGTATGTTCATATAATTTAAGTTGATAAAACAATTTTAATATTATTTGCCTATATGTAGACTGGTTCTTGTGTTGGTATGATTCTTGGCTACATTAGATAATTAATATGAAATGTTTGAATAATTTTTAAATTACTACTTCATTCAAGTGTTTTATTTTATCATTTTATACTAAACTACATATATATAATACACAATGTATTTAAGCCCCAACCCCCGATTAAAACTTAATGAAAATCTATGTTCTATGCACATATCTATTCTAGTACCTACTTTCATTTTAATTGTTTTTCATGTTCAATATACTTACTGCAAATATTTATTCAATTTTAACATTTACTACAATTTGTGAAGATTTTAATGCGACAATTGAATCAATATTCATTATTCATTAATTGGTCGTGTCATCTATACAAATAATAAATCTGTTAAAACCTCCGTTTTATTAATACACTATATATCATCAAGAATAAATTTTAATAGCGCGTTTTTTTTTTTTGTATCAGCGCCATCTCTTATCGTTTTTGGTCGTGCACGTATCACGTAAAAACTACAAAATCAATGTAAATAACTTTAATACATAAAAATTATGCATAACTCACAGTCTAATTTAGTTTTTGTTTCATTGTAATTAAATTTAAAAATAAATATTTAAGGAAATAGAAATAGGTACCTACGCCGCCAACGCCATCTGGTCTAAGGAATCTTAAAAACTCACAAAACTTACTTTTGAGTTATTATTTTGTTAAACTTAAAAGTTTAATAAATATGTCGGATAGGAATAGAAATCGTTTTAATATTTTAGATAAACATCATTTTCAATTAATATAAGTACTATTATGTTAAATGTCACTAAAAATAAAAACGATATGCTTCCATTATACGATAGATGGCGCATGTAGGTGATAAAAAATAAAAATTTATAATTTTTAAAATTTTAGTTAAATACCCGTGCGAAGCCGGGGCGGGCCGCTAGTAAATTAATATTATAAATGTATAAAATCATAGCGATTGGTGCTATGTGTGAGTAGAGCTTGTATAGATTGTACAGGGACTTCGCGTGTGTTTCAATATGTACAGTGAAGTGTGTTTCATAGATAAAAATAAGAAAAATTCAATTTAATACTTTTTGGTTACGGAAGTCTAAAAATTGTAAGATTTTTCTTTTCACCTAAATAATTATTTAAATTAATATTCAGTGCAAAATTATGGTAAATTTTATTATGTGATTGTAATAGCGGAGTCCTTTCAATATTATTAGGAAAAAGCACAAACGCAAAAATCAGATTACCTACGTTCTAAATGACATGTCTTATAGCAGACAGCTCGAGGGAATATATAGCCTTACAATAAAAAGAAAATGAAAAAATATCGTCTTAGTGTGACGTTATTTATATCTCAATTCCGTTTTATGTTTACATGCAATGTGACGTAAAAAATTTAATCGATTTTTTACTTTGAGACGTAGGCGCTATAAAATAAATATGTAGAAACATCTGATTCAGATAAATCGATACATAAAAGAAGAATACATTGAGATCTTCTCTTATCCTGTTTGCCTGACGTGTAATTTTTTGCGTAACCATGTCTCGTGCGTTCCTTTAAGAATTCAGACTTTACGTAATTGTCAGGATAGTTAGTTGCAAGTTGTAGCGTGGTATTTTTTATAACCTTACTCCATGGACGACACGTTGCAACAGTAGTCACAGCATCCTATTGTTGCGCTAGTAGTCGTAAAAGATCCCCGCTCATCATAAATTATTGCATAGGTCAAACATATGTTTTTTTGGGTATTTCCGGGCCTCTACCACAGGATTTCATCATAAACTGATATGAGTTGAATTAATTAAAAAAAAAGAAAAAAAGACAATTTGTAAACGTTCCGCTGCCTAATCCACCACGCTGCTCCATTGCAGTTTGGTGGATTATTTCCCTAACTTGAGGGCTCTTGGCGAGAATCCCGCGTTGGACGGGATCCTACGGGTGCATCGGATAGGGCAGGAAGCGCTAACGCGGAGGTGAGGGGAGGACCTGGCGGAGCAGCCATATTGCACACGCGTAACAGCTGCACTGCGCCCGTTCCTTGAGCGGTGTATGCGCCAAAAACGCAAGCATCTCACCTTCCATCTGACGCGGGTTCTCATCGGGCACGGTTGCTTTGTTGACTATCTGTGTCAGACGGCCCACAGCGAGCCGACGACTGAATGTCACGATTGTGGCACCATGATGTGGCCACCACGATGCTCGGCGACGACGAGTCCTGGAAGGCGATGGTCTCCTTCTGCGAGACAGTAATGTCCCAGCAGGAGGCCGACGAACGGGTGAGAGAGGAGGCCGCCGACATGGCCTCCATCCGCGGGCGACGAAGGGGGTGCGTAGGAGGCGCTACTTAATGTGCCTTTCAATAACGCCCCTGTGCCCGTGTCGGGCCGGGATAGGAACCCGGGGAACCCGGTCCTGCTAGACACGGCGCCGTCAGGACTTTTCAGAGATGAGCCGGAAAGTCCCCATGTAAGAGAAGTCTGCTCTTTTCACCGAGCCCAGCCTGTCGCTGGAGGGATCCTGTTGCCTGTAGATCCGGGACCCTTCCAACCCGGGCGCCTTCAGCCGCTTTAATTGGAGGTTTAGTACGGTATTGCACCTCCAAGTACTGAGTCCGAGATAGGTCTAGGACTGCCTACCCGGGCGTCCTGGATATCACCCGTTAATGGGTTCCCTTGCGATAAAAAAAATCCCCTAACTTAAGTAACGATCGCTATCAGGTATCCATGATAATAAACGGGACCGACAGCTTTACGTGCTCTTCGAGGCACAGTTATTGCAACCAAAACGACACAAGATCAGAAACTAATATTTGCACAAATATCTGCCTCGAGCGGGAATCGCACCGCGACCACCGGCGTATTACTAGAACCACTACACTAAAACGGTAGTCATTGATTTTAGCATACTGGGGCCATTAAGTAGAAAGTGTTAATCAATTAAGAACGTTTTTATAAAGCAATAAAAAAGCAAAAACACACGCACACATATAACAGCGCGCCAAGATGAGTTGAACTATCTACACACACAGGTAGAGAAATTAGAAAAGCTTCGAGTAATTATAAAATTATATTTTTACTGGTGGTAGTAAACAGTAAAGTATTCGAAAAAAATAACACCAAGATAACAAGTGATCGTTTCTACTCTACTTTTTTTTTCAACAAATATTTCTAACTTACTATGTACCACCACATTACATTACATTTTTAAACTAGTATATGTAGGTGAACAATGTAATAATGTTTTGTAGCGAATATTTAAATAGTATTTATGTATATAAGTAGTAAACCGTATCATGGAAATAGCGTATATACTCGTATACCTAAATGTAACCGCATACAAAATAAATTTTCTTTCTAATGACATTCCTCCGTGTGGCGGAGATTGCATTTGGAATGAAAAATTAAATGAAACTTGTGGCAACATCTGTCTTGGTTATCAAATGTTTTATTTTTATGAGGAATCCATATTAATATAGCAAAGTAGACTTCCTTTGCGGTTTCGCTTGTACTGAGTTCCCTTATCTGTTAGACAGGTTGATGTTTGTTGATATTTCTACGTATCTACGAGTATTAGTCATATCGTGACTGTTTATAACTTACGTCCTCATGAAATAATTTACATTGATTTATAGATATAGTTTTGGTACAAAGCACGTTAAATGGTGAATGATTTGTTACGGCTCAACCTTTTTTAATCATACTAATATTATAAATGCGAAAGTAAGTTTGTTTTTTACGCTTTCGCGCAAAAACTGCTTAACCGATCATCATGAAACTTTATACACATCATTTTGAAGGTACTAGAAGTAACGTGGTCGCGATAACTGATATCCACGCGGGCGAATCGGCGGACAGAAGCTAGTACTGTATAATCTAGTGAGATTATAAGCTTATGTAAGAACAATAAGGATTTGGTGATATATATAATAAATAACCTCATGACCACTTTATGATATGTAAAAAAGTAAAGTATAAGTAAAAAGCAGACTCTGTGACGAATAATGAAGATTAAGCGATTATTACTCATATGACCTGATTTCACTTGCCGTTATTGCTTGAACATTAAACAATAACGAACACAACTTCATTTATGTATGAAGATTAAAATATATAGTACATATGATATACATATTATAGTCTTTATACTACTATATTATCAAAATCAGTCCAGTTCTGTGTAATCATAATCATCATCATATCAGACATTGGATGTCTACTGCTCAAAGTCCCAAATCGACCTCCTGAGCGACCGGTTCGAAGTAGTTTCGCTTCCGGTGGCTCTCCTTAAGTCGTCTGTCCATCTCCTGAAAGGCCGTCCGACGCTACGCTTGCAGGTAGGTACGTGATCTCCAGTCGAGAACCTTTCTGCTCCATCGGCTGTCAGTTCTACGAGTTATGTGATCTCTGAACTATATCGGCAACCTGCGTCTCATAGCCCTTTCCATTGTTCGCTGTGCTACTTAGGGCTTGTTTAAAAGGCCCACAGTCAGAGACCACGTCTGAGATCCGTATATCATCACACATTAACACACATTGGTCGAAAACTTTCGACTTAAGGCACTGAAGTGTTACAAATGAAGAAACGTTTTTTAACTTCCTACTGTACAGTGTCAGGTAACAAAAAAATGTTATCGCCAAAAACTTATATATCATATTATATATAATATACATAGTGTATTAATAGGATTCTAATATAATCGATACAAACGTCTAATTAAATAGCAAGTACACTTAAATATTATTTACAATGTAACATCAAAAACGATATCAACATTAGTGTTTTCGCGTGTAATCTATTTCAGTTTTATTGAAGCTGTCGTAAACAGTATGTACAAAGGCCTTTAGGCTTTACGAATATTCTCGTAGACCACGCCCACACTAAGTGTGATTTATTACAAACAACTATTTCACTATATCCCCAATAACATCATCCGAGTGCCTATATAGTAAGAGTTCAAATTGTTCGAAACTTCATGTTTTGGATTTCAAAATAATTTCATATTACTGTTATGTAAATGTGTATTTACAAATACTCAGAAAATTAGTATCTTATACAATATATTAAATTATAGATACGAGTACATTAAATGTTTTCAAACAGTGTATAGTTTATGGTATATAATTTTTTAATGAAATAAAACTACGTAAATGATACAAAGATAATATTAAAACGTACTTCTTATTACAAAAAATAATATAATTACTTCACTGTTCTATAGAGGGAATGGTTTTCATAAAAAAAAAAAAAAAACTAAATATTTCAATTTAATTAGACATGTAGCCCATGTATGACGCCTCTGATAAAATTTTACTCTACTTATTGATGTTAAATATAAGATACGTGAAAATATAATTGAAAAATTATAGAGGAAACACATAACTTATTAATTTACCCTGTTTTAATTAAAAGTTAGTAGTTACAAGATTGTTATGTGAAAATATATATATGTATATGTTGTTTAAATGTTGTTTTACACTTCGTGCAATATTTAAATTATTTTTAATTTGTGATGTGATCGAGTTTATCGCGGTTGTATCTCGGACTACGATCGACCGGAAGTTTGGCAAGCGTCGTATTCAAATGGAACAATATTGTTCAGTTAACATTCTATTAAACTATAAAGTAACATTGTAGTGAATGTTGTACAAAGCTAATTTACACATGTAAAATCTATTATATTTTTTATGTATTAAACATCCTAAAAGTACTTCGAGAACAGTGACGTACCCTAAGATACAGCGTTTTTTAAGATTTAATTTTTATTTATCTTATATTGTCTCTTTAATAAACATAATAGAGTAAAATAACATATGGTTTCTTGTTTTGGTTTTAAAAAGCAAAGCATAGAACGGGACTTTTTTAAATTTTTTATTGTTACCTTAATGAAGTACCTACGAGTATGTAGTTACTAAATGTCTCCTTTAAATATCACGTAATAAATTGACATCCATTATTCGTTTTTGGGATCACTTTTTGATAACGGTCTAGACTAATAAAATTTTATTAGTCTTCAATTCGATGGAATTTCGTCTAAAAAGTAAATTCTTTTTGTTCGAAGCTTCATAATATTATGTCTAATTTTCTGAGATAAATTGAGTTTACCTATATACATTTCAGTATGTACATAAAATCATCCTTTCAACCATTAGATGATCACTGCTGAAAGTAGGTCTCCTCTATTGACCTCAAAAGCGAAATGACTACGTACATAGTTGTAGACCTTTTTTTTTTTTTCGCTGGGAAATGCATTTACGCATCCCGGCGCCCGAGGGCGACGGGTATGTGGGACTCGCTGACACGGCAGAACGTGCCAGAATACCGCAGTAAAACCCAGCGGTGCCCTCATCGTCGTAGTGGGGCGCCACGGGATCGCTTTCGCATGCAACAGTGACTCCCCGACGGTTGGCCAGCCTATGCGGACCGCCTTCGCCTATAGAGCGCTCGCAGGCACATAGTTGTAGACCTGGTTCAAATACCATGTACCTTTACGGGACACGACTGTTAACAAATAGTACTGGTTACGCGTTGCGGTTTTACTTGCGTAACTTCTGATTATATGGAAATGTCGTGATAAAAATTAGGGATAGGTATAGAGCTACGTACGTACCAAGTTACATTGTATTGTACATGTATCCAAACCTTCGTATTTATAAGATTGGTTAGATTTTAAATTTATACTGGGTGATTTTTTTTACCGTCTTGAAAAAAATATAGCGTCATAAGTAAATGAAGTAGAAGCCCCAGGCATTATTATTTCATTAATTTATTTTTTTTACTGACACAGTCTGAAATTAATCTACCCAATATACACTCCCAATTTATAATAATTTTCTTATATTAAAACACAACAAAGTAATTATTTTAATTAGAATTAAAATAATTCTAAATCGTAAATTGTCACCCTAATTAAACTTTGCATTGCATACATTCATAACTTGTCGAAAAACTATCTTCAAGGCCAAGGCCAAGGCCAAGGCGACGGCCAGGCGCCGCCGCACGCGCCCGATCCCCGATTCCCCGCTAGCACCCGCTCTCTCCCGGTAGCCCGCCGCCCGCGGCCCACCGTCTTTCAAATTTTAATTATTACTTATTAGTCGCATGCGATTATGCTTACTGTGACGTCGCGTGATATATTGGCATTGTTTACATCCGTGATATCGTTAACCATAAACATGCCCGAATACGATAACGTTGAGTATTTAGCAATGGTACGGTGTTACATACTGTCTGGTGAAAGCTTATGTAGATCAAGTTTTAGTTTAAACATATGGGCTGCGATCATAAATGACCGAATTATAGGTTCAATATGGATCGAAGGTCGATTGACAGGATAACGTATTTACAATTACAAATGATACGCTCCGTCATCGACACAATGTTAGAGGACGTTCCTCTAAGCTATTTACAAGGAATTTACTTCCAGCACGATGGCTGCCCAGCTCATTACGAAAGATCGGTACGCGAGTATCTAGACAGTCAGTTCAGTGGCAGGTGGATAGGTCGCGGAGGTCCTGTGAACTGGCCAGCCAGATCGCCAGACCTAACTCCTTTAGACTTTTATTTGTGGGCCGAGCTAAAACGGTTGGTGTACACTGAGGAAGCTTGCAGTGTTGGTGAATTAAAACAGCGCATAGTAGACGCTTTTGATATTTTATAAAGTGATAGAGACACTCTTCTTAGTTTAAAAAACAATTTACAAAAACGTGCTAGTTTGTGTTTAGAGAGAAGCGGTGGACACTTCGAACAATTACTGCGATATCGCTAAAAGGTACATTTCAATTATTTTTTAATATGTAATCAGTGTAATTTGTAAATAAGTTGATTTCAACCTTTTAAATACGCCTAGTATGTTGTAGTTTACGCGTAATACTTGTACCTACATGTTACCAGCATGTTAGAAGGTCCTAAGCTCTTAAAAGTATGAAGGAAGGATCGAAACAATCTTTAAAATACCAATTCGGAGTTAATAAAACTAACGGAAGTAATCCGTGAAGTAGTTACGCTATTTCGCTCGCTTGCGGATAATTATGAACGCGCCAGGTAGGGTCTATATGATTAATGTATTTTATAAGACTTTCAGAACTTTCGTAATTGAAATGCCAGTACACAAATACTGTCGTCTATAGATTATATTACACTTACACAATACACCATATTATTATCAAGACGGTAAAAAAAGTCACCCAGTATATTACAAACTATACTGGCGACCTCGTTAGAGACTACACAGTTTAAATTTCATCGGCTCTGAATCTCTGGAACCATGCTGAATTTGGTGATAAAAAATATGCAGTGTCCTAGCTCGTAGTATGGACTTAAATCTTTCCAAGTTGAATTAAAAGCCAATTAGTAGTGTCGAAGTGATGCACGGTCAGGGGCTCTATTTTTGATTCACTCGTATGAAATTGTATCGTCGAATGCGACTTATGTCACACGTCATTTATGTCGCATGATCTCGTTTTTCCGTATTTTTGAATCGTTCGCCTGAAATGTTGCCACTACAATTTGAAAAGTATTGTATTTTATCCGTTCCAAGTAGAAATTAAAAAATATATCGATACCGATCGCCATACGCGACGAGTGGAATGGATCATTCGTTGCAGTCGAGCGATTCAAAAATACGGAATTGCAGATTGCGAACGAAAATCAGTAGAAATCGAGCGCTCGACGCGATACGAGTGAATCAAAAATAGAGCCCCAGGATACAAAAACGTAGACAGACAGAAATGAAACAATAATACAGTTTTCGTTTCAGTATCAATAATATAATTTGTCATCCAAAAAAAAAAACACCAAATATCTTCAATGTACAGAATTAGAGTTTTATTATAAGCATATATGTAAAACTGATCTTATATTAGCTGTGTCCCGTAAAAAGGAACATATGAAGTGGAATTTCGCTCACTCGCGATTTTTATTACCCGTTCACCGTTTAACAAGATACGTAAGTCAACAAGGAAAGACGTTTTCATACCAACAGACCAAAAAAATTATGACGAAATCTCATAAATCAATGTCAATAAATGGCTACCTTCATCCATTTAGTACTGGTCAAGAAAAATGGGAGAGGATGGGAAAAATATGTTTTATTCCATTAGCTAAAAATAAACTAGGTAAAGTTTGGGTTAGTGATATTTCTTATATATCTTTTTCTTTTCTCCGGTTATTAGTTTCTTATACATTTTAGTTCAAATATAATGTTATAAGAAATTTACTTTATCAATGTAGCACTTTTGAATTGTCATGTGCAATTAATATATTACTAGCTGACCCGTGCGAAAATTTCGCACAATATTGTAGTCAAATATTAAATTTTAATATAATGTGAAAATAAGTTATGTTTGATAATGTTCTCTTATATTTACGCGAATTTTACTCATTTGATTAAAAGTCTATACCGGATTTTATCGCGTTTATTTAAAACTTTATATTTTTACAATATTTTAAATTATTTCCCGACGTTTCGGATCCTTTACAGCGTCCATGATCTCGGGGGACTGAGGGTTATAGAGATAGACTGAGGTTAATAGTAATAATTTAAAATTGTATAAAAAGCGGGGTATGTAACAATTAATTCATTATTCGGACACCCACCACCTCAGTCCCCCGAGATCATGGACGCTGTAAAGGATCCGAAACGTCGGGAAATAATTTAAAATATTGTAAAAATATAAAGTTTTAAATAAACGCGATAAAATCCGGTATAGACTTTTAATCAAATAAGTTATGTTTGAGTTCTTGATATTCTAAAAAATCTTCGCACGCTTCATTAATATAATATATTTGATTGAAAATCATTTAAAAGGGAAATATTTAAAAAATAAATACTGGCTTTGACCGATTTATTTAGTAAAGCTTTGATATGATCATCATTGATTTTTATATATAAAACCAACAATTAATGTATTTAAATATTGAATATATAAATATAAGTATTCGTTTTATCATCACTACAATGATGCACGTCAATGTTATTGAAATAAGAGTTACCTTTTTTATTACGTTGATTTTAACTAATGAAGAAAATTAATGAATTCACAATTATTTGCAATAATTTATATCGTTCTTAGTAATTCAAAACGTTAACGCTTTACAGAATTATGTATCTACGTCGATGTTTATTAATTTGCGTTGCGTTTGATAGATCAAAAACATTCGCATAAAATGTTAATAATGTCATAGCTGTGATATAAGTTACAAAAATTATTATTCATAGATGGCGTCCCATGTACTTAGTGTTGTTGTAGTGTATAAGTGTAGATGTAGATCAATACATTGATGGCACTCGTATCGTTATCAATAATATTTTTTTTAATATATTATTTTAAATTAATAATATTTAAGGCAGGGATCAAATATCATATTATAATAATAAAAAAATTATTATTTTTTATTATTATATAAAAAATAATATATTTTTTAATTACATAACATATTCGATTGATTTCGATGATTACGAAAAGATAAACGCTCATCTTATCAGTCTTAACTGGAATTCACTTTTACATCGCAAGACTGTTGACGAGTCTGTAGACGTGTTGTACACTGTTATTCATGATTGCATTGACCAATATGTCCCCTTGCGTTTCAATAGAAGCGCCAAACGCACATATCCAAAATGGTATTCCCCAGCGGTTATAAAAATAGTTAAAGAGAAAGATAAAGCTCACAAACGTTGGAAGAGATACAAAAATAAATTAGACTATGATGAGTTTTCAATGCTGCGTGCCAGAGAGCGAAAAGTTCAAAAACAGTGCTTCGCAAATTTTACTGAGTCATCCGAAGAGAATATAAAGACACACCCCAAGATTTTTGGTCATTTATAAAGGGTATGCGGTGTGAGTCAAAGTACCCTAAGTCTATGAGCTTAGGTAACGTTAAATTTAGCGACGGAAAAGAAATATGCGACGGTTTCAATGCATTTTTTAAAGGTGTATTCGGCAATTCCGATAATGGTTCTATTACGAGTGTATGTGACGGCAACTCCATAGGTACAAACACTTTGTCAAGTATACAGACATCTACTGAAACTGTCAAGAAATTATTACTTAAACTAGATATTAATAAAGGCGCTGGAAGCGATAGAATTCCCCCCATATTTTGGTCAAAGTGCGCAAACACTCCCGCACTTCCATTAAATTTGATATTTAACAGGTCCTCTACTCGAGGGCGTTTTTCCGCACAGATGGAAGTCGTCTTATATCATTCCAATACATAAAAAGGGCTCTCGTAGTAAAATAGAAAATTACAGAGGCATCTCAATTTTAAATGTAGTAGCCAAATTATTTGAAAGCATTGTATATAATATAATGCAGCCTGTGATGTCTCCATATATACCAGAAAACCAACATGGATTCATGAAGAAAAGGTCAACAGTAACTAGTTTAGCTTGTTTTTCGACTTATGTGTTGGAAAATATGGAACGCGGAGGACAAGTTGATGTTATCTACACTGACCTTGAAAAGGCTTTCGATCGAGTGGATCACGTCACCTTAATAAATAAGTAAAACGCCCTCGGTATTCATGGGAATTTACTTCGTTGGATTCGGTCCTACCTCACAAATCGGTCTCAGACTATCGTAGTGAGTGGCTATCGCTCAAACTTTATTAGTGTACCTTCTGGCGTTCCACAGGGATCGCATCTAGGACCTTTGCTCTTTAATGTTTATCTATACGACATAGGATCATGTATAAAACACTCTAATCATTTACTTTACGCAGATGACAAAAAAATATTTTTAAAAATAACAAATTTAGGAGATTGTGAGCTAATACAAAATGATTTAAACAGTTTATATAATTACTATAATAAAAACTTTATCACTATTAATATCAGTAAATGTGAATTTATTACTTTTTCTAGAAAAAAGGATCCCATTACTTATACCTACAAATTTAACGGCATCCCCATAAAAAAAAAATACCGTCAAAGATTTAGGAATACATTTGGACAGTAAAATGAATTTATCAGAGCATGTTAACTATATAACCAATAAGGCCTATCGCAATCTTGGCTTTGTTTTGCGTGCTTGCAAGCCTTTTAGTGATATATTAGCCATAAAGTTAGTATATTACGCCTATGTGAGAAGTATTTTGGAGTACGTTTCCTCAATATGGTCTCCACATTATATAATTTTTAAGAACCGCATTGAAAGAATACAACGACTATTCATAAATCATTTAGATTCCCGACTCCATATTACGTCACAATACTACGAGGATAGCTGCGCCAGACACGGGCTAATGACTTTAGAGCAGAGGCGTGTAGTGCAAGAGATGTCTTTGCTGTATGATATCCTGCGTGGTGAGGTTGACTATTCAGAGCTTGTATCTAAGATTGCTTTTAGGGTACCGACATATCGCACACGTCATACAGCATTACTTCATATTCCTCGTCATTACACAAACTATCCAAAAAAATCTGTCTTGCCCCGTATTACACATAACTACATTATAAATTCCATTGGCAATAATGGTAATTAGCGTTTTGTTTTTCTCACCGACATACTACTTGAATTATAATATATCTTATAAGAACTTTTCGGTTCAGAGATTTTACGCACAATAGTGGTTACTGAGCATCGAACCCTTGACCCTGTCATAGGGCTAGGGTGCCATTGAACTTAACCCATATATACATCTAATCACATAGGTACACAAAAGTATACACACATACATACTCACATATAAACATACATATATTTATTTATTTACTATATAAAATTAAGGTATATTTTATATGCTTGCGCGTATCAATTAGCATTAATATATATTTTTTGTAGTTTAAGGTAAACCTGTTATTGGCCATATTAGTTTTATCTTCTATTAGTTAGTAAGTTTTATTGTAATACGCTGTTGGTTTACTTAATAAATAAATAAAATAAATATAAAAAAAATATTCGTTTCAATTATAGAAAATAGACTAATTGAAATGTTATTATATGAAATAATCTCTTCTGATAGTGGTTAAAAATTAATGTAATGGGTTTATTACCCGTAGTTTTTTGTTTGTTTGTTTCGAAAATAAGCTTTTGATACAAACAAAAATAACATATTTTCTGAAATCGGCTCGAAGTAATGTAAGACTGAACGTACTATATATTACGACGTTGAAATTTCGCTTCATAGCATTCGAAATATATCCATTAGTGTAATCTCACGTTCGCTCAAATCATACAATATGTACGCATACGGTCTAAGATTTATGAAATCCGTTCGCAAATATAATCGGAGTAGTCGCAGCTAAGTGACTGTGAATAAATTATTCGCATTTTTCTCTAGGTGAAAAATAGCTTTTCATTCCCATGAAGCCGTCTCGTCAAGGTGAACGCGTGCCTTGCGTCCGACGAAGACAATTTATCGTGAAGCTCGACGTATAATTTTTATCGGCATGTGTTTTATAATTTTAAGTTATAATTTGAAGTTAATCGGATTTATAGTTAAGGTTTTATTCTTAGTCACGTTTTTAATTAACTTTTGTACGTTTTTTATTATTTCTATTTACTGACTAAATTTTTAAAAGACAAAGTTCATCAAAATTACTACTACAGACACAAACTTTATAACTCATGTACTATATTTTAGCAATAGTGGGCAAGTGTAATGACAGTTGAACAAACGCTTCTTTTCTCATTAAGGAGATCGAATGCAGTTTAATGCGCTCCATAACTCTCTTACAGATAAGCGGATGCATGTCTGAAATATTCTTCCAAAATATTATGTCTGTAATATTTTGTTCGTATTTAGGTATAATTCAAAATGAAATTTTAATCTACTTTTCCGTCACATCGACGGTAACCGCTGTAACTGGCATATTAAACTTCGAGAAAGCTACGTAATAGTTTGTGGAACAAAGTACTTACAGCTAATGCGACGTAAGAAACGCGAAAACGTCCAATTTCTTCTGACCTCCTTCGATGACCTAATAACGTGAACTTGTGATATTCCTCGGCGTCGGTGCTTAGGGCCTAGTTATGATGGTGCAACATTTTGTTGAATGAGGTAATGAACTAATTTGTCGTTGCCATAATGTTACCCTCAAATCTGGCCGAGCTAAATGACCCCAACGTAAACATAAGGACGTAAATTCATAACGAGGACGATTTTTTCGCGTCATTTTGTTTACCCGACATTTCTATGTAAATGTATATTATTAGTATATTGTTATATCCATAATTGTAATGTTTTGTATAATTGTTATGTTGGCATGTATAGTTTTGTTCGTCCCTCAGACGTGTTACACCTTTTTTTGTATTAATACAACATCCACGGGCTCTTTATTGCCTGTGCCCTTTTGTTATACATAATGTAATTTCTATATTTCTTTCACGTGCATTTTACATCAGAGAAGAATACCTAAGACTGCCTAGAAAAGCTAGGACGTAGTCCAACATTGACGGTTTTATTCTGTTTCAATTTTTTCTTTCCTTCTATTAAGAGCATCAAGCAAACCCTCGCGACAGGGGTTCTCCTCACCCCATTCACAGAGTGCAACCACTTTTTTTGTAGTTACACGCCGACTGCGTCAATCTAGCTCCAGGCGGCAGACAACAGTACCTATTTTATTTATTTTTATTTTTTCTGTGTAGCTCTGCGATTGTCGGGTATTGGGTACTTCGTTGGAACTCTTTTGGCATTGATTCTCCCTCGAGGCACATCCGCAGTATCTTTGGGACAGGCTGCAGTGAATCCACGATAGAATTCGATTTTTGCCCCTGTTCTATGTAAAGGGAGAGAGGACAACTCTGACATGTCTTGTATTTCTAATGGAGCTTTGCCTTCTGTTGCCATTCCAATCGCCTTTTGATACTCGGTTTCGCCATACGCCATACGTCTTAGCTAAGAAGTCGGCTGACTGCTCTGGTGGCAGTGTGTCACCAGCCGCATTCCTCAGTAGCATGTCGTTATGTCTTCTCGAGGTCTTCTTAAGACTCTATAGATTCCTTCGGCAAATCGGTTAAAAAGTTTTTGATGATTATCGAGAGTTTGATGAAAAATTTGGTAAGTAGATAGCTGAAGTACAAAAATAAAATATAGGCTACATTGTATAATCAATAACTATGGAATCACAAAGCATAAGAGGCTCAGCTTGTATTAGCAAAATATGTTGTTTAAAAATGTTGTCTTGAAATAATATTTATGTCAAATAATTACAACATTACAATTTCTCAAAACGATTTTTTATCTGCAATATAAACGAAATACGTGAAATATTAGAACGAGATACAGAACAATGTCGATACAATTAGAGCATCCATATTCAAGTCGCTGTATATTAGTGATACTGCAGAGATGTAACTGTGTTAGGGAGGGCAAAAAACAACTGCAATTGCGCAACCTTCATTAACCCTTCTTACGAGAGCAAACTGCCTAGAAGCCCTTGAATGGCGCACCACAAAAATATTATCTGGCAATTTTATTGTTTGTTGTACTTCCCCTACTTATCCCTTACTTTGTTGTTCAAAGATAATTGCTTGATATTCAGAGTTACTTTTGAACTTAGTACGTTTGAACTCCAAACTTTTCAGATATAATTCTCCTCTCCTTTTCATTTTGATAATTCTTTTTATATTTGTTGAATAGAGATATACGAATTAATTATATCCATATTTGTATTTGATCTGGATGTGGGTAGTATATCAGTATCAAATGTAATGGGTGAAATAGATTTAATTGATAATTCTGGTAGATTACTAATTTATAGTTGGTAAACTATTAAACGTAAGTTAGGTATTAGTCGTTGCTGCCGGTTGTTACCATAAATAACTGAATGCGATTGTTACTCTTGGTAGTGAAATTATACGAGGCAGAGCAGCATGGAGAATTAAGCTCTAACCATTCTCCCATACGGAAAAAAGGTCTTTGCCCAGCAGTGGGATATTTACAAGTTGTTTTAGTACAGTTAATTGGGGCTTCAAGATATTTATTGAGGTAGGTGCTAACTTTCACTGACAACTCATTTTAGCACTATGTGTCAATGTAATATACTTTTCGAAAAATAGTCTAAAGACATTTAACAGCATAGGCTTGAGAACGTTAAACAAAAATATTTAAAAAGCTTTTATAAGCTTAAGCAAAAAGGACGACTTAATTTATTCAAATTTATACAAAAATTATAATTGAACATTAACGAAATTAATTTAAGTTTTTAAGCCTAAGACTAACGAGAGAGAATTTAAAGGAAGGTCTGATGAAAGTTTTCTTGTTCTACAAAACCTATAGTCATTATGTTAGACATAGAAAGAAAATCAAGCTTGTTAACTATAGGCGCTGAAGCGTACCTAACTGCCGTTGAAAAGGTTTTAAAGTTCTGTGTCATGTCATAGGAGATTTCGCATTTTTTACGAAGAAGATGATGATGATGATATATTTTAAACATTTTATAACCAACAGTTATATTTTAATTCGAAATAAACTTAATATAATATTTTATCACATCAATAATTTAATTACGACAAAATTGTACATAATATGTTTGTTACGTTATTGCATTATTTTTTAAATCGCTCGTTCCTTTCACTTGTGCCTGGTTAAAAGATCCTCAGAGAAAGCCCCTTCGACTGAGAGCAAGTGTTTTAATGAAGCAAAGTTGGTGAATGTGCCTTTGATACAATTAGGGGGCAAATTTTAAACAAAAACTTGGCACTTTTGTACGTCAACAGTTATTAAAGGTGTTAGCTGTGTTTTATTCGGTTGAAAAATGTTAAAAACAAATCCGTTTAAGTGTTCGCCTATTGTGAGTTTCAAGTATGTTCAATATAAATTGACTAAAGAAAATGCTATAGAAAGTCAAATGAAAATTATTTGGATTATATAATCATACATTATAATGCATATTTTACTGTCTTTCATTCAGATAAAACATATCGGGAGATAATTTATCAATTGGATTTAATAAACCTTCACCTAAATGGAGACGAGGATTTTGCCCAGTAATGGAACGTTTACAGGCTGATTCAGTTTAGTTAGTTAAAAATTCTTATATATATATTAATAATTTTATTAAAGAAATTACAATGTTATACATATTTACAATTCAAAACTTAAAATAATTATTTACAAACAGTTTTGGTATAAATCATGTCCGCGTGGAATGGTGCCTAGAATACTAGCAGCATTTCCTCGTTGAATGGCAATTCCGATTCTTTGGGCAAAAAATGCACCAGCCCTTCTGTCATCAGCGGCGGCTATGAGACGTGGAGTTAATTCTTGTAGAATTTTTTTTTTGCACTGCTACTCCAAGGTCCAAGTGTTTCCACTGCAAACGGCACAAAAAATTAACTTTGGATAAGTGCTCGAGGCTTCATATATATATATATATATATATATATATATATATATATATATATATATATATATATATATATATATATATATATATATATATATATATATATATATATATATATATATATATATGTATATATGAAGCGTCGAGCGGTATGTAAGACATCTGAAACATTTTGAAAACAATTCTCCTTATCATAATATTGATGGTCTATTTGATGAAAATAAAAAGAAATTGTCAGAAATTTGATACGAAAATAAAATAAAAATTACAAGCGAGTGTCGAGAAAACATTTATTACGTACGAACGTATTGAAAAGCTTTTAGTGAAATTGTTTTTATACGATGAAATATATTGCTTCATTATTTTGATCTTATTAACATCATTCCGACTTAACTTGGGCAAGTTTACCGATTCCCGCTTCCGATCTCGAAGATACAATAAAAAGTACTTAAGACTCAAGTGTATTAAGGGAAACGGGATTATCTTTTATTTATTTTTAATATATCTTCTTCTTGAGGCATTGTGTGGATCAAATGGATTACTTATCTACAAAATGTATGTAGCGGTGGTAAAGAAACATTTTTAAACTTTAAAGAAGACGTCATTAATATTTAAACAAATGGTGTAACGATCGCGTCTGTTAGTAAAATAATAAAGGAGTTTCTATGTTATTAAAAAAAGTTTATTTGTACATATTATAATACTACACTATATTATATTGTATATTGGCGTGCGCCTGCGGTGACCGGCAGAGAAGACTAGTCCCGAACTTTTTCTTGCCGAGGTGTCGCAGAAGGCGACTAAGGCCATAGTGATGCGAACAATTGTACACCAACCAGGATGGTGATGGGCAGCAGCATCACTATATCCAACCATAACACACTGAGCTAGCCAACCCGCTTGTCAAAACTCAAAGAGAAAATGGGGGAGGCTTACGTTCAACAGTGGACATCCAACGGGTGATGTGCTGGTGAGGATATTATAATACCATTGATTTAATCGACGAAATATTTGATATAAAAAGGGAAGCAGTATGGCGGTTGGTCTCGAAATACTTCTTGATGGAAGAAGATCCTTTTGAAAAAACAGTGAAACGTCAGCTCGTTACCTTACTTTCTTCTTACAAGAAAGTATATTTTAACCGAATGATGATCTCTTACGAACCGCAGCTCGTATATTACATTTTATTTTTCAATAGCGCACTAAGAGCTTTTTATGACGACATAAAGACGTAACTAACAATAAAATCGACTTTATTTATATGTTAGTATTATTTCATGTGTTCTCACCGCACTCTTGGAGTTGTTTTAGAAGACAAATAAATTTATTTAAAGAATATACGATATAATATTATGTGAGTAGGTATTGTACTATTCAGCCGTCCTACTTCTGGGTATAGGCCTCTTTTCTTATGAAGGGAAATGGTTGAAGCTTAATCTATCCCGCTATCGCTTTCGCCGCTGCCGCTTCTGGTTAGCGGATGATTTCAATACCATGAGTAACGATCGTTATTTTTTATAACGGAAACGGGACCAATGGCTTTACCTACATTCTGAGAGACGTCAGGAAAATTCACAAGGGACCCAATGATATTTTTACATATACAAATATCCGACCAAATGGGAGATGAACCCGCAAACGTAGGCATTATGAAACGCGTCGATAGTAGCGCGTTCTTAGCATTATAGTTAATTTGACTGAAATGAACTTAATAAACCTATTGATTTAAATCGGTGGATTCAATTAAATTATAATTTAAGACTAAAAGGTGAATTAACTTAACATGCTAAGTAGTATGTTTGTTTGATGATAATGTTGATGAAATCTATAGACTGGTTGACAATTAGTGTAACTAAATCGGTCGAAAAATTATGATAATTCCTGAGAATAATGCGTACCACAACATATATTAGCTTTATAATACTATTGGACTGAACTGAACTGAAATAGCTTGTAAACGTCCAACAGCTCGGCAAATGGTTGGAGCTTAATCTACCACGCTGATCCACTACGGGTTGGCGGATAATTTCCCTACCACGAGTAACGATCGTTATCAGGTGTCTGTGATAGCAACCGGAATGTGATAGGGACCAACTGCTTTACGAACTCTCCGAGGCACGGTGGCGAGATCCAAAAGGGCGTACACTCAGCCTAGAAATTTTTGTGCAAATAATCTGCTCCAAAGCGGGAATCGAAGCCGCGATGATGCGATGGCAATTACTCGCGCCATTACACCAAAACGGTCGTCTATAATATTATTATACATAAAAATTACTTTTATACATAAAAAAAAATCTAAAAGATCTTATTATGATCGAAGTCATTATAGACTGTTAGAGTATTCGATAATGGTACTAAATTCTGTTTCAGACTTAAAAATTGTGCTTGAAAAGATTTATTTAAATCCGTAGATTTATTTTTTTAATATTTATATTTACTTTTTGGTTTACTTTAACAAAATTTCACTATTCGCCTTTTCATATAAATCTCTAAATTCTCCTTTATATAAAAACCTTTCTAGGAAAAAATATTGACACAAACCACTTTTATTTATATTCAATTTATTTGTCATTATTATATTATAGTATAAATGAAAGAATGTGATGATAAATTTAGTTTCATTTACGGAAATTGTAATTCATATAGAGAAAATGAAAGAATTCAATCGCAAACAAACTATATAAATGTTAATTATAGATAAATAAATCATTGAAGAATTAACAGAACTTAATTACCCTACAACCAGCACCGCCGGGTTAACGTGCTATCTGAGGCACGGATGGGAGACCCACAAGGACATGATCCCGCGACCGCCGGAGATAAGATAGCTACACGTGACACTACACCGGAACGTTTCTCATTAAAAATATTTCTAGAAAATTATGAGTATTAATTGATTTTGACACTTCTATTATTTTACAATAGGTACGTGGCATAATTAGACCAAATAAACGAGTCGTTTTCTAAAATATAAATATAAATATATCGAATTTAACGATCTGTTAGTCATATTTTCAAAAATAATTTTCAATTATAAGGCCAGGGCCTCAGTCTAGGGCTTGTTGCGATTGGATTATAATGTAGTAGGTTTTACCTAGTATAATATGAAATGTAATGTCTCAAGTATTTTTCGATAATCTGTTTAGAATTTCGTTTTGCTCTTTTTTGATTCACACTTTGCTTCGCTAATCTAGAGAGTATTATTTTTATTAATGTATTTCAATAAAAACTTCCATAATTTAAATTTACATTGAATGAGGATGTAATTTCGAATTGAGTACATATGTTGCGGTTTACATAATATTGAATTAAGTTTTAATTTAATACAGTATATTTTCAAAAGACCTCCATTAAGAAGTCATAAAGTTACAAAATAATAAATGTACATTTATGAAAAATTAAATGAAAAAACGTCAATTAAATTAACTCAAGCTTTAAAATAAAATGTTAAATAATTAATTATTTACATTGTATTTTCAAATTACAGTAGAATCTTACTTATCCGGCACTTAAATAAACCGACGTGTCCAATAATCTGGCACCCTCCGCACAAGCGAGAAAATGTCTTTAAACAAAGACTACAAGTTGCACAAAAACAAACTCCAATTAAATATTTTTTTAAACTATGTAATTAGGTAATTGTGAGATTTATGGTAATAAAAAACGTATATAACATGAATAATTTGAATTTTTCTATACAATCCAGTAATCTGAACATTCTAATAATCCGGCATCCTCTGGTTTTTAATAGTGCCAGATTAGGGAGATCTACCTACTGTATATTTAAATAGGCAATCACTTTCATAGCTTATATTAAATAGTACCTATTGAGTGATTTGTGCTATCAGATAATGGAAACACCTTAAAAGAAGGTTGTTTACAGCGTGTCAGGATTTGAATATAAAAACGGTCTAACAGTGACATAAATAAGTAGCGGCTTTAATTTTCACAAAACTTTGTTTTTCAACGGTTTTATTTCCGTTTGACTTTCCAGAAACCATCCTGAATTTGTTGTGAGATTTTTCCTGCGTTACCTTTCATCGAATTTCTTACAAAATTAAGTTTAAGTTTATTCGGAACATGTAATTTTACTTGCGACTTACAAAGTTTTTTGAATCCCTACTTTATTTTAAAAGACTCCGTATTATTATTGTTTATGTCTTCGTGGAACGAACACGTGAATCTTGTAAAATTGCAAATACAAAACTGGATAAAAAATACCATTGTATCATTTAAGTGTTAAAATGTTTTTTTTTTTTTAATTATTTGATATTATTGCTTAATAAGATAAACATATCACCTCTGGCAATAAACATCAATAAATATTTTTTTTATTCTTCAGAAATATTTGATGAAAAAAAGTCATTAAAATCTTTAAAAAATTAAAAAAAAAAAAACATATATTTCTGTTTAATATAAATACTATACTACTACACACTCGTTCATAAAATAATGTCCTCAAAACTTTGTTTACAAGGACTACCGAAACTAAGACCAGGACTAAGAAAATAATTTTATGATTAACAGCATTTCGTAAAAGCCTTATAAGTATCGTATTATGAAAGATTTCTATTTAGTCTATCGAGAACCCTGTTGATAGATTTCATGTTTCCATTATGAAGTCATCAGATCTTTAGTATTCGCATACTATATTACAAAACTTCATGCGAAGTTATAATTGAATACAAAGCGTATACGTCACAAGTTATATCTCGTGCTACAGGCGTGTCGCGACGCTTTGTTGAAGCTAGCACAGATTGTTGTGAAACTTTACCGTGTTTTACGTTCAGGTTCATAACCTCTGTATTGTATAAATAGTTTGGAAAATCTAAAAGTGCACGCCTCTTAATCTCATTTTTCACAATAAAATTGTTAAAAACAATTAAACCACATCGAATAAGACCGGTAAATTAATTATACTGAAGCGTTAAAAAAAAAGAACTCGATTAGTGAAGTATTTCGGTCGTTATCTTGACCTTAAAGGGGACGGGCGCTTTTGTGGGACGCAACCTGCGTCGATACATTGGCTCCGTCTCATATCAGGGAAACGGCTGTAAGAATGGGAGCCGCTGCGGAGAAGGCTGAAATGACTAAACGGCACAAATATTCGTCACTTATCCAAAGTTATATTTTTGTGCCGTTTGCAGTCGAAACACTTGGACCTTGGAGTAGCAGTGCTAAAAATTTTCTAAAAGAATTAACCCCACGACTCATAGCCTCCACTGGTGACAAGAGGGCTGGTGCATTTTTTGCCCAAAGAATCGGAATTGCGATTCAAAGGGGAAATGCTGCTAGTATTCTTGGCACCATTCCACGCGGACATGATTTATACCAAAACTGTTTGTAAATAATTATTTTAAGTTTTGAATTGTAAATATGTATAATATTGTAAAATTTCTAAATAAATTGTATGTCTTGACCACATACAGGATCCGCACATGTCTGTATACACGGACGTCCAAGACAGAAGTTTTACTTTTTTTTTTAAATTAGTTTAAATAACAAAAATGGCATTAAAAGTATCATAAGTAAAAAATAGTTTTTTTTTTCTTAATAGGTATGTCTATACATTATTTTACAAGTGAAAAATACGATAAAGACATTTTAAGTTCAAAAAATCACTCATTTTGCGTGAAGTGAGAGTAGAAATCACCTCAACGCTTCGCTTATGAAGCCTGCAATATAATACTATACCTACATTTGTGTGGAATAGTTTCTAAAATTTAAATTTTATAGGACAGATATTAAATATATTTTATATTAGATATGATTACACTTATGTTATTTTCTGTAGTCTACAAACTTCTTCAATTAATATTCCTTGTAACAAAACAAAATCTGTCTTACATACTTGTATAACCTACTTATATTTTTAAGACGAAGAAGGTTAGTAAAATTTCAGTGGGGTATTTGTCCGTATTTCTTTTAGTTATTAAATACCATAAATAATGTAATATTTTTGGAAACAATAATATTATTTAATTTTAGAATTTTTAATTTAAGAGAAGTTACTATATCATTCTTATAAAGTCTTTGATCTGCCTGTCAAAATCAGTTCCGCAGTTTATGAAAATAAACCAACACTAAAGGGTAATTCAGAATTTAATAACGTTCGAGTAGTTATATACGATAGATGGTATCGATAATGTAAGAACGTTGTTAAAATCGCTTTATAATAATAAAGAAGAAAGAAAAACTTCTTTTCTGTATGATTAATATAAAAGCACGGAATAGTAATTGTGAAAAGTGTGTTTCGTTAACTTTTCTTTTGTTTATAATTATTCTTCGATTTATAAATATACCGTGAGATAAAACGCCGCGTTATACGATGGATCATTTTGTTATGGAAATTAATTATTTTCGGTTACACGCTCACTTAAACACAGTTTCTTTGATATGTTAATATTATTGAATACATGTTTTGTTATTTAAATGTTAAATAAATATACATACGTTTCACGACTTATTTCATATGTGTAGCATCTACAGATGGCAGCACTATCGGCCATGGATAAAGCATCGATCATTTTTTTCGGACATGAGTAATTTTAAAGTTAAATTTAAGTTTTTAAAAAAGCTTTCAAAGTTAATATTTAAAAAGAAATCTTAGATGGCTAAATCTTTCAAAAAATATGAAGGAAAAACTCATTCAATAAAAGATAACTCGTAGGGTCTGGAAGGGTTGATTAAATTATTTTATCACTGCTAAATTACAAAATTTTTTACGTTTAAAATAAAATTATTGTCTTAAAATGTTAAATGCAAAAAGTTGGGACTAGGCCGGACTCATTTGCATATAAAATCTATAGAATGAGTTCCCTTTGCTTGCAACTTTTCTTAGATTTATCTACTTGTTTTTTTTTATATTTGCTTTTAACTTAAGAAATAAGTCAGTCGTAGTAAGTAAGGCAGTCATTCTATTTATTGTTTTAATAAAAAAGTTTATGTTTTTTCAGACCTATAAGTTAGTAATATATCAAAATATGTTAATGAAGACTAATGAAATAAAACAAAATATCGTCATACAGTACAACAGTTTTATTTAACTTTCAGAATTGCCAGCAAAACTCTACCGTACCGGCTTACCGTTTACAATATAGGGCTTTACTCTTTAATACCTAGAACTGGAGAGTATGAAACCGCAGCAAGCCTGACTTTTGGGAATATTTGCATTTTGTAATAAGTGAGAAATTTCGCTAATCTAACCATGTACGGATACAATTAAATTATTCATGTATAATACTTCCGTTCTAAGCATAGGTACGTATTCCGTTGTAACTTTATTCAATTATATTAATATGCTTTTAAATTTTATAATATTGAAAAATAATAATAAGAAAAACAAAAATTACTTCTCGGCTTGAACAAAAATCACAAATGAGAATATATAGCCTTCTTTAAACTCTATGAAGAAAATTTCTGGCTAAACGTCTATAAAAAAAAAAAAAAAAAAAAAACACCGAAACTAGAATAAAATATCAGAAACATTTCGATACTAGTTGGTATTAACTTTAAAATAAATGTTTTATACTTATAGCATCGAAGTTTAACAATCAATTATGACATCCGATTTTCAACTTTTCACTTTTTTGTACATTTATTATTTCTCTTTTGGATTTCTATAAAGGATAATCTCTTCAAATGTAAATTTTTAAACATTTTCGGGACACATTCGTTGTGTTACGTATTTCAAAATAAATTCGAATCCAAGCAAAGCAATACACATGTGACACGTAACAAAAGAACTGAAGCGAACCATTAGCTCGAATAGATAACGCTGAATCGTGTAGGTATGCTTTAGTCGTCATTAGAGATTCTAATGCAGGTTTACGTTAAAACTAAAGTTATCGAATAAAATGATTAAATTTGAGGAAATATAGTAAGTTAAAATATCTTTTATATTTTTATCTGACAACGCTGCACAAGACTTATTGTATGCGAATTGTAAATGCGCTTCGAGCTGAAAATGTAGAAATCATGATTTGACTTGAAAAAATACACTCGCACCACGGCTGTCATTAGTCACGTTAGCCGTCTAAGATATTTCGAGAATCATGTTTAGATATTGTCGACTGTGTGTGTAACTAAAAAAAGGATAGTAAGTGTTTATAAAAAAGAAAAAAAATTCTTTATTAAAAAATATTAAATTTACAACATGTTTAATTTATTCTTATTAAAAACAAAATTGTGTGTGTGTGTGTGTGTGTGTGTGTGTGTGTGTGTGTGTGTGTGTGTGTGTGTGTGTGTGTGTGTGTATTAATATACACACGTATGAATTGAAACTTTTTATTATATATTTAACATTAATTGGTCAAACGAAGTTTATGAAAAAAAAGTGTGTGTGTACGTAAGAAGTTATAATAAAACGATGCACCGAGTTAATAGGTAGTGCGCGCCATCTGTAATCAGATCCTGGTTAAATTTTATCTAAAAACAAAGTACTTGTCAAGACAAATATAACGAGCCGAAACTCGATAGGATTGCGTCGTTTCATTACATATGTATATAGCAGTGGCGGTAGCTTCATACAAGCCAAAAAGCCGGGCTTGCCCTACTTCAAATTCCATACCGACCGAAAACATTAAATAAATAAATAAATAAATAAATATTAACCAACAATCACACCACGTTAACCTAGCCCCGTGGTAAGTTCGTAAGAACTTGTGTTACAGGTACTAGGAACGGAAATAAATTTAAGATATAAATACATATATAAATAAATACACATCCATGACCCGGTGCAGACATCTATATTCGTCATACAAATTATCTGCACCTGGCGGGATTCGAACCCGCGACCGCTGCGTAAAGTGTCCAGTTGCCTGACCACTCGACTCATCGACTCATCGAACATTGACTTTCATATTTAAATTTTCGCGCGCCAATTCTTTCACTTCTTTTTGTTTTTTATCTATGACTATTATAAGTAGTGTCGGAACGCGCCGCGCCCGCCGGCCGCCAAAGGCACGTACGGCACGTAGCGTTGACGGCCATATACATCTCGCTCACACTCATTGGCTTGCAACGGGGCTTCGCCGGAGTGTATATCTGCACCGTTCTAACCTATGAAAAAGTGCTATGTCTATAGATATAACTACTGTGTGTTTCTATAGCAATTAGTATGGAAGAATAAGCCCGGCTTTCACTAAGACGTTAGTCACAAACTAGCGCCACAGTATTAGCGCCACGAAGTTGGTTTTTGTTTTCAAATTTCACGGTACATGTCAAAGAGTGTAAATATTTATAATGATGATATACATTTTGTTTAGTGATTGAGCGGATACATTTTTCATTTTCGTGATTTTGATTTTAAAATAAGTTCAGATAGAAATCTTATTGTTCCTTGTAAGAATTTAAAGTGTGTGAAAGTTTTAATAGGCGAGGAAAAGGTGAAATCTTTATCTTTCACGGAGATAAAAAAAAACCTCATAGCTTCGGAATAACCTAATACACCGGATTTGTGTATTTCGCAAACAAGTAAGTCTCACAAAAGTTTAATAGATCAGTATACAAGACTCATTGGATTGTACGTTGCTCTCATTCCAATAAATTGTATTGTTGGTGTTGCATATTTTTACGCCTTGTTTTAGAAAAACATATGCAACAACAAGATAGTGGCAAACCGGGGCCTAGTTATTTATCGAATAAAATTCAAAATGATATCATTCATTCCGTAGCCTATGTAATAAAATCTCGCATCGAGTTTGAGATCAAAATTACAAAATTTGTTTCAATTTACTTTATCTTATTATTACCTTAAATTACAGTTACAATTACAGTTACAATTACGTTAGTTACATTATTATTACGTTAAACAACCAATAAATTTTTCAAAAGTCAATCGTGCAATTTTCGATACCTATCATAAGCTTTTTTAATGCCTCTGTAATAGCGCTTTAACTTTTCATGTGTTTTTTTTTTTTTGTTTGTTAGTTTGTGATGTAGGTTTATAACAGAACGCGCGGGGTTTTGTCAATGCTGACATGTTTGTGATTTTTAACCGACTTCAAAAAAAGGAGGAGGTTCTCAATTCGTCTGTATTTTTTTTTTTTTTTTTATTTTTTTTTTTTTTTTATGTGTGTTACCTCATAACTTGTTACTGGGTGTACCGATTTTAATGATTCTTTTTATATTCAAAAGCTAGTGCTCGTCATGTGGTCCCATTTTAATTTGAGCGAGATGTGACTAGTAGTTTTTGAGTAATCCTTAATAATGCGTATATTTGTTCCTGATACCGCGCGTCGCTGCGCGGTTCGCGTTGCACACTATCGTTCCTTGAGGCTTAATTTGTTTCGGAAGATTATCACGTGTTATGTTTTTTATGTTTACTACGAGTTAAACTATACAATATTATATTTTGTTTCTCAGATTACGACTCAGGTGTAGAGTTATGTTGCGCTGAACTTTGAGATAGCACGTTTCAAAGCGCGTCCTGTATTTAAAAGATCGTATCTCAAAAATAGTTATACGGCAAAGTGTAAAGGAATAACTTTTCATCGGTGATTAACTAGACTAACTGTTTACTAACTGTTACTAATTGTTTTAAAATTTTTAATTTGTCAAAATATTTAACGGACACCATTTTGCGTCATTTGTCATAGACTAAAATCTTAAATGTGACATTTGTGTGTAACAAGTGTACCTAAGTATTAGTCTTTTAGTAGCGGAATCTTTTATGATGTAATCTCAGGAAAGTAATGACAGTTAGGATCTTGGGTGGCATTGGAATGAAATAAATAAACAACTTAAATTAAATAAATAATTTAACTTCAATGTTTATAACATAATATATAATATCTAATACCTAATGAAAGGCAGAAAGGAAGGCACGTTATGACTTATGCCGTTGGTCTCATTACGTTTGCTTAATGTAATTCAATAGGCAGAATATAAACAATATACGGCGTAATTATGTCGCATTCTATGCCTCTCATACTCGGCCGCCTCACTCCGCGCGCACCGCACTGACGCACATGTTTAACAGATTTTGTTCGGGTTTTGTGTTTTGTTCTATAGTTCACTAGTTCTTTTTTTTTACGTCAAAGGAATGTGACAATGCCCAATTTTTTATTCATAAAGGGATGCCACTCGGACGCAGGTAATAACGATATTAATTTAAGTTGTATAACATATTATAAAATATGCTAAACATAATGCAAAATATTTTAAGGATGTATTTTTAATATCCTCTTTTATAACATACAATATATTATATTATGTTATACAACTTAAATTAATATCGTTATTACCTGCGTCCGAGTGGCATCCCTTTATCGTTAACAAATTGGGCATTGTCAATTTTTCGAGGGTGGTACCTGTAGCTTGTGAACTGTAACCGCCCAGCTTTATATAAATAAATCAGTTATCGAACTACAGATTCACTAAAAATCAAGAAATAAAACAAAATTTTAACAAAAAACAATAACCGACTTCAAAGCAAAAAAAAAAGAACGGTAAAACAAAAATGCACTAAAAAGTAAAAAAAATAATTACGTATTCTTTTGTCTGTAATCAAATTATTACGATAATATAATGTATAATTATTGTTGTTATTGGAGTCGGTTTCAGCCAAGGAAATAAGGAAAAGAGTGCGTAATAGTGTAGGTACATCTATTGTAATGTTAAACTACGTTGGCTGACACCGACTCCGAAAACAACAATAATTATACATTATATTATCGTAATAATTTGATTACAGACAAAAGAATACGTAATTATTTTTTTTACTTTTTAGTGCATTTTTGTTTTACCGTTCTTTTTTTTTGCTTTGAAGTCGGTTATTGTTTTTTGTTAAAATTTTGTTTTATCTGTCTAGTAGTAACATGCCTTCAGTGTGCTTTGTTAAAACTCGCCGACGGCAATGATTATGAGGACTGAAGAGTGAAGGGTTGCAAAATTTCATGGAATTTATAAATTGTCATGAAATTTATAAAAAAAAATCGAATCATAAACAAAAAATGTATGTCGGGCTTGCCCTGTTCTCAAGTACTAGGCACGCCACTGGTATATAGTACGGAATCCCGAAATATAGTACAATACCATTGTAGTGTGACGATTTTTGATTTTAACGTCTATAAGATTTCTCCCATAAGTCGATATAAAAGGTTCACTTCTAAAATTGTAACAGGTCCAATTCTGTACATTGAAGATATTTTTTGGAGGGCACTGATTTGAGTCTATACTACGAGTTAGGATACTCGGTTCTTTTTATTACGTTCAGTACGATTCTCTTGGGAAAAGGAATGAAAGCCAAAATGCCAAAAAGAAAAAATGCCAAAAAGCCAAAAATTGCGAACGAAGTCGCAGGTAGGTAGGTACAATAAGACTGTTGGAAATGAAGGAAGAACGATGAATCTTATTTCTCGTAGATCCACTTATCGGGATTATTCCTTAGAAATACTATTTATAATTTGACTCAGAAATGATAAACGGTAATTCTCTTTAAAACGTTTTGAGACAAAATTAAGTTGCGCTTTACGGTATTTTTTTGTAAGCTTTTACTTCTATCCTGTATAGGGTTGCCATATTTGCCAAGGCTCGTGTCGGGACGCAAAGAGAAAACAAAATTTAAGTACGAATATTTTATTTAAAAAAAAAATACAAATTCTAATACATGGAAGCAGTGCTAGACGTAGCTTGATCATATTTTGCTGAAGACTTTACTTTTTTCAGTAATTATTTCTGACCTTTTACATATTAATAAAACTCCGTGCAAGTCATATTAAAATTAACCTGACACTGTAAAATTGACTCCATAGTCTCCGGCAACAGCCGATTTCTTTCATCGGTCCACTGGCTCGACATCAACGAAAATACTCTTTCCACAGTGGCGTTGTGGCCAGGTATCGCAAACAAATATTGGCATAATTTGAGCATTTGGCATTTTCTTTCAGGATTTTCCGTTTCATTTAAAAAGTAAAACCACTTCTCTTCTACAGAACTTTTGGCTTTCCACTCTTCAGTGTCAATTTTGACCTCCAAAAAGTTTTTTAGATAATTATATTGTTGAAAGCAACTGTCGCCCAGAATTTCCACACCGTTTTCATTTAAATATAAAATAGTATTTTCAACTGCTGACCATTCCGGGATTTCAGATAGCATCATCCAATCAAAAACATTATATTTATCAAATGAAACGGACCACTTTTGCAGATACTGAAATGCTGTATTATAAAAAGCCACGGTCTCCTCTTCAAACTTCGCGATCAATGTAATTATTTCAAGCGAAGGATTCTCATTTTTTAATTTGTTCAATTGTACTTTAGTTTGCATGCCTATAAAGCTGGCAGATTTCCTTTCTGTCAGTGAATTTTGTGTTTCTTGCAATATTTGCTTTATTTCAATTATCGAAATTTTGTTATTTTCAACCCTTTTTATATAATTTTGAAACAAATTCAAATTGGAATGTATAAATAGTAAATAAATTTCACTGATCGGACTTTTAAAAAATCTGAAATAATTTTAGGTGGTCTCTCTTCAGTGTTAAAATAGTTTTTTAGTGGAATCCAAAGTTTGAGGATCCTCTCCACCGCGGGCATGAGCGAAAGCCATCTTGTTCTTGAGTGCGATAGTAAATATTTAAATGTTCATACGGGGATTAACACGAAATTAACTTTACGGTAAAATATATTACCTTGAGGCCTGACGTTTCGGCTAGGTTACACTAGCCGTGGTCACAGGCAGACTGATCCAGCGATGTCACGACTCCGCCGTCGGGGTAAATGTTTCTTCATCCACCCTCAACTCGTGATTATTGTTATTTGTACCGCGACACACAACACTTATTACGTCCCTGTTGTGTGTCGCGGTACAAATAACAATAATCACGAGTTGAGGGTGGATGAAGAAACATTTACCCCGACGGCGGAGTCGTGACATCGCTGGATCAGTCTGCCTGTGACCACGGCTAGTGTAACCTAGCCGAAACGTCAGGCCTCAAGGTAATATATTTTACCGTAAAGTTAATTTCGTGTTAATCCCCGTATGAACATTTAAATATAATAATGCAACGCGAAAGTTTAAAAGTTGTTATGCGATAGTAAATGTTGATGATTTATATCAACATAAGCGCAAAATTCTTTCAGTTTCTCAGTCCTAACAGTATATATAGAAAAATAATTAAAAATTTTCAGGACGATGACTTCGATATCAACAGACAAGATTCCAGCTGCACTCGATACAGTATTGTGCAGAATATGGGCTGGGCACCCAATTCCTTCTAAATGTTTTCCGAGTTCTTCTTTTATTTTATGGAAAACATTGCATTGGCCGCGTCGTTCAATCCCTCCGAAGTTGGTATTCGTATTGTCTCCACAAAAAGCGATCAGTTTATCTAATGGAACCTGCAGTTGCCTCAAAGTATTGATACAATAATTTGAAATAGTTTCTGATGTTTCATTCTTTAGAGCCTCAAACTTTAACAGCTTTTGTTGGATTCCATCTGATTCAGTAAAATATTGCACGAGTAAAGGAAACATTTTTTCAGCTTTGTGGTTCGACGCGTCGGTGCCTATGCCGTAAAATGACACTTCTTTCAATTTTTTTACTGTTTCGGTAACAGAGTGCGGAGCAAGAATATTTTTAATAATATCTGTAGCCTTTGTCCTAGCATTAGACTGCTTTGCGGCAATTTTAGAGTCGGGATACATTATTGCATTCAATTTTACAATACAGTCAAGAGAACTAAAGGATTGATGATGTTTTATGACTTTATAAGCTGTCGTTAGTTCAGCTGCACTTATTAGTATATCCTCTTTGGTATCTTCTTTAATCATAAAATCGGATATAGACTTTGATTTCGATACGATGGCTAATTTCTTATTGTGACTAGCCGTAGAAATGTGATGCTTAACGTCAGCCTTACCTCCGTGACTTACTGAGATAAAACAGTTACAAATATCACACAGTGCTTCTTCATTAGTACGTCCTTTCTTTATAAAACTCCATTCTTTTGTGTAGTCATCCAAAAAATGGCACTTTCTCTTTCTTGATGTAGACATTTTCGTGATTATAACCGGCTAAAAACGATAAAAAAGTACTTTCTAAACACTAAAACAATACGTACGCAAAGTACGAACGTCTCACTCACTGTAGTTTTTGTTTACCACTAAGTGGCGACTACTTCGCTGTTGTTATGATAGTCGATAGCACGCGGCGACGCGGGGGCGACGCGAGGGCGGCGCGGGCCCCTCCCTTCCCTAGCGCCGAACTCGCAACGTCGCTCGTTGTAAGCGCGTGACCGAGTAATTTGGCCCGCGTATTTGAATTACTGTGACCGCGCGAGAAAACGGGACTTAATAGTACTTTGTCGGGACGTCGGGACAGTGGACCCAATAAGGGTGACAATCCCGATATATCGGGACGAATGGCAACCCTAATCCTGTAATTATAAGCCAATATATCCCTTTTTGAGATTTTGTTTTACAACGAGATGAAAACGACACGGCGACGTAAGATATTTTCAATAACGGTACCTACCAAAAAATTTGGTACTTAAATTTTGTCAAGAAGTTAATACAAATGAACATTATTGTGTATATAACTTGTTGCGGAGATTGCAGAGAAAGTTTGTTTACATTTACACGAAACACGCGTCTCGTCTCCTAACATTGTTAATAGCTTCAAACAGAAGTTTGCGAGTTTCGAGATGTTTCCATGTTGTTTTAACTTTATACAAGTTATTTATAAGTTATAAAATTCTATTGAACGGTTAACTTAATATTGATATTTTAGCTTATATGAAACTTGAGAATAATAATGAGTATAGTAAACGGAAAAAGTTTTAATAAATCTCTACAAAGTAGGTATATCATAATACCTATTTTTGCCTGAATTTATACATATACTGTTATAAAGTTGGGTGGGTAAACTTGGCCCATAAAATTTTAACTAAATTAAAAAGTTCAAAACGGAATGGGGAAGGAATGCCACAGGATATTGAAGATGAGGAAATAACTCGACCTATTGTAATAGCTACCCAATTCTCTAATTTCTCGTAGAAATTGCATTTACAATAGCTACTATACTTGATGTTGACTTTCTGTTAGTGTAAGTCGTATCCCGATTGAACTAGTGGTTAAGGGATACAGTAATCACAGAACTTTTTCTTTTTATTTAATATTTAAGATATAATGGATCGTGCGTTGAAAAAAAAAAATCATGTAACTATTATTTTTTTTGTGATTCAACGGAAAAAAGCTGCTTGTAATCTTGCCGCATTGCGCGGACATCATTTATACTAATCTATAAATATATTTTCTTTTTTAAATTTTGCTTTTTATAAAAACGTATAATTTTTTCTTATAGCCGTACAAAGGTACAAAAAAAAAAATTTTAACGAAAAAATCTTTATTCAAGTAGGCTTTCAAAGCACTTTTGGATCGTCATTTTATAAAGTATATTTTTTTAAATTAATTTATTATAGTTGATATGAAGCTAACAAACGATTCAGAATGTAGAAGAAAAAAAGGCAAGAAACTCAACAGTTAATCAAGAACTTTGATTAAGATTGATTAAGATCATTATTATTATTTATTACCGAGAGTATAAAAACAAATATAGGGTTGTATGAATTAAATGACATCTTTTGAATTGGAAATGCAACGGACCATGTCTGTATAATAACAATAATGGAAAACCGAGATAAGGGCTGCGTATACATATGTAATATATTACTACCCCTGTGCATTACATTACTCGTAGATCCGTTGAAACTACAGATTTGTCACAATTACATTGTTACATGACTGTACTTTCGATTAAATTTATTTCACTATGCGTGGAGTTGTATTGACATTAACTTATTTTGGTGCAGCTCTACTTTAGTAAATTACAGTGCGACAAATTATATCCTAATACTTTCCTCAGCAAACAGACTGTTTAACACTTAAATTCTTTTCAAAGTTGATCAAGTAGATACTGAGATAAAGGCCTTCAAACCAAGAAACCGAAAACAAGAAAATTAAAAAACGTCAATTTTATATTAATCGTTTGTACTGTATCAGCCTGTAAACAGCCCACAGCTGAGCGAAGGCCTCTACCCCATATAGAAGAAAGATAACTTAACACTAGATGCATATTAAAGTTGTTTTATCATTAAGTACTCTCTAAACATGAATTAAACAGTGAAATTTCACTAATTTTAAGTGATTATTCACATTTTGTAAACGTGAATATCGTACCACGCAGAATTAGTAACTATTCAGTGTATAAATATGTGAATATCAGAGTCCACTGATTTGATTATTGAATATGTGTATGTGAATTAGTGAGTATTCACTAACTTGTTAATGAAATTCACTGTTATGTTGAGAATATATCTTAGGTATTCACTAACGCAATTAATGAAAATTTCACTGATTCGTGTTTAGAGAGTAGTGATCTGTTCTTAAAAACCGTAGGATGTTGGAAACGAAGTCAATATTTATAACATTAATCGTTTAGATTTCTTAAAATATTTATATAAATACGAGATAGTAACTAGTTGGTTAACGATTTAACAACATTTTTATTTATAGGCTGGACAAAATTTTGTATAATCCAAACAAATTATTCGATTTCTCTTTTCCTATCTTTTCTGAACATTACTCTGATATTCTGGGTATTATGGATACAAAATAAATTCTCAAATATTTCATACGAAGCCCATAGTTTGGACTTTAAAAAATGCCAAAAAATGCCGAAACGTTACTCGCACTCGAACAATTCTGTACGAGAAACCATTCCGTAAAAATAGGTAGGTATATTGTATGGAGTTCTATTTCATTTTTATTTTTTCTTCATTAGTTTTAGTGATAGCGATTATAGTAATCCAGTTGACAAAAAATTATAAATATCCAACTATTATCGTTCCGAAGAGACAGATAGATGAACGGACATACGAATGACATGTATGAGAAAATGGAAAACGCTCTGGGTACGGAATCCTAAGAATATTAATTATACTATATTTATCGTAAAATAAATAAATAAAAGCAGAAAAGCATTTATTAAAATATTAAAAGCTCCTCATGTGTCCATAGATCACATTCAAATGGAGTCGTAAAATCACATTATTTTTATGAACAGTTAAAATCAGTTTTATAATATTTTTATGATATACACTTTTCATAAGTGCGGTTCATTAAAGTCTCTGCGCTCAGTTATCTCGTAATAATCATGGCGTTTTATATTTATGGCGTTTATTATTATTATTATTATTATACGAGTACAACGCTTCTGGATTGTTTGTAAGCGTTTCTGTAATATGTGTTTAGTTTGTATGCACTGTTTGTGGAATATCTGAGACAATGAACAAAATATTTTAATAGTAACGTCAATTTTGGGAGTCACCTGATTATTTAAAATTCAATGATCTATATATGTCGTTATTATAATAATAATAAAGTTACGTTTGTATTTTGATGCAAAATGATCAGTATAACTGTGAAACAAAATGACCATGAGCAAAACGAAGGTTATGTGTAATGCTTGCGCTCTAGTAACTAGAGTTGTTGATAATAATAATGGAAAACTAAGCTCTGTTGCTAAGGGACTCATAATAAAGCTCACGTTGCGGGCGATGGCGAGAGCTAGTATAGCTTATCCGCACGACCATCTACGTGTGACCAACTACACGATCTAATCAAAAATGAGGAGTCAGGAGATCCGTATAAGTGAACACACACTAACTCACTAACACAAAATAAAATACATTCTAACATTCACAAAAATTAACTCCAATCAATACTTAAGTGTAATTTAAGAAAACAGATAACATCATCATAATATGTATATATATATATATATATATATATATATATATATATATATATATATATATATAATAGATGTCTTACGCGGTTTTACTTGTTTTCGTTGAGTTTCGATACTCACTACTATGATTTGCTCCTGTAACCGAATCAATGTTTTACATTGAATACGACGCGTTGGCAACTGGCTGATGCGCTAGCGGTCGCGGGTTCGATCCCCGCACATGACAAATATTTGTATAGGCCATACAGATGTTTGTCGTGGTCTGGGCGTTTGTGCTTGTGTATTGTGTGTGTTTCCTGACCCCCGATACAAGATTCACATCCTCCTGGGTGCCGTTGAGTGTGAGACGTTTATTTATTTGTTTTAAAATAGTTTGGAAAATCCAAAAGCGCACGCCTCATAATCTCATTTTTCTCAATAAAATTATTAAAAACAATTAAACCACATCGAGTTAGACCGTGAAATTAAATAGAATTCTATTGCTAACTATATTGAATCGTAAGAAAAAAAAAGAACTCGATTAGAGAAGTCGTACGGTCGTTATCGTGACCACAACATACAGGATCCACACATACAGACTCACGAACGTCAAAGATAGAACTTTTTTAAACAGTTTTTTCATTAGTTTAAATAACAAAAAATGCACTAAAAGTATCACGAGTGTTAAAAATAGTGTTTTTACTTCATATGTGTGTGTAAACATTATTTTACAAGTGCAATATACGATAAATAAAGACATTTTAAGTTCGAAAAATCACTCGTTTTGCGTGAAGTGAGAGTAGAACCCACCTCAACGCTTCCCTTACGAGGCGTGCAAAATTTTTGTTGGAAGATGTTCTATAATCGTTACTGAAACTAAAACGCAATTTTTATTTTTTAATTCTGTCTATCTATCTTTTATACTGAAATTTAGTACGGTTTCCTTTGAAGAGGAGTGAAAGTCAAAACGAGCGTAATTAGTAGCTTGTACAATTAGTACAAAACTAGAACGAAATCAGTACGGCTTGTGTTTTAATAAATAGAGCAAGTAGCGCCAAAATAGTTGTTCATACCGGACTGGTTACTTCTATGAGTGCGTTCAAATAAAAATTTCAGGTTTATGTATCATATTAGTATAGATTTGTTCACAATATCAGAATATAGAGCGATAGTTGTTGGAGGTTTGTTCATTAAAGTCTGAGTCGGTCCCGAGCGACGGTTACATGGCAATTTAACTTGTAGCTCCCAACAGTTCATTATTAACCAGTTTTGTAATATTTTACACGAGTTGTGAACGGTTTTAAAGCGATTTCCAACTACGTAGCTTTTTATTTGAGATGGAAGATATATGAGGGTAAACATATTTTCAGCGAACTAAAAAAAAAATAGATACGTAAGTCGAACCGTAATTTTGTGTTTCTTCATAGGATAATTAAAAATATTTATTTCGATTTAATGAATTTTATGATTTAACTAGACTTCGCTCCCGGAATCGAAATGTCGGAAGAATATTGTGGAAAAAAAAAATTAAATTGCTAATGACACCTTCAGTCGCTTAACGACAACATCAAACGGTGTCAAGTAAAATTTGGCGTCGATTCAATGTGTCATTAGCGTGGGTCAGTATGTAGATCTGATATTTTAAAATTTCTTTATTACATACCGGAACGAAAAATTTTCTTTTTTTTTATCCACAAACATTAATATGAAATTTTCGCATAATTATATTTAATATTATTTTAACTATTACATTGATATAGTAATTTTTGTACGTATATAACTTATGTACAAAATTATGGTAATTTTTTCGCTATATTCATTTAATGATTATTGTGAAAAAACAGTATCCGTAAAATTATCCAAAGCAAAACAAACGTGAAAATAATAATGAATTTTATGAAAATAATTTAATATGTAAAATAATACGTAAATAAATAAATATATTTTAAATATATAAAAACATATAAAATATAAAATTGGTTCATTGCTCTTACTTTTGATGTTAGAGAATAAATGGATTTTTTCTGTTTTCTTAAGGTAGGCGCTGTCTTAGGGTAAAGTAGTTGTGAATTAGTAATAAATTTTCTTTTTATCGTTAACTACTCGTAGTTATCAAAATGCCAATTTTGTTGCTTTGTTTTTTATAATATACGCTCAAACGTGGATTAAGTTCTAACCCTTATCTAACGGATATCTCGAAACTTGTTTATTTTTAGTTATTTGAGATACTGAAAGATAAAGTGTAATGAGTCAACAATAAAAATAAACAGGCACCGATGGTGTTTCCAGTAACAAAACAGACGTGTCAGAATCTCTGTGTTAGAAGTGCAAACGCATTCTCTTTGACAAAAGCATTATCTGTGTACTATGCTGTCAATTTGATAATTACATTTCTAACCTTTATTTAACCAATTAAATAAATAAATATATAAATATGTTTGACATACACACACGGTCGTCTGTTCCTAAGGTAGGCAACTTAATGCCTATGTTTTAGGTAACAGCCGACTGACATCCTTTTTTTTTTTAATAAATATACATATATAAATAAATAAATAATACACCCAGACTCGAGGCGGGAATCGAACCCAAAATCCTGGAGCAGAAAACAGGGCCACTGCCAACTGCGCCACGGGCCAGTCAGTCGATTAATTAGTCGACTTAGAGAAGATCAATTAAATGGGACCAAGAATAAGATTAAGGACGTGACTGTTATCTTGTATATAAGTTTAGCGTACTAAATACACACGTACGTCAGCTTAAACATTTAAACTAACAATAAGCTCGGACTCACGAACTGCGGACACTGAATTTTAGATCGGCATTATTACTCGATTCTGCGTTATAATGGCTTTTAGTTGAGGCGAATGGACATGAATTACTTTAACAATAACTTAGTTATTTATCGAGCATTTCAGATCCGAAAACTATTTGTATTATTATGTTACGAGATGTCCCTTGGGGTTTTGTAAAACATTAGTGGTCACGTGCGATTTTATCAGAGTGCTAGTTCGTTTTCCCTATCATCCCTATCGTACCTACGAGTCTTAAGTTATATTCTAATATTCTTAAGTTTTATTTACATTACGGACGGAGTTAGTTTAGTATTTATAATATATTTACAGAATTATTACAGCAACTGTTCATGGGTTAAAACACGTTACCTTCTAGCGGTTTCTCAATATACAAGCTATTTAAAGCTATTTACACAAATAACAGTTTTTCAATGCAAACCGGTTAGTTAATAGCAGTAAAAAAATACTTGTCTTTCAGCTTATCCTGCTATCTCTGTATTGTTTTCGTATCTTTTTTTTTTACATTTTCGAGCGGTTAACAGTTTAAGCTATGCATTTTATTGGCGAAGTATTCTTGCGCATATCATCTTTAGATAAATAATTCATTGAAACAAAACAAGTAATAAGTAAATGTATTGTAACTCATAAAGCTATTTTTTCAAACAAAATATTTGTAATACAGGCTGAGTATATTGAAATAGACTTATACCTACTTAAAGCATAAAAAAAGTAGTTTGACAACAATAAAAATCTGGCCGGAGCGAATGATTTCAGAGTTGCAGGATCAGGAGAACTCCTTTGTGAGATCTATTGTGTCTACTTTTTTTTTTATAAATATATAAACTAGTATAGTATGTACCTACTGCTCTGTAGGTCTCTCATTCTTTTTTATTCATACAAAAACTTCGTTATTAGCGTTTTGCGCCAGATTGTAAATAGCATATTGTTAAAAATTACATACATTAGGGGCCATTAATTTATTACGTAAGACGATTTAGGGGGGGTCAACCATGTCTTATTTTTTTTACAAGGGGGTGGGAGGGAGTCTCGATAGTTCTTACGTAAGATCACAAAAATGCGCAAAGTTAAAATTATTCTTTGAAAAAGCGGGGGCAACAAGGTTCGCTCGGATGCGTATAGGTAATATAAGAGACGTTCCAGTGGCAGATCCACTTTCCGAGTGGGTTTTGAGCCCCTGGACTTCTCTTATGTAGGTAAACATGAATAATTAAAACCAAACTTTATTACTACCAAAAGCTAAAAATTAGTAGTACCTTTGTGAGTACAAATAAACACTTCTAAAAATTGTTACTTTGAAAAATAAACATTAAAACAAACCAAAAATTTATTCATTTTGATTCTTACGTATCATTTTGATTCTTCCGTAATAAATATTAAACCAGGGAGAGGAGGTCGGCCTATTCTTATTTTTTTTTTTTTATAATAGGGAGGAGGGGGTCGAAAACTACCAAAATTCGTCTTAGGTAATAAATGAATGGCCTCTTAAAAACATTTTTTTTTGAGCGAATACGTCTCACACCTGCAGTATCTCGTTACTAGAATATTCTTTGAAGTTTCTTTGTTTAGGAGATTTATCGAGCCAATTTTATTTTTGAATTAGATAAAATGTAACGCTTCAATTTACAGTGCATCCGCGCAAGCTATTTAGTTTAACACACATTAAATCCAGGTCTTCAGTAAGATTTTTTTTTCTTTTTTGGACATGGGCAAGAAACTCCTAAAAATTTTACACAATAAGAAAATTTATTAGAACTTATATTATATACTTACCTAATTATTTCAAATTTTTATCGACAGAATTTTTTTTAGTTCATTAATTTTGATTTACCTAATAAACAACTTAGCAACGACACGCAAAATGATTTAATGCGTCATACATCATATTACACATAGGAACGTATTAAAGTATTATGCGGTTTATTAGTATGTATTTAAGGCATAAAATTGCTTGTATATGTTTCGCATATTGTAATAAAACTAGCTATTGTAAATAAAATGTATTGATGAAACGTTGTTGACTTTAATAAACGAATATTAATGACGTTTGCGAGTCACTACGATATTACAACCGGCGTGGCAATAAGCCAATTGGGTGATCTGCTTTCTTTTCTACCGACGAAATTCGATTTGAAATCGATTTATATTTAGGTCAAGGCGACGATTTTAATTCGATGCTGAAATCAATTAGTAGATGCGGAAGTTAAAATTTTAAACGTTCGTCAATTTTTGTTTTTTTCATTTAAAATTGGAATGAAAAAGTTTGAATACTAAAACATTTTTAAATATATTGTCAGGAATAATAAATAATTATTGATTGAGTAATCAATTGAAGTAATAACGGATACTAAGAAGGCATAGATTTAAACACAAGTTTTGGTGGCTTCGTATTCATTGTAAGAGAAAAAAAATCAAAAAGTCAATTAAATGAACAATCAAACGAAAAAAAAAAACTATGATAACAAAAAAAAAAAATGAAACGCGAATTTACCGTTGATGTAATAAATTAAATATAAAACAAGAATAACTTATGACAGATAATTCGAACTGTGTAATTTTCTATACGCATTCGTCTGAAGTCGTAGCGGAAGAGGAGTGATGTATACCAAACGTTTCTAAATTTACTGACCGACCTCCATAGCGCTTGTATCATTGTCATCTGTAGTTAGAGCGACCGTTACGTGTAGCGCAGACACAATTTCTTTGATGATCGTAAAACAATTCACGGCGTTATTATTTAAGATATTCAAAACGTATTACTTTGATCTAAATTGTTTATTAATATCTGATGATGTCATATATTCTAGATAATTATGTTTAAAATATATAAAGTCATAAAAATTCGACACGAAAAAATAAATTTTAGGTTAGGTTTTTTCCGGTACTCCTACTCTACCTACTCTACCTAGAGTACTGTAACCTAGAGCTGCTTTTTTTAGTGTTCGAAAGAAAAGTTTTTTTTTTTTAATTATTATTGGATAATCGTTAATGATTCTTTTTTACGAAAAAGAATTCTTTTTACTTAAAAAAATATCTATGCAAATATAAAAATAAATACAATAATATCTTTTCACTAGTATTTTTCTAATTCAATAAAGAAAAATCTAAGCATAGTAGTTATTTATGCACCAATCAATAAAGTGGAATATACGCTCCAATGACGCTTAAGTAATAAAATTATTTACTACACTTTGTTAAAGACGTTTCAGTTACGCTGTTAACAACATTTACGATTTTGCTGATATTTTTAGTTAACGCACAAATTATAACAGCGCATAATCGTGTAGTTTATAAGGTACCTAGACACCATTCGTATTGTTTACAATTAATTGATAGGACTTGCATTTTTTACAAGTAATAATAATTTATGCTATATATCGGTGTTGAAATAGTTTTCTTTGCAAAACGTTACAAAGTAACTTAGCTTTGAATTAAATATACAATTTATAAAAATCAGACAAGTTGAACATGTTTCATCATATTCAATTTCATTAGTTCTTACAATTAATATTTATACAGAATAGAACAACATTTTGTTTTTATTTCATGTCTTTTGAATTTGGGACTGTGCCAAATAATCGATGCGTTTTGGCTGTACGCCAAGCCATCTGTCGACTGAACAAAAAAAAAAAAAAAAAAACAAAAAAAAAACCTCTCGTTTCACCTAATAAGTGTGAAGTGCAAGATGATTAAGTTCCATTGTATACTAAACGAGAGATTTATTCCCTTTGATCTTGCATTAATTATCGCAAAGCGTATGAATTTCATTTGCAAATTCTACAGAACATCGTATTACAATAAAAACCAATTATTGACGTAGAACGTTTAAATAAACGAAAAATTCATAGAAAAAGCTTCGTCAATTCATATCTAGAAAAAATCTGTTTTAATTATAGTTACGATAAAATAACCGAAACAAAAATACAGTTTTAAATGCAATTTTGACAACACTAAGTAAAAATACAATGTTTAAAATACACTTGAATGGATGTTTATTAATTCTACATTGATCTTAAGCTTAAAATTTTCGAGTGAAACTTGTTTGTTTATTTTAGGAGGGGTTCTTGAAAGCTAAATCATATTAGAGTAATGAAGCAACATTGTTTTTTTAAAGTACCGACTTACAGAGCAATTCACTTAATCGGTTCTTAGCAATTAGACTGGTGACCATTTACAAAATTTATTGCCAACTTATTGGCAGTCGTCCAACGCGAAATAGTTACAAATAAAAAGAACAGAATGCACAATTTATGATACGTACTTGGTAAGTATTATTTCTATTGTAATATCCAAGTATATTTTTTCTGTTCAGCTTTTCTAGTTAGTCACTAATTGTCTTGTTCTATTTTAAGCCGAAAACTTTTATTGTTATGTAATGAATTGTTGAAATAAACGTAATTTACGTTTGTACCTTTTTTTATAAAGATTAATAAAATTTGTATTATTTAATTCATAAGCTTTACAAAATTATCATACATAATAATATGATACGTACGCCGAAATTGCGCAAATGAGAGAAGTCATAATATTATGTCTTCAATTTGACCAACCTTTAAATAATAAATATTTATAGATTGAGGGCCAGTTTCACCACTTGCTATTAAGTTCAGGATAACTTAAATGGTACTTATTTTGAGAGAACCCATACAATTACCTGAAAATGTTAATAAAAGTGGGTAAAAGTAGTCCAGTCGGAAAAAAAATCAGATTTTGAAGCTTTTTATAAGACTTAGGAATACTAGTAGCTATTACGTTTTTTTTTTTAAATTCACATACTTAGAATTTTCCAGATCAGAACATTACAGAGTTCACAAACGTTTCGCTCATTATTTAGAGGCGTTTAATTTAAGGGTTAAGTGGTTAACGAGAAGCGTCTTTATTACGGCTCTTAACCAGCAGATAAACTGAGCTTTACCAGATACATTAAAATGTAATTGGAGAATCGCGTTTGGGTAATGTTTCATTCTGAATTTCGTTTCGTTTATTTTATAATTGAAACTTGATTTTCTATGTCCTTTTATTTGGAAGTTTTTGTATTTATTAAATATTTATTATTTATGTACAATCGTTTTAATTGTATTTATTACACAGAAAATGTTGTATTAGAATCGTTATTTATTATATATTTACATACGCAGAAGCAATATAACCATTGGTAAAAATAAAAACTTGCTAAACTATTAGGTCATTTGCTAAATATATTTCTAGAACTTTTAAAAATAAAAAAAAATCTAGCCAAATATATACATTATGTATATACTAGCGGTACATAATAGAACCAAATAAGACCAAAATAAAACTTCGCTAGTGCTTATAGTAGCACATGCCGTACCATCCTAGTAACGTGCCAAATACCAAAACGACCACAAAAGGAACGAGAATTTCGTGGAGCTTTGAATGTCTTCACGTAGTTTAAGTATCAATTTGGCGATATGTTAAAGTAATGCGGTTCACCATTCGGACTTTTTTGGACTTTTGAATTTTCGCCATTCAATCTTCAAAATACATAGTATAAAAATAATTTCGAAAACCCGTAAATGAGATATTCATAACTATTCAATAAAACTGTGCTGTACTGTATTAGCCTATAAACAACTTACTACTGAGCGAAGGTCTCTTCTCCATATAGAAGATGGGTTCCAACCCAGCTTACGAGCTTAATCCATCACACTGCTCCACTGCGGGTTGGCGGATAATGTAACTACCATGAGTAACGATCATTATCAGTTATCTATGATAACAACCAGGACCCATGGCTTTACGTGATCTCCGAGGCACGGTGGGGAAACCCACAGGGACATACACCCAGACCGGAAACAAATATTTGCACAAATACAAATATCTGCCCGAGCGGGAATCGTACACGCGACCGCCGTACCAGAACGGTCGTCTATTCAATAAAACTAAAGACACCAATTTAAGATTCGCATAATTGCTTGGATTTATTTTGCAAATATAAACATAGGTAGGTTATGTCATTGCATTATCTACTCAACGTTGAAGTTTGGTTTAATGTTGTCAAAATTTTAGTTAAGGAAATTGGGTCGATCAGCATGAACCCGGAATCATTGACACTGATGGCCAAATCCGCAGACGACTGGTAGTCAAATCGCTTCTTTACTGTCATTGCGTCTGACAAGAGACGCGCACGTGTAGCTATCGCAAGTCTCTGGCTATTTCGAGAAGTAGTGTTACTCTATTGGTATATTTGAAAAACTGTTTCTGTTTTTTCAGAGATAATTTCCTTATATACCTGTAATGTATATTATTATATACTATGAAAGCTATATATTTATTGATTTTCTATAGTTTAAGAAATATTATTTTTATCATTATTAATCTGTATAATCTGAATTATCATGACAATGGATACGACGGTGAACCGTGTGAAAAGACAGCAAAAAAAAAAACAAATCTAATTTACACAATGACAAGCACGTAGTATTTAGAAGCTATTTAACGCATCAGATAATATAAGTATATAACATATTGTGTGTGATTATCGCTTTGGACACACAAATGTGAACAATGTCAGGCACAATTTCGTAGCTATTACGTTCAATGCATTAAAGTTAAATAATGAAAATTTTAATGAAATAAAATTATATACATTTATGCATTATATATAGGCATTGTTTTTCATAAAAATATATGGCAATTTTTAGTACTAATACATTGAAATAGATTTTTAATATTCTAGGCGGGTAAGGCTGTTGTGGTTTAATTCTTACGCAAAATTCTATTAAAGCTGATGATAGCGGGTTCGATTACCGCTCGGAGTGGATATTTGTGTTTATAGAATCGTTTGTTTATGGTCCGGTCGGGAGAAAAAAAAATATTGCCAATAGCTTGATAAATAATCATTGGACTAATTGATTATCGATAACATATCTACTACTTTATTTTCTTTCAAACGGTCACCGTATTTAAGTGGGACGCAGCTGACCGTAATACCTACACTCACTGCCATTTCTATCATCGGTATATTAGTCGACGATACGTCTTCATTCGTGTTAACGTTTAAAATATGTGAAGAAAGCTTGATTTTTACTTCGCGTGTTGGTCAACATAGATGATTATATTTAGCGTGACATGGTGATAATTTTGAAGTGACAAACAAACCGAATTCGACTAAAATTTAGTTTACCCTTGTCTAAAGTTATTGCGTATTCTGAAGTGAGACTTCGTAACTATATTTTTGTGAGTCAGTTTTAGAGGTTATATTACTCCACAAATTCAGCCTTTGGATATCCGCTGCTGAACGTAAGCCTCCCCCATTCATCTCAAATACTCGCCACGCTTACCAGGCAGGTTAGCAGGCACCGAGCCCAGTGTATTATTGTAGGATATGGTGACGGTGCTGCCCATCACCATCCTGGATGGTGTAGAGTTGTTCGCACCACTATGGCCTTAGTTGCCTTTGACGACACCACGGCAAGAAAGAGGCGACTATTCTATTCTGCTGGTCACCAAACGGCTAAGAGGTCATATATTGTCATATTATTAAAATTAAGTCAACATCCTTGTTAAAAAGAAAAAAAAAAGTTAAGAAACGAAAGAACAAGACCATAGTTTATTCCATTATGATATTTTCGGGCAACACGTCTGTTTATGGAATATTTATTTTACATAATTTATAATTTTCATCTAGATATAATTATTTATATAAGTACGCCTATTAAACTGCGGAATTGTACATATATTTATAGTATTACTTTTTCTATATTAAAATAATATTTTTTGAAATTAATTATTACATACTGAACTATCGTCATCGAACCCAGAGCGAAATATAGTTAAGTATCTACTGAAGAACTTGTTCGACTGTAATAATATAATTTACTACTAAAATCACTATTGACGAAGTCCTAAGCTTCTTAAGTTTATTCTTATTATATATATAGTTCTTATTTTTCTCTTCTTGCTTACTTAACTTTTTAACTAATACGAGTTTTCTAAGTTGAGCCGAGTATATATAAACTATAAGAATTACGTAGTAAGTGTTATTTCTTGGTTATAGACTAAGAGGGCCTAGTATAATCGGTCCCATTTGAAAACAAAATACCCAATTGTGAACACGAACGAAAAGCTTATTTTATACTTTGTAGATTTTTTTAAGTTCTTTGAATAGTCTTTTTTAAATTTACTAGTTTATTACGAAAAACAGAAATCATTCAAAAATTACATTACATACTTTAAAATTAAGAATTCTGATTCAAACAAAAATTAAACTTTGTAATACTTAACTAACAAGCCAGGTGATTGTTTTCCTCAATTCTCGATTAGTAAAATAAATATAACAGAGGATGAAATAACCAAAGTATTAAAGTCCGTTGATATAAATAAAGGACTTGGTTCAGAAGAAATTTCTTTAATATTTATTAAAACGATTTTATAACAAGAAAATTTTCAAAATCCCTTCGGTTCGAAAAATTCCCTACTAGAAAGCTTCTAATGTAATGAGTACCTATTTATAAAAAGACAATAAGTGCAATGAAAAAACCAACCTATTTCAATATAAAATAACTTTCCAAAATTTTTTAAAATCTTTAATGTCCAAATATAACCAAATATCTTGAAAATTTATTTTGAGACACAACATGGTTTCGGATGAAATAAGTCTACGATCAGTAATCCCTTAAGTTACATTAATGATGTTCCTAAAAATATGAACGAAAAAACTCAAATTGATAGTGTCCACACAGATTTTAGCAGTGCATTTGACAAAGTGAACCCTAATATATTACTAGCAAAAATTGAATTTTACGGTATTTATGGTAATCTACTAAATTGGTTTAAATTTTACCTAAAAAACCGATCACAACGCGTTACACACATGGTTACGTTTCTTCTGCCTTTGTGTACATCTGGTGTGATTGGAGGATTTAGACCACAGATTTTATTTCCATTCAATTTTTTTTTTCAAATTGTTGAGTAAGGTAAATTACCGACTGGCAGTTATCTCCGAATGAAATTAAATACCAACCGAATTTATTATTATATATAATAAATTATATATTTATTATATATATAAAAAAATATATATTATAAAACATTATTCGGTAGATGAATATATAAACTACAAAAATATGTGAGTTTAGTGGCAGTGTGTTTCATGTAGGACTTAAGTGTACCTAACTGGGATTAAAATGGTTAAATATTATATTGATGGTTTATTTCAAAATTGTAACTGATTTTCTCGCCGATTCTTCTCAGCAGAATCTACATATCGAATCAGTGTTAACTAGATTTGACTTAATTCGTTACTTCATAATTATTCATTTTATTTTTGAAAAATAATATAAAAACATTTTCATATTTATTTATTTATTTTTGGTGAATAAAAGTTTAATATGTGCGTTTATATAAAGTAAGCTAAACACGATACATAAAAACTTATATAAACTGTCTTAATGGCTAATGACTGAAGTAATCTGTATCGCTGCCGCTGATAAAAGTGTTACAATAAATACACCTCGCTAATGAGATTGAGCAGAATTTTTTGTTTGTGGTATAAGATGTAGCGATAAGCGACTGTAGATAACATACATTTATCTAACCCTCAATTGTCTACGTTTTGAAAAAAAATTGAAATCGTTTTTTATTTTACCCGCATAACATTTGGTAAAATTTTTGGATATACAGCGCCTTGCGTGCGTGCGTGCGTGCGTGCGTGCGTGCGTGCGTGCGTGCGTGCGTGCGTGCGTGCGTGCGTGTTGCGTGCGTGCGTGCGTGCGTGCGTGCGGGCGGGCGGGCGGTCGTGCGTGCGTGCGTGTGTGTGTATGTGTCCTAGAGATATTTTGCACGCATACGTAAGGTCTTAACCTAGAACAGTATATCTCATTACTCCTACTAGTCAAATTTGACATATTATTATTATCGCTTTAGTTTATGTATTAAACATTGAAATTGGAAAACGTAGACGTTAAAACATCAGAAACTTTCAGATTACTCAAGAGAGCGCAAATAGAACGCTTTGTGGAGACGTGTTTTAATTATAAAATGACTCTGTTTTGTTTGAGACTTGAGAGATTTTTAATTAGAAGATTTTTGCGTGAAAATCATAACGCGCTTCGCGGCTTGCGTGACAAGTCTCGCTGACAACGACGTGACGTCGCGCGCCGTGACGCCGTGAAATAAACGTAACGCACTAGATGAATAAATATTAATGATTCGGTTAAACAGACACGATTATTTGTAAAATTTTGTGCATTAATATTATATTATTTTAGTTTAGTTAAACAGTCTTATTTAAATAAAATAAATAAATATTAACCAACAATCACACCACGTTAACCTAGCCTATTCGTCATACAAATTATCTGCACCTGGCGGGATTCGAACCCGCGACCGCTGCGTTAAGTGTCCAGTTGCCTGACCACTCGACCAGCCGCCCGTCATTTTATTTTATTTAGCGTTCAAAAATAGTTTAGTATCGTGGTTAATAAATTATTAAACAAAATATTTTATTAACTTACCAGTAAAAAATATATATCTGGATACCGAATATAGAAGGAATAGTCCAAAAGTACCTGAAATTTTAAAAGAGATATATTAATAATCTAATCTATATAATATAGTTATGAAAATCGGTAAAAATATATTCATAAATGAAAGCAGCGGATAATTACAGCAAAGATGTTTGCAACCTGTACCTAATGAAATATTTTTTAAAGATATTTCTTATATATTTTATAGGAGAAAATTAAAAAAAAAAATTTCAATGAAACCGACAAAATTCGAAAGGTAAAATAGAACAATGGAATATAAGGATTAGAAATGATAGAAAGCGGCCAATTGTGAGTCGGACTCGCCCATGAAGGGTTCCGTAGCAGCAAGTAACATCATATAAAAGTTCTTGTATTTTTTTATATTAGAGTTGATTGAATGAAAGGTAAATTACGGTTTACGATTTATGACGTTTAAAAAAAAAACTACTTACTAGATCTCGTTCAAACCAATTTTCTGTGGAAGTTTGCATGGTAATGTACAACATATATATTTTTTTTAGTTTTATCATTCTCTTATTTTAGAAGTTACAGGGGGGGGAGGGGGCAACACACACATTCTCTCGCACAAACTCTGAATAGTTTACTCTGAACACTTTAGAAAAAAATAATATAACCTCAATACCATTTTTGAAGACCTATTCATAGATACCCCACACGTATGGGTTTGACGAAAGCAAATAAATTTTTGAGTTTCAGTTCTATAATATGGGGAACCTCCAAAATTTATTGTTTTTTTTATTTTATTTTTGTGTGAAAATCCGAATGCGGTTCACAGAATACATCTACTTACCAAGTTTCAACAGTATAATACTTATAGTTTCGGAAAAAAATGGCTGTGACATACGGACGAACAGACAGACAGACATGACGAATCCATAAGGGTTCCGTTTTTTGCCATTTGGCTACGGAACCCTAAAAACGAGAAATATATTTATTGATTTAATCACTATCACAATTGTTGAACAATAATGTAATTGTAATTAAAAATATTACAAAATTACAAGCTACAACAATAACAATTATACTAACATAGAAAAGAAAATTAATAAAGACACCACCATATATAATACCACAAATATAATATTATTTCACTGCTTCAAAATGTCTGTCAGTGTCAATACTAAAACAATTTTATCACTCTAATTACTAACGCTTAGCTAGAACAATAGACTTTGATTGGCTGACAGGTCAACGGGACGCCCATTACTAAATATCAACCCACCCACCAACCTTAACCAGATTGGCGATGGCAGATGTCCAACCATTTGCCCAACATTGAGCCATAGTAAACTAGATGACCTGACAGACATTGTCCCGTCAAAATTATACATCCATAGCAACACTGGTTTGCTAATTTATACTATATAATCTATAGAGTAAGATCCCAGTGCCCCCAGACCTACGTCATTTTAGCAAAGCTGAAATTTTGAGGATTTCTAGTCTACTATGTAGTTAAGACAGTATGCGTATTTACTACCTCGAAAGCGGGGCCCTTTCACAGGTAGCGCGAACTAAAGGTGTATAAAAACTTTACTCACCTACGTTAAAGTAGAAACGCTCATATTTAAATATGTTTTTAAGAATATTATCAAAAACTGATATTTATTATTGCCAGACCGTTTCCGTGGGCCATTACTTCCGCCAGACGTTATAAAGGTTCTTTAAAAATTAGGCAAACTACGTTATAGTAGCAAGGCTACATTTTACATATATCACTCCTGGTACTATTTCAAGATCCTTTGTAAGCAGCCAGACCAATCCGATGGGCCAATCCTTCTCCCAGACGCCTTAAATAGTTAAAGCTTAAACATGTACGAACACCTCTATACTCATAAACTGCACGATTATTAATGTGTCTGTAGTGTGTTTTCTATTTAGAATAAGATCCCAGTGCCCCCAGACCTACGTCATTTTAGCAAAACTGAAATTTTGAGGATTTCTAGTCTACCTATGTCTACCTTTTTCCAAAGGTAGACATATTAACGGTTGCGTCGCAGTATATTTATAACAATATTATATTTATTCACCAGAATATTCGTTGTTTTGAAATAAATAGTATTAATCGCGCTGTAAACACTAGAAGGAATAACAAAATTGTAACTCCAAGCTTCCGACTGCGTAAAGTAAACGTTTCCTTTCTGGGTTATGGTATTCGCATGTATAATAAAATCCCACAAACAATTCTGGAATTGTCTCATAATAAATTTAAAGAATTTATTAAGAAAAAGTTAATAGATAAAGCTTATTATTCGGTCCAGGATTATTTAGCTGATAAAGACGTGTGGACTTAGTGGCGCTGTATTTCATGCAAGATATTATTAATATTGTACTAAAACACAGTTTATATATTATTTTCAAAAGAGTAACTGCGGAGTTTCTTGCCGATTCTTCTCTGCAGAATCTACATTCCGAATCGGTGGTAGCTTTACTTTTACAAAAAATAATAATAATCACTACAATATTAATTTTGTAAAATGACGATTCGAAAGTGCTCGTAGGGCCTATTTGAATAAAGTTATTTTTGATTTTGATTTTGATTTTGATACTATGTAGTTAAGACAGTATGCGTATTTACTACCTCGAAAGCGGGGCCCTTTCACAGGTAGTGCGAACTAAAGGTGTATAAAAACTTTACTCATCTACGTTAAAGTAGAAACGCTCATATTAAAATATGTTTTTAAGAATATTATCAAAAACTAATATTCAATATATTTATTATTTAATAGTAAACTACGTTATAGTAGCAAGCCTACATTTTACATATACATTACAACATAAAAAATCTTCAGTAGTAACAAAATTTCAGTTTTGCTAAAATGACGTAGGTCTGGGGGCACTGGGATCTTATTCTAAATAGAAAACACGCTACAGACACATAAATAATCGTGCAGTTTATGAGTATAGAGGTGTTCGTACATGTTTAAGCTTTAACTCTTTAAGGCGTCTGGGAGAAGGATTGGCCCATCGGATTGGTCTGGCTGCTTACAAGGGATCTTGAAATAGTACCAGGAGTGATATATGTAAAATGTAGCCTTGCTACTATAACGTAGTTTGCCTAATTTTTAAAGAACCTTTATAACGTCTGGCGGAAGTAATGGCCCACGGAAACGGTCTGGCAATAATAAATATCAGTTTTTGATAATATTCTTAAAAACATATTTAAATATGAGCGTTTCTACTTTAACGTAGGTGAGTAAAGTTTTTATACACCTTTAGTTCGCGCTACCTGTGAAAGGGCCCCGCTTTCGAGGTAGTAAATACGCATACTGTCTTAACTACATAGTAGACTAGAAATCCTCAAAATTTCAGCTTTGCTAAAATGACGTAGGTCTGGGGGCACTGGGATCTTGGACCACTATGTTACTATACAAAACTGATTTGTCTGAAATTTTGTTTAAAATCGAGAATTTATTTACCGAGAGTTTTTTTTCCTCCGGCTTTTTTTCTCTCGGCCTACACTAGGAACATTATTATATTATTGTAATATTTAGTAAAGCCGATGATGAAATTGTAGATGTCTACCGAGACATTTTTTTTGACGTTCGTTGAGTGTGTGTAATCAGCTTATAATGAATAAAATATTTTGATTTTGATTTAGAGAAAGAGCCATGTGTAAAACAATTGCCAGACGATTGGAAGGTCATTACAAAGTATTGTCATTTATCGTCTTCAATTAATCTAAATTGACTTGAACTATTTCGGCATAGTGAATATTAACTGTCTTCGAAAACGTACATCATTAGTTACGTTCAAACAGAAATAGCGTGCATAAATATCTGTGTCACACTTTGATGGAATGTTTTTGTTTGAACTTATTGTCATTTTTCATAATGAGCATATGACATTGGCGAAATCATCTGTGCTCTTTTGGCACCAGTGAAAGCCATCAAACCAAAAGAAGAAGACATAATGAGCATAAACAGATGTACATAGCATTAGTCCCTTCATTTCGGATCTTAGGTGAAAAAATGTACTTCAACGCACAATAATCGGTATGTGATATTACTGCTGAGTATGTTTTTTATTTATTCAAAATATTTTTCAAATGAGACAAGAAACTCTTAAGGCTAGCTACACCTACAGGAACTGTTACAATTCGTAAAAGTTAGTGAACAAAAACCTTTTCTTGTTTGGTATTAAAAAGAAAATATTCGAAGTGAAATTATCAATTAGTGCATATATATTTTTATCTAATTTCTTACATTTGACGACATATTGAAGACAGTACATAATTATGTAAGCCCTAGGTCAGTGTTTCCCAACGTGTGGCCCACGCCCCACTGGGGGGCAATTTGATAGTTAAGGGGGGCAATTTAAAAATGGACTCGACACGACATTAACCCTTTCGCTTTGGATTATTTAAATGCAATGCTATACCTTGTCCAACCATTTATTATCTTTTTGACAGCTTACGTCTCTAAATTTCAGTTTTTTTTTCATTATATGTTTTGAAATTTTACTTGCGATGTTTTGATAACATTTTCATAGTGATTTCTTCCTAAAACTTATCATTTATATTTCTTAAGAGAACAATTTTAAAGGTTAAAAATTATGCATGGGGGCATAAAAAATTTAGAAATGTTAAGGTGGGGCATGGCCTAAAAAAGGTTGGGAAGCACTGCCCTAGGTCCTCCAAGCACGACACGAGTTTTTAAACATCAGCATGAAAACTTAGTAGCGCTTGTACAAATATAAAGACAAACACTTTTGACTAAGATCCACGTGACCGATCTGGAACATTTCGAGTTTTCTTTTAAAATAACATCGTTAATTAGATTATTCGTTTTATCACCTAAGTATCTATACTTTGGGAATGTATTCCCAAATCTTTACTGAATTAGATTTAATGAACACATTAAAGAAGTCAAACATTCAGACATGTGTCAGACGCTTCCCATTCGGAAACATTCCAAGTTCCACATTTCCACGTTCGGGCAGGTAAGATTTCGGACGTAGTAAGTATTTCAGCGACTCTGGCTGAAGTCCAGCCGCTCACCTGTTGCGAAGACATTATCACTACTTATCGCTAAGGAATCGATTTATTCTTAGACTGATATATAATTAAAAATTTTAATATTATTAAAAATACAATCGCGCAAGCGTTTGGTTATAAAAAAAATGTAAATAGTACCTTGTACATATTGTTATGCTTATTTTATGACGTAGTAAGTATTTCAGCGACTCTGGCTGAAGTCCAGCCGCTCACCTGTTGCGAAGACATTATCACTACTTAGCTGATGACAGAGACATGCTACATGCTCGTAACGGGAAGTGCTGTTTTATTATATAACATTATATTTATTTATTCAAGGTTAACGCTGATAAGCACTTATAAAAGCTATCATCTATAACTTTCTTCCGATATTGTCAACTATCGATTCGTTAAATTACTTTTTATTGATTTGATATTGGCTGTAAAGCTAGACAAAAATTAAGTTATCCATCAATTTGTTATTTAACAAAGAGCATTGTCGCGTTTAAGCATACCTTTTAAAATCTTTAAAAAATAAAGGTAAGTAATGAAATTCGTAAGAATTAGCTAATGCCTTATGGACCAAAGCAATTTATTTGCAAGTTCTCCAATGCTGCAGATGTTCTTTGGCGCCGGTAATCACTTAAGGTTGATTTATGTAGTTGTTGTTAAAAATTATTGCTATCATAAAATTTCATTAAAAAGAAATAATTATATAACGAACTTGATAGAAGTTTTCATTAAAATTTACTACTAACAGATTTTTAATTACAAATAAGTAAACATTCAGAATGATTTAGTTTATACAAGAAACTAGACAAACTGCGAGGTTTCCCCCGCATTGACTTTTATAATAACAGCAACATTGGGTGCGGTTGTCATCTTTTATTGCATAGCCTATAACATTCTTTAAGAGAGTTTGTGTAAAATGAAATATAAAATTAGACTGGTAGAAACTTAGATTAGCGTGTTCAAACCAGCGAACAAACTTTATAATATAATGATATCTCATTAAAATAATGAAGCTAATAGATCGAGAGGTAACTTAAAACCCCACCGATCCTCAACTGCGTTTAGTTACAAAGTTTTGGAATATTTCTCATCAACTTTTAACGTTTTGATTGACATTTTCCATTTTGATATCCATTATCTAAAAGTAATTATCGTTAACAAAGTAACATTTATTTTGACGTAATCTTGTAAAATATAGAGTAAATTTAAGATAACTTTGCCATAATTATTTAATTCATATAAAAGTTGTAAACAAAATAATGTAAAGTATAAAAAAGTTTAATACAATGTTCGTTAATAACTATTATTTGGGTATATCTTTCACATGAATACGAACGACTGTTTTGGTGTAGTGGCAACAAATGTTCCATTATATTCTAACTGTCGTGGAATCGATTTATTCTTAGACTGATATATAATTAAAAATTTTAATATTATTAAAAATACAATCGCGCAAGCGTTTGGTTATAAAAAAAATGTAAATAGTACCTTGTACATATTGTTATGCTTATTTTATGAGAATCAAAGCCGTCCGTCCCGGTGGATATCATAAACACCTGATACCAATCGTTACTCATGATAGGTAAATTATCCGCCAACCCGCATTGGAGCATCGATGTGTATTAAGCTCCAAAACTTCTCCTATATGAAGAAGAGGCCTTTGCCCAGAAGTGGGTAGTTTATCTGCTGATTCATTTCAGTAGGGTACATGTTTTGACTCAAATCTTCGTGGGTATGTGCTACGTAAACGCGCGCTACGCTGTCGCTGTACGCTCACGGTCCCGCTTATTATTTAAGCACCTGAAAACGATCGTTACTCTTATAGAGAAAGCATAAAGTTCCGAAAAGTCCATACCGCTTTTTTCCTTGAAATTTCGTATACTTAATTATGTATTTTGACTCGCTGATCACGTAGTAATTTTTTTTTTTGGTACAAATTTTAAATTAAATTATCTACGACAATTAGACATTGAAAATTTTAAAAATTAATTTAATTTAAATTTAATTTTTATTAAGAATTTTCGCAACAAAATTTGGCAAATGTATTCCGCGACAAAAACAAACGTCACTTACATTAGCAATGTCGCTTGAACGTTAAGAGCAGAGCCAAGGTCGTAACGAGACATAGGCTTTTGTTGATAGCGTTAATAACACGTACACGATGGAGTAGTTTTGCTTATATCTTAATTGCAAATTTGTAAAAAGATAAAGTACAAATTATTTTAATTAATTTTTAAATATATTCATATAACAAAATTAAACTATTTAAAAAACATAAAAAATTGTTCTATTCCGGTGGTAGGTCGACCCCCAGGCCGCCGGTAGTTAGGGCTCCCGGACGAGGAACCTCCTCACAATACATGCCGTCTCAAGCAACACTGCCTTTTGTATCTGACCCTAGATATAACAATTTAGCGAGAGTTTCTTAAGGTGTTGGTCGAAACTTTTCGCTAATAAGCCATTGACCGACACGACAATAGAAACAATTATTTTAATTATTAGAAAGGTATGGAAATTTAGGAACAATTATTTTAATTATCATTTTAATAATTACTATGAATTAATAATAACTTCAATTATTAGAAATGTGTAAAACTTAAATCAACATCATTTATGTCGTCTTTTAAGTCATTATGTAGCACATTACTACAGAAGTCAATATGGTAAGTGAATATTTCTTACTTACGTATAGTTGTAACAATAAATCTTATCTAAGAATTTATGAAGTTGACAAGAAAATACATTATTCCATTATATTGTTACTCTTGACAGATATGAGAAGTGAGTCCGTCGAGATCATATTGTCCGACTGTTTCCAAATTTCGTACACGTATCTCATAAATCTAGTAAAGCCGAGAGACTGCAGGACATGATTACTCGGGACACAGAGATTATTCTATAGGGATTGATGACAGCATTCGAATATCATGAGCGATTTTTTTTTTCATGTTTCGTATTTACTGTCTTTTATTGAAGGAAGAGTTGTAAAGATCGTCATAGTCATAGAATAGTGACGTATCTTAGCCATTTCTAATATACAACAACAACAATATAAATTATTTGAAATGGCTGCCCTGTAAAGTTTTAAATTTGTAAGAACCGTCACTATTCTACGACTATGACGAGATTTTAGTTTGTATAAATACATATATTTAACTAAGTAATCTATATTTTTTACTCCGTGTGATATATGTAACTAAATTATTCTTTTTCACTGTCGTTAACTATCACGATTCGAAAATTTATAGCGTGATGTTTCACACATACTATATAAGAGAAACATTTTCAGAAGGGAAATTTTAAAAAACGATTTATCAAATCGATCATCGATCATCATCATCGATCGATAAATCCGATATAAGATGAGCGCGTTGAAGCAAAGAAAAAAAAGGACCTATTTTTTTAAATTATTATAGATATTGATTAGTTATTGTGTATAAGATAACATTTTAAGGAAGAAGCGCCTTTTTACGTTTAGTTTGATCTTATTAGGGTTGCTCAAGAAGTGACTTTTAGTGATAAGGCCGCCAGTGAACATTTATTTATAGCAAACTTTTTTGCTTTTGTTTTGTTTGAGTGATAAAGTATTTTTTTTTTTTTGTTTGTTGAGATTTTTAGGAACATAACAAAATTGAGTATTGAGATTTGTACTAAATGATCTATCTATAACTATTGTAACAACTGTTTTAATAGTGACCGATGAATATTGACTTAAAGTGGCCCAGTAGATAAAACACAAATCAAAAGTAGATGGGCGTGTATTCAAATCCGGTTTACTGCTGAGTTCTCGAGTGCTAAGTAAAAACATTGATAGGTCGAGCCTGTTTTAAAAGAAATTCTGAGACATGTGTATCTGCCAACTTGCATTGGGAATTATTATTGGCAGGATAAGTTTTTAAGAACCAGTGAAATATTTGTCTATCACAATTTAGTGATAGTTTATTACTTTATAATGTCTATGAAAGCACAAGATAGAAGCGATAAATTAGATCAGTTCGAATTGGCAATATATTACCCTACTTGAGAACCAATTTAGCTTGACTAAGGGTCAATACAAGTTCATACTTAGCAGATATTGCACATTAAAAAAATACACATAAACATCAATTTAAACAATAGTCCTCTATGTTCGCATGTACTATCTACAACTAATGCTAATTACAAAAAAAAAAAAAAAAAATATATAATTTTTGTTAAAGATTTTTCATAAATAAAAAGACGCTTTATTTTATATTTGAATGGATATCAACATAATTGTTATTATAATTTTTTCTGGAATCAAAAATGTTAACTTATTTTCATTTTCTTTTGTTTTTTGTACATTTTATTTTCTTATTTCTAGATACGTTCCTACATTAATAAATATTGATCAAGCTTATAACCCTCCTTTGCAAGTAGATAATATCATATTTTCCTATCCACAGTAAGATACTAAATTCAGTTCTTTATTAAATTAACAGAATGATTTATTTTAATGTTTTAGTAACAGCCCGAAAGTCTCAGAATAGTGTTTATTCAAATTATCAGATCCTCGCCAATTTCCCTTTACAATATTTTACCTAAAAGTACATCATTTTCTAAATCAATAACGTTGCTAGACGTATATAAGCTGGTTCATTGAGTGTTCTTAAAAGGGAAAAAACAATTACCCATCAGCAATTATCGTTCTTACCGCAGCTCTTATTCTTCCAAATGTGGTAATAAATAGGCTTAACAGCTTTTTTTCAAGCGTCTGTTTTTGAGAACGACGAACCAGTCATTTTTTTATTCGTTAATTTGGTTTAATGACTATAATGTTTCTAACAACTTTAAGTCCATTTTCGACTGATTTCGTAGAATTATATATGTATGAATTTATATCAAAATATCAGATGGAAAATTCCAATTTGACGATAGACATCGGCGATTCTATTCCTAGCAACATAAAGGACAACAACAAACATAAAGGAGTGTAAAAATCCGCTAATCTTCTAATTAAATTATATATTCGTAGAACTATATAGAAATGATTATATTCTGACACAGATAAGGTCGCAACTCAAAATCCTAAAGCCAGAAAAATAGAGACACCACGAATTTTCAATGTAATCCATAAAGGAATCCCATTAAAAGCGAATATAAAAACAACAATAAAAGTCAATGCGATTTATTTCTTTCCCTTTATTTTTATTTTTTCTCTTTATTATTATTCAGGAGTAATACTGGAAGATTGAATCTGAAAACTGTTTTTGTTATTTTTATTAAATTCCTATTTCTCATCAATGTGTAAAGTTAATTGCTTGTAACCAATCTGCCATTCTATTTCTATAAAACGTTTATAATTTACAATAAAATTTGTAACGATATGTTTGTTGTTTAATTTAATAGATTTTTTATTTTACAAACTACATTATCTGTCTCGATGGGGTGACACCCACGTTGATATTTCTGCCTGTTCTGTTTCCCCATAACTAGAAGTCGTAGCACTTTTTTTTTGTAGCATACATTTTTATTTAATTTTTATTAAGAGGTTCGTAATTCATTAAAAGATAGAAACAAAAGTTATTTTCCAATTTCAATTTTATGTACTTTTTTCAAAAAATATAAGAAATTTTAACAAAATAAATGCAATTAATTATAAATACCTATTTTTAATATAAAGTAACAAAACATCTAAACGTGATGAAACAACACAGACAGTTCGTGAGAAGACGTTTATATATTAAAGTAATAAATACATTGTCTGTATAAACCGTATAGATGAAGACAAATATTAATCTCAAATATTTGACGTAGAAAATAATTTTCGATAATGTTGTATGAAAAAGTTTTACAAATGAGTGTTTACAATATTACGCGTAGCTTGTATGTCTAACCTCGCAAAGTCAACACTTAGGGCGCTGAAGACGATCCTAGCGTTACGTCAATGCTAAAACTTGATTCCAAGTACACTAAAATATATATAGAATATTTTTGATGCTAGTTACTTAAACTTTAGAAAGCTTTTAGTGGAAAACAAAATAATTTACGTTTTATATTTATGTTTCTTTCTACGACAGCCACATCACCACAGTGCGGCGACGAAGACGCAGCGTGACATAATGTGACGTCAGCTCTTTGACGTATATAATAATAAGTACCTGGATGACCTAAATTATATTTAGAAACAAAAAATTACATACTAATGAAATATGAATAATATTTTCGATCTTACCGACATAATAATAAAACAATAGGAACTGGTTATTTAAATATAAAAAATAAAAAGAGCTCTCAATAATAGTTTTTTCCACAAAAAAATAAACTTTAAAAAGAAAAAGGAAAAAAATTGGTATGGAGACACCTAGACTCGAACCCGTGTCTTCTGATTTCGAATCCGCCCGTTCCCATCCGAGCTATTACAAATTTATCGATGACAGCGAAATTTACCTTCGTATTCTAATGAAATTCTTTAATTTATTTATTTATCTTTGGGAAACATATAGCATACAATCACTACATATAAATAAACGATTCTAAACAAATTTTCAAGCCAATAAAGTTTCCACTAAAAAACTAAGTGAAATCAAAATTAGTACAATAGTAAATTAAAAATCAAAACAGGAAGTATACCAAAAGTTAGCAATTACCTAATGGTTTCTTAACAGGCGAGTGAATTCCTTGAACCCATTGCTGAACAAGTCAATGTCATTATATCGGTTATTATAGACTTTGCATGTTCTTATAATAAATGAATTGCCACAATACTTTGTTCTGGAGACAGCGGTCGAGAAAGTAGCCTGAGATCGAGTGGAATGGCTCGGGCATTTAAAAGATATTTGACTTAGTAAGTATGGAGAGTCAACCAAATTATTAATTATTTTGTAGAGAAAAAGCTGGTCTCTGAGTTCTCTGCGATGTTCTAGTGAAGCATCACTGTCAAAAGAAGCAGAGCCAAATTTATTTTTTATTCTTTAAAAAATTTTTTTTTTTTTTTTTTTTTTTTTTTTTTTTTTTCGGCGCGTAGCTGCACAAAACATAACAACTTTATTGTGAGCTCTGAATTATATTTTTTAAAATTAAATATATTAACTTAATATTAATGTATGATATGTGCTGAAAGTTCATAATACTTGCCAGCTAAAGTCCTCTCAATTAAATTTTCCTATTAAGCTACAATAAAATTGAGATTGTGCTATTCTTTGCCACTATTACTATCTCCTGAAACAACTACATCAATAATGGAATCGATTAAGCAGTCTATAGAAGAGATGGCTTCACATTTGAACACTAAATTGGCCGAATTCCAAGAAACTCTTCAGGCAAGTACTAGTCCTGGATCTACTATAGCAGCTCAGTTCAATACATTTCGTACTTTTGTGCTGACTGCCTTGGAAAGCCTACAACTACAACTTAAAGTCCTAACTAGTCAGGTTGACAATATGGAGATGAGAAGCAGAAGGAAGATTATACTGATCCACGGAGTTCCCGAGACCACAAATGAAAATACAACATCAGTGGCCATCAATGCCTTGTCAGCTCATCTTAAGATTCCCGAATTGGTTAGTACTGCTGTTAGTCGGAGTCAACGCATGGGCCGCTTGATGACCCATAAGCCAAGACCCATTCTAATTAAGTTCCAGGACCTTGCATTGCGAAATAAAGTTTGGTACTCCAAAACTAATCTCAAAAATACAGGCATAACACTCTCTGAATTTTTAACAAAAAACCGCCATGAAGCATTTATGACCGCAAGACAGCACTTTGGAGTCTCAAACTGCTGGACAAAGGAGGGGCAGATTATCATAATAGGTTCAGATGGCAGTCGGCATCGCATTGTTTCCACTACTGAAATAAAGGCCATATTGAATAAGTCTGAAGCGCAAGAGACAGTCCCTACAACAGCTGCAGTTAGTATCTCTAATGCAACACCTCCAGCATCTAGTATCAAGGCCACAAAAACGGTCCAGCCTCTCCATGCAACAAGGGCTAAAAGGATTAACAAAAAGTAATTCACTTTGTATTTTTCATTCCTTCTTTTTGTTTTATTATTATTATTTTTCTTTCTCTTCTAGTACACTTAGCTTAGTCAGTGTGCACCATATTACAAACTAATTAATTGTAATATTGTTACAACTTCGTTTCATACAACAAGCATTTGCTTCTATAAGGTCGAGTCTTGTGTGTATTGTTATATATACATATTGTAATTGGTATTGATATTCATACACCCACTTTAAATCTTACTTTCATTTGATTTTCACATGTTATTTGTAATTATTTGTAATTTATAGGTAGATAAACAATATTTTGATTAAAGTTGAACTTATCTTTGAACAATCCTTTGACAAATGACAATGTCAGAAATGACACTACTTGTCATATATTATTTTACTGGATTGGATTCTCTGTCTACGACTTATTTATAAAAAGGCAAAAGTGTATAACGTGCAGCCTGAGGATGGTTCAAGGATAGGTTCGGATACTTGGGGCAAGAATAATTTACGTATGTTTCATTCATTCATTGGTAGTTCTGTGTGGGTTTCTCTTGTGTACTTATTATTATTATTTTTTTCTTTCTGTTTGTTAGTAGTGCTTGTTGAAAATACTGCTTCTTTGTGTATATTTTTTTTTTGCCTTTTTCTTTTGTTTTATTATTATTATTATTATTATTTTTTTTTTTTTGCTTTGGTATTAAGCTAATGGTGCCACTTGTGTTTGTATTTGTTCTGTAAAGTTAAGAAATTTTGTATTTATTTAAGTTTGCACTTGAACGCTGGCAAGTATGTGTATGTATTTTATTATAAGTACTCTTTTTATTTATTTATTTCTTTATTATTAATATTTTGTTTTTTTTTTTTTTTTTTTTTTTTTAGATTTAAATAATACATATATATTATATTTTATTTTATTATACACCTTATACTATTTTTTTTTCTCTCTTTTTGCACATATTAATTGTGTTTTTACAGTATAATATTATATTGTTATTATTAATTTTTTTTTCCTAATATTTTATTATTATACACATATTTACATACGTTCGTGTAACTATAATGCTTAACAATAGTTATACAAGTATTTCTGATGAAGACAGTTATCTTACCCTGAATTCATCTTCGGATGAAAGTTTTCATAGTGCTTCATTGCCTTTAAATAGTGTTCTTAATTCTACATTTTCCTCTTTTCAAAAAAATTTTAATGTTGTTCATCTTAACGCTCAAAGCATCCCTGCCCATTATCCCGATCTTTTGGCCTCTTTCGATGTTGCGAATATCCACGCTGTACTAGTTTCTGAGACTTTCCTGAAACCTTCCTTACCTTCTACTTCTTTCGTACTTCCAGGATTTCACCTTATTCGTAACGACCGAACTGGTAAGGGGGGTGGTGGCGTAGCTATTTATCTTCGAAGCCACATACCATTTACGATCTTGCACAAATCTCCTTCATCTTATTCTGAATCATCAGAACACATTTTCTTGGAAGTGTTATTCGGTAAACTAAAAGTACTCTTAGGAGTATTTTACTCTCCATCACTCGAAATAAATTACTTCCAATCTTTTGAAACCCTTTTAGAAACGTATCTCCCTACCGTCAATCAGGCTATCATCATGGGTGATTTTAATACGTGCTTGGTTAAAGATGACTCGCGTGCTAAAAAACTTAAACATATTATCACCAGCTCTAACCTTTCTTTACTTCCAACTAATCCTACGCACTTTTTTCCAAACTGTTCACCTTCGCTTCTCGACCTCATGATCGTTTCCTCTCCAGAACTTGTTTGCGTGCATGGTCAACTCTCAGCAGACGCGTTTTCTTACCACGATCTGGTTTATCTGTCGTATAAGGTCCGCCCACCCAAGGCGAAACCCACCATAATCATGCGCCGTTCTTTCAAAAACTTTAATAACTCAAACTTCATGACAGATCTGAGAGGAATTGAGTGGGACGCAATTATGAATGCTACATCTTTAGATGAGAAAATAAGCATTTTTAACTCTCTACTTATCGAACTTTACGACAAACACGCTCCGCTCAGGCCTATAAAACTGAAACATCTCCCAGCCCCCTGGATTACTGAGGATATAAGAACACTGATGACCAAACGTAACGCTGCAAAGTCTAAGTATAAATCAAAGCCTAATGATCTTAACCTAAGTAAGTACAAGCGTTTACGTAATAAATGTAACAGGGTGTGTAGAGATGCTCAGAGACAGTTTGTGCACGCATCTGTAGATAGAAAGAGCTCATCAGAAGTGTGGAGATTCTTCCAGTCTGTTGGAATTGGGCGTTCTAAGACAGAAATCTCCTTAAATACAGACCTAAACGCCCTCAACAACCACTTCTCGGACTCCTCTATTCCGAATCCAGCCAAAGCTCAAACTGTTTCCCTTCTTAAGGCACGAATCAAACCCAGTCATCCTCTCTTTGAATTCGATCTAATAACTGCACATGAAATTAAAAGACACGCATCCACTATCTCATCTGATGCTGTTGGCTGTGACGGTATCAGCCGGAAAATGATTATTTTGGTGTTGGATGAGATTATGCCTATCATCTGTCATATCTTCAACTTCTCCCTTACTTCTAAGACTTTTCCTAATATCTGGCGTTTTGCTAATGTAATACCTATCCCTAAACTCTCTAATCCTTCATTACCCTCACATTATCGGCCTATTTCTATTCTTCCTTTCTTATCTAAAATTCTTGAACGTATCATACATTTCCAGCTAACCTTATACTTGACAAGGCATAATATCCTAAGTCCTTTCCAGTCTGGCTTCCGACCTGGCCACAGCACTGTGACGGCACTTACAAAGGTGTTTGACGACGTCAGATTTGGAATGGACAACAAACAAGTCACTATATTAGCTCTACTAGACTTTAGCAACGCATTTAATACCGTTGATTACGACATACTTTTAGCAGTGTTAGAGTCAATAAATATATCCAGTGATGTTATAGAGTGGTTTCATTCTTATTTATTTGGGCGTCAACAACGTATCTCTGTTGGAGATCGTTATTCCTCGTACTGCCGTCTCAGTGCTGGTGTTCCCCAGGGTAGTGTGCTCTCCCCACTTTTGTTCTCCATCTTCATAAATACTGTCACCGAACTTCTTACCGTTTCCTTTCACCTTTACGCTGATGACCTGCAGATTTATTTAACGACCCCTGTTGAGAACATTACAGAAGCCATAGAGACATTAAACTCTAACTTGAATACCATTAACACCTGGAGTCAGTCTTTCGGTTTGTCTGTCAACGCTAGCAAGTCACAGCTCTCAATCATAGGAACATCTAAGCAGCTGTCTAAAATTAACTATACGAATCTACCGAATGTCATGTTCAACGGGACTGTTCTATGCTATTCCAGCGTCGTCAAGGATCTGGGTGTCATTGTTGACAGTTCCCTTTCGTGGCGTCCTCAAATCGCTGAGATAAGTAAAAGGATTTTTGCTACCTTCCATTCGCTAAAAAGATGGAAGAATTTTTTACCCATTAAGACCAAGGTATCGCTCGTAAACAGTTTAATGCTTCCGATATTGGACTACGCAGACGCATGTTATCCGGATTTATCGGAAGAGTTAACTAATAAACTAGACCGCTTACAAAATCTCTGCATTAGATTTATATTTGGACTTAGAAAATTCGATCATGTCTCGCAGTACCGTTCAAAGCTCGGATGGCTCCCAATAAAGCATCGTCGTAACCTCCATGCCGTAACTCTCCTTTATTCCATTCTTTTCCGTCCCTCCTCTCCGCTGTATCTTAAAGAACGATTTTCTTTTCTTGGTAACCCTACTCTTCACCTAAACCTTCGCTCTCTAGATGACAACAAGTTAAGTATACCAATTTGTAACACGAACTCTTATTATGATTCTTTTTCGGTAAAGGCTGTAAGATTGTGGAATGCACTTCCAGTTAGAATTCGTCAATCCCCTACTATAGCTGTCTTCAAAAATCGTGTTAAGAAGTTTTACACTACTTTGACTTAACTGCCGCTATTACTCTCCTAAGCCACTAGTATGTGGGTATATTAAGCATCTTGCGTTATTTATTGGTGTTATTATTATTTATAAATTTACACTGTTTATATTGTGTATAATGCATATGTGTTTATGTATGTATGTATGTATGTATGTATGTATGTGTGTATATGTGTATGTATGTATTTATGTATGTATGTATATATGTTTGTATGAATGTATGTATGTTTATGTATAGATATGGATTATAATTAAATTGGAATTATATTGGAATATAATTACATACTGTTATGTTGCACATGCCCGTTTCACTGCAAGCTTCTTTCTGATGGGTAGTCTGGAAGAGATCACTATTTAGTGATAAGACCGCCCATTGCACGCTCTGTAGTTAGTTGTTAAGCTTTCCTTTTGTGTAATTTTGTATGTAATTGTGTGCAATAAAGTTATTTATTATTATTATTATTAAAAATTATTTTGTACATTTTCAATTAAGTTAATATATTTTTTGTATTGAGGATTCCAAGCCGAAGATGCGTATTCAAGATTGGACCTAACATATGCATTGTATAGCAATTTATATGTATAAGCGTCTTTAAAAACTGCTCCTTGCCTAAATATAAAACCTAACATCTGATACGATTTAGTTGTTATATTATTTATATGACGGTCAAACATGAGCTTACTATCCAGCTGGACTCCAAGGTCTCTCACCTCCGTCACTCTCTTTAAATTAACAATTAATAGCATTTTTCTAAATTCAAATATAAGCTGTTAAGTCTACAATATTGTTCAGGTCTATTTAGATCATCTTGTAAGTCGGAGCAGTCTTGTTTAGTCTTTATAATTTTAAATATTTTGGTATCATCCGCGTACAGTAGTATATTTGAATTCAGAAAGCATCTATTAATATCATTAATAAATATATTAAAAAGTAAAGGTCCCAGGTGAGAGCCCTGAGGAACTCCTGAAGTAATTGGGACAAATGATGATGTAAAACCTTTAATTGCAACTGCTTGAGATCGATCGCGTAGAAAGGATGTTAGCCAGCGATGCAGATTACCATGTATGCCGATATATTCAAGTTTTTTTATTAGAAGCTTATGTGAAATTTTATCGAAGGCTTTTGAATAATCTGTATATATAACATCAACCTGGCACCCAGAATCCATGGCACCAATTACAACATCCAAAAACTCGCAAAGATTGGATTCAGTCGATCGTTTATTGATAAAACCATGTTGATTATTCATCAATAATGGTCTCAATGCAGGATATATCATGTCATATAATTTTCTCAAAAAGCTTAGGGATAATGGACAATTTTGAGATTCCACGGTAATTTTTAATATTCCTTTTATCAAGACGTTTGTGAATGGGGGTTATTAAAGATTTTTTCCATTGTGTAGGTAAGCAACCGCTATTTAAAGATTTTTTGAATAAAATTGTTAAGGGTGTAGTTAACATTTTACTACATTGCCTCAAAAATATTGAGTGTATGGCATCTGGTCCACTCCCCTTACTTGTATCTAATTTCGTTAAGTATAGTTGTACTTTATTTTCTGATATATCCAATGACGATATAATTGTATCAGAGTTGCCTGTAATTGCCTGAAAGAACGGATAAAACGACATTTTCTAAAAATAAATCCTAGCTAGATCGATTTATCGCCCCGAAAACCCCCTGCATACTAAATTTCATGAAAATCGTTGGAGCCGTTTCCGAGATTCAAATTATATATTTATATATATACAAGAATTGCTCATTTAAAGATATAAGATTGAGATTCAATATATCACCCTGGAATTTGCGAAATATTACTTTTCGAAATTCTAGATACAGATGCTAATGTTTGGAGGACGTACATTAATTTGTTGCGCAACAGTCAAAGTTCACACTGGTCACGAATGATCAACCAATTAAAAAGAGCATGCGTCGTCGTCATGTGTGGATTTGTACGACGTGGCGACAGACAAACTGTCAGCATTAATAGTAACTAAATATTTATAAAACAAACAAAACGGCCGGCTGGTCGAGTGGTCAGGCAACTGGACACTTTACGCAGCGGTCGCGGGTTCGAATCCCGTCGTGCAGATAATTTGTATGACGAATATCGATGTCTGCACCGGGTCATGGATGTGTATTTATGTATATATGTATTTATATATATTTCTTAAATTTATTTCCGTTCCTAGTACCTGTAACACAAGTTCTTACGAACTTAGCACAGGGCTAGGTTAACGTGGTGTGATTGATGGTTAATATTTATTATTATTATTTATTAAAGTCGTCCGCCGCGTCTGTCTCTGTCAGTCTGTTCGCGATAAATTGAAAAACACTGCACGGATTTTCATGCGGTTTTCACCAACAGATAGAGTGATTCATGAGGAAGGTTTAGCTACATGTACATACCCAGGATGCAACCGGGGAAAGCCGCTAGTATACTATAAAGCGTTGCTAAAACTTATATCTAAGTATCGTAATTTATCAATTTTTAGATAACTTCTTCTTTATGAGAAAAGCGATTTGGCCAGCAGTTTAACATGTAACCCTCACACCATATGAGCTTCTACAGTACAAAACTAAGACTATTTTTGTCATGGAGTTTCTTTTAATATTATTTAAAAAACAAATAATAAATGTCATTACAGCAAACTGGTTGTTACACGAGCAAAAGTAAATCAAATCCAACTCTCCTTTGTCAAAATCAGTTTCCCGAAACGTTTGATCAGGATCCATGATAATTGCCATGGCATTTTAAAAGAATTTTTATACTACTGGCATTTCTTTTTCCGTTTAATTAGATTTTGGATCACTGGACAGCCTGGTTGTCAGTTAAGCGTGATACGTTCATTACTTAATTACAAGCTTTCGTCTGCGGTTGCTTTGACACTCGCTTAACATGAATTAGTTAGTGACTTTTTATTCATTTTAAGTGAATATTCACTTTTAATTAATGTCAAAATCGTAACATGTAGAATTAGTGACTATTCGATGTATGAATATGTAAATATCAGAGTTCACTGATTTGATATATGAATATGTGTATTCACTAACTTGTTATTAAAATTCACTGATATTTAATGGATACAGCTTTATTAACATAATGAAAATTTCACTGATTCATGTTTAGAGAGCATGACTTACGCAAGAAGAAACTAAATAATTAATTTACCTTCTCCATTATTTCAGTAGTTGATTTAATAAAAATTAACGTCTTTCAACTTTCACAAACTTTTAAACACTGAGGGTCTAGACAAAATTATTAAGCGATCAATAAATTAGTTTTTTAATAATTTAAAATCAATGAAATATCAAATTTAGTACCATATAGGTACATGTATATGTCGTGGCCATATCATGAAATGCTCGAGAATTTTATGAACTGTTCGCATTTCATGTAATATAAAAATAAAATAAAAAATAAAAACTTTATTTTACTTAAAAATTGTTACAAGGCAAGTTTATTAGTGGAATCACATGTATCAATAATATTATTCTTATTGCCTAAAAGGTTGATTGACTTCTTATATTATATCATAATGTGTCTTAGCAAGATCAATGATAAAAAAAAGTTTAACCTAACCTAACATAATATTGTAGGGTGCCTTAGCGAAATGTTTTTGTATAAATGTTAAAGTAGAAAGGACTAACTGTTTGTTGTAAACGGTTTATTAAATTTAAATGTTATTAATAAAACGTTATGAATGTTAATGTTATGTTAATGTTATGTTAATGAGCGCATTCGCTTAAAGACACGGTAAAATATGCACTGAAATTAAATGCACGGCGTTGGCCTAATATACTCAGCGCGGCGCCATGCGTGTGCGATGTTGTTTTGCTGAGCCACTTAAATGATCGGTAATTGACCGAACATATTAATATAATATAAACATAGAACATATTAACATAACATTTTCTCGAGCATTACATGATGTGGCCAATTCTACGATATGGCCACGACATATATACCATTCCACATAATTTGAATCCTTGACAGATAAATTCGCAATAGCTTAAAACTTTGCCTGAAACCTGACAATGACTGGATAGGTCTGTCTTCTTAAACTAAACCTTTTTTTTTGTTACGCGACAGTAAAATTACTTTCTCAACTGAACTGAATCAGCCTGTACACGTACGCTGCTGGGTAAAGGCTTCTCCTAAATATAGGAGAAGGGTTGGAGCTTAATCCACCACGTTACTCCACTGCGGATTGGCAGATAATTTCCCTACCATGAGTAACGATTGTTATCAGATGCTTATAATAACAACTGGGAACGCCGGCTTTACTTGCTCTCCAAAGCACGGTGGGGAGACCCACAAGGACATACACCCAGACCGAAAACATATAAACTTGTGCTTCGAACGGAAATCGAACCCGTGACCACCGGCGTGGAGGCGACTACTCGATCGAGGCGATTACACCAGAACGGTCGTTAAATATGTAATTACGGTTAACAAATTATTTTCATATTCAGAAAGCTGTGCCCGCGACGTCATTCACATAGATTTTTTTCTTCTTTGGTACATAACTCTGAAACTTTACGCGTGTACCGATATATTGTGTATTATATATATTATACTAAATAGATTTTGCCCGTGACTTCGTAAGTGTGGAATGTGAAAAAATTAATATTGTAAATATCTCACGTTCTAAGCGACGCATTAAGATGAAAAACATGCACCTGATTTTAAGTTAGATCTCCAGCAATACAACTACGAAAACCGCATCAAATTTAATTCAGTAGTTTTCGCGTGATGCGCGGACAAACATACAGACAGAGAGAAGGACAAAAATTCTAAAAATAATATTTTTTGGCTTCTATTTTCCCTATGAAGGCTCTTCATTTTTTTTCCTCAAATTTTCCTACGTACAGATATAACTAGTTATAGTTTTGCTATAGGAATAGATATTGACAACATACACATATAACATTGAATTGATGTATTATAAATCTAATATAATAATATATCCGTGTCCTCTGAACTTATACCTCCGTCGTTATTTAAATAGGCGCTTATTTCACTCGAACAGTAACAAATGAAATGAGATTTCATTCAGTCTATATTGCACCGTTACGATGCCATCTGTTGCTTCTATCAGTCTGATTTGATGCTATAAGTTTTATACTTATTCATACGTGTATTACAATTTTAAATTAAAAAATATATTCCTAATTTTGCCCCAATTCTATTTTAAGTATGTTGTGCGTAGTTACTGATAATTATAAATTATTTTTCATGTATCTGTTTTATGAATAAAACCGTATGTGTTTAAAATGAAAAGTAACAGACGACCAATATATATACCTATGTAATATAATACCTAGAAATCATTTTTTTTTTAATTTCTGTTTTTCTTTTGTTTTAATTTACTGCAATAAATAAAAAAAAAAGAATGAAAGACATTTTTCAACTAAGAACCGTTCAAAAATAAAACGGAAATAATTAAATACTTCTCATACATTTTGATAATCATTGATGTAATTTCTTACAATCTCTTATTCTAAGGATATTTTGTGTATTCTTCATATACTGAATACGTGAATTAAGGCCAGGATATTCGAAACCACCTGTTTTTGATAAAGCTTTAAACATAGTAATATTCATTTTTTTGATCCGTTAAAAATATATGTTGTAGTTTAACAAACGTTCTTGTTTATTCAAAGGTTCAAAACACGATAATTGTAACTTGACTCGATAAAAAAAAAACACAAAGAAAGGATGTTTTTGATTATTTTTCTTGTTTTACTTAAAGTTGAAAACAAAACCATAAAAAGTTTATTATATAATGTAATTATGAAATAACCTAAAGTAAAAAAAAAACCTAGTAAGTTGCACTACTGTTAAATTATACTAGAACGCACAATTTGTTCATTGCCGAGCGCCGTCGCCGCGCGCGGGGTCATCGAGAGTTCATTTGATCGGAGACTTCGCGTAACTAGTCGCGCGGGGAGTGACGTAGCGCTGAATACCTACAACGCTCAAATATTCTGGCCTTAATGTAAATGTAGCGAAAGGAAAATAATTCTGTGTTCGACTAAGAAGTCATTTGTGACCTACATAGTTTAGTCGTATATTCAAATATGATGAAAATGGTAAAAAATATGTTTATCTTTTGTGTTTAAAGACGAAGAACAAGAATAATAATAATATAAGATATTTCTTTAGACTTTGGCGCAGACTCAAAAGTAACTATTAAATACTATTATGTAGGAGATGTACAGAAAACATGGCATAATTATGGACAAACAAAAAAAAATAGGAAGTAATCAATTACCTTAATTAATTATTCTTAGAGTAAACTGCTTTTTCTCAAATGTACGTACTAGTACCAGAAATTCATACTTAATTTAAAAAAAAAGAAACAAAAAAATACCTCCATCAGACAAGCCAGTGTTGTCGCATTTGGCAACTCTAATGTGTCCTCTAAAATTTTGCAAGAAAGTATCAGTAAACAATTGTATTTTCGCGACTTTTTTGCAGTACTTCCGTAACATATCTTCAGAGTTCAATACGAAAAATATAATACAGTTGGTAGCAGTCGCTGTTTCGGCGAGGACTAAAAATAAATTATAGTGGCGAGCTTTTAAGTTTAATGAGTTTTTGTAAAATAATATTATTGTATCGAATTTTATAATATGTACATTGTATAATTACGATAAAGTTATTCTTACAACATTTCTTGTATATCTATAAAATTGTAATTAAATGCATCTGAGAGACAGATATTTAAAAATAGGTTTGTTTGACTTCTTTTGTTCATTTTTGACGTGATAACGTCTAGTAAATTGATGAAGGGGTGCCCGTTCGAAGAAGATGACGTCATCATTGTCACAATTAGTGAGCGAGAGCGCAGAACAAGCGATAGAGAGGCACGATTAGCCTAAGCGTTCTGTCTTACACTCCATCGGACCGCGTTCGAGTAAAAGAGACAGTGGCGCCACGCAATCTACACGCGAACTGTTTTGAGGGGTGTTCATCGGAAAAAAATATCGATAATTATCGAATCGTTTTATCGATGTTTATCGATAATTATGGAATGAATAGTTATCGATAATTATCGGAGGAAAAGTTATCGATAGTTGGCGACAGTTATCGATACTTATCGGATAAAAATTGTCGATAGTTGACGAAAGCTATCGATAATTATCGGTCGATAGTTATCGATAATTATCGAATTAAAAATATCGATAATTATCGGATCAAAATTATCGAATAACACTTATCGATAATTATCGTATGAACAGTTATCGATAATTATCGAAGGAAAAGTTATCGATAGTTGGCGACAGTTATCGATAATTATCGGATAAAAATTATCGATAGTTGACGAAAGTTATCGAAAATTATCGGTCGATAGTTATCGATATTTATCGAATGAAAAATTATCGATAAGTATCGGGTCAAAATTATCGAATAACACTTATCGATAATTATCGAATGGAAAATTATCGAGTATTTACGAATTATCGATAATTATCGCACATCCCTACTGTTTTGTGATTTGTCAATTGTTTGGTAAAGAGTACCACTTGAAACACTCCCCTTGATTTCCTACTTTTCCTATCATCTTCCTATCCTTAACAAAATAACTCAGATTGGAAAATCTTAAATATCACACTATCATATACAGGGTTAATTCTAAAACACCAGCAACCTCGCAGGACAAGATAGCTAACATTATGTACAACAACATTTGTTCTACGACTTTTGACATAACTCAATACATTAATTAAAAATGATTTTTTAAGCTTTTATTGTACTGCTCTGAAATTTAGAGTCTATGTTTCATTCATTATCGAAAGGATGACGCGACGCTCGGGCGCGCTTGCATAATAATAGTAATAACACTTTCTCTGCCCGATAATTCTAGTTAATAAAATTAATATAAATTGCAATAAAAAAGTATGTATATCGCAGTGACTTAAGTGAATAATCAAATTTCTGTTTTGTCATGTCCCTGCAATACGTAAACTGAGTCCACAATCCCTTCATACTTTACCAGGCTTAGAACTGGCTATATTAAACGATAAAAAACAAATAAATCGTATGTATAGGAGGGCAACACATCTGCATAACAGTGCTGTAACCTCTGGAAGGTTACAGCACAACCAGTTGTGCGGTAGACATCCGGTACCTAGTCATCAAAAGGCTTCGACTGTCCGTATGCCCGCCAATACTATAAAAATGTAGGTATGTAGATTAGGTATCTGAATTCTGAACATAAAAAAATATGTGAAAATTATTAACGTAGGTAATTATTCTTTAACGTTTACTAAAGTCTAATTAAACCAATTTAATATCAAATATTGGTAGCTAGGTATTATTCACTTTTTATTGTTAAATACAGGCGGGCATAAGTATTTCAAAAGTGAAATCAGCGTATTTACAATAATTAAAAAATTAAAAATAATTGACAATAAAATAATATTTACAAACGAAATATTACCTCTAAGGTTAAAGTAACGCGCATGTCGGTGCGTATCGCGCAGATAGCGTTCAAAATAGTCACCATCACAACCAACACACAGACAACACCTAAAAATCAGCTGTTCACTAACACGTGCTAACACTTCCGAATTAGTTTTAATTTGATTGAACGCACAAATTATTTTAGTTAACCGAACCAGTTACAAAAATTTACTCGTGCTAGTTTGTCAGATTCGGTGAGTTGACATTGTCTCACGGCTCGGTGTAGGTAAGTTCGAATATCTAGCTGCATATTGCCGACAGGCTTCCGACACATTGTCATCACACTTAGCCAGTATCCTCACCATTTCCGTGTATTCGACATTAGAATAGCGGCGGTACGGTAGCGGCGTATGGTTATAAAATAACTTTAGTACAGGTACAATACATCGATCGATACGAATAAAATAAATACGAGTAGCACACAAAATCATATGACGCGCGCGCATCAAAGTCGCCCGCCGCCGACTGCCGCGGCTGGCTAAATAGGTCAAGTTCAAAGGCGCTAGCGCCGCCCCGTTCCTACCTTTCCCCTCACATTAGTACGTGGTCGTTATTTACCTAATCTTTGGGACGCGCGTAGAGTTTATTGCATTCACGCGTAAAATTAAATTAATATTTATTTTTGTATGAAAATAAAATCTAACAAATTAACAAAAGTGGTAGAACAAATGTTGTTGTACATAATGTTAGCTATCTTGTCCTGCGAGGTTGCTGGTGTTTTAGAATTAACCCTGTATATATAAAAAGTACTACACTATCATATATATGTAAAGTAATACACACTATCATATTATAATATATGTGATAATAATTCAATTCGATTCATAAAAGTATACAATTCTACATCTATGTTTTCTTATGACGTTATCACGTAAAAATTATCGTCTGTAAACCGACTTTACAGACAACCATTTTTTTTAATATTACTTTTAAAAGAAAATATTTGGTGTTTGCTTTATAATGTTAATGTGACAATAGGATAATTATTGTGATTAATAAATGTTAAAATTAATACAGTGTTTTCCTGATACTAGCATAAAGAACGCGTTGTTGAATCTATTCAAATTTAACATGTAAAAATTCAGGTAGGTGAACGATCAACGATCTACAAGTTTCTTTCACTCACTCTTTTCAAATTTATATTAGTTTTTTGATGAAGCAAACCCAATTTTATAAAACACGAACCATCTAAAAATTTAGCTTAATTTAAATTAAATATTTTTCTTTTTTGTAAACACAGAATATAAGGTATGGAGATAAAGGTTTTTTATTTATTTGTAAATAATGTAAATTATAATATATTAATATTAAATAGCCAAACAGTTATAATCATAAAAGATAAGGACTTTGTGCCGAAATCAGTTATAACAGATTCGGAGATAGATGGAAAACAGCTACTGCCATTGAAATGTGAAAACTAAAATTATAACACAGATTTAATCTAAACGAAAAAGTTGTAAGAAAAATAATTTACAACTTTACTTTACTCTTTTATTATTATCATATAATGATTATTTTATTAGTACGGAAAATTCAAAATTTCGTCCCAGTATAAGTAACGGTAGAGTTTTGTTTATGTTACAATATACCGTAACAAATCGTAAATCTAGGTTTTGTGTTGGTCTCGGTATGCAAATTTAGAGGTTCCAGGTAAATTGTATGCTTTCGGAGAGCTTAGACGTAACCCCCAAGACACGTGTAATGAAGTAATATGGTACTGCGATGCAATTCATGCGGTCCTGGTAACCAAGCCGCATGCAGACGTTTGTTAGTCGGAGCAATTAGGAAAATCCTGTGTAGTTTAGTGTAATAAATTTATATAGGCTGAAATGAGAAATTGGTCATTATTTAATGGATTTTCAAATAATTATTTACGTACTCAACTCGCTCAAATTCAACATAAATTAGGTTCGCTTCTAATTTAGGCGTATGAACACTCAAGCGATTAACTTTATTACCAAAATTCGTATTTTAAAAATAATAATTTTATCAAAAGCTATGAAAAAATAATTAATAGATAATTTAATTTTGGGGTGAATACAAAATATATACACATGAATTTACATACATATGGAATTACTCATTTAAATATCACGCTTGATAGGAAATCGCAAAACAAATAAGGGTATATTATCGTACTCAAATCTTTTCATGTCTTTGAACATTGAAGATGAAACCTTACTCGACAGAAACACTGGTTTCTTTGAAATATCAAAATATACTGTAGCGTACTTCGTCGTCCTCGCCTTGATGGTTGAGTTCATTTTTCCAACTAGATCCAAATTAAATCAAAACCTTTCAAAGGATTGACGTCTGTAACCCTTTTGTCTTAAGACGAAATATCTCAGTGATAATGTAATTTTAATATGACTGTGACGGCTTTAATGAATTAATCAACTTAATGAGATGGCTTAGATTACAGACACTTTTAAGACGTTACGTCTGTTTTGTCAATATCCTTGAAAACCCAAGATACGCTTTTATATATATTTTGTCTACCTTTTACATATTAACGAATGTTTGATTTGACTGCGATAAAATTATTTCAATAGTAGCTCTTAAATTAAATTTACTTATCTACTTGTAAGTATAACACTTTACGTTCTATGAAAATATCTTTGTTTAGAAGTAAGAATTATACTTGTTGCTGTGGTTTTATTTTGGTTTTTTATTTACATCTTGAAGTGCTTTAGAAATATTCTCGTTAAGTTAATGTGGTTTTTCTATCTACTCCTCCATTCCATCTTAATGTTATCTTTTGCTGTAATTTTAAATACCCTTCCTTCGCTATTTTGTTTTGGAGTTTTTTTTTTTAATTTTATAGTTTTTAGATTTTTACTCTAATAATAAATAATGAAGTACTCTCAAACAATACGAAAATATTAACTAAACTGCGCTTAATGCCATTAAAACTCATGTGACATGAAACTTTACATTGTAAGCATTTAGAAATTTCCGGTTTTCGTTACTAAATTAGATTTAAGCGCTCGTATATATTGAGTATTTAATTTACAAAGTACAATAGCCGACAAATAATAAGCAAAATCTCATTGTATTTCGACGAATTTCGCGCCTTCATTAAATTCAGAGAATCGTTTCATCAACACAAATATACGGCTTTGTGGAATTAAATTATCGATCTCCGCCTCTTAAAGCATTCGCTTCATAGAATCTGTTTCCTGTTATGTTCTTATTAAAACTAGACCTGTCTTATTGCACTGTATCTTCTTTTCAATAAGGATGAAAAGGTTCGCTTATATTGCGTTTAACTTCTTCGTAGAAATTGTAATATTCTGGGCTTACATTTGACTCTTGTTGTTAGTACTGTATACTGTATATATTGAATTAATGTGTTGCATGTACATGTAGACACAACTTGCTCAATCAAAAAAATTGTATAACAGTGATCTGAACTGACTTACAATATCATATAGATAAAAAAATATAAACTGTGATTTCTGGTTCTTTTTTTTATGTATGCCTAATAATAATATCATTGTGATGGTAACTAAAATGTTTCTAATTTCGGTTTCAGTAATTTTATAACCTTTTTTTTTCTTTCATTGTGCCTCGACATAAAACGTTAACGGGTCAGCATGATGGACAAAGCAGGAGGAATTTATATTCGCACACACAAAATTATAGACCAGATGCAAATTTAAATAGTGTTATTAGTATACAAAATGAAGAAGTAAGTTTTGAGAAATACATTCAAATGTGAATTAATTGTCATTCCAAGACTTTTTAGAGTTATGATTATGATTATATGATCATGTTTGTGCATTAATGGATTTACAATGCAGGTTTTGCGATGCGAAACATTTTGAACCTGAAGTCACTTTAGGTGACAGGACTGCATTGACTTCATGTTATCACAAAGGAAAAGTAATATTACTGCGCTTAAGTCAAAATGAATAATTGAAATTATTGCATGATGGCTTTTTTCAAATGAACCTTAAATAAAAAATAAGGCAAAAAAATTTTTTTATAACATTCTCAAAGACAATTCATCATTTAGTATGGTTAGCTCAGAAAATAAAGTTTCCGACACAGTTACAAGTGGAGTGTGTCATTTCAAAATAAATGATGTTTTTTTTTTAAATCACAGATGAGATCCAATGACTACTTCATATGTGGCTCATCATGTTATACGTAATCAATTATAGATTAGGTCGAACTTCGACCACTGGGCGACCATTAGCATTTTATATTTGATGCCGTATAAAGTTTCGGTACATGAAAAATAATTTTACAACTAAACGAAACGTTAGTTTGTATTAATACGAAACTTACCACATATAACATTTGCCAAGAAAAATCTTACTTTTGATGCGTTCTTTTATAACACTAAAAGATTTCCTTTTATGTATTCGAGTCCCTTTGGAAATTCACAAGCAAAGAAAAAGTTGTAGAAAGAATTTTCGCCAACATTTAATGTTAAACATCTTAGGCACAATCTATCAATCGAATTTTATTTTTAAGTTATCATTGAAGATTTTCTTCATACATGTCTTTTATACACATTTGTTTATATTTAGACAATTTTTTTTCTATTTGGCCTTGGTGTATTTTAAACCGAACGTTAAAATTGAATATAACGACAGTTAATTTTATTAAATAAAAAGAAAATATCCCTGACGTTAATGTATTTCAATGTCTTTGAAGTCGTCACTAATGAAAATATTAAAAAAAATAATGAAAAAAAAAATCAGCGCTCCCAGACCGGAAGGAGTTACACTCGACGACAGATTTTTTCCGGCGATATTCATAGCTGGTATAGGTATATATGAGATAATATTATTTTGTCAATGAAATAATTACCTCAATTATTCCAATAAAAGTTTTTCGTATAGATATTTTAGGAATGTTTTATCTTCTGATTAGTGTGTTTTTATAATATTGATACAATGAATAAATTATTAATGTACAAGAGTCTAATCTGTATGTGACAATAGAAAACAGTGTTCTTAAAGTAATTTTCTGAAACAGTTACCTTATTGCCAACATTAAAACACCCAATATCATAATAACCATTCTGGATTTCATTATAGCACTCCTTTGTTTTTTTTTTCGATCCCTTCTGCTTAAAGGTTTAACAACAGATAGCCACATTCTTACTGATCGATGCATGGTATCTGTATGAATTTGTAAAAAAGAACAGATGTTCTGTGTGTTATGTGTGAAGAAAAACACACACAGTAAAAAATGCAAAATTGCACTACCGAGCACAATATTTAATTTCAAAGAAAATTTTTGTGTATATCAACAAAATTCTAAGGTGCCAACCGATGCGACTATTACGTTACTAGCGCGATCGCAAGAAATCACTGTGGTGTCGAAATTCAATACTAGTTGAGCCTCGATTAGTATTGAAATTCGATACAACAGCGGTTTCTGGCGATCGCGCAAGTTACGTAATAGCTCACCTGATTTGAATTGTGTGACCGTCTGGTATCGATTCAAGAATTCCATCCACTGGACCATCTCAGCTTATATAGCAGCAAACTAAACAGACGTGAAATATATTTAATCATATTATGAACTGGAACGTTTCAGACGCTTATTTGTTCCCGAGCTAGCGGAGTATAATGGCCGGAAAACGTTGAGTCGTAAATATAAATTTAAACGGCAATGGAAAATATAATAGGTAATATTTGTTTGTCGGCTACAGTGTTAATGGGATGACATTTTGATAGGTATTTCTAGCGTAGAAATTGTGCATTTACTGAATTGTAGTAATATTGCTGCAGATAATCTGAATTATGGTGGTAAGGTTGAACTATTTACACTATATTTATATAGTCATATTATATATTTGGGCATATACAGGATACAACAAATTTGTTGACTAGGTAAATGATGTGAACTTTAGCAATTTTTAGATGTGAACAAGCGGCACAGTACAACACCTGTGCCTGTGCCGCCGGCAAGACTGGAAAAGTGTCAACGCTTCATTTATTTGAATTGAAATTTATGAAAATTTGGTCAAAAATTAAGTACCTAATTTTTTTTTTTACATAATTCGAATGAGAATCATGTACCGAGTATTCTCCTTAAATATTGATAGTAATTTACCAGCCATCCTGTATAAGAAACAGTACAAATATCAAGATAACATTCACACAACCAAAATTATCTACATCTGAAGGAGCTCCTCCTCACACTTTTTACGCTAGTCCTCTGCCCAAAGGTTGCCTGGAAGAGATCGCTGTGTTAGCGATAAGGCCGCCTGATGCAACTGATGCAATGTGATTGATGTAAATCACATATCACATATGAATTCTCATGGTATTCTCTCTAAAGTGTATTGGTGTGCAAAAGTATAAATAAATAAGATAATTCTCAAAATTAGCTGTGTGTGGTAACTGTCAGTATATTGACAAAAAAATGAATCAGATTTTTTTTATTTTTTTTTTTTTTTTTTTTTTTTATGACAAATAGACAGGCATTTGACCGCTATCTCACCTGATGTTAGTGACGATGCGGCCGAAGGTGGAGCATGCCTGTCTAATAACAGTCTATTCACTCTGGCCTTGAAGGCACCCAGGTTGTATCGTTCGGGAAACACAGACGCGGGCAACGAGTTCCATTCCTTAGCCGTGCGCATCAAGAAAGTAGTGCTGAAGCGTTTTGTGCGCGTAGGTGGCATATCAATGACATAAGGATGGAACGATCGACCACGTCTAGTGTCCCGATGGCGGAAGGTTGTTGGGGGAATTAGATCGTGCAGTTCCTTCGCACACTCACCAAAATATATTCTGTAGAACACCGACAGACGAGCTACCCTACGCCGATGATCGAGACTCTGCAACTTGGTGTCTGTCAGAGTAGCGTCACCTATGAGTCTCTTAGCTCGTTTTTCCACCGAGTCCAAAGTTGCCAGTTGGTATTTGGCGGATCCATCCCAAAGGTGGCAGCAATACTCCATACAAGATCGAACTTGTGCTTGATATAGTTGAAGCAGCTGTTCTGGAGTGAAGTATCGCCTGACCTTAGAGAGAATACCAGATATTCTCTTTTATCTACTCTATATTTATTATATTATCGAATCTAATGAAAAATTCATTAGATTCGAGATTCAAAGGCTACTTTATTCAAGTAGGCTTTAAAGGTATTTTTGAATCGTGAATTAACAAAGTATATAATACAATAAGTTAATTATAGTTATTGCGAAGATACCATCGATTCGGAATGTATTGCTTTTTTTAAATATGAATTTTAAATTTATTTACTGGTAATTGCAAAATCTAGAACGTTCCGTTTGCGAAGTCCTAGAAAGTAAACTTCCTTATTTTATTTTTGGTTGTGACTCCAATATCTTATCGTCAACTGACATCTAGTCATATAAAATTTCAGTCATTCGTAACTTAAAGGGGATACTATTTATCGATCTTTAATTAAACTTTGTAACTTTTTTCTGTAATATTTTCATGTTTATATATACAACACATTACAAATAACTTTATTCAAAATGTAAAGAAGTGTCTTTATACAACATACGTAATAGTACTTCTAAGATATTTTTAGGTAATCCACAAAAATATGTCTACGCAATAACGCTCGAAAATTCTTAGAGAAAAAGCAAATACTTTTTAGGGAAATAGAGGTCCCGCTTTAGTTGTAAAATATTTCAATGTGAAACATATTTGAAAATCGTAAAAACGTCGATGCTTTAAAAGGAACGTTGGATGCGTTTTAAAAGCCACAAAGTATTTTCGCTAAAAAGCAAAAACATTGAACCTTTCATTATTGGAAATGATTAAATCAGAATTAATGCACACACGAAAACGTTTTTAAATACAGATATAAAAAGGATTTGTAGAATTCATTTCAGTCCAAAGCTGAAGAATTAAGGATTAATATCGGTCGATAGACAGTCAATTCCGATTGCATAGTATAAAAATTTATGGTCTGCATGCTTTATGTTGATAATACTGTGAGCACGCTTACATACATTTATAACGCATATCTGTTATGGTTGTAGCTTTACTCGTAACTGAACCGAGTCAGTCTGTAAGCGTCCCACTACTAAACACAGGTTTCTTCTCCTTGAAGAAGGGTAGAAGCTTAATCCACTACGCTGCTCCACAGCGGGTTGGCAAATATTTTTCCTACTATGAGTAACATTCGCTATCAGCTGTCTACGATGACAACTGGGAATGACTAATTTAAAGCTCTTAAAGGCACGGCGCGGCGGGGATACCCACAAGAAGCCAGACCAGAAACAAATATTTGTACTAATACAAATATCTGCCCGGAGCGGGAATCGAAACCGCGACCGCCGCTGTTGAGGTGACTATTCTAAGGACTATACCAGAAAGGTTGTACTTATAACTAGGAATACGATAAAACATCAAATAAAATGATAGCCTGTATACTCATAAACATCATACCGTAATTTTTCAAGGTACTACGGAGTCAAAAATACATTTCTTGAATGAAAATCTTATTAAGTATAAAATATTCACGCAAAATTTTGTACCCACGCATAAGTTTAACTTTTTTTATGTTGTCGTGTAAATGAATTGAAGGTAATACGTCAAAAATATTCTTTTTTTTATATTATTTTTTTCATTGCGTTTTCGTTTTAAATTTTATTATTTTTTTGTATATCATATACTAATAAACATTGTTTCAATATGCATTACGTTTTCTGTGGGTAGCATTAAAATACATTATTATTTACAATCAGTACCCACAAATTCCTTTCCGAATACTCATGTTTACTATTATCCCCTCTACCAAGGGAACGGTACTGAGTACTGAGTTACTCATAGTATGAACTAAAATCGTGCTAAGTTTCATTTAAATCTTATGAGCAGTTTCAGCTTGATGCGCGGTTTAAATACAGACAAAAGTGAAAAAAAAACTTTGTCTTTTCAGTATCGATTACAGAGGACCCAAGTTTTATTTTTTGTTTTTTATAATATCGTCAATGTACAGAATTGGACCTGTTAAAGTTTTATTATAATTATAGATTAGCCATTTCAAATATCAATAACAAATGTAATCCTATTTGCTTTTAGTCTAAGTTAAGAACACCTATTTCAAATAGATTCGGATTATTGATATTAAAGATCCGTGGGACTTTTAGGTACGTAACTTGTGTAAACGCGAAAAATCTTGCGATTTAGATAGCCATGTCAACGCCATCTATTATGATATTATCGTACTTCAAACTGTTGCACTATATAAAACAAATTTTATTTAAATATTATTTTTTTTCTTTTACTGTTTTGCACAATATTAATTTAACGGTATAAAACATTACATTCATAAAATTATTACTATTTTTGAATAATAAATTTATAGCTTATTTACCTACTCGTAGGTTATTTAAATTAGAATAACTTTGACAGATTGAAACGATTTCGATGAAATAAGCATTGAAAGTTACCTATGGACATGATTTATGATTTTCATGTGGGTTTTTTAATATACCTAGTACTTTAGCAGTGAAGTGCGTTCAAACAATAAAACAAATAGACAGATATTTTTAAAAATGATAGACATGTACGTAATTAGTGTTTTTAGACTCTTACAATAATTTTCATCTAAAAAGCGAAAAAAAAAACACTACAATATATCTATAAATTACAGAAAATAATTATAGATGGTAGATAGAAATTCAGCATAACATTGACAAAGCCGTAATTAGTTAAAATCATATAATATTTACTATAAATTATATCTAATGGATTCAGATTCGATGATCTGTAACGCAATTAACGTACAAAGCGCTTGCAGTTGCTGTAACATGTAGCCTTATATCATACCACAACAGACTGATAGATAAGAAAAATTTTAATTATATTTCATGATACGATAACTGTTCTGGAGGAGTTATAACGAAAGTTTCAATAAAGTTTACAGTCGCGGGTACGATATCCATTCAGAGCCGATATTTGTATATGTAAAGATATTTGATTCAGGTCTGGGTGTTTCTGCTTATAAAAGGTGCCTGGTGGGGAACCCACCGTGCTATGTAGAACGTAATTATGACGCTATCGTTCCCAGTTGTTATCATGTGAACCTAATAATGATGACTAGCCTTTGTAGGGAAATTATCCGCCAGTCAGCAGTGTGCAGGGACGTGGTGGATTAAGTTCCAAGGCTTTTGTCCAGGTGTGGAACATTTTCAAATATTTTTTTTACAATAATTTTTGTTTTAGTCCGTAAGTCACATTAGAAACATTTTAAGTATGGTATTCTGTCAGCTTAAAATATATCGATGCACTTTAAGAACATATATTTCCTTAACTCCAATTTATAATTCATGTACAAAATTTAAAACAATATTGCATTAGCATAAAACTAGTGAAATTCATGTCATATATAATAAATCTAAAACATTATTAAGTGCCAATCCAAGTAAAGTGATTGTTCATATTCAACTAGACAATCTCAGTAATAGTCGGGATAATGACATCCCAAACCGGCGTGTGATCAACCAAATTATTATTATATTGCTTGGGACATTAATTCTAACCGTATGGCGAGCACCTTCTCAATAGGATTACTGATTAGTGATTGGTCTAATTTATAAACTATTTAGAATACTGTGTAGGCTGATAAACAGTTTATCTATATAATTAATTTTATTACATTAATATATGTTGAGTTATTTTTTGACTTCCAATTCCTTCATTTAACAAACAAACGAAAACTTTCCGGTATTTTGTTCTTTGTTTTTATCCCTTCTCTCAAGGAAACCGTCATCAATTTCGGAATAAAAAGTACCCACTATCTTAGCAGTAAGTTATTTAGTAGTTTTTACCCGACTGCGACAGAAGGAGGGTTATGTTTTTCGAGTGTATGTATGTATGTATGTCCATTTCTTTGGCACGCCCTACAGCCCAAACGGCTGGACGGTTTTTGACATATGAGGTGTCGTTGGATTTGTCTAAATTGTAGTAGTGACATAGGCTATGTAAATTTTCAAAATGGCGCCCGCAAATGGCGTAATGAGGGGGGGGGAGTTGAATTTTTTTTTACTGTAGCAATATGGGTATCAAATGAAAGCTAGTATATTGTTTTATTCTTTTTAGTTTATAATAAGAGTATTTTACGCAGTCGGGTTTTTTGATTTTTTTAATTAAGCATACTTGTTAAGATGCGGAGAGACGGATGAACAAAAAAAAAATTACAGTTGGTTTCTATATCAAATGGATAGAGAGTCTACCAAAAGAAATTTTCAAAATATCTTTAATATACAGAATTTGACCTTTTACGTATTGATTTATTTAATACTTTGTTGTACACCACATATTAAAAATTAACAACTGAGTTTGAGTAGTTTGTTATGTATTATGCTTGTAATACCATTAAGTGAAAGAATAATAGGTCAATCCAGAAAAGGTAAAACGAAATGTTTCGTTCTCCTATTTACTAATTAAACAAATAAAAGTATCGTAATTTTAATTAATATTATAAACACTCCGACAAAGAACAATAAGAAAATCTCATCTCTTAGAACAAAAACACAAAATTTTACCTCAGAGAAATGTTTTCGAGTGTAACGTTCCTTGTACCAACTGCTAAGGAGTTGTCTTAGTCCACCCTCAGGGCTAGGATTTGTGAGAAAAACTTTGTCCATTAAGAGCTGGTCCATTAATTTATCTGTTCTATTTACTTATTTCGGACTTACAATCGTGTGTCTTTTGTTTAACACCTGAAAAGTTGTTTTACGTAAACTTTTCGAATTAAAAGAAGTATTTTCTAAAGTAATTTGTGAACCTGTCATGTATTCAAAACTAAGAACACGATGTTAGATTTATATCAAAAACTGTAGAAGGCTTTGCGACGAAATTATATTCAATATATCGTCCTCCTTAACGATATAACGAGACAAGCTCATACAAAATATAATTAGCATATGCATACACAAAAAGAAATATTCAGTACGGTTCACTGAACAGGAAGATGAGAGATACTTTAAAATGGAAATACACTCGTAGAATTCAAGTACATTATAGACTGAATATAATTCAAAGATAAAACACTGTAGTGGAATTAATTCGTTGTTTGTGATTTAAAATCATTGGTTTAAAGTACTGTTTGACATTTATTTCATATGTTCTTTGCTAATTAATAATCGAATTAGTGCTGAATCGGGTTGCAACGAAGACACAAATAAATTATAGAAGAAAATTTCGTGGACTAAATTTCTCCCACAACGTAATAAGTGGTATTTTATAGGACATCTGGTATCCATTGAGAATAAATCCATAATATAAACTGAAGTAAGTAAAATTTATTGATATCCGGAAATATCCGTAATTTAATCTTTGCTTTGTAATAGTTTGAGATATCAGTATCTGAAACTATTACCCAGTATTGATTAAAACTGTGTAGTTTAATAGGTTATTAATTTGATTGAGAAAATTAATGATTTGAGTAATATAGAGTTTTTAAAAGAACTTAGGTAAATTCAAGCTCATTCGGAATCAATAGCTTAAGCAATAATTATTTTAAATTCCATTAATTAATATGTAAATATCTCAAATAACTATATTAGTTCGTTACATATTCCGTTTGTGTTTAAGTAGGTATATATCGGGCTTTGTTTTCCATAGCAGATTGATATTCTTACGGTGTTGCCTTTTCGCTCTGTCTGTTGAGAGAAAACAGAACGTAAAAATTCATAATTTGTTTTACTAGTCGTCCCCAGGCAATCTCCTATTGTCATTCCCATTACAGTGCGAAGTCAACGCTCATTACTTTTATAAAATTAAATTGTTTGATATAATTAGTGATATTTATCGGTGAAGTGAATTAAGGAATCATCATCGAAAGAAATTAAAATTAATCTAAAGTAACTTAATGGTTTCATTTTGTTATAGTTCAAATAACGAATTTTAAAATAATAATTAGTTTTACTGAATGTTACTAAGTACGAGTAAGAATTCATGGTACGGTTTATGTAGGTTCCAACCTGAAGTGTATTATGTTGTAATAGTTCTTTCACTTAAGAGGTTAAGCCGTTAGCACTTCAAGTGTTACTTTATTGACCTAGAGTGTGAGGTTATATACAAGATGCGGGTCGTCTATAGGGTTGTCATTTCACTGTATAAAGAATAATATGTTTTTTTTACAACCGTTTCTTTTTTCTTTTTTTTTGTACAAAGTTATATTGCGAGTGAGTAACGGGTAGTTTTAATTTTGTAACCTACAAGGTATTGTTATAATATTAGAAAAGCAAATATATTGTAACACTCTTTGTTAACTGTATATAAGTATTCATATTTTTTATTAAAATAGATATATGTAATAAATGCCAATAATAATAAAAAATATATAATAAATTTATTGCCACATAATATATACAGTTAAAGTAACACGTTAAATTAGCATGCATAAAAAACATGAAAACTTAATATACAATAAACGTATTAAAATTCGACAAAATATAAAATAGAGAGTAATATGAATAGGTAATAGGAAGTGGCTCAGATTCAGCTGACACAGGACTAAGGTCCCATGCAGCGCTGTTTTTCAGCCAGGAATAACTTGATCATCAAGAGTTAAGTCTCACCTCTACTTTTTTTTAACTAATGTATATCAATCCCGGGAGGTTAAAAAGTAAGTGCAAAAAAAATAATTGAATATAATCACGAACTTTGAAAAGAAAAAAAAACAGAAACGATTTTTGACTACAACTTACCAAGAAATTTACACCGAGAGTAAGTGAATATAGCCTAACTTATCAAGTAACGAATTGATGAATCATAATTTACTTACTTATAATTTGTTTCCGAAACACTGATTTATTAACAATTGATTAGTTAAATAATAACGAGAAATATCGGTTTCTCAAAGGACGATTAACGCAACTTCTCCTATTTAAGTACTCGTATTATCAGTCGCGCTGTCAGCTAACCGCTGCGACTGACAGCTAATGTTATTAATTGTTATAATGATTTAATAATAATTCGGTTATATGAACTGTAGATAATTAAAATTAAATACATTAAAATTTTGTTGTTGGTAATAATTATTAATAGGCACTATAATATTTCTCTCTCTCTCTTTACTTTTAAGGATATTTAATTTTTGTATAATTTATGAGAACTGTTATCACTTTTTTTTCTAGTTGATAATGAATAGGCCTTATTAGCCCGGTCAAAATAGACATTGATCCTTGCATAAATTCACAACAAGCTGAAAACACGGCACACAAGGCACGGTTTTACAGGTATTGACTACCAAAATTGTCCTAATACTTTGTTTCTATAAGATTTACTATTTATGAGAAAAATCCATTATTTGATAATTATCTGATCTAAGAAATGCTATCGGAGCAATTTTTATCGTAAAGCTAACCATTTGGCCAAAAAATCCATAACATCCATTTTTGCGACAATTGACCTTGAATAAAAAAAATTTGCAGTCACGGTATCAACGGGGATTTTTCAGTATTTAATTAGATTGGTATCTCTTACGTGCCTGTAAGCTTTCAGCTTGTTATGAGTTTATGCAAGGGTACCCCTATTTTTTGGCTAATTTGACCGGGATTCGATTCAAATTATATTCTTATTTGTCATTAGACTCTTAGATAACAGTAATATATTAATCATCTTCCTGTTGTATTTGTCTTCAAATAAAATAAAAATGAACGGTGTTATTTTAAACGTAATAATGTTCCTATTAAATAAGCGTAAATTGCTTTTGGGCGCGACAAAAGTGGTAGGGGCCTGAATCGTAAATAAGTAATTTCCAAATTGCTCGACTGCCACTATCTGTCCTTGACCTACTGAGTTTTGTTTTATGCAGTCATTAGAGTAAACGAATTAATGAAATTAACTGAACTGAATCAGCATGTAAACGTCCCACTGCTGGGCAAAGGCCTTTTTCTTCATGTAGGATAAGGAGCTTAATTCACCACGCTACTCCACTGCGGGTTGGCAGATAATTTCCCTACCATGAATACGATCGTTATCACCTGTTTATGATAACAACCGGGACCGACGGCTTTACGTGCTCTCCGAAGTACGGTGGGGACACTCACAAGGACATACACCTAAACCGGAAACAAATATTTGCACAATTTTACAAATATCTGCCCCGAGCGGGAATCGAACCACGACCGCCGGCGTTGAGGCGACTACTCGCACCACTACACCAGAACGCTCGTCAACAAATTAATAAAAATATATAATTTATTATTGAGGTTTCAGTTTCAATATTAAAGTTAGTTATCTTGAAAATCATAATATAATCCAGTATGCATAGTATTAAATATAACAATTAGATATTGATTATTTATTAATTTATTAATATACTGATTATTTATTTATTAGGTTAATTTTTTATATTGTAACTTTTCTATATTGTTATAACAATAGACTAGGTAAATATTTCCAAATAAAGTGTCGAAAGAACCATTGGCTCATAATATGTGTAAAAATAAATTATACTTCAACATTACTCATAAAACTTTTATTTCAAATGTAACAGCTGTGACTGATATAGTTATTTACTAATTAAGTAAAATATCTTGTTTGTACAAAAAAACTTAAAATTTACAAACAAGAAGACAATAAATGAATACATGATTTTCAAAATGTACTAATATTAATTTCATCAGCATCATCATATCAGCCATTGGAAGTCCACTTCTGAACGTTGTTTGTGTTGTCAGTTCACCCCCATCGACCTCCAGAACGACCGGTTCAAAGCAGCCTCCATAGAATGTTTTGTCGGTGCCTGTACCATGCGAGCGGAGCCGCGGACGAAAGCTATTTGTTTATATTTAATCTATGAAACTAATATAAATGTAAGATATTAATTTATGTATCACTATGTTTAAATTTTGTTTAGGCTTTATGAGACAAAAGTTGTTTAAAATCCTACCAGCATAAAAAAATTTATTCACAAAATTATTTCCGGTACAAAGGATTACTTTTTATGCATTCTACTTTAATAACAACTTCAAATATTAACAAATTTCACGTGAATTATAATATTTAAAATAATTAAATTAATATCCGCAATCAAAAATCACGAAGAACTGGTTACCCTACAACAACGCTCTTTTTCGCGACGCCGCAACGCCGCAACGCAAACTGCTGATTTTAGCGTTGCGTCAACGCAACGCCGTTATGTGTTTCGGCTCTAACCGGTAGAGAAGAACAGTCCTGACCTCTTTCTTGTCGAGGTGTCATCAAAACGCGACTAAGGCCATAATGGTGCGACCAGGGTGGTGATGGGCAGCAGCGTCACCATATCCTGACATAACACACTAACACCCCGCCCCCCATATGACAAGCAAAAAAAGGTTAATTTATATATATGAAATAAATTAATATATACAAACATACATAAACTCATAGACATATTAAGCTACAGAAAATAACTTAGATACTTATAAAGCAAAACTAATAACAAACTAGATAATATTCAAAATCATAATCATGTCTATGGATTGTACAAATGGAGAAAACTCATTTAACTTTGACGTCTGACAATGCCAATTATTTGATAAATTGCGTGATATTTGAAACAACTCAAATAAGAGTACCTATACTACCTTCCTACCTACCTATTTAACTGACCCAAGCTCCATCCTCATGGGAATGTCATATAAATGATAAATGTTTATTTATTTTTGTGTTCAGACTGTTATGCTCGTTTGCATTAAAAATATTTAATTCGAAATATATGATCGGAACCAGGAGGTGACACTATAATTTGTTTACTGAGTTTTTTTTTTTAAAGAATTTATTTAATAGGTTTTAATTTTAAGCTCTTGGCTGTATATTGCAGATTGTAAAAATTAGTAAAAAATATATAATTACTTTTGCGGTAAAGCCTCGCATTCCTACAATGAGCCACCGGTCCAGTGGCACAGGAAAAAAAAAATATATCAGTCGGCTGTAACCTAAAACACAGACATTAATTTATAATTGACTGACCAGTTGGCGCAGTTTGCAGTGACCCTGTTTTCTGCTCCAAGGGTTGTGGGTTCGATTCCCGCCCCGAGTCTGGGTGTAATATATGCTTATTTATATATGTATTATTTATATTTAGGTATATTTATTAAAAAAAATGTATATTAGTCGGCTACACAAACTACTACAAATATACATACATAACTAGAAAACCCGGCGAACTCCGTTTCGCCACCAGATGGCTTCATTGTTTGTAACATTTCGTTTGGGGATTAAACCACCATGCAAAACCATATTAGCCTGTAGTACATGCTATGTATCAGAGATGGCGCTGTATGTGAAAAATGATTTTCCCTGTTTTCCTGCTTTTCTGTCGAAATTTTTCGTGAATTTTGTTTGCTATAAGCCTCATGGAGCCCGAGACCTTTCCAACGAATGCAAAACCGTGGAAATCGGTTCATGCGTTCTGGAATTATAGCGTCAGGAAGGAAAACCCGACTTATTTTTATATTATAGATGGTCAATAAAGGTCAAAACCATTACCCATCTTTTCGGCTTTGTCGGGTTAAAATATGCATGATGTTAAAACTTGGGTACCATCTATAACAAAAATTTCATAATATAAAATACTCAGCATTACATTAATATCAAAAGAACCGGATTCCTGTCTCTTTTCGCAACTTTTAATTGTTGTTGGGAATGTATTCGTAAATTACTTTGGGCTTTATCGTTTCGTTTCATGTATTGCTTAAGTTTAAATAAAGGTAATTCCATTTTAAATGTTAATTTTGTATTATTTCCGTATAATTAATTATCTTTTTGTAACATTTTCTCGGTAATTTAGTCTAATTTTGTCATCACAACTTAGGACACTTCCCTTTGACTGAGTATGTTCTTGATTATTTGTTTTGTGTTTTTCTCATACATTCAGTAATATCGGCTTAACGAAAAGCTGATAAGTCGGTAAATGTATCACTTCATTGACTTAGTATTTATATTCCAAATGTCTATATTTACTAGTAGATATAGTTTTATAATGTCAAATATCTCAAATGTTATTCTGTCATATATTTTCAGTTCGTTACCAGGTCATTATTATTCTATGAGACCATATTGTTGTAGCACTTTCAATTATATTTGCAATATACTTGTGTACTTTTTGCAGAATTTAATTGATTTTACTTTTCCATTATTATATTTTAATTAGGTAAATATGGGATCACGTTTTGATAGAGGCCTTCCAAACAAAGAAAAATTTGTCAAAAATGGCTAACAATTGAAAAAATACCGGCGATTAAATATAATTATATACAGACGAAAGTAAAAACTCTTCCTTTTATAGGTCGGTTAAACAGTGAAAATTTTTAAAAGATAAATCAATTAATAAACATTTTCAAATAATTAATTTGTAAACATTTATTAAATATTTTTTTAAAGTTTGTAATGAAGTTTTAACAAGAAGTCTGTTAGCATTATTATTTAAATTACTTTAATGATTAATTTCACTCAATGTTTGAGTTCATTTTTTTTCTACCTAATACCAGTACAGAAAACAAAACAGTTATTATACGTATAAAGAATTTGTATGTGATTTTTTTACCCGACTGCGACAGAAGGAGGGTTATGTTTTTCGAGTGTATGTATGTATGTATGTATGTATGTATGTATGTATGTATGTATGTATGTATGTCCATTTCTTTGGCGCGCCCTACAGCCCAAACGGCTGGACGGTTTTTGACATATGAGGTGTCGTTGGATCTGTCTAAATTGTAGTAGTGACATAGGCTATATAAATTTTCAAAATGGCGCCCGCAAATGGCGGAGTGAGGGGGGGGGGTGTTGATTTTTTTTTCTTACTGTAGCAATATGGGTATCAAATGAAAGCTAGTAAATTGTTTTATTCTTTTATAATAAGAGTATTTTACGTAGTCAGGTTTTTAGATTTTTTTAATTAAGCATACTTGTTTTGCGGGTCATTTTTAGTTAAGGATAATAGTTTATATATAATGTAATAACAAGTAGCTATAGACTACAATAATTATTTCATATATATATATGTGTGTGTGTATGTCTTACTGTATCAAAATTCAATGAAAAATTACTTTATCAAGTAGCTTTTGCTCTTGAATGCGCTTGCGACTACCACTTGATTCGGAATGTAGATTCTAGTGAACCGGCAAGAAATTTAACATAAATACTATACGATTTTCTGTTTATGAAGTATTATATTAATGTAACTAGCTGCAGCCCGCTACGTCGTCTGCGTGAACGCTATTATATTACACGTTGTTACAGAATGCGTTGAAGAAATAAAGGTTCACTGCTCGTTCTCCGTAGGTGATAGCGTGATAATATGTAGCCTATATGTTGACCCGACTTCTTAATAATATTCGTGCCAAATTTGAAGTAAATCCATGCAGTACTTTTTGAGTTTATCCCGGACATACATACAGACAAAAATTCTAAAAACTATATTTTTGGCTTCAGTATCGATTGCAGATTACACTCCAAGTACTCTTTAAAAAATATTCAATGTACAGTTTTGACTTTCCTACCATTTTATTATATTATGTATGTATAGATTAGGAATTGATGTTGCAGATACTAAGTTGTCAAAGTTGTTGTCATTTACAATTTTTATTGTATTACTAACGTGTCGTTGGAAAACGTCGACTTTTGAAATACCAAATACCTCATACTGGAGTACTTAGTTAAAACCTTTTTTTTATAGTTAAAACCACGGTTAACCACGGGTAACTACGGTTCGCATGTAATGAACATAGACTTTTAATATTAGTAAGTACTAGAGATGAAATTGATAATAATAATAACGTAACGTTACGACTGTTCTGATGTAGTGGTGCGAGTAGTCGCCTCAAAGCGCGTGCCGGCGGTCGCGGGTTCGATTCTCGCTCGGGACAGATATTTGTATTTGTATAAATATTTGTTTCCGGTCTAGGTGTACGTCCTTGTGGGTCTCCCCACCGTGTCTCGGAGAGCACGTAAAGCCGTCGGTTCCGGTTGTTATTATAGACACCTGATAACGATCGTTACTCGTGGTAGAGAAATTATCCACAAACCCGCAGTGGAGCTGCGTGGTGGATTAAGCTCCAACTTTTCTGTATGGAGAAGAGGCCTTAACTCAGCAGTGGATTGTTTACAGGCTGATACCAATAAACGTAATAGACTCAACATCCCCTAGGAAGAGAAATATGTGCCGAGAGTCCAGAAACACTCACATACACAAGCGAATAGACTACAACAACCATCTTTTGGCCTATACAAATCTCAAATTTATCATGATCAACCGCTATCGCAATAGCCAAATTCTGGAACCACGACATCAACCCGACAACAAATTATCCGATAGTGCATAGTGTGAATAATTGTTTTATTTCCCGAATTCAAGTAACCATGTGTGTTTATTTAAAATATTCTATATTGAGACCACCGACAGAACTTTCACACAATTTATCAGGAGATTATGTGAGAATGCTATCTCTAGTAGGAAAAATCACAATGTTTATCGAAAGCGGCCGTAACTAATGTTCGTATTCTATTTAGTAACTCCTCTTGATGGCGTTCGGATTTAGGTTTGTTTGAAAATAAAGATCTTGTGTTCAGAGGAGCGATGCTCAATCCTCTAAGCTATTACGATAAACTTTAAACAACAGTGCTATACTAATTTTGAGCCCGTGAGCGTCGGTTTTGATCCAGGTTTATGTTCACTTGACCATATTGACTAAAAAATTGCAGTCGAATTGAAACATCGATTTGAAGGGTTCTGAACTTAAAGTATTTTTTCACTGTCTGCCAGTCCGTCTGTCCATTTGTTACATAACTGTATCCTTTGAATCGTAACAGGTAGGACACTAGACTTTTTTTACAGAGCTTGTATTATTCGATAGAGCGATAAAAAATAAAAATATTATAAAAAAAGATTTTCAAAAAACAATAATCTAAAAATGTTTTTGACATTTATAGGTATTATTATTACGACCATTTTAAATGACTTATAAGAAAATAAAAGTAACCGTAGTTTCGTTGTAAACCTAAAATTAGAAAATAGCTTAAAACATCTTCAAAATCATGTGCGTAGCCGAAAGGTATTGTTAATTTTCTGAATAAGAAAGGCACCAGTCTGCAATGTCTTGGGTTGTGGTAACACTACAGAAAAATGCAATTGTTGTAAGTAGAAATAAAACTTAACTGTCTTTGATTTCTCATCCAATAGAACAAGAAATTTCACTTACATCAAAACTAAACTTTATTCTTAAGAAATTTTTCTTTGTTGAGTACGTTATAAGTTGATCGTGTATAAGAAACTTCTAAAAGAATCAATAGAAATAATAACAACATACATTAATCAATGAAATCACAAGAAGGTTATATATTAGTTCTATTTTATTACTTATTTCAAAAATACCATATATAAAAAAGCATATAGGCTGATCAACAGACGGATATGGTAATCTCTGAGACACGATATACGTATCTTTTACGTATATAATTAAAAATAGTGCCACATAACCGTCTATAGCAGGTTATTAAGAAAGAACTCATCACGATTATTGGTTTATTCACTAACAGCCGTTATCAATAAGCTATCGTTAATTTTTGATTTTGCTTACTATAGACAGAAATTTGGAACAATTCGTATAAAGTTTATGTCAAAATTCTAACCCTATTAAGCAAAATCAAATATATAGGTACAGAATAATGAAACCGGCTTTAAAGAAATAAGCATAATTCGTTTTTAGTGATTTAATGAAGGATTACTTACGATACTCTGCATTACAATTGTTGGTTGAGATTTATTGTTACTGATTCGATTCTATGAGTCATAACGTGATATTTTATAGCCTTAAATGCACCTCAAGAAACAGGTGAAGTTACGCAAAATTCTAACCGATCTTTCTCGAAGTACCCACTATTACTCACTATTGAGATTAGCGAGTTAATTATCACAATTCTTCAGGTTAATCAATATATGGTATTGCTATATTTAGAAACAAACTCGAGAGAGTTTGATAAATACGTAACTTTCGAGTGTTATCCATCATTGTTGAGGACAGGGGGGGGGGGCAAAAACTGTGTCAACGAAACTCGAGCAAAACGGCCTCATTAAACGGGAGTCGGAGGTCCTTTGATACGGAAAATCTTTTGTCTTTTAAATTAAACTGTTTATATTCCACGAAATCTTAAGAATCGTATTGAATTGTTCTGATTGTAAAATTTTCTTCTAATTTATACGTCCGAGGTTCCTACGGACAAACCGTTCTGGTTTAGTGGTGTAAAAGTTCTATTAACGCCAACGGTTGCGGATTCGATTTATTTTCAAAGTGTCTTTATGTATTTATAATAGCATATAGAGGTGTTATTTGTGAGTCTCCTCGTTGTGCCCCGGAGAGCATAGCACAGCAGTCGCTCCCGGTTGTTATCAAAAACATCTAATGCCGATCCTTACTCTTGGCAAAGAAATTATCAACTCTCCTCCTAAATACGTTTACATTACATTTTTATTAGGTCCAGTTTATTTTAGAGGTACTCGATAAAATCAATAAAGCTATTTTTTGTTTGTGGTAGTATTTAGGACATATAAAGTAAAATATGACAAACGTTATGCTGAAGCGGCACTAAAAACAAATAATTACAATTAACTAAAATTCATAGGTGATAAGATAATAATGATATCATTATATTAAAGTAAAAATGTCAGCGAGTGGATAATTATTTCAATCAAAAGAATGTCTTTCACAAAAATTCCAGTGGTAAGGACAATCTGATCTGGTTGCAATTATTTCTAGAACGCTATTAGTGAGCCATTCTGTACCTAACGCAAGGTGGCGAAATCGTATTGTTGCAGGAAAAGTGATGATATTTGCATTACAATACCTGCAGAATCGGGTCAGCCTCAACAAGACCCTTAATGCATTGTTATAAAGGACGCACCTGACAATCCCAGTTTGACTGCTTATGCCTAATTTCAGCAATTGACCACAACTCGTCTACGGTTGGCACCCTCGACGTATTACACTATTGTATAAAATGAATGTGAAGTAGCTAGTGTCTGCTTCTTACAAAACACGGTTAATGGAAGTAGAATGAAATCGGCCAACTAAAAATTCATATTTTGTTAATAATGGCCCCTCATTGTTAGATTGCTTTTTATAATTTATCGTGATAAACATATTTTGTGAAAATTTCTACCTATTAATTACTACAGATTGAGCTGTGAAAGACAGACGGAAAGTGAGATCTTTGTATTAGGGTTCCGAAGGCACTATATGGGTACAGAACCCTAAAGAATATACTTTGTACTTCATTTACTTAGGCAATCGTAAAAACAATACATTTTGAGATAATTTCGTCAAAGAAAAACCTTACCTTTACCTACATTCCCTTGTATAACGTCTAAGAGATTTTTTTACACCAAAAAGCGTTGCTGAACTGAATATAAGAAATAACGTCATGACGTGCCGTTTTTGTTACAAATCCTCAAATAAAACAAGACGACCTTCCTATTTACCCATATACTGAATTTCAAGAATAAATAGTACTGAATTAAATCAGCTTGTAAACGTACCATTAATGGGTAATTATAAATTGCCTCCCCATTTAGGAGATGGATTGGATCTTAATCCACCACGCTGCTCGAATGTGGGTTGGTGGATAACTTTACTAACATGGGTAACAATCGCTTTCAAATGTCTATGATAACAACCTGCACCGACGGCTTTACATGCTTTCCGAGGCACATAGAAGACGATAAAAAACCTAACCAACACAAAAGGGATTATTTACATCGACTTGTGTACGTACGATTACATAAAAAACTATACGTAAACTATGTATATATATATATATATATATATATATATATATATATACACTTTCGAATTTCGATACATAAAAAATCTACAAGTATGTGGCTGCGATTGTCACACTGAACGATGTCTGGTGTACTCCTAAGATACTTTGTTAATAACGATTTGTCAACTGTCTACTAAAACCCAGACAGACCCACATTAACCATTAATGCCTGTATTTATCTTTATCTAAGTCTTTGGTTTTTCTAATATCACATTACCACTATATAAATATTAGATACTCGATTAATATCTATATATAATATATTTTTTTACAAACAGCGGTTTTTGTTTAACCTCAATAAGTGTTTATTAAAAACAATTATCGCAGTTAAAGTGTTTAATAAAATATCACAATTATGTATAAAATATAATTGAGTTTGTAAAATCGTGGTAGTATTAACTAATTTATTTTAAGAATTTTTATTTATTTTTTTCATCACAACTGACATTGTAAAGCGCTTTTAACAAGGGCCGCTATTCAAGAGTTTGAATTTGTTGTTAGAACCTTATATTAAAAATTTGTTTTCGTAATAAATTTATATTAATACTTGAAAGTTTTTAAATAAAATATAATTTTTTTTTATATAATGAAATTTAATGAAGCTATGTACTACTTTAATTTAAGGTCATAAATTATTCAAAATTGGTAACTATTGTAAGAACGTTTTCGAAATACTTTTTCGGTATAACAAGTAATCTTAAGCCTTTTCCTTTGTGACTACTCTGTTATTAACTATAATGGCATATATATAATTATTATATCAACTATATGAAAGAAAAAAAAAACAACGTTTTAGTCCTATTTAATAAAGTCGTAAAAATAAAAAATTATTTTAAATCTAAAATATAGAGTGTTTAATATTGTTTGCTTAATATACAGTCATTTGCAAAAAAAAAAAACGGGCGGTTTCGATTTTCTTCCTGGCTGAAAAAAATAAAATACCAAAAAGGTTTTAATCATTTGAACATGTTACTGGCCAGTTATAAAAGTGCCATAGTGTTTATAAGAGTACATTCCAAATTCAAATTTTTGACTGAGCCTGGTTTTCAAAGAAAATAACTTTTAACTACATTTTGTGGCGCGAATTCCCTATAGTTAATATCGACTCTAATTAACTTTTTGTCAATTTTTATTAAATTATCTGGTGTCCTTGACATTTAAAAGTATTGGTATTGCTGTTTAGCAATCTCGAAAATGGTAGATAAAGTGATAAAAGCGAGCAAAATTATTGCGCTGCTTGAAGAAGGTTGCAGTCAATGCTTCGTGGCTCAGAGGCTAAATGTGAGTCGGTCGACAGTTCAAAGGACCTGGCAGCGCTATCAAGAGATCGGTTCCGTCAAGAGAAGGCCTGGTTCAGGCACAAAGACAAAGGCAGAGACACCTCAAGAACACCCTCGAAGAAGTAAGAAATGTGCAAATTAGTCTATGGACGGTCAGGAGGAGGCTTCTCGCTGCTAATATACACAGTCATCGCCAGGCACGCAGCCCTAAATTACTCCGTGGACATCGAGTTGCCAGGCTTAGCTTCGCTCGAAATTGTGTGTCATGGACTCATGAAGACTGGGATAGGGTATTGTTCTCTGATGAAGCCAGGATATCTCTGCATGGTGAAGACCGACGTCGGCGAGTGCTACGTAGACGAGGAGAACGCTTTGCAGAGGCGTGTTTTGAAGAAATCACACCTTATGGAGTGTTATGTTTTCTGTTATGTTTTGGGCAGGAATAAATTCTATATAAATATAAATATTAACCAACAATCACACCACGTTAACCTAGTCCCGTGCTAAGTTCGTAAGAACTTGTGTTACAGGTACTAGGTACGGAAATAAATTTAAGATATAAATACATATATACATAAATACACATCCATGACCCGGTGCAGACATCTATATTCGTCATACAGATTATCTGCACCTGGCGGGATTCGAACCCGCGACCGCTGCGTAAAGTGTCCAGTTGCCTGACCACTCGACCAGCCGGCCGTCTATGGATCGTACGGAGTTAGTCTTCATCGAAAACGGTACACTGACTGGACACCGATACATAACGGAAGTTCTAATTCCTTATGCACAACCCGCTTTAACCGCTCTTGGCGAAAACTCAATTTTTATGGACGACAACGCTCGCGCCCACCGGTCTGGCGGTGTGGATGCGTATATGCTAGAAGTCGGAATTCGTCGTTTGGACTGGCCAGCTAGAAGTCCGGACCTCAATCCCATAGAGCATGTCTGGGACGTTCTGAAGCGACGAGTGAGATCAGTGCAGCCGGCTCCGCAGACCATCAGAGAGCTAAAGAATGTGATTACCGCGGAGTGGGAACGTATTCCCCAAGAAACCATAAAAGATATACTCACTAGCATGCCCAGACGAATGCAAGCTGTGATTTCAGCAAGAGGGGGTCACACTCAATACTAAACTTTTATCTGCTTTTAATGTATTCAAGAAAAACAAAGAAATTAACGCGTTTCATTTTTATTTAGCGAGCAGGTACAATCATAGTGTTTTGAGCTTAAACATTATTTCTTAATAATTTAATTAAAATGTTATGATAAAACTGATGAAAACTATTCCTTCCTAATTAATCTATAAAATTCTGAGGATAACAATACCTAAAATTGTCAAACAAACTAATAGTAACTATAAAATAATTCTTTGCTTAAGTGCCCGTTTTTTTTGCAAAAGAGTTTACTTATTATGCGGACGTGAGAGCGGGTGTGTGTGTGCATGTGTGTATGGCTGTGTGTGCGTGTGTGCGTGTGTGTCTGTGTGTGTGTCGCTTGTGGCGCGGCGGTGGACTCCGCCCAGCACACCCTCGAGGTGTGCCCGAGATGGGCGGCGCTGCCTCAAAGTCTGACGTCGGTCCTCGGAGGGGACTTGTCGCTCCCGAGTATTATCATCGCGATGCTCGGCGACGACGAGTCCTGGAAGACGATGGTCTCCTTCTGCGAGACAGTAATGTCCCATAAGGAGGCCGACGAGCGGGTGAGAGAGGAGGCCGCCGACGTGGCCTCCATCCGCGGGCGACAAATGCGGGTGCGTAGGAGGCGCTACTTAACGCGCCTCCAGTAACGCTCCTGTGCCCGTGTCGGGCCGGAATGGGAACCCGGTCCTGCTAGACACGGCGTCGTCGGGACTGTTCAGAGGTGAGCCGGACAGTCCCCATGGAGGAGAAGTCTGGCCTTTTCGCCGAGGCCAGCCTGTCGCTGGAGGGATCCTGTTGCCTGCAGATCCGGAACCCTCCAATTAAAGCGGCTGAAGGCTCCCGCAGTGGTTTAGTACGGTATTGCACTCCCAAAGTGCCGAGTCCGACATAGGTCTAGGACTGCCGACCCGGGCATCCTGGATATCATCCGTAAATGGATTTCCCTGCGACAAAAAAAAATGGGTTTGATCCTAACTCGTGCCAAATGTTTGTCAATGGCCATATGTGCTTGTATTATGAGTGCTTCAGGATGTTCGACAAATGTCTCAATAAATCTCAAGTTAAGTATTCAGATAGTTTTATCCGCGTTAAACATTTTTAGTAGGAATTTCGCCTTTAACTGACTGATAATAATTATAGTATTTTTTGTCGTTTAAAGGTAGAACAAAAATAAGTCTATATACATAACGTAGAAGTAATTTACATAATGGAATAAAACGTGCGAACGAATCAACAAACTTTCCATCTTCAAAGGTACAGTTAGAATCTAATAAAAAATGCCATAATATGTGTCGTTTTAAACTAGTTGAAAGCTCTCAACGTCAAAGGAGTGAGTACTATTTCTTGTAACGTGACGTTAAAATTATTAAGGTCTCAATGTAAATAGTTATAAATAGGATTAAATTGTCCGCCCGCCGCAAAGGTCACTTACCTAAACTTTACTCTAGGGGCTCGTAGGTTGTATTCAAACATATATATAAATACTACATAGATAAACACGTACGTACTTGCGTAAAATTCATAAAGCTAAGTGTATACAATATGAAGTACCTAATCGAAAACACGCCATTGATGTATTTATTGGTTTATACGGGTTTATATGACATGTGTCGTCGTGGTATACGACTATACGTATCTCTTTGCTCGATTATATTAAACAATATTAATATTGAATTGTACCGCGATGAGCTGTTCTCCTCGCCAACGGTGTACGCTTATCCTTAGTATTTTAACCTTGGTAGTATACACACGAGAATTCAATGTTCGTCTGACAGGGGAAATTTACTTGTATTTCGGACACATATCTATTTATGAGAATTAATATATAATGTTTCTACTTACTCACTATGGCTCGCTGGGATGTTCTGTGTTCATCAAATACAATCATACATATGTAGTGGAAGGTTGAAAACTATTTATTCATCTAAAACGGCATTTATTGATATATTAAGCTACTCACTCCATCACATCAGCCGTTTGATATGCCGTAGGGATGGGGGAAGGGAGGGTTGTTTGCCAATACTCGCCACGCTGGGCAGGCGGATTGGCGAGTGCAGTGTATTGTGGCAGGATATGGTGACGCTGCTGCCCATCATCATCCTGATTGGTATACAGTTGTTAGCACCACTATGGCCTTAGTTGCCTTTTACGACACCTAGGAAAGAGAGATGTGCCCACACTATTCTTCTCTGCCTGTCACCGCATAACAATTAGTCACTTGTTCAATAAAAACATACACAATATGGCCCCCAGTAGGATGTGAATCATGTGTCGGGGTCTGGAAAAACACACTACAGACAAGCACAAACGTCCTGACCACGACAAACTTATGTATGGCCTATACAAACATTTGTCATGTGCGAGGATCGAACCTGCGATCGGTAGTGCATTAGCCAGTTGTTGTAACCACTACACCAACGCGTTATCAGTAATTTAAATATTTATATTATTATTATTACTAAAATAATTTTCTAACACTATTAATTATATTTTCTTTTTAAGGCTTGAACGAGAGTAGTGCTATTCGACAACTTTTTTGAAATAATAACATATATTAAATTCTGGCAAGTAAGTGATACAAAACCGACGGTTTAAGGCTGACGTCACATCATCAAACGTTTCTGCAATAAATGTTGTAACGCAAAACCATAGGATGATTTTGTAATTGATGTCTTCAGAAATAACTTGCTAAGCCCCGCTGCGCTTCGCTGTGACTTTGGCTGGTATTAAAGTTCGAATAGAAAAATAAAATTATTGCTTTTTAAATTTACTTATATATATATATTTGTTTTATAGTTATATTTGATTTAAAAAAAATATTTTTCGTTTCCGTAAGAATTTTGTAGTACAATGCCTACATATCAACACTCTTTAGTAAAATTCGTGTCAAAATTCTTATCAACATCGACTAATTATCGAGTTTTGTGACTACAAAGATATGGATGCCATTTTAACGTCATAACGTCTTATAAATTGATGAAAGCCGGCTGCACGCACGAAAAAGCATGACTCATTGACATGTTCCGCGATCGAGAGAGCGTAACAAGCGATAGAGGCACGATCGCCCTAAGCGTTCGGCTTGAGACACATCTATCTCTCTTCCACTACATCGGCAGATGCGTCCGAGTAGAAGAGAAAAACTGAATTACCGAGTGCAAATAAATGTTACTTTATCGAAAACTATTTATTTTCAATCAACTTCTTCCTTGTATTGTACAAAATAATGATAATTTAGTGATAATAATTCAATTCAATTCATAAAAGTATGCTTACGACGTTATTACGTAAAATTATCGTCTATAAACCGACTTTACAGACAACCATTTTTTTATTTTATTTTAATTCTACGAAACACCTTCAAAATTCTTCACTAACTGTTATTAATACATTAGGATTAAATGCTTTAAATAGTGCCAAAATAGCAGAGGTGATATCGCAAATGTCACGTAGAATGGAGAAAACACGAAAGAGATTGGTAGCTATCATTTGTAATTAAAAGTACTGTTTAGAAATACCATAATCAGTTTTTTAAATCACTCTTTTACGTTTTCACAGCTGAGACACAGGAACAGCTGTATACGTGAAAAATGACGGACGTTAAAATAACAACACCTAAGAGGATAAAATACGGGTTCAATGATCTAACAACACCATGCTTTAAGTATTTAATTTCTGAAAAGCTTTTCTACTTCCTTCTCGGACAAACAGAGGGTTAAGAGGGTAAACGCTGACCATGTTGCAATCGGTAGAAAGTACTTAACGTATGTATAAAAGCACTCTGTAAATATAGTTTTCAATATATTTATGCTAGTCTAGAAAAATATTCAAGTAAATTGTAGGTCTTTTAAAGAAATATTTCTTATAAAAATTTCCTTATTACTCAATTAGACAACTCATGCAGTGCATAGGATCTTTTTTTGTGACGAAGAAGGATTGTAGCTTAATCGACTATGATCCTCTACTGCTGCTTAATGGATGACGTTTAGGTAAGGTGAAAACGATGAAATCGATTTCCACGATGCTTTATTTAAATTTTATTAAATTATTTTTGATAACTTTTTTGCTCAAAGATAGGAAATTCTAATAGGACAGCGGATAGTACTTAAGAAAACAATAACTGTAAATTTGAAAACGGTTCGAATCGTTGCTACTTGTAACTTCGTTTATGGTTCCCGAGGGATTCTGCCAATTACGTTGTTTGAGCAAGTGTTTGCCGTCACAAACTACCATGAATTCTATTCAGGGTAAAGTTTGTTATCACGTTGTGATAACAGTAAAAATAATTTAAAAAAAATAGTTTTCTTTTTAAATTAAGTAAATTAGGTCACTTTAATCAAATCATATTTGATTATCCTTGTGTCTCCCCACCGTACCTCATAGAGCACGCAAAGCCGTCGGCCTCGGTTCTTATCGTAGACACCTGAAAACGATCGTAACTCATCGTCGATACATTATCCGTCAACCCGAAGTAGAGCAGCGGGGTAGATTAATTGTTAATTTTTATTTATTTATTTACATAATTAAAACGGGTTTTCCACTTGAAAGTCTAGATTTCAAAATTAAAACATTCATCCACAAAATAACATCGAATAATCCAAAGACAAATGAAAAATATAGTAAAAAGCTCGTTATATCAAAATGTCAATATTAAAAAAAAGTTACTAAAAATTAGCTCCAACCCTTCTCCCACATGCAGAGGAGGACTTTTCCCTGCAGTGGGAAGTTCACAGACTGAGTCAGTTCATTATTATAATAAAATACACCGTATATGATTTATCTTAATGTATTAATTTTGCAATTGTTTTCATTTAGTCTATTTACATTTTGCTGTGTCACTGAGTACTGTTATTATAATCTTACAATGGTAAGATAAGTCAATTTAATCCGATTCTTGTCTAATCTCGTCTCGTCTCGTCAACAAATATATAATAATATAGAGAAGATCCTATAGCATTCATGTGAATATTTTTCGTAATTAAAAATAAAATTTTTAAATTTGATAATAAATATATATCAATAAAAGTTTAACAATGAAAAAAGTTATGTGTAAATTATCGTTTGTTCGCGATTTCGTAAGCTTCAATAAAGCTTACTGAGGCGAAAGTTTTAAAATAAAAGCACCCTCAAATAAAGTGCCCTTCGTGTTTCAACTTTGTCTGATAAAATAAATATGTACGGAACGTCTGTGCGATATTTATTTTTTTGTAGATTTTATAAAAATAAATATAAATGGAATATTTTTTATTCAATAATTTCAAAACTATTATTTTACAGGATAACATTAGAATTTATTATAATGAATTGCTAACCACCAAAAAAAACTAATATTAAAAAATAAATATGCAATACTCGCTTACTGAAAAGGCATAATTATTAAACAATAAATTGAGAACCGTCTCGATGTAGTTGTGCGAGGATTTGTCTCAACGTTAGCGGTCACAGGTTCGATTCCCGCTCGAGGCAGATATTTTTATTTGTACAAATATTTGTTTCTGATCTGGGTGTATGTGCTGGGTTCCCTCACCGTGCCTCGGAGAGACACTTTACATATAGATGACTAAAGAGACCCCATGAAAGGTAGTCAACAAATGGCGATATTACTACTAGCGACACTGAGAGAAGCAATTTTCTTTACTGGTGCAGCCACACTTATTGAAATCAAGATTCATATAAGTTTGGACATCTAAATCTGATTAATGATATTACCGTGCCAAAACTTGTTGAAATTTTAAAATTTGAAATATTATTTTAATAATTGTACTTCCCTATAATTCCATGTATTTCTAAAATGTATTTGTAGAAGGAACAGTTGAATGCTATGATGACTCAAGAAGTGACAAAATAACCTTTAATGAAATATTTAATGTCGTCTTATTCACAAACAAAATTGTACTGACGACGTTTCTATATTTTTAATGTAGACGGTTGTGGGTTCAATTCCCGCTCGTAGCGAGTAATTTATATTTATAGTAATACTTGTTTCTCGTCTGGGTGTTCCTTGTAGACCTTCCCACATCGGAAAATAAAGGTCACTTCAGGAGTATAGCTGTCGATACCGGATGTTAATCCGGGAGATTAAGCTCCAACCCTTCTCCAATACACGAGAGGAGAATTTTGTCCAACATAGAAATATTTACAGACTGTTTCAATTTAATTCAGTATTAAAATGAAATCCATTTTGAAACCGCTGAGTTTTCAAACGCTTGTCTTAAAATTTTATCACATGATCGGCGGTGAAAGAAAACATCGTGAGGTAGCCTGGCTCCAATTAGACATGTTGATGGCAGTTTAAGTTCGAATCCTTCTCCTACATGGAGAAGAATCTTTAAAACAGCAGTGGAACGTTTGTAAACAGTTTCGGATAAGTTCAGTTAAAAAAATATAGCAAAGTAAAAAAAATATAAAGTTAAAAAAATATAACAAAGAAAAGAAGTATATGGAGGTATTTAACAATAAGAAATCTTTCAAAGACATAATATGGAATATCAATAAATCAAATAGTTACTGAAGTTTTAGAAAATAATATAAAATCACAGTGACATAATAATTTAGCGTAAAACATATAAGATTAGTTCGAGGATGAAAAATCTTATCTCAAAATCTCTTGTCAATTATGAAACTTCCTTCTATTAGTTACGGTTCTCTCTGAATCTGTCTGTAACACCACCACACTGCTGGGTAATGGCCTTTTCTCCATGAAGAAGGGTTGGAGCTTAATCCAACACGCTGTCCCACTGCGGGTTGGAATAATTTCCTTCCATGGGTAACAATTGTTACCAGTGTATGATAATAGGCAGGACCGACGGCTTTACGTGCTCTCCGAGGCACGGTAGGAAAACCCACAAGGACATACATCTAGACCGGAAACAAATATTTGCACAAATACAAATATGTGCCCCGAGTGGGAATCCAACCCGCGACCGCTGGCGTTGAGGCTACTACTCGCACCACTAAGCCAGAACGGTTGTCACGGTTGTCTCAGTCTAGTTCATTCCAGCATCGTTTACAAAATAATATGTTTATAATAAATTTTCATAAGCCTGTAACTCAACGGCCGCGCTAGTTAACGAGCAAGTTAATAGAAAACTCGAAGTTTTCAAAGTCTAAATAGAATTGTTGTGTGAGTCTTTTTTTTTGACATAATGGAATTATAAATAAATAGCGATTTTTATCTTCTTTTATATACGTTTAATTTATTGCTAGTTTCAGAAAATATTTTTAAGGTCTCATTTCTTGTATAGGTATTAGAAAATATATGTAAATTGTATTTGAAGTCTGTGCAGGCGAAATAAACACAATAATTTTCTGCCTCTAGTTACTAAAAAAAGTACATCGTGCACATCGTGATGTAATTCAGTGTTTATAAATTTTTATATTTTAATCCAGACTGAAATTTTAATAACCTAAATAACATTTAATAGCAAAATCAAATTTAATACTAATCTTGGACAGCTCTTAAAATAGTCTTAAAGTGCCATTAAAACAATTCAGAAAGAGCAACGTGTTGATCCTTACTTAACTGTCAATAAACGTGCTTTGTTCAACTGTCACGCTGTGGATCTAAATACGTAAATCAAAGCTTTGGTATTAAAGTTTTTAATAACTTTTGTTTTTAAAAAGTGGAAAGTTAAAACTCATAACATAAATAAATTGCAGTTACATGTTTATAACCTTTTCGTTTAAAGTTAGATGAGCAGCGTGCCGCTTACTCACCTTATCACGTCAAAGAACTAACGAACACGCTACGTCACACGCGGTCGATACGCCGGCAGTCGGCGTGCGTCGGTACCGGCGGCGAGACAGAAACTGCTAGGGCGGGCGGGGACGAACCGTGTTTACAGGACAACGAATTTAACGTTACATAGACTATAGTTTGATTACCTATTAATGTACATGTCGTACCTTTTAATATTGTCACGATGGGACGAAATTAAAATACGGTTTTCTCGTTAAATTCACAGGCGTGACGATTATATATGTATGTACGCGTGTGTTGGCATCGTCTTCATTTGCAATTCAATATGTTGGAAATTACTTCAATTCGAGCATTGTTAATTTTCATGTTCTTGTTATGTTTATGATATATCAGTTTGTTTACATGACAGATAATTTTATATATTTCAACTAAAAGACGCAATGTAATATCACGAATGAATTAATGAATGATTACACTTTATAACACGTACTCTTTATAACAACGTACACCAAGTACTAAGAAATTATACGAAATTAGAATAAATTAATAAATGGCAAAAAAAATATACAATCGGTGGCCTTACATTACATAACATATTATCATGCAATATAATAACTCATTAATCACAAAAAAAGCTAACCCAAATTTATACATAAGCACGTAAGGATTCTTACGTCTTTTTCTCGTTCATTATTTACCTTTAAGGATAAGGAATAGACGGAGAAAAGTTCATTATTAAATTTTCGTCTAGTCGGTCACTTGGACATTGCAAATGCAACAACTAGAAATAAATCGCAGGTCTTGTTACATTCTATTTGACGTCGATTCTATTTCTAATTTTACTATACGATAGACGGGAAATTATAACGTCATATTTTCATAACAAGCAAAAGTTTCAAACTTTAACAAACCGCAAATCTTCAAACAAAGTTGAAATCAAAAACACGTACACATCCAAGACGTTTAAATCTATTTTACTTAATTAAATTATATATATTCCCCACAACAATTATAGTAAAGTTAAAAGTTCGAACGCGATAATTTCAGATCTTCTATCTTGGAAAGTCTATTTTTATAACGGTAAATTATTTATTCTAAAACATTACAGATGCATTACAATAAGTGCGAAAGAAATTGATATGTAACGAAAATCAATACAAGTAAAACCACTATCAAATAAAAAGAATACACGTAACTAAATACATCTATAATATAAAAATAAGTCGGGTTTTCCTTCCTGACGCTATAATTCCAGAACGCACGAACCGATTTCCACGGTTTTGCATTCGTTGGAAAGGTCTCGGGCTCCGTGAGCTTTATAGCTAACTAAATTCAGGAAAATTTTCAACAGAAAAGCAGGAAAACAGGGAAAATCATTTTTCACATACAGCGCCATCTCTGATACATAGCATGTACTACAAACCAATATGGTTTTGCATGGCGGCAGTACGTTGTGTGAGTATCCCTCACGAAAATAAGTTGGTGGCGAAACGGAGTTCGCCGGGTTTGCTAGTTTTTTATAATAACGTATTGATACAGATATTTGTGGATTGTGATTACTGTTCATTGATACAAATGATTTAATTTTGGTCATTGGCACAATTTTACATAACTCTAGCTATCACTGATTGGAGGATAACGAGCATTCAGTCACTAATGAATCATTGTAATTATCAATTTCTCATTTGTACGTATTCGATAGGTATGTTATAATGCCGATCATCAGTTTTAATTGATTTTAAAAATATTTGGCAACTCATTTATACTACCGCATAATGATTGCATTTATGTAACAAAACATACAAATATTAATTAAACATAATATATACATAAATTGAAACTCATTTTAAGCAACTGTCAGAAAAATAAAATACAAATAAAATTATAAAAAAAAAAAAAAAATAACGGAATGTCAATTTTTTAAAAATATTTTACTTATATTGAAACTTCTCAATTCTTTACATATTATATTTTGGTGTAGAATATTTAAGCATTTCGGAGGCAAATGTTGCTCCCATGTTTCAGCTAAATATCTTACATAAAGATTTAGCCTTTGACGAACAGTTGCGCTCTCAGTTGTTGATAAGATATAATGTAAAGACACATATGCATATAGGTGCGTATCTTTATTAAATATCAGCAACCGAAACAATATTGATATGCTAGGACGGATGAATCATACTTTATGGTCCAGGATATTGACACATATGTGTTTATCATTGTTACACAGGCATACATAACATTATACAATTGCTTTATCTAGGTGTCTGTCACTCAGGCTTTCCCGGTCAGTTCTCGTAGGGTACACTTTAAATTAATTGATAGATAATTATTTTAATAGAAAATGTAATTTGTTTCCTTTCAAATATCGTAGTAAATTTACAGTGACTGTAACCGCAACAATTTGTCAACTACCAGTAGTGAGCAAGACTAACTCGTATTAAAGAGGAAAATTTAAGATTTTTCTGTCACAACGATTAGCTGAAGAACTAATGAAGGTATCAATGTTTGTTTATTATGTTACCACCAGTCCTTATACAAGATAACAATAATTACATAAGACAACTATCTGTGCATGCGGCGACACCCGCACTTATGTGTGTTTTGTTTAGTGTGTGGTTGTCTTAATTGAAAGTAATAACTAACCACGATCCAGAAAGCGCCATCAGCGCCATCTATTATACTGAATCAGCATATAGAAAAAGATTGGAGCTTAATCCATCACGCTGCTCCACTGCGGTTTTGCAGATAATTTTCCTACCATATATCATACGATTATAGCATTTAATCAACAATAATTATACAATATTAATATTCATACTCGCTAATCGGCAGTCGCTACCCGCTCGCGGCAGATGTTTGTATTTGTACAAATATTTGTTACCGGTCTGGGTGTATGTCCTTGTGGGTCGCCCCACCGTGCCTCGGAGAGTACGTAAAGCCTACGGTCCTGGTCCTACACCTGACAGCGATCATTATGTAAAAAAAATTATGCATATTATTTAACATAATAAAGCAGAAGAGTTTGCTTGTTTGTTTGAATGCTACAAGTAAATATTCTTTGCAATTTAAAAAACGACATTTTGTTTAATAGCCTTATATATAGAGAAAAGATATAGGCTATAAATTTTATCATTCTTTGAACCATAGAACGGGAGTAGCCACCAAAATGTAAAACAAACTGACAACTATCTCACTCAATTGTATTTACTTAACGATGGTATCTAATACTGCGCGGGGCGTTTCACATTTTTTAATTATTTCATTAATCATGACATAGATCGAACCAATTTCAAAATGTATTTTCAATTTAAGCGTGTTTCAATAAGTTATTTTCTAGAAACTGTAACTGTTATCGTTTTGATAACGCCATGACACGCGAAACGACCATGAAAACTGACGAGCAACAATTGGACGCCCGTGGATCGTTTATTGTTATTGACTTGTTAATTGAAATTACAAATATTAGTTTTACAGACAGATTGAATTAAAATAAATTTATTGAAAACGGAAGAGAATTGTTTTTTAGTTTTCAATATTTGAATTTTGTGTTACTTGTAAAAGTTGACCTTGAATTATGACTTGCGAAGCCGATGTGATGTGACGTTTACGTAAATTCTAAATAAACGAATTAACAAAATGAAATTTATTGATTACATATCCAGATTGCATTATATAATAAAATATCTTGTACAATTTATGACTAGGTACTTAAGAGTTTTTTCACAAAAGGAATCACGACAATTGATCCAACTAACAAAGTAGTCAAAGTTAATTTATTTTAGCTAATTTCACTAAGACGTGTGTTTGCTGTGTTGTTTTGCTGTGTTTGTTTAAATCTGTTTCTTTATTTGTAGTATTGTGTCTCATCAGATACGGACATTTGAATCATAAATAATTCAAAAATAATTTAGTGCTACATCTAATTAACTTGCTGTAAACTTTTTGTTACAACTACAAGTAATAGACGCTCTTTATTGTGTTAGCCACGCAGTTACGGTATGCTCTAACTGGTCAAAAATTAGGTTATCACTCCCTCTTTATGAGCCACAAAATGATGTTTTATAGCCTTTTGTCATAAAGCTAATTAATTCACTTTTTTATTTAATTTATGTAACAACGATATTAACATATTACAGTTAAAAGATCTTCCTTTAATCTATCTGAACTGAATTGAACTGAAACAGCCTGTAAAGGTCCCACTGCTGGGCAAAGACCTCTTCTCCATATCTGAGTGGAGTTAGAGATTAATCCACCACGCTGTTCTACTGCGGGTTGGTGGATAATTTCTATACCATGAGTAACGATCGTTATCAGATGTCTATGATAACAACCAGGACTGCCGGCTTTACGTGTTCTCCGAGGCAGGGTGAGTAGACCCACAAGGACATACACCCGGACCGGAAACAAATATTTTTTACAAATACAAAATATCTGCTCTGAGCGGGAATCGAACCCGCGACCGCCGATGTTGAGGCGACTACTTGCACCTCTACACCAGAACGGTATTCTACCTAAAATTCTGAAAAATAATAATGAAAAGCATTCGCCTTAGAAATAGTATTCTCGCCAGAGGGTATGGCATAGGTATTATTTCGCGTTTGTTTATATTTTGTAAATTATTCTAATTCTTTGAGTTATTTTAGTATAATATTATTTCGTATATTTATGTTTGTATTTATCATTTATTTCAGGACAAACATTTTAATTAAAAGAAGTTAAATTTTGGTTAGAAAAGGTAAAACATGTAAAGAAATTTAAGAAAGTAATTGTTTACTTTTTATAAAAGAGTAAAATTGTACAAACTGTAAAGTTAAAAGACAGATTTAGTGACATTTTACTACAAAACATTATTATTTCAATGTTCTAATAAAAATAATGAACTTATTTGAACACTTTCTTCATTAATTATTATCCTTCTTGATGTGAAAATACTATATTCAACAGCTGGTTAGATCAATAAAATATATTACGAAATGTAATCGTCTCGGTTTCCGTCGTAGTAAATATTTCAAAACATTCTAATATATTATATACAATCATGATAATATAAGATGTACATATATTTTATGGCGACGTCGCATCAAAGGCCGATTGGTTTTTACCATCAAAGACGATAAGCTTTGATGTATATTGCTAAGTTCAGATAGAGCACGAAAGCCACGTTGAAATTTTGTGCCAATCATTTTTTTTTTAACGCAAAGAACTAAAAGGTTTTATAAAGCATTTCTAAACGTTACGATAAAATATCTATAACACTTGACTTATTACTTAATCTTCGATCGAAACTGTATTAATATTTTTATTGAGACTAGAAATTTCTTGCGGTTTTGCCGGTGTTCCGAATTTACCTCTTTGGGCACTACTGATATATAATGTTTAGATTACAGTCTAAGAAACCAAATCTGTTACTTTTTCATATTAGTGTACACGAAGATAAAAATAATACACATATAATTAAAATCTTTACATAAATTCCAGCGACAAATGGCTAGCGTAACTTACTTTTAATGCTGCTTGCATAACTTATTTTTAATATAAAATTTTGAAAATTTTCAATTTAAGGCTAAAACTAAAGCAGAGGCTTAAAGAAACTTGTTAATACACCTGCAGCTGCTAATTTTAAAAATCAAAGAATTGATTTAGATAGAAGATAAAAGCTTCGTATTTATTAATCGATCCTCGTGAGAAGCTACAAATAATACAAATAAAGTTTTGATATTTCTACTATCGCATTCGAGGCTTATTTCACGAAAAATAAATCGCATTACGAGTAAATAACTAATTTTATCAATATTTTCAAGTTTCAAGCTCAGTTAAAAGCTCTTTATGTTTGTCTATCTTTCTGTTAAACTTTCACAGGCAAACTTCTACCCGTTTCACCTTAATTTAATATGGATATAGTGTAATCGTTGATAAAAGACTTAGGTTACATAATACACGATAATACAGAAGTGCGAAAGTCATGGGTGACAACTAGTTTTTGATAAATTTAATAAACACAAATAATATTTTAAATAAATATATATAAGGTAAGAAAATAATACAGATTTTCTTATAAACATTTATTATTTCGTAATAAGATATAATTAGAGAGGTTTTATCAAACGAAGCTTATTAAAATCTTAATTAAATTTTCGTTATCTCGTTTTCCAAAAGATTATACCTATATTTATTCGTAAAAATAATTTCTACCTGTAAAATTTGTTTTTCTTTTACCTTTTATATATTTTTTTTTTCGTTCGCAAAGTTCAATTTTCCTCACAATCAAGCGTAAAATCTGTAAAATCAATATTTTATTACTGGTGCGTAATCGGAGAACCTCTGTTTACTAATATTAGTGCAAATTGAGGGACGATGTATCTCGTGCTTTTGCAGCATTTTCAAGCTGATTCAAATATCTGTATGCAATAATATTACTAAGAAAGAGAGAGGAAGTTCGTGCACATGTAAAATGTAGTCTGGTAGCACTGCATTTATTTTTAAAAAAAACCTTGCATCATTTAAAAAAAATCATACAAAGTCAATATAGGTAAACTTGGTAATATAGGTCAAGGTAGGTAAAATTGGTATTCTTTACAATGAAATATTTTAAAAGTAGGTGAACTAAATCAGGCTATAAATATTCCACTGTTGGGCTTAAGCGTCATCTTAACATAGTAAAAAGGTTGGAGCATATCCGCGATTGCGAATTGTCCGATTTTCATTCGAGTTTATTCAAGACACAAGTATAGACAAGAAGTTTAGTTTAATTAACACTGCCAAGATGCATATTAGACATCGGAATTAGTTTTACATCTTTGTACAAATAAAATATGTATATAAATTATTGCCACGATCTTTCAACAAGATTATCTGTATTTTATATTAATGTAATACGAGAAAAACTTTATTCGTTTGAAAGCGTTTATCACAGGATTTACTCGATTGATTAGAAAAAATTATTTTTGTGTTATAAAAAGGCCGTTCAACGATGAAGGTTAAATGTAATAAAATTATTTTATTTATATGATAATTAGTGCCGTGATGGCATCAGGCTACACGGTACAGGTACAGGGTACACGGTCACGGTGTCATGCGCCAGCGATCCCGTGGCGTCCTTGTACGACGACGAGGGCACCGCTGGGTTTTAGTGGGTATTCTGACTTCGCAGTCAGCGAGTCCCACATACCCGTCACCTTCGAGCGGCGGGATACGTAAACGTATTTTCCAGCGTAAAAAAAAAAGGCTGCAACTCAAGGGGAGGAAGCAGTGTCCGTAAACATCAACGCGGGTGTCACAGCAATTTTATGTGTATATTATATATCGATTGGCCGTTGGCAGTGACCCTCGTGCTTTTCGCTCCAGGATTCGATACCCAACCCGGGTCTAGGATAAAGATAATATAATAAAGATCCGTCGGTTTAGTGACGCTGTCTTTCATGCCTTACATATGACTGAATTTATATAATATTTGAGTTATGCATTAACGTTTTTTTCTTGAAAGAAAGCGTTGAAGCGTTGAGTTTCTTGCCGATTCTTCTCAGCAGAATCTACATTTCGAATAAATGGTAGCTTCACATTAACAATAAATAATTAAATTCCTATATAAACCGTGACACACAGACATTACAAAAGTGCTTTTGAAGCCTCCTTGAATAAATAAACTTTTGATTTGATTTATATAATATAACCTCTCGTGACGTCGTCGGTAGATAAAAACACTAAGATATTATTATTATTTTTAGGGTCCATTCAGTGTGTTACCACAACTATAAATAGTACTTAAAAAATTAAGGACCCAAAACAACGAAAATTTTTAGATTTTCAAATCGAAACATGTTCAATTTTAGCTCGTGTCCCACTTCGTCGGAGTTTTAGTTTATTTAATAAAATATAACTTATAATGGTTGAAAGGCAAATTAATAATCTACTGTTGGCCTCGAGCCTCAAAAAAAGTTTAAGCTTAGAAAGAATCGAATTTCTCCGTAGTAATAAATATAAGAGAAAAATTAGCATCTTAAAAGTTTTTAATTAATTAATGATTACAAAACAAGGCCATGTTTAAACTTTCTAGGTAACTTTAAAGAACTTACAACGAAGAAACGGCTTATATTCCTTACTAGCTGTGCCCCGCGGTTTCACCCGCGTTAATTTGAGGGACAAACGTACTTAAATATTTTTAAACAATTAGGTACTCTAAGAGTAGGTACCCGCCTCGTTGGTCGAGTGGTCGCAAGTGTTACTGCCGAGCAAGGTTTGATTCCTGGGTCGTTCAACGTATTATTAAGATTTTTTTATTTTTCGAAAATTCTCAGTAAAAGAGTGATGTTATATTTACTTCAAAAGTGGAACTATAGTTAAAAAAATGTCTCGATAAGAGAAATAATAAAGGACGCAACGGAAGCGCTCAAAAAAGATTATTTTTTCCCGTTTTTATAACATTTCTTATCTCAGTCCCTATTGGTCATAGCGTGATGTTATATAGCCTATAGCCTTCCTCGGTAAATGGGCTATCCAACACAAAAATAATTTTTCAATTCGAACCAGTAGTTCCTGTTATTAGCGCGTTCAAACAAACAAACAAACTCTTCAGCTTTATAATATTGAAAATATATATTATATAAGTATGGATTATTTGAGTTTAATGAAATATATTGGTTTCAAATAATAATAAATAGTAAAATACGACGAAAGATCCATTAAGTCGCAGGATCATTTCCAACATCGGAGCAAATATATTTTTATAAATACATCAATTTTTATTTCTAGTCTGGGTGTCTTTCTTAATGCGTCTCCTTACTCACTAAACATGAATAAGTGAATTTTTCATTAATTTCGTTAGCGAAATTGTATTGACTACATATCATTGAATTTCAATAACAAGATAGTGAATATTTAATAATAGACATACAAATATTCAATAATCAAATCAGTGGACTCTGGTAGTCACTAATTCTGCGTGGTACGTTTTTCATATTAATAAAAAAGTGTAAAGTCACTTAAAATTAGTGAAATTCCACTGACTCATGGTTTTGAGAGTATCGCGTCGTTAAAAGCACATACCTAATATAGCTTTCAACGTCGATTATTACCATAAACCAGATACACCTTGACTCGAAAGAAACTCGTTTAGAAAAGGCTCTGGAACATCAGTAAAACTTTACCACAGGCTATGCTTTTCAGGCTACTTAAATTCGGTTCAGTGCAGCGGAAACTACCAAAAACATTAAATTTAAATCGTTCGATCTTACTTTTTATATTGTTGATAAGCAAGCAAGCAACAAAACTTTTCAATGGAGATAACGAAACGCCTATTTCAGTGTTTGTTAACTACTGCTGGGTATTAAATATAAACTTCGTCTCACACCGCTGGAGTAATTACAAAATATTTGATGAGTTACAAAAAATCAATAAGTGTGGAATTGGGTGGGAAGTCTAGTCATCACAATAAAATACTCAGTCGATTGCTCTTTACATACTTTAACGAGTAAAGGGCCAAAAAAAACGTGTTTCACAAAGTTGCTAGGAAACATTCAAGACGAGAGTTTGTAGCGATTCTGATTTAAGTCAGATGTTATAATTTCGTAATATATATATATATATATATATATATATATATATATATATATATATATATATATATATATATATATATATATTTAAAATAATTTTGCAATTGTAAATATACATCAATAATATCAAATGAAACATAAAGTATTTGAGTTAATACAATCATACTAATTATCAGTTTAAAAATATATTAACAAAAGATAATCGATGGAACGATTAAAATTATTTCTTAGCAAACTATCAATATAAATTGCTATAGAAGTCTAGATCTGAAACTGAGAATCTACTTTTAATGCTACGCAATGCCGTCAAAAAACCTTGGGACACTTTTAGATAATGAAAGTTTTCGAATTTGTATAGGTCTCCGGTTGGGAGCACGTCTGTGTTTTGAACACAGATGTCCGTGCGGAAAGGAGGTTGATTCTTTCGGACTACACGGCCTTTCTTGCAACAAGAGTTCGGGTAGGTTTTCCCGCCACGGTTCCCTGAATGAGACCATTAAAAGGGCTCTTGCCACCATCGACGTTCCTGCTCTTATTGAGCCTACTGCAATTAGTCGCGATGATGGCAAGGGGCCTGATGGCTTAACACTGATTCCCTGGGAAAGGGGACGGGCGATTTTGTAGGACGCAACCTGCGTCGATACATTGGCTCCGTCTCATGTCAGGGAAACGGCTTTAAGAATGGGAGCCGCTGCGGAGAAGGCTGAAATGACTAAACGGCACAAATATTCGTCACTTATCCAAAGTTATGTTTTTGTGCCGTTTGCAGTCGAAACACTTGGACATTGGAGTAGTAGTGCAAAAAAATTTCTAAAAGAATTAACCCCACGACTCATAGCCTCCACTGGTGACAGGAGGGCTGGTGCATTTTTTGCCCAAAGAATCGGAATTGCGATTCAACGGGGAAATGCTGCTAGTATTCTTGGCACCATTCCACGCGGACATGATTTATACTAAAACTGTTTGTAAATAATTATTTTAAGTTTTTAATTGTAAATATGTATAATATTGTAAAAAAAAAAAATATATTATTACAAAAAAAAAAAAAAAAAAGTAAAAGAACTTTATCTAAAACTCTCAAGGTTAATAAATTAGGTATTTATGTATATTCATATAAGTACAAATATGTGTATCTGTGTTTGTGCGCGTGTATGTATTTACAGGTAGGTTGTACATATTAATATATTAATATATTATTATATATTTACATGTTTCAACATCTTTCTATTTTTTGTATTTGGAGTTGCGTGGAAGAGGTCACTGTTTCAACGATAAGGCCACCTTCCTGTATATAATTTTTACTAGCTTCCGCCCGCGGCTTCACACGCGTGGGTGTAATGATAAAAAGTAGGCTGTCCTTCCACAGGCTACAGACTATCGGTATCAAATATTATCACAAACGGCGCAGCAGATTAGCCATGAAACATACATTTACACAAATACAACCTAAGTAGCTAAAACTATACCTAAGAAACTAAAACTAGAATCCTATAAACAAATAACAATTTAAAAAAATTCTATTCTAATACGACTAAAATTAAAATAAAAAGAAATCCATATTTCTACTTGAAATGTACTAACTAAACAAAATAAAAATAATTAAGCCTACTGTACTAATTGACTTGGCGATGCCGTGTCATTACTTGGACCACCCCTCACTTTTGTGAATTCTCGCGAAAAGAATGTCACAAGCGCCAGCGAATAGACGTCACTTATGCGTTTTTGCGTGATAATTTTTAAACTATGTTATATTATGGTCAAATTACATAAAATCTTTATAAGTTGTAGCTTATGCGTTATTTTGATGTATAAGCTATATAACTGTAAAGTTTCATCTAAATCCGTTCAGTAGTAAAGTAAAAGTTCAGTAGTAAGTAAGTAATAACATTGAACGATGAAATGGTAAACCGAAAGATTATGTAAATAAACAACACAATATAAATTCAATTTACGATTCAATTCAAAGGAAAATTATAACGCTAAGTAACTTTATAATCTGTAACATAAATTTTAACTTTAAAATAAACAAGTTTTAAAACTTGCTTCGATGGCACTAAATCCAATGAGCGTAAATAGGCTAAGTCGGTCAAGAAAAGAAGCAATTTAATTTTATGGCAATCCATTCCAAAGGTTTTTGTTCAATATTCCCAATTAGGGAGTTTGCTGATCTTTGATCTTTTCGCACCTAATTTGATTCGCTATTTTCAATTTTCTGCGGGTGCAACATTTTCGTTCAACCCCCATTTTCTTAAATGACTTAGCACATCAAGTTAATGGAGAATTTTAATCTTGTCGAATATTTTTAAGTAGTGGAAATTTCGGGTAATCATCTAACTTTTATTAAAACGGGAAGATTATTTATGAAGTTATATTATATTAATGAAAAAAAAAAAAAAACTTGTATTTATATGTATGATCAATACAAATTGAATCGGATCTCATGAAATTTTAACAACTGCTTACTTCACACATTATAAGTCGCATGACAGATACCAAAGATTTTCAAATTTTGCGATTATTCAAAAAACAGGCTATCTTCTTAGAAAGTAGAACAGATAAAGATATGAAAACACTTTAAAAAAGTTAAAGCTTCTACGAGTCCGAAACTTGCTTTACAGTTCATAATGAAATGCATTCAGAGATGCAACTTTCCCTATGAAATATTAATTTACATCGGACCTATCTCGCTCATATTTTTATTTCTCAATCTCACTGTATTTCTGTTATTCAGTATTACACTTATTTATTCCGACGAATGTACGATTAACTTGAATATTTTGTAAATATTTGCATGATAGACGTATGTATAAGTATTTTATACTATTACTAGCGGCCCGCCTCGGCTGCGACCGGGGTATATATATGTACCTAAATCTTCCTCATGAATCACTCTATCTATTGGTAAAAACCAAATGAAAATCCGTGTAGTAGTTTTTGAGTTTATCGCGAACAAATAGACAGCCAGACAGACAGACGCGGCGGAGGACTTTGTTTTATAATATATAATATATTTATTTATTATTTGTGTATTACCCAATTCTTAATCAAAAAGCTGGACATTTGACGGATTAATTTGTTTTTAGAATTATTTATAAAAATATCGGAAATGTTAAATCAATTTAACTATTTTCTCTAGGTATATTTAAAAAAATATCGTAAAAAATATTACTGAAAATCATTTAAAAGAATGCAAGTCAAAGCAATATCCGTGAAAGCGAGAATCAAGTTTAATATAAAGTTAGAATTTTATCTTTAACATTTTTTAATATAATTGAGTTGACTATGACAGGCGACAGGTGCACTATGAATAGAATGAAAAAATGTACTATGTATTTTCAAATCTTCAAAAAATATTATTTTAAAGCTTTTCAAAAGTTACTAATCTAAAAGTCGAAAGTTAAAACTGAAAAAAGAAAAACAAAAAAAAAAACTAAAAACAAATAATTGATTTAAAAAGCATCGAAAATTTTCACAGTTGTTGCGCAAAACTTTCCTAAGAAAATACTGTACGCATCTTTGATCCTGAATGGGCTCATCTTATGTTATAGTGAAGTGGAACGGTCGGGCGAGTGCAATAGACGTTTATTGAAATTATGGCGTCGTATCTCCGAACGGATCTAGTGGACCCTTTTCGTGAATTTAATGAGTAGATAAAAGGAATTTCATATCTCTATTTAGAAGATTAGATACATTGGTATATTGGAATGGAATGGGTTACAATGAAAATTTATTATTATTAACCGAGTTAAGAAGAAAGATGTTTTTCGATTAAAGGCTTTACTATATTAAAGAATTGTTATGCGATTCTTCATCGAGTTGTCGAATGTTATAACATTAGATTACTTTCCGATAAAGAACAACTGACTGGAAAAGACGACTGTTCTGGTGTGATGGTGCGAGTAGTCACCTCAACGCCGGCGGTCACGGCTTCGATTCCTGCTCGAGGAAAATAGTTGTGCAAATATTTGTTTCTGGTTTGGGTGCATGTCCTTGTAGAGAGCAAGTAAAGCCGTCGGTCTCGGTTGTTATTATAGACACCTTATAATGATCTATACTCGTGGTAAAAAGATTATCCGCTAACCTGCAGTGACGCAGCGTGATGGATTAAGCTCCAACCTTTCTCCTATACGGAGAAGAGGCCTTTGTCTAGACAAAGCGACAGCGCGACGCTTACAGGCTAGTTCAGTTCAGTTACTACACACTAAATTATGCATACTAAAGTCTCAAATTATATTACATATTTTAAAATTGACTTTTTGTGTAAAAATTGATGTACATACTTCGCGCGAGCCTAATTTGGAGGTTTTCTGATCTTGTCGATAAAATTCATATCGCCTTCAAACATTCTTTAGGAAAGTTTTAAATTTCAATTTTCACAACATTTTCTTAGAGCCAAGCCACTATACCAACAAGAGACAGTGGCATCGATTGAATATGATATATTATATTTACTAAATATTAATTAAAATATTAGATATATAACTATTGATTGAATAATTATCATTTTTGGTTAAGAAAATGAATTTAATAGATTTTCTTTAGAAAATAATCGGTCCTTGTTTGAAAAACGTTAATGAGACGATTGTGTCAAATTTTATAATTAATTTCCACAAAATATTCGGTGGTTGCTTTTTGAGAAAAAAAAATACGATTCAGGGTATTGACTTTGTAAAGTTGAAGTATTTTTTATGATTAAATAAACTATTCTATTTACTTAACCTTTGACTTACTTTACTTCTTGAATAGTGAATCATCCAATTCATCTTTTTCAACGTTTTCGGAATAAGAATATCCTATCTTCAAATATATCTACATATGAAAAATTATGTTGAGTGAAAGTAAGATTTCATTACTGGTTATGAGATATAAAATCCTGTACAAAAATGTAATAATTGATAAATAAATAATAATGACGTAAAAAGTATAATATAAAATATACAATATAATATAAACATGCACCAGACCACAATATTGATTGACAGAATGTTGCGGTGAGGTAATTAAAGGTTTTAAGCTTTAACACTCGTAATTTTTTAACATATCTTCACAACGAAAATATGGGTACGTACCAAGATACACTTCTTCTACATGCCTATATATCGGAATTAATGTCTACTGTAACTTTATGTTACTTTCTCTTATTATGTTACTTTCTCTTATTATGTTACTTAAAACTTTACATATATACTTACCCGTATTTTCGATATAAAGACTATGGGCTAAAGTATAAGATCAGAGTCCATTTACTTAAAAATGGCTTATTAACTCCTCTCTTCAAAGTACCCAAGTTACATGTGGTAGGGACGCGGACACTGAGAAGGGTGTTCCTTCCTGAGCGGTTCAGATGTTGACTACATAAAACAACATAACTTAGCAATGTTGAACACTACTACGACGCAAGCCTGTTTGCTTACCACTAAAAGCAGACCCTTAAACTTGCGAACCACTTACCAAAGTGTATCAGACCCTTTGAGCTTTGACATTTTGTCCAATCTCAATTTCAGGTAGTCCGTCGAAGGCAAAAACAACATTAAAAAAACTCAGCGTTCTTAAAAAAGTATCGACAATTAACGATAATGAATATTCGCACTCAAAACTATATTGACCTTATCTTTGCCTATAAACCATCTACGATACAAAATTGTCGTCAAGCGCAATCCTATTTAGCATTAAAAAAACCTATTATTGTTAGCTACCAGTATTCTTGGCACCATTCCACGCGGACATGATTTATACCAATTTTTTTTTGTAAATAATTAGTTTAAGCTTTGCACTGTAAATAGGAATAATATTGTAAAATTTCGTAATAAATATTATTTGCCTTTAGAAAAAAAGCTATTACGTAAATTTGTAGATATTGTCATCCGAAGGACGAATATATTTGCATTTTACAGGACAATTTATATTTTCATTTAGCAGCGCTCCTTATACTCATCAACAAAGAAACAGGGGGATGATTGATTCATTAGGAGTATACTTGTCAAATGATTCGATTCAAATTGAATTGAAAATTTCCAACCTACCTTCAGTGTTCGGGTAATCAAAAGTGTAATAAAACAAGCGTTATCAAAATACTCAAAATTCAGATGCATCTTTGATTCTACCTATTTTTTTTTAGGCCATATATTTAGAAATATATGAATAAAGTATAAAAAGTTTTGGTCGTTGTGTTAAGGATGTATTCTTTTCTATCTGTAGTTAGGAAAAAAGAGTTATATTAGTGGGAAGTAAAGGAATTAAGGTCGGAGCTGTTAATTATCTCAGTGATACATATAGAACGTGCATCTTATTTCAGTACTCACGGGTTTAAAAAATCATTCGTGGTAATCGTGTGATCTACAAAAGAAATATATATATATTCCACAATAAGCTCCTCGAATGTTTGAAAATTTCAAGAGAGTGACTACAAAAGATGTCAATTGACATTTTAAAGCCGTGAAATAATAGTAGTACATAAGAAAAAGGAAGAAATCGCCTTTTAGCGATAAGAACGTCTTTGTACATATTTTCTGTATTTCAGTATTTATGCTTGTATCATTGTGTACAATAAAGAATATTATTACGAGTATTATAACTATAAGAATATACTTCGATGATTGATGTATTGCGATACAAATTTATTTCATATCGTGGTAGAATTGTGAACGTGAAAACAAATCTCAGCACCAGCCCATTCTTATCAACAGTCCTAGTCGTTAAGGGCTAAGTGAAAGTTAGGGACATTAGTTTAAGATACTAAAACGGCAAAAGTCGAACAGACGCTTTTGCGTTGATTTTAACAATATTGACACTTACAATATTAGGGTGAAAACAAAGAACCAAAAATAGAACTGCAAGAAATAGTTATTTTACTTAAACTACGAGTATCTTCAGAAGATGACGAAACCGAGCAAAATGTGTCGTCAACGTTTTATATAGCTACAATTAAGGTCTCCTATATTCATCTATACTCAGTGGGCATGCTAGGATCGATACAGTACAGGCAAAAAAAAATTTTGTTTCTCTGTCTGTCTACAGAGACTAAGATACATCTTAAAAACATCAGTAAACTGTAATTAGCTATAAGTTGTAATTTTGAAAAATAAAAATTAAATAAAAACAATTTCAATCCATCCCCCACTCATTTCCCTGTGTACACTAGAATAAGAATAAATAAGATATACAGCTAGTTTAGTTGGGAATCTACCCAGTGAATGAATGTGGATGAATGAAAGAAAGAACAAGTATTCGGAATGGAAGTGCGAGAGGCATAAAAGATAGAACTGGAGTCGATGCGTTATTTAATACAGTCTCTTTCCCATCATGTTAGAGGTCGATGATTTTATAATAATAATAAAAATAATAATAAAAAATAACCTCTCATTCATACACATATCATTTATGTATAATAAATTGAAAGAGTAAAAAAATACCACAGTAATATACATTTTAAGTAGATTAAAATTAAATTAAGATGTCAAAAATATTACGAAGTCAACTCATTAAACTCTTTTGCAAAAAAAACGGGCACTTAAGCAAAGAACTATTTTATACTTAGTTACTATTAGTTTGTTTGACAATTTTAGGTATTGTTATCCTCAGAATTTTATAAATTAATTAGGAAGGAATAGTTTTCATCAGTTTTATCATAACATTTTAATTAAATTATTAAGAAATAATTTTTAAGCTCAAAACACTATGATTGTACCTGCTCGCTAAATAAAAATGAAACGCGTTAATTTCTTTGTTTTTCTTGAATACATTAAAAGCAGATAAAAGTTTAGTATTGAGTGTGACCCCCTCTTGCTGAAATCACAGCTTGCATTCGTCTGGGCATGCTAGTGAGTATATCTTTTATGGTTTCTTGGGGAATACGTTCCCACTCCGCGGTAATCACATTCTTTAGCTCTCTGACGGTTTGCGGAGCCGGCTGCACTGATCTCACTCGTCGCTTCAGAACGTCCCAGACATGCTCTATGGGATTGAGGTCCGGACTTCTAGCTAGCCAGTCCAAACGACGAATTTCGACTTCTAGCATATACGCATCCACACCGCCAGACCGGTGGGCGCGAGCGTTGTCGTCCATAAAAATTGAGTTTTCGCCAAGAGCGGTTAAAGCGGGTTGTGCATAAGGAATTAGAACTTCCGTTTTGTATCGGTGTCCAGTCAGTGTACCGTTTTCGATGAAGACTAACTCCGTACGATCCATAGAATTTATTCCTGCCCAAAACATAACAGAGCCCCCTCCATAAGGTGTGATTTCTTCAAAACATGCCTCTGCAAAGCGTTCTCCTCGTCTACGTAGCACTCGCCGACGTCGGTCTTCACCATGCAGAGATATCCTGGCTTCATCGGAGAACAATACCCTATCCCAGTCTTCATGAGTCCATGACACACAATTTCGAGCGAAGCTAAGACTGGCAACTCGATGTCCACGGAGTAATTTAGGGCCGCGTGCCGGGCGATGACTGTGTATATTAGCAGCGAGAAGCCTCCTCCTGACCGTCCATAGACTAATTTGCACATTTCTTACTTCTTCGAGGGTGTTCACGAGGTCCACATAAGAAGATTTGCGATTTCTCAACGCTTGACTAACTAGAAAACGATCATCCCGTGGTTCGGTACATGTCTTTCTGCCAGAACCAGGCCTTCTCTTGACGGAACCGGTCTCTTGATAGCGCTGCCAGGTCCTTTGAACTGTCGACCGACTCACATTTAGCCTCTGAGCCACTAAGCATTGACTGCAACCTTCTTCAAGCAGCGCAATAATTTTGCTCGCTTTTATCACTTTATCTACCATTTTCGAGATTGCTAAACAGCAATAACAATACTTTTAAATGTCAAGGACACCAGATAATTTAATAAAAATTGACAAAAAGTTAATTAGAGTCGATATTAACTATAGGGAATTCGCGCCACAAAATGTAGTTAAAAGTTATTTTCTTTGAAAACCAGGCTCAGTCAAAAATGTGAATTTGGAATGTACTCATAAACATTATGGCACTTTTATAACTGGCCAGTAACATGTTCAAATGATTAAAACCTTTTTGGTATTTTATTTTTTTCAGCCAGGAAGAAAATCGAAACCGCCCGTTTTTTTTGCAAATGAGTGTAGTATAATTAATGATTTAAGATTCAAGTTAAATTACCTAAATAATAAATTTCAATTACTTCTACGAGTAATAATATTTTACATAGCCAGTGTCTCGCCAGTTTTTTTTTTTTAGAATTTGTCTTTGACACATTGTCGTGTGTGTATCTAGATTTAATTGTTGAAACAATACACAATTATTTATATTTAAATCGTACTTTCGTCGATCTTTTATCTACGTATTAAGTTTTACACCATATTTTCCATTCAAAATTGTCTTATCGGTTTAGTGGAACCAATCGTTATAAAATGATAAGAGGCTATCGAGCTAAATGTTTTTTGTATGATTATACTAATCTGTGGTGGAAATAAAAAGAAAAGTTAATAAATTTTAAGCATATTGTCATTTGTGACGTCAGAGTTAACGACATTGATTTAAATCGTATATATGTACTATGATAATAGTAAATTGCCCGCATCGAATATTCAGTACAAGACCTCATGACAAACGTCAATTACTCGGCTATATGCGGTTGTAGATTAATTAAACGATGGGTATTACGTATTGATTGATTGAATAAACATGTCTATACCTTATCGAACAAGAGTTTCAACTGTCTCTTTCACAATTTGTATTATACTTAGGTATGAAAGTGACAATAAATAATACCACAATTCAAATTCATTTTTCACCAGTCCGTAATTCGCGGCCTCACCCGCATTAATTGTCAGTTTGGTTAAAATTTACAGTTACTCTTCCGCTTCTCTGAGTCGCAATGAGACGTATTATAAGGCTTCAATTTTGTGAATACACAGGCAAAATATCAGCTTTAATACAATAATTCCATGGTAATAAAATTTTACCTGTAGCTACGTACTAATCCTGCATTTACTAATGAGTCGAGAACATTTATTCAAACTAGTATCCCATATTGATTTCTTACAGTCAAAAAATGATAATTTCTTTCCGTCTATCTAGAAGGGACATTATACGTTCCAAATCATGCAATAAATACACCAATCAACGACGCTTACCCACACACACTCCGAAAATTTGCAGTTTTAGCATGCGTACATTTTTATATTCATTGCCACCAAATTTTCCTTATCCGTACTGAGCAAGGACCCAGTGACCACGTTGATGACATTTATTTGTATACCCAAATCTCAGACCGTAATTGAAATTATGAGTTAAATTCCTTCCTTTTCACTCGGCTACCTTCCCGATCCTTGAAAGATTTGCCCTTTACGATGGGACCAGATGGGTTTGTGTGATAAGGATGTGATTTCGATGAATGAATAATGGGTATTAAAATCCGGCGACCCATATATTCAAGACGTGGGTATGAACAAGAGATTAGTGATATATTAATAACAAATATTATGGATACGGACTAGTGGCCTGATCGTTCAAAACCGTTCCTGTGGTTGCACAAATATTAGGTCATTCGTTTGGTAAGTGTCTGATGTAGTTGTATCAAAGTTTTTTTCTTAATGAATGAGCAAGTTTAAGTAAGTGATTGATGCTAAGCGGTGTGGTGCGATGCGATTCAATTCTATACGACTTGATGCGAAAAAACGAGACGTGAATTAACGCGGGAGCTTAGGACGGCTTGAAGGCCTAAAGACCGTCTTTCCATGTATTCGTAGCTTACGAAGAATAACTGATAAGAAACGTTCATTTGACGCAAAAAATCTAAATAAAAGAAAAGAAAAAAATCTTTCCGTCAGTAATTATTTCATTAAAAATTTATTCATCTAAATAAAAGAAAAGAAAAAAATCTTTCCGTCACTAATTATTTTATCAAAAATGTATTTTCTGACAACACCGATTTTTATTTTGTGATGACAAAAGTGTTCATTAATTATTTCGATATTTAAAACGAGATTATAACGCGCATTTTATGATGATTTTCATTAAAATTTGCTGAATAATGTTGACTCGTAACACTGACTATGAGACTGCATTATAAAATACAATAAACAATTTTAACATCAAACTAAGTAAGAAATTTTTATGTTTTTATTTTGATGTACCAGAGTAATCCGACGGATTATTACCTTTATTCATATTATTTACCTTAATTTACCTTAATTATATTATTGAGTTTTAGGGAATAGAAATAGAATATTTAAAAGTCGACGTGTATCGTGGATTCAAATTCGGACTAACACCGGGGAGTTTTCAAGTGCTTATAAAAAGTTCTATAAAAAAAGGAAACATTAATAAGAAAACATTTATGTCTTGAGAAAAGTTTCTAAGCATGTGCACATATCCGACGATGCGCAATGAAGCAGCGTGGCTGATTAATTTGCAATTCACCTTAACAGATGAAAAACATAACAGGCATTTATTAAATTACAGTACAAGTCTGCATAATATTAAACATTGAATCGATATCTATTTATAGAATGACAATAGCTTTGTCTACGTACAGACAGACGGTACTGAGAAACGCACACACGTACAGCGACCCACTGAACAGCGTTCAGCGCGGAATTTAAAGAGATTAATTAGTCGGCAAACAAATCGTCGTCTATCAAGACAGACACTTCAAAATGATCGGAGTCTAAATGTAGTCGTACTACGTAATGTAGTTTCGTACTACGAGCCGCTTCCTAGTTCTATTATAGGAGCTACGTCTGTCTGTAAATGTTCCCTGGCGCTGTATGGGATTACCGCTTAAATAGTTAGTACTGTCCGTACATTTATATACTGACATAGTAAATATTACGGTGCGTTATTACCTAATTTGCGCGATCGCGAGACATCGCTGTGCTATCGAATTTCAATACTAGCTGAGCCTCAATTAGTATTGAAATTCGACAACACAGCGATTTTTCGCGATCGCCTACGTTACGTAATAGTCCCACTGGTTTGTTTCCCACCCTGTTTCGGGGAGCACGTAAATGCGGTACCGGTTATTATTCGTCAATCCATAGTGAAGAAACCAACCTTTCTCCCATATGTATCTTGCTTAGATGTAGAATATCTACCTTTTGATTTAGTTCAGGAGTTTGTTTGTTTTAACATCCTTATCTCATATAGATATACGAGTACGATTAAGAAATAATGTTAGCGTTTGATAGTCTTTATAAAATCGTTATATCGAATGTACGGAAACTATAAAAAAAAGTAAATAAATAGTTTTTTTTTCCGAAAATATAATCACCACTCATTGGTCACGCTTTCAAAATAAAACGTGAGTGAAATTATTCGAGACATCTAATCAACAAATGAAACATCTCTTAATTATTAATTTTATTTAAAAACATGTTTGACATCTAAGTAATTACAAAAAGCTATATTTTTATAATTAATTTTGTAAAAAATGTACTCAGTATTCAGTCCACATAATATTATGTATTCAAGATGTTTTATCAATCAATTTCTTTTCGTAATATCGTTACGAAAATTTTTCATTAATACACACGTGAAGCGGCAAGCCAACTCATCATAAAACTCAACTTTTTTCATCATAAATAACGTATACCGATATATACCAGTATGCGATGTTAGTACATTCCACTCTGTAATTTTGAGTTACCTTATTTATAGAGAAAGTATAAGGATTTTAAAAATTAAAAGCATACGATTGCAAAAGTAACCATTAAAATCTTATGTATTAGGTGAAACTTACAACACACTACGCACACACACACACACACTACAACGCAAATTTTTTTTGGTAACTATACATCCACAGGCTTTATTTGCCCGTGCCTTTTTTACATTTTTAGGTAATCATTCTCTTTAATGCGTTAAGTACGCATACGCAAGTAGACAACGGAACTTAAACTTAGCTTAGGACGCGAGTCCTTACACTGACCACACAGTTATTTACTTATGTAATATAAACATATATTAATGTTTTTTTTTTGTTTTTTTTTAATCTGTATCTTGTCTGTATCTTGTGTTAGTGTTAAGTAAAAAAATAGACCCATTTTATATCTAGGTACTTGTTGGGAGGTATAGTGTTGATACAATATCAGGATAACGGGTATTAATAAAATTTTGCAACAACAAACTATTGTTGTTACAAACTATTATATAAGTTATACTTACAATTATTCTTTTTTTTTTATAACCACCACAACACGTTGGTCCAACTTTTTTTGACAAAATTTCTGTCATTTTCTGCATCACTGTCCAGTTTCCAAAATACACCTATAAATAGTTTTGGGTTCGAATATCAAATTTATCAATCATAAGTATATCTAAAAATTTATTAATAAAGACTTTAAAGCAAGGAATTCCTTTTAAATTAATAAAGACCTATAGTTGAACATAAATTATCAAACGATATCTGGGAAACTTTTTACCAACTAAAGATATTATTCTAAATACGCATATGCCTTTAATAAGTAAAATAATATAATTATACAATAGTGATATCTTAGAGCGGGTGGTTATTAGTTAAATTAGCTTTACTGGGTATACTTTTAAATTGAAAGAAACGATACGTCCAGCTTAAAACATTTTTTTTTTCTATTTATCATACGAAGGTCCACTGTGACAATACGCAACTCTCGTCGTTGCGGTCGACGAATTCAACCGACTTAACACACGTCACTCCACACGACAAAGGGTAATATTATTAGAACTTGGCAAGCCGCTGACTAGTAGATAATTTATTATCGAACTGCTACCGAACGTCGTGTGTACTGCATTTATGTTAATGCAATCACACCATTTAATTTGACCGCAATTAGTATATTGGTGTTGAGACACTATTTGTCTACGTCTAGTACGAGCTGATTGCGGCTTGTAGTCTAAAAGCGTTTATGATTATTCGGATGAATATGTTTTGTATTACATGGAATGATTGATTAGCACAAGCTCTTCCTCACATGTATTAATAAGTATTATAATTGAGGGTGATTTATAATATATATAGGGCAAAACAAATTTATAATGAATAATACATACTTTTACATATCCATATGACAAATTCAGCGTTGTCGCTCAATAATAATGTTCAAAAATTACATTATTTTAGCATATGTATATGAACATACCTGTAGGATAATATCTAAATTTTTTAATCGAATTTAAATGTATTATCTTACCATAATAATATATTTACGCAATTTATAGAGAGTTCAAAAACAGGATAGTACAAAGAATAACGAGTAAGAAACCAATCAGTCATATTAAGAGGTCACGTAAACAAGCGACACTTGACAACAATTTGAAATGTAAAGCTTTTTAATTTTTATTTTTTTTATTTTTTTGTATAAAAAGCGTAAACTCAGTATCACGAGTTCCAGTTATGTGTAAGTTAATCTGCAAACAACGGGATAAACACGAGAAGACAAACAGCGACAGCAAATAGAACCTTTTAGAAAAAACAGTACGTACTGTCCGTTTGTTTTTAAACTTGTGCCTTGTTTGATTATAACAGGAAAAAAAAAGATCACTGTTTAACTTCTCTACAGATTGTTATAATTGTGTGAGCACGCTTTGATATTTACACTTTAAACTGCATTTGAACTCGCTCTGCTTTTGAGGAAATAAAACTAAAACGTCCAACTATTTTATTAACAGTCTTTGACAACTTTTGTGTAACGATTTTTTTTTTTTAGGGAAAATGTAAGGTTTATTGAATTTATTTCATGTTGTTAGTCTTCTTTCATTTGTAATAACACTAATGATGTAAAGTTAAATTAAGAATTTGCTTCTTTGTTTGAACGCGCTAAAATCTAAATCTGTAGATTTACACTTAATTTAACCGTCGTTTTTTCATTCGATAAATATGTTACGGAATGTTAATAGGCAATATTTTATAATTTATAATATTAATAAAACATCACTATACAACTCACAGGTGCAGCAATTATATAACCGGGCTTATTAACGCGGTTAAATTTAAGATGGAAGAATAATAATTATATCTAACTAGAATATAATTTTTACAAACTCGATCGAAATAAAACTAGAAATCTGAAAGGTGTTATGCATTGAAGTAGCATCGCAATCGCTATTGTAACTATTTACGTGATGACAAATTTATAATACTTTTTTTTAGCAAAATGATAGCGTTGAAATAAAACATCTTAGGCCTGTATGTATCGGAAATTTTTTCAGATGTGGTACATTATATTGTACTAGCTGTCATCCGCGTTAATTTGAGAGGAAAACGTACTTAAATATTTTTAAACAATTACCCTAAGTGTACGTAACCATCTCGTTGGTCGAGTGGTCACAAGCTTTACTGCGGAGCAAGGGGTCTCAGGTTTGATTCCTGGGCCGTTCAACGTATTATTAAGTTTTATTTATTTTTCGAAACTTCTCAGTAAAAGATTGATGTTATATTTACTTTAAAAGTGGAACTTTAGTTAAAAAATGTCTCGAGAAGAGAAATAATAAAGGACGCAACGGAAGCTCACAAAAAAGATTATTTTTTCCCGTTTTTGTAACATTTCTTATTATTGCTCAGCTCCTATTGATCATAGCGTGGCGTTATATAGCCTTCCTCAGTAAATGGGCTATTCACCGCAAAAATATTTTTTCATTTCGAACCTGAGATTAGCGCATTCAAACCAACAAACAAACAAACTCTTTAGGTTTATAATACTATAGTATAGATTTAAATATTAACAGTTAGTAATTATCTAAAACTGAATTAGGATATACCTCATCATTGCATCTATGTTACCATACGTGTACACTAAATTAAGCACAATATTAATCAAAATCGTGGAAGAAAATCATGGAAGAGGCCAAGGCCCACAAAGGGTTGTAGCGCCACTAGAAGAAGAATTAATCAAAAGCACATTAATTAACCTTTAATTTACACAATCTCGTTAACATCGTACGAACTGAACGTCAATACCACAAGTAAATCTGCGGTATAAATTTGACATCATATATCCTCATCCTAGGTAAATTAACGTTAGTTTTTACGCAACTATCGACCATAATACTTTCGTAATAAGACTCCCAATAAACCTTGATAGCACCTCCGTCTTGCTACAAATTAATTGCATCTAATGATACACATGAAGCTCTCTTCGCGAGAGCGTATATTAGAATCAACGTAATTTCTATTTTATATATTACAATATAAGAACTATATTCGTTTTATTTCTTATTTCAATATACAAAAATTTCTTAGAAATAATTAAAATTTTAACCTCGAATGTATATACTTTATTTTTTGGTCAATAGAATTAAAGTAGTAATTTTCTCAGCTAAGCCCGACCCAATTAGTCTTCGTATAATACGATATCTGTACTGAAATAAAATTATAATTGTATTATTATTTAGGAATTATTGTATTTATATAAATTTCTTAAATTTATTTCCGTTCCTAGTACCTGTAACACAAGATCTTACGAGCTTAGCACGGGACTAGGTTAACGTGGTGTGATTGTTGGTTAATATTTATTTATTTATTTATTTATTTATTATTTTATCAACTATACAACATTAATTTATGTTTATGAGAGGCTAGCAAGAATATTAACAATACCTAATGACATTTAATCAGTCGCCGACAAACCAGTTCAAACCGGTCTATGAAAAATATTCATTTCCTATTGCTAAAATCCATAGGTTTCGATGAAAAATTGTTCTTTTGTTGTGTGTTCGTTGTAAGATATGTTCATATCCGGACAAGAGTAGGGCACGGTGACAAATTGAAACATGGAGTTTTTCTGTCCACTCGATTACAGCACTCTCATTCATCTACATACGAAGCTTTAGTATCACTTCATTATAATACGTATTTGTTACCTATACTATAATATTATAAAGCTGAAGAGTTTGTTTGTCTGTTTGTTTGTTTGTTTGAACGCGCTAATCTCAGGAACTACTGGTTCGAATTGAAAAATTCTTTTTATGTTTAATAGCCCTTTTACCGAGGAAGGCTATATAATATCACGCTATGGCCGATATGGGCTGAGCAATAATAAGAAATGTTACAAAAACGGAAAAAAAAATATCTTTTTTGAGAGCCTCCGTCGCTTCTTTATTATTAGTCTTCTCGAGACATTTTTTAACAATAGTTCCACTTTTAAAGTAAATATAAGATCACTCTTTTACTAAGAATTTTCGAATAATAAAAAAAAAAAAATCAATAATACGTTGAACGACCCAGGAATCAAACCTGAGACCCCTTGCTCGACAGAAACGCTTGGGACCACTCGACCAACGAGGCGGGTACCTACTCTTAGAGTAATTGTTTAAAAATAATAAAACAATTAATAAAAGTTTTTAACTTTAAATATTAAAAGATCATTATCTATTGGGCGATTTAATTAATTACAGTTCGGACGCTGTAAGAATACGTTTCTGACACATGGCAGGCAGTCGATGGATATAACTGTAAATGTCGCATGATATATGAAATAGTATACTACGTTACTAGGGAGGGCAGTGATACATTGCAACCCGGATCTTTGTTCCGAATAAAAATCCGAGGTTGCAACGTATAACTTCTCTCCCGTATAAATTTTTTTATAACGCAAGGATTGACACACTTCACTCACTTCCCTCCCTAGTAACGTAATATACTATTTTATTAATTAAATATAATGAACTGCTGGGCAAAGGCCTCTTCTCTTCTACACTACGCTGCTCCAATACAGGTAGCGGATAATTTCTCGACCATGAAATACAATAGCTATCAGGTTTGATAGGTAACAAACGAGAACAACAACGGTTGATTAATACACATTATATAATTATGTAGAAAATATTTTAAAAGAGTAACTACCGAGTTTCTTAAGTACTCTTCTCAGTCAGTCATCTATTAGTTGGTGCTTTCTTCAATTAACGTAGCTGTAATAATTACTTGTCATGTGTTTGTCAAGAAATTACGATTCGGAAATAATTAAAAACTTCTTTGAGTTACCTATATTTTGAATTTGAATTTTCATACCTGAAACAAAACAAAAAGTTATTATTAAAACAAGAAAGAAAAAACTCTTAACAATAGAAATATGAAAAGTAATTTTTTTATGTTTAATACCTAAAACGTAGAGAAATTTAAAGCTTGTTTTACTAGGGAAAATGTTACATAATTTTTTAACTTGTTAGTAAAAAAAAATACATTTTGCATAAACGGAAATTCGCAGTCACAATCACATAAACCTAGTCGTATAATTGTAACAGTAAACCACGGATGAGTGACGGACTGATGAGGCGCCATCTGTGGACGCTAATTGGGTGTCCGCGGACTTTAATGCGTCTGCTTTGAGCGTTGCCTTGTTACGGATTCGTGAAATTTGAGTGGTGTTGCAATTATACTGATTTTGTAAAACGTTTTGTTGTGAAAATCACAGAGAGAATCGATTTAAAAGAAAATGTACAAATGCGTATGTAAACGATTTAACTACTTTATTATTTTTACATAATAATTTATATGTTATAACAAAATTAATAAGGTAAAAAAACAATTAAAAATTCTATTAGAATCATTTTCGACTTCTATGCGGACGAAATCGCGGGCTAAAAGCTAGTAAAAATATAAAAACTATTTAACAAATTACAGTAAATATTAATTATTTGATTAACTAATTAATTAAGACACACAGTGACAATATTGGAGGAGCACTTAACTGTATTGCGTTTGAATTGTCGTTCGTCTTACACTAATGATAACAATAGAAGTTTTGAAGCGTACAGATTTATCCAGTTAATGATGAGCTAATAGTTCTTTTTCATTGTTGCATGGATTTTATTCTGTATATCTTAATAGGATGAGCGAAGCCAATCTTTTATTAAGACACTTCGATTTATTTCTGTCTGTACTTAAATATATTTAATACTGTTTAATTTTAATTGTTAATTTTATCGGTAAAACCCGGGCTGGTTTGAAAATTTTGTTCCGATCCACGTGCGTACTGTGCAATTACAGTTCTGACTTTGATAAAATTCTAAGCAAATTTTCATTGAGCAAATATACTATTATATCAGTTTAGGCATTAAAATAGAATTATTAAAGGCCTCACATTCAGTGAAAAGATAAATTTCTGTGTCCAAAAACATGTACACCACACACACACACACACACACACACACACACACACACACACACACACACACACACACACACACACACACACACACACACACACACACACACACACAAACACACACAAACACACACACAAACACAAACACACACACAAACACACACACACACACACACACACACACACACACACACACACACACAAACACACACACACACACACACACAAACGCCTAGATCACGAACACTTAAATATCTGTATGGTTCAAACAACAATTTATCATAAGCAGGGGTCGAACTCGCAAGCGCCAACACATAAACCAAAAAAAAAAGAAAAAAAATCAATACATAAAAAAAAACGCACGAAGCGAAATAATTAAAAGCTCGTAACATCAATAATTACTCTATATACGAACAAACAAAAGCTTTATAAGGCTTTTAATCAGAGGTTGTAATCAATGAACGGGTATAAATTAATCACTATAGACATTGACAGACAACATTCAATTTATGAAATGCCGTGATCGAAATTAATAATTCGAAATGTGTAAACGGGACGTTCTTAATTAAAATTTATTAATGTATACAACGCGTCCCTCGCGATTTGATCTCCGATGTTTTTACATTACTTGTCAGATTCATTCATATTTTATTACAATAACAAGGTGTTACTATTATTGTATAAATGAATATATTTTTTACTTATCAGCTTTAATTAATTAAACTGAAATAGCTTTTAAACGTCCGACTTCTGGGCGAAGCCTCCTTGTACATATTAGGAGAAAATTTATAGCGGATTAATCCGCTACGCTGTTCTAGTACAGGATGACGGATAACTTTCTTACTAAGAGTAACGATCTCTATCCGGTGTCTATGATAACAACTGGGACCGACGACCTTACGTACTACCCGAGGGACGACTGGGAGACCTATAAAGACATACCTAAACCAATATTTCGACAAATGTAAACATCTGTGCCGAGCGTAAATCGAAATCGCGTTCGTTCGGCGTTAAGGCAACTTATCGCACCACTGTACCGGAACGTTGTATTAAATATAATAAGCACTTTACATTCAACGGCTTTCAGTAGGATAAGAATTCTGTTTCGCGGGTCCAGAAACACAAAATAAACACACAAACGCCATAACATACATCTGTATGGACTGATATATTTTATTAAAATTTCTTTATCAGTGTATAGGTGCTTATAAATCTGTTACGACCGTGTGTATGTGGAACATTTTTTAAAAATCTATTGTTGAGAAATATTGACATCCAAGTCAAACAAAGACGCACGAATACTATTGTTGTTCTTACTGTAGTATCTGCAACATCCAATTAGAGTTTCGATGAGTTCGCATTCAGAGATGAAACTATATTTACTGGTTTATGAAATAGAAATTAATTTTAAAATATTAGATTTGTCTTTCAAGCTTTGTATTTAATTAAAATAAAAGTCGAAATTGTTGAAAAAGTTTAGTGTATAAATTGTCTACAAAAATTCAAAAATAAACAATGTCAAAGAATATATATTTATGTACTCCTATAAACTCATGGTTATCAATATAAATTGGGTATATATCTCTACATACCTACCCTCTCCCTACATCCATACAATATTGTAAATCGATCGTAGATTAGTCTCCGAGTGGCGTTTGATCAGTAGTAGGGGCAAAGCCTACAGCTACGAAGATCTTTACTCAAGACGTGTTTCAATAAATACTCAGTCACTTTTGTAGACGAGGTGAACAGATAATGAGATCGTAACTCATTACATATATTGCTAAACGAGTAAAACCACCGCATATTCGTATATTTGTTACTAATTTAGTTTTTTTTGTTTACCTAATCAATACTTAGCATATATCTGTTGTTATAAATTTTTGAAATAATGAATATAATAATAAATAATGAATTTCCTTCATAGAAGAAAAGGCTTTTCTCACCAGTAAGACGTTTACAGTTCGTTAGATAACTGTTGCAAATTTTCATAAGCTAAATTAACTTTTGTAAGTTCGTTTTGTATAAATCTTTACTATTTAGTATCCTGGAATTAATTTAACTTTGCGATATGCAAATTCTCGTAAGTGACGATTATGAACTTGCTTTAACTTGATTTCCTAAAACTTATTTTAATGAGAAGACTTGTTAATGGATATAAGCTTAATGAGAAAACTTTTCATCTCGAAACTTTTTTTTCTTTTTTTTTTAATTTTTATTAAACTATATCATATGAAATAAACTTAAAGCATTAACTAAACTATGAACACATCTACTTCATTTAATTAAAAGTCTAAAAACGGATTTTATCGCGTTTATTTCTAATTTCAGTTTAACAATATTTTATTTTAAATTATTTACCGACGTTTTGGACCTTTTACAGCGTCCATGATCTCGGGGGACTGTATTTTCTTCATTAGCTACTTTAGTCTACTCTAGGAAGGCCTCCTCCAGGGCAAGGATCTTACTATGGTGGTTTTTTATAGAATACGTGGATCCACATCCTGACACAATCATGGATTCAATCAACATCTGGCACCTTTATCATTCTATAAATAATGATCAATTAATAAAGTCTTCTAAGAGATTTCTTATACACTTGTCCCCTGAGGTATTTTTAATTTAAAAAAAAATCTGCATATAAAACAGAATACAAGACTTCTAAAGATAATCATATGGAAACTTCGAAATAGCGCTTGAGACAGATCGATCTGTGTCAATAACTTAAATATCACAAGTAAATATAATACAGTCTACTTAGGTACTTTAGTCTAAAGTTTCAACGACACGAGATACGGGTAAATTTATATATCTACATATAAACCACGCGATGTATTATATTTATTATTTTAATGGTTTCTCTTCAACCTTTGATTCAGAGAGTAGTACAATATAGACTTTGATCATCATCACTCTCAATAAACAGCCTTTGTATCGAAATTTTTTTTCTTTTTTTAATTCCCGATTAGAGCGTGATATAATAAGACATAATAGTTTAGTCTCACGATATACCAGCGTAAGTTCCTATCTTTTTAGAATTTGGATATTAAAAGTAGCCTACATGTTGTTCAGCTATTTAAATACTAAGTTTCATCGAGAGATGTTCAGCCGTTCTGGCGTAAATAAGTATCAAAAATCCGTCCAAACTTTCGCACTTATATATATATATATATATATATATATATATATATATATATATATATATATATATATATATATATAATTTTTTTTATTAAAGAGAAAATACACTTAATTTATTTAAGTTTTCTACCAAACTGTTGGCCAGTTTGTCGGTAGTACATATAAGATTTTATTATAAGATTACATTAGAATAATATAGAAAAAAATGTGTGTATTGAAACATAAACTCTCATGTAAATTCCGTACCATACCGTTTCACTCTGGTATGTGCACGGCGTTCTGACGTCACGTACGTTCAGTTCCACAAGTACATTTGCTTAATTGACATATTGTTGCTGCGGAATACATTCAGGTTACGGCCTCGCAAATAGTAAAGAATTGTTTCTGTTAAATAAAAAATCTTTGTACACGATTATTGTTCGTGATATCGTTGGATAACTTCTTTATTTCTGGGAATTTTATAAAGTGGAAATATTTTAAAGTTTCTTTATTTTACAAACGATAAACTCTAGAAGTACTGAACCGTCTTTAATAAGAAATTATTAACCAGGCGATCAAGAAACTTATAAGTACGCTATAACTCATAATAGTTGAACGAAAAGTGAAAAAGATTTCTAGCAGAGAGAAATATGGGTCATATTCATCATGTATAAATGTTAAATAAGCGTACACAGCAAGTATATAGGTATAGCTACGAGTACTTGGCTCATAAGATTGTAAGTGTGCTTTTCAAATAAATAAATAAGATTTGAGCTAAGTGAAATAGCTATGCATAATACATGCGCTCTTGTATAGTGATGCAAGATGTCGCCTTAAAGTTGACGGATGCGGATTCGATACCCTCCCGAAGGAGGTATTTACATTTATAAAAATATTTGTTTCCCCCCGTTTTGTTGTGTTGTTTTGTTATCATCCCGTCGAGCCTCGTAGAGCATGTAAAGCCGTCTCCGTTGTTATCAAAGACACCTGATGGCAATGCTAATTCAAGGTAGATAAATTATTCGCCAACCCACAGTAGAGCAGCTAAGGATAAAGTTCCCACTCCTTTTCTATATGGGGAGGAGACCTTGCAGTTCAGTGGGGTATACAAATGCCTTTTACATATATGTGTATCTATTACAATAAAAACTTGCAATAACCGAAAAATGTCACATCAAAAATTGCCTAGCATCGTGATATTTGCATTAATAATAGCGTACGCAATGAAAATAATACCTTAATATCATCCCTTCTGAATTATTTATAAGCCTATGTAAGCATATACATATGTATGTCACAGTAAACATGGCGACTGTTATGCGAAACAAAGTACACACGATGAGGCGACGCCTATCATATTTCAACGGAGGGTGTTGTGATGACAGTCGACAGCGAAACGTGGTTAATTAACGTCATTGTATAGTTTAATTAGTGTTATTATTATGAGCCACAGCGGCCAAATTTTGTATGCCGTTGGTATTTTTTAACTGTCCCCCCGAGACCCATTTTCCGGATAATAATTACATCATACGTCACTCATAAAACAAGGTATTTGTATCCTCTTTTGTAAATTCCCGCGTACTAGCCAGGTTCCTCATCACTCATTCAGAGACATTCACGGTCGCTGAGTCAAAAGGTGGGACGGGATTCTGCACGGTGCTTTCAGGTGCTCAGGGCATGGTTGCTTTGGTAAGTGCTTACGCTTGATGACAAGAAATAAGATTGACCCCTGCCTGCCACGAGTGTGACACATCAATCCACACGGCGCGTCACATCCTAGTGGAACACTCCGCTTAGTGGCTTCAGCTTCAAGCCCTAGTGGCGGTGTCAGGTGGAGATCTTTTGCCGCAATGTGATTTGCGCTTTTCTTGGCAATGAGAGATTCTGGTTGGCTATTGTCTCCTTTTACAAGAGCGTGGTGTCGCAAATAAATAAGTAGATGCATTTCCCAACATGAAAAAAGTTGGATGCGAAAGGAAACACATGGATCAAAAACAATAGTCGTCATTTTAAATATCGACTAACACCGCTCATTCTTCAAGTGTTAAATTATTAATATAATATGTCTCTTTATTTGCGGTGAATATCTTAAAAATTACAGAACAACTCTATTAATATACCATTACTGTAAGAGAAATACAGAATTTTTTACAATTTGGTTTTTATTCATTACAAAATTTCATCTTTTAACTTTCGCCAAAATAAAATCTGTCCAGATTGAAATAATGAAATCACCGAGTGACTTTTCTATTTAAAGAAAGGCATAACCAATTAAATGTGTTATGGAAATTCAAAAGAATAAAAGGAACTCTTGGTGTCGAAATGCAAATTTCATCGCAAGATTACATTTCCGTTGACTAGAAATGTCTCGAATCAAATTAAATCTAGACGTCAGATGCAGCTACGAGACGCATCTGCTTAATTAAGGTAACGTAGTCACATAATGTAATATTATAAATGCCACGTATGGCGTACAGTCGATTGAGAAATTTATTAAAATTCTATACGACAAACTTTATACTCTCCGAGCCGGTGAAAAATGAAGGAGAAATTAATAAGAAAGATTTTTGACTATCCAAAAGTACTTATAAAAAGATAATTTCAATAAGCATATTTTGTATATCCGCACGTGTATGTGCCTGTGTATATATACCAAATGCTGTTCAATTTAAATTTAATGTATTTGTTATTTTTATAAATGTTACACAGACCATCCTAGATTCTATGTAAAGATAACCTAAAACAAATTTCCTGTCGAGAAAAAACTCAATAACCATCGAGATGATCAACAAGATTTAAAATATCTATTGAAAAATATTATTGTACGAAATGAAAGTGTAAAAAGTACTTTAACATTTAATTATTTTGTTCAAAATAATTTGACGCCGAATGTACGCTAACGTTATTATTATCATGCGGCCGTCGCAATTCAATTTTTCATGACGAGGTACTATGAATATTTAGTACAGTCGCGAAAACTTTACAGAGGCTCGATATAAAACTATATTAGTTTTTATCAGTTTTTTTTTTTATATATAAATTTGAGTGCGTTTTGTTTCAGTCTTGTCTAATGGTAAACAACGATGAAGTCTAAGGTGGAGCACGCAAACTCAAATAATGCCTATTCACTCTTGCCTTAAAAATCACCAATTTACCCGATTTAGGTATTGATTCTTATAAAAATATATAAATTTGAATGACTATGTATACCATACACAATTACACAAACATAAGAATAATACTTAGAATTTTATGCGCAAGTCAAAGAAATAATATAACGTGGAGATTTCCCAGCATAAACAAAATGGTGGTGCGTTTTCATGAACGAATAGAGCGCAGCGACGGCGCGTTTATATGGATTATCTATAGCGCGCAAAATTCAAAATGTATCGGTGTATCAGCAAATTAATATCGCCGATTCCGATATATCGGAAAACTCGCAATATCGTCGATATATCGGTATCGGTATCGTATCGGCCGAAGAGCGTATCGATGCATCCCTAATACATATATATTTATATTTAGTAGAAACTATACTAATTACCTTATATTACTCTGGATGATGGACTCTAAGGGTAACAAAGTATCAACTATATTAATAGCTCCTGACTTGAATCAAAAAAACCAAAACACATAAATGCCAAGTCTACCTTTTCCCTAATTTTTTTTTTTTTTTTTTTTTTATGACAAATAGACAGGCATTTGACCGCTTTCTCACCTGATGTTAAGTGACGATGCGGCCGAAGGTGGAGCATGCCTGTCTAATAACAGTCTATTCACTCTGGCCTTGAAGGCACCCAGGTTGTATCGTTCGGGAAAGACAGACGCGGGCAACGAGTTCCATTCCCTAGCCGTGCGCATCAAGAAAGTAGTGCCGAAGCGTTTTGTGCGCGTAGGTGGCATATCAATGACATAAGGATGGAAAGATCGACCGCGCCTAGTGTCCCGATGGCGGAAGGTTGTTGGGGGAATTAGATCGTGCAGTACCTTCGCACACTCACCAAAATATATTCTGTAGAACACCGACAGACGAGCTACCCTACGCCGATGATCGAGATTCTGCAACTTGGTGTCTGTCAGAGTAGGGTCACCTATGAGTCTCTTAGCTCGTTTTTCCACCGAGTCCAAAGTTGACAGTTGGTATTTGGCGGATCCATCCCAAAGTTGGCAGCAATACTCCATACAAGATCGAACTTGTGCTTGATATAGTTGAAGCAGCTGTTCTGGAGTGAAGTATCGCCTGACCTTAGAGAGAATACCTAGTTTTTTTGCTGCAGTTTTTGCTTTGGACTCGATGTTCTGTCCAAAGTTCAAATTGGACGATAGCTCTACACCGAGGAGCTGAAGGGAGTCGGTAATTTCTACAGAAACATTTCGGAAAGTCGGAGCCAGGTGTAAAGGGCTCCGTTTAGAGGAGAACACACACGCCTGTGTTTTTGTAGCGTTGAACGTGACCAAATTGGCATCGCCCCATTCGGAGACTGCCTGGAGGGCGACGTTCAAGCGGCTGACCATATCCTCTCGACAAGACTGGATAACATCCTTACTAGCCCTTGCACTCGAAAAGTATCTGTCCGTCACTGTGCTGTCGTCAGCATACCCAAAGGTACCGGGGACGAGCAGATCATTAATATGCAGCAGGAAGAGGGTAGCGGACAAGACTGATCCCTGAGGAACACCGGCGTCGATAGCCTTTTGGTCCGACGAGTACCCGTCAAGGACAACTCGAATTGAACGTTCGTTCAGGAAGTCAGAAATCCAAGCGCAAAGGCCAGGTGGAATACCATATGAAGGAAGCTTGCTTATGAGGCTTGCGTGCCAAACTCTGTCAAAGGCCTTCGAGATATCGAGAGACACGGCAAGACTTCGGCACTTTGCCAGTCTTAAGTGACAGGCGCTACAGGCGTGTAAGAGGTGGAGACAACTCAGGGGCACATGTACGCAGGACTATCGCTGGTATACCATCAGGTCCGCTGGCCTTGTTCACGTCTAGAGTTTGCAGGATTTTAAGGATCTCTTTTTGACGTATGCGTACTTCAGCCATAAAGCAGTCAGCACGAGTTGAGATTGGTGGAGCTTTTCCTCCAACATCCAGACGCGAGTTCTCAGCAAAAAGAGATGCAAACAAATCCGCTTTCTCTTTTGCAGAATGGGCCAGTGATCCATCAGTCCTCAGCAATGGTGGAAGTGACGGCCGACAATAGTTAGTTTCAGCGGCTTTAGCCAGGGACCAAAACGCTTTGCTCCCAGAAGGATAAGAAGCTAGTTTGGCCCCAATGTGGCTGATATGGTTGAATCTAGCCCTGCGTAACGTCATTTTACATGACTTGGCGGCTTGGTTAAAAGCTTTCTTCAAATTCCGAGAATTCGGAGACTTGCGCGCTCGAGCTTCAGCCCATGCAGTGTATGCCGTCCGTTTTTTGGCTTCTGCACGATAGCAGTCCGCATCAAACCATGGGCGAGCTTTTCCATTCGACGCTACGTCAGAGTATGGTATAAAATATTCCATACCCTGGTGTATAACCGCGGTAATGGCTTCAGCGCAGCTCGACGGATCATCAGAAGAAAAGCATATTTCTCGCCAAAGATAGGACGAGAAAAAGTGACGCATCTCATCCCAATCTGCTGCCTTGTATCGCCACACCCGTCTTAAGCCACATGGGGCTTCTTCGGATGGGGAACAAACGGATATAGATTTTACCAGACAGTGGTCAGAAGTACCCAGTGGTGCAGAAACTGTTATTGAGTGACTGTCTGGATTTCATACCTATTTCATACAGAAATCATCACACAAAGCCTAAAAATAGATCAACGGTAATAACCGATAAACAAAGGAATTCTATCAAAGACGAAATGAGTCTAGTCGGTCTCGACTCGACTGCAATTTCGAATGCCACTGCCAGTCGACTGGACATTAATTAATCAAACACTGCAACGTCAAACTCTGAGCTTTGATGGGCACGGTGCTCATTGCAGTGATCTCATGATTGGTACGACTTTAGAGAGTAAGCCAACCATGGACTAACAAGACCACTTGTATTGTCTATGATATGGAGACAAAAAATATATACAAATAAAAAAAAAAAATATGAAAAGTTCGATTCTATTTCTTTTCTATCAAAATATTTTAATTATTTCAATTTAATTTTTATGAGGTTCGATTGGAACGTGAAATAGAAAAATCGGTCTAAGTTGAGTCGGACTTTTCAACGCTACATATGTATTCATATGGTCATACCAAAACGATAAAAAAAACACGTTTCTTGTATTGCCATACATAATTACCCCATTTCATTTTTAACCTTTTATTCTGATTTTTATTATTTTTCGTTATAGATGCAAATAAAATAGAGTAAAAAATAGAAACATCAGCTATTACTTGTTTTTTACATTTTTATTAAGCCTCATAAATATATAATTATATGTACATAAAATTTAATAAAAAACCACATATACATTAAATTAAACAAAAAACTACCATCGACATCTATTAAGGAGTGAATCCTTATCGTTGCATGTTAACAAAACAATACACATTACTTATTACTATTCAAATATACATACATACAACCATCACCACCACCACATTATGCGTTGGATTTTCGCTTCGATTATGGGTTTCGCCAATACCCGCTACGCTTGGCAGGTGGATTGGTGAGCGCAGTGTGTTATGGCAGGATATGGTGACGCTGCTGCCCATCACCATCCTGGTTTGTGTACAGTTGTTCATACCGTACGTACTATGGCCTTAGTCACCATTTACGACACCTTGGCGAAAAAAAGGTCGGGACTATTCTTTTCTTCCGATCACTGCACGGCACGCCTACATACGTACATAGCTAAATCCAATTACCATTTATTTTGCTTCGTTATCGTCGGATAAAAAATCTCAAAAAAGTTTATAACATATTCGAAAAAGAAAAAAAAATACAATATCAAAACAAATAATTTGCCTTTAAAAAGTAGCGTTTTCAGTTACGAAACAAAATGAAATTTATGTTTAAATAAACCTCAATGTACACTGGATGTTAGAGAGAGCTAAAAATAAGTGCCAAAAAAAAAAAACACAATTGAACCAATAAATCTTGTTTAGGATGTTTCGTCCGTAGATTTAAATATATTGTCTGCTGAACTGAAAAGTTGGACGCTGGAAAAAATTTGATGTTAAAGTTAGGGTAACCATTTTTCAAAATAAATAGGTACCGGTTCGTTTACGAAATTTCAAATTTTTAACACCTGTTTTTATTTGACGTTATAAAGTCTTATAAATCGATGAACGCCGGCTGTACGCATGAGAAAACATGACTCATTGTCACGTTCTGCAAGTGACGGATCTCTCTCTCTTCCACTCCACCGGCAGATGCGTCCGAGTAAAAGAGAAAACATATTTAAATTAACGAGTGAAAATAAATTGTAATTTTCGAAAAAAAATGTAATTTTCAATTAACTCCTTTGTATTACAAAATAATGATAATTCAGTGTAATTCAATTCATAAAAATATGCAATTTTTCATTAATGTTTTCTTATCACGTTATCACGTAAAATTATCGTCCGTAAACCGACTTTACATACAACCAATTTATTTTTATTTTTTATAAATAAAAAATAAAAAAGGTGTGATTTTAAAACAATACGATTCAAATTTCAATAGTTCTGCAGTTATTTTAATAATTTTAATATATCGAATTGTTTTTAATTTCGAGTTAGAATATACGCAATCGCTAATTTCATGACATTTCCATTAAAGTTGCTCTGTAATATCTCCATATCTATTATTTATGTAAGTATAACTGAAATAAATGTATTATTTAAACGCTCTAATCATAGAGAACTATCAGATAAAATAAAATATTATCCCTTGACAAATATACATATTATGATAGAACAAAGAATACCATAAAAAAGAAGTAGAGATTAAAGTCATGTCTAAAATAATATGTGTTATACCACAATGCATATAATATCATAATGATGAGATAATATAATCCATTACTGGTCACGATTTCACCATTTTCAAGCATTTAAGCACTAATATCCAATGTTCCTTTAATATCGTTGTTACACTAACGATAAAGTTTTGACACCTGTTTTGTTGTCATTTGTGAAGTTTTTGATTTATGCGCGCGCCCTGAACACAAAGCGTTAGCTGGTTGACAGTCTCCTTTGAAATAATGGAAGTTATGTAATTTCTTTTATACTTTATAGTTGAGTAAATTAGATGTATTATTATTTTACAAGAGAAATGTAATCACATGTCACTGACATGTGACAAATTATGTATAAATGAACTCTCTTAACATGAATCAGTGGAATTTTTATTATTTACGTTAGTGAATCTGTAATCACCACATATCAATGAATTTCAATAGCAAGTTAGTAAATACTCACTAATACAAACACGTACTCAATCAGTGGACTCTGATATTCACATATTCATACATTGAATAGTCACTAATTTAGCTTGGTACGATTCTCACATTGAGGAATAGTCACTTAAAATTAGTGGAATTCCACTGATTCATGTTTATAGAGAATTTAATTAACGTAATATAGCTGTGTGAGATTAGTTCTGGTACTATTTTTTAATAATCATGAACCAAATGAAACGAAATTAAATGATATTATATATAAAATTTTCATTATGTAAAATCTCTATCTGTTTTTTTTTATAGTAGCAAAAACGTGTAAGTTGTAAGATAAACCTAATAATACAGTTTCCTAAAATTTATTATACATATTATTGTAGACAAATACAAAACCATTTTTTAACTATAACATTTATCACTAATAACGTAAAAATAAAAAAAATTACAAATCTATATATATTATCTTTCTCTGCTACGAGTTTTACATATATTTCTTATATCTCAAACTTATTCTCTTTGTAATTATTAAATTAAAGAATAAGGTTTTTTTGTGTGTATTTCTGGTATATTTTAAAATATTAAGTAAAATTATTGTTTCTGTAATAAAATATATCGTAAGGAAGTATATCTACGTAAAAATTATTATTATTAAGTCCATTCCAAGTTATTTTATAATACTTTTAGGTATAACTTCATCGAACACGATAAAGCTGAGATCTGAAGCTGCGAACAATATTTCCCACTTCTCCATGATTTGGAAGGTCCATTAAAGGCTCAACAGGGGAGCGACCCAAAAGTACGTTGTAAATATTCAGCATTGTTGCCAACTTGTGAGCTACACCTAAAATAAAGGGGAAAATAATTTGAGCACTTTTTAGGATTTAATGAATATTTTTGCGTAACTTTTTAATCAACAGTTAAAGATTTTGAATTATATATTCTATAATTTATATGTCAATATCAGTAACTGAATTTTGTTAATTATATAAATAAAAATTAATTTAATTATATCATAATTGTTTAAAACGACTAATAACATAATTCGAGACGGAGAACATTATTCAAATAGTTGGCAATACTTATTCAGTATTATTATAAGCCTTATTTAATTGTATTTGTATTAAAATTATTAATAATCATTAAATGGATATCAAATATTTATATATATATATCGATCGTCGAAAAGTAATAGAAATATTGTAAAATAGCGATTGAGGAGTATAAAAAATGTCATTGGTCCTTTTCTGTTTGTAGTGGCATATTTTCTATATAATTTTTTTATATAATCTGATCAATTGACCATCAATGCCGGGGTCCCTCAGGGGTCTGTACTCTCGGCAACGCTATTCTTGCTGCATATCAATGACCTGCTCAAACCTGGGATCTTTGGGTATGCGGATGACAGCACCGTTGTTGAGCGTTACGTGTCCAACGCACGAGCGAGTGGGTCTGAGATCCAGTCGCTGAGGGAAGCCATGATCCAGCGTCTGAACTTGTCCCTTAAAGCTGTCTCTGACTGGGGTGACGCTAACCTGGTCAAGTTCAACGCCTCTAAGACCCAGGCGTGTCTCTTCTCAGCAAAGCGGAGTCCTTTCCACCTGACTCCCTCTTTCCGTGGTGTATCCGTGCCCATAGCCGACCATCTGGAGCTTCTTGGCATTACTTTAACATCTACCCTCAATTTTGGCTCATATACAGAAGAAAAGGCCCAAACAGCTGCCAAAAAACTCGGTGTCCTCTCGAAGGTTAGACAGTACTTCACTCCGGAACAGGTTTTAAAGCTATACCAAGCTCAAGTTCGCTCGTGCATGGAGTACTGTTCTCATCTCTGGGATGGCTCAGCTAAGTACCAGCTGGAGCTTCTCGAGTCAATCGAGAGGCGAGCCAAGAGGCTTATCGGCGATGATTCACTGGTCGCTGCTAAGTTACAAAGCTTGGATCATCGACGCAAGGTGGCCTGTCTGTCGATTTTTTATCGGATACACTTCGGTGAGTGTGCACAAGAACTCCACGACCTGATTCCCCCCTGCCCCTTTCATCTTCGTACAACCAGACGCTCTGCGTTACGTCACCCCTATACGGTTGACATCCCCCCTATACGCACTAAGCGTTTCGCTAGTACATTCTTGATGCGTACGGCCAAAGAATGGAACTCTCTACCAGCGTCTGTGTTCCCCGAAAGCTACAATCTGGGCATCTTCAAGTCGCGAGTGAATAGGCATTTCTAGGTAAGCGTGCTCCATCCTAGACCGCATTTTCACTTATCATCAGGTGAAATAGTGGTCAAACGCAAGCCTATCAAATTATAATAAAAAAAAAAAAAAAAAAAAAATATTTTATTATGTTTGTAATCTCGACCGCACCTATCAATCTCCTTCGTGTCTTCCCCATTCTACGTGACATTGGCAAAAATTATCCGTTCTATTTTGGCAGTATTGAAAGCTATAAATCTAAATGAATTAATGAATACTAATGGTCGCCCAGTGGTCGAAATTCGATCTAATTTATAATTGACAACATTGGCAACATCACAAAAATATGATTGCGCATAACATGGTGAGCATATGCAGCAGTCATTGGACCTGATCTGTGACAATAAATTTCGATAGAAAATTCGTTACAAGACCTGTATTTAAAACCGAGTTGACTTTGACTATAAATAAAATTTGTGGATATATGTCACTGTACATATGTACCTATGCGTCTGTGCCGTAGTATGTGTCGTTTTTTTTTTTTTTTTTTAATGAATTTAATGTATTTTTTGAGCATTATTATAAAAAATATTATCATTCTGCTCTTCTTCTTTATATAAACTTTAACTGTGTCAAATTTCAGACATCTTCGTTCGCGTAATTTTCGTAAAAAGGGGTAAAAAGTTTTTGCTTCACGTATTAATATATAGATATTATAAAAAGTTAAAAGAGATGAGATTGAAAAAAAAACAGTCTCCGAAATGAAGTAAAATATTTTTAAAGAGCAAGAATTTTTACCGCGTATCTTTGTGATTATTTATCAATATTGTTTTATGATATAAGTCATTGATTTAGTTTGAAAAAGTCTGCTAGTCTAGTCTGGACAATATTCCAAGAATTGATTTTATCTTAAATTTAGCATATTAGATATTTTAATATTAAAGGATTCAGTATAGTTTATTTATAAATCTTATACAAAATTTAGTGTTTTTGAGTTTTTACTACATACACTACATAGTATTCATAAAATATATATAATTAAAATATATAATATGTTTAGCAAAAGATTTTAACTACATATTATTACCTATTGTTATTAGTTTTATTGTATTCATAGACGAAATCTATAAATTCCTATTTTGCGTTTTTATTGCAAAAATCTTTTACTGTTCAGGCTATAAAATTCTGAAATAGTTTAATTAAATAAATAAATAAATAAAATAGTTTGTTATTACAGAAAAGAAAATTTAAATCACAATCACCATTTAAAAACTATGTAAAAGATATTACTTAATTTACTATCATAAGCTGGAGACGATTTATGTTTTTATTGTATTAAATGTTTTTATATTTAAATTCATTTTTTATTAGTTTATAAAAGGGATATTTATTATATATTCATTATATGCGTATCTTGTATAAGTATTAGTATGTAAGTTTATTACATAGCTGCACAACTTTTTCATTTGCATTATCTGAAAGAAATGGCCAACTGGCCATAACTCCGACTTTCGTACAACGTTATATAACTGAACTAACTTTTAAATAAGCTACGTTATGTATTGGTGGTGTGCAATAAAGAATAAATAAAATTTGAGCAATCAACTCACTGATCTTGTGTGAACAAAAAATATATCAAATGTCAGAATTTACGCTCGCCGAAGCGGCAAATAGAGGTATACAGGTAGGATGAAACAAATTATCTTCACTAGGACCGTGACCCTTCAATTCCTTACGGAGACGTGTCTGGTACTCCGAGGACCCTTGGTATATTACGATGAATTATAAATGACGAAGATATTGGCAATTTGTATTAATTTTTGTCCTTCCATACGGATGGAGAAAGTTATTTAAGCCTTAAAAAATAAGTATAATATCAATACGATTAACTTCTTAAAGTATTTCCCGTGAGAAAAATTCAAAAGGAATTTTCGCTTAAGCATTTACTGCCTAATTATTATTTAAAGGAGTAGTGGTTTTTCTACATCTATTGATAATCGAGAATAATTTATTTGAATATAAGATTTTTGTTCGAGATAGTTTTAGGTCATTATTTGTAATTAGTTTTTTATTTACAGAAATATTGATAAAAGGAATATATATATATATATATATATATATTAATACAGTATAAACATCATTACTTCTACTAGAAACTTTCCTTGGAACTGAACTGAATCAGCCTGTAAACGTCCTATTGCTGGGAAAAGGCCTTTTCCTCTCTCATATAGTAGAAGGGTTAGAGCTTAATCCACCACGCTGCTCCACTGCGTGTAGGTTCCCGAACATGAGCAACGATTACTATCGGGTGTTAATGATAACTAACGGGATAGACGATTTTACGTACTCTTCGGGGCACGGTGGGGAGACACACAGTCATACACCCAGACCAGAAATAAATATACTCGTATATATATTTTTGTATATCTATACAAATATCTTCCCGGAGCGGTAATCGAACCGCCGAGGTTAAGGCTTAGAAGTATTAATACTACTCGCACCACTAAGCCAGAATGGTTGTCTGAATGATTGTATAATAAGATTTGTAAATTAACTTTCCTTTATCGAAGTCAAAATAGAAAAGCTAATGGTGTCATATTATAAATGCAATCAACTTTTTTTCTATCAATAAATTATGACACAAACACAATCTTCAACGATGAATCAAAAAATGATAAATGGTTATTATTTTATCTCTAACTTTACGGTCATTCGGTGGAAATTAAATGTCTTTGTTCGTTTCAAAATAAACACAATAAAACGGTAATTTCGAACGTTTTGATACAGTCATAAAGTTTTAATTTGTAGTCACAACATTGACGTTAATTTGGTGGCTAAATATTATAAAATTAAAACGATAATTACTATTAAACACAACTGTTAGTCGAAAATAGAAACTTTCTAAGGAAATAAATCTTTAGTTAATCTACTTATCAATTAAATTCTTAAGTCATAAAATGCTTGTGAAAATAAAATTTCAATTAATTCGTAACTGTTATATTAAGAAAATCTTAACACCTTTTTAAAATTTAATAAGGTATTTCATTACTTATTAATTAAATTTGTTAATAAGATTTCAGAATCGTGGCGAAATTTTAATTTTCAATGAGATCTAACTGTATTACTTTTAGATGCTTCGTTAACCTCAGCGGCGTTAACATTATATAAATGCCTGCATCTGTGATTGGCATCAAAGGGACGGCGAGGTAGTTAAATTTCAAAATTTAGTGAGGAAGTGACCCGGTAATATACTAACCCATTAAACTACTTAGTACAAAGCGATCATCATCAATAAAATATTTATAATAAATGTCGATTACGGAATTATCATGATTTTAAACCGACTTCAAAAAAGTTGAAAGAAGTTCACAATTTGATTCTATTATATTCTATGTATGTTACGCTAATTTCTAATTGATTGTAGTATACATTTTAGGGGGGCTATTTAAATGGGACTATTGAAAATTCCTGAAACAGTCCACCCAGATGGATAAAAAAAAACATATTGTGGACCCAGTTTTAGACCCACATTATGTTTTTCACATTGATATATCCTCGAGTTCTGACTCCTGCCCGATTTCCAATAAATGGTCTGAACTTCCTGCTTGTAGACGACAGGATGATCCTCAGTCGATGTAAAGAATCTGACAGGCTGTCTTTAGCCGTATGTTAAAAACACATTGAGCTCTTCCTTGACCTATTTTTGTTTCCTGATTACGATTTGCGTACCATCTAATACTACCTTCATTGCCAATTCAAATTTAAACAATTCTCAGACTTAATTGCGAATTTCGTTTCTTGTTAATTTTTATTTTTATTTCATTTAATGTTAACGAAACTAGTAGTTTTTTGTGCAATAAATCGCCAGTAGTAGAATTACTTGATTGTTTAAAATTGTCTATCAAGTGTTATCTAGAAAAAGAAACTGTTCAGTAATTATCCACGTAATGTTAATATTTTTATTTATACTTTGTGTATTGAATAAAATTTGTTGTAATGTAGTTTTTAAGGATCATGATATTTATCAATGTACTGTATACATATTATTTGTGTGCGTGTGTGTGTGTGTGTGTGTTTCAATGTTGTCATCATTGTAATCAATTAGAAATAAACTACTAAGCACTTGGTAAGCCGCGATGGCTGATATTAACATAAATCTGCATTTCGAGTGTCTGGCAAACGAAACGTTGAGAAGGTTTCGCTCAATTTGACTCAAGAACTCCTAGGTTGCAACTGGCTTGATCTTATTTATTCAGGATTGAGAAGAGCGAGTGTGAAATATTTAGGTTTTGTCTACTATGACACGGTAAAGGACTTATCGCCTTAAAAGCTTCTTTAGATACAAAAAACGCTAGTTTTATTATACATACACAACGTTTTCTGATTAAGACAGATCATCAGATGTAGACGTTTCTTAACTAATATTTAAAAAAAAATTATTGCTACTTATGTTATACTTTTAATATTTTTCAGATGAAATAATTACATATCAGATATAACAAAATGTAATGGATGATGAAATGTAATGAACATATATGAAAAGTTATTCGAATCTTGTAAGAAAGAGCGAATGCGTAAAGTTTAATTTGGGGAAGACGGGAACAATTTCAGAGTAATCAAGCGTTTACTTGAATCTTATTTTAGGTGTTATACTTTTTTTAGGCGTTTGGAAAAAAATATGAGAGTAAATTTTTTCGATGCGTGCGGACACCGACAGCCAAAAAATCGACATGATGAAGTAAGCTGATAGGTGTCACTCAAGTTTCCGTGAAAACTCATAACTAAATTTAGTTTTTCAAATATTCATAAATCTACAACACCTGTTTTATATCAGTGGCTATAAAAAATTATATTTATTCTTAAATATAGGTACATGTTTGTATGTAATTTAAAATTATATATGGTGCTGAATGATAATCTATTGCAAAAATTCCTGATAAAAGTAACTTTTATCTAAAAAAAAAAAATCTTTTCAAGCGCATTAATAGATGAGGTTACTTGTCGGTTTTCTTTTTATTTGTTTACATTATAAATTATTATAATTGCATTCTTATTTGATAATAGTTTATTCTACTTTCAATGGGTATCTAATTTTTTTTTCTACCTCCGCCAATAGTTCGATTTTTGTCCTTGTGGAGCGGGACAAAAGTAAAACTTTCTATCCCCGCTTTCCAGGGACAAAATGCGAACTTTCGGCCTAGGTAGAAAAAGTGTAACACGAGACGAAAGTACTACAGCCTTTTCCGCATATTTTCACATGCGGGACAGGAAGTAGTACTTTCGTCCCTTGTGACACAATATACTATTTATTAATTTATCAGTCATCAAACAAGGAGTTTTTGCATACAGAATGAAATCTTTAGCTATTTTTGCTCTGTTACGCCAAAGAAGTATAACTTCTTATGTGCGTTACATACGTACGTATACACACACTTTTTTTTTGAACTTATGTAAGTTCTCACATTCAACATGCTGAAATGTTACATCAATGAGTAGTGATTGTAGTACTTGATTTCACTCGAATAGATATAGATAACTCAAGTCTAAACTCAAAAGAACATGTTTTCAAAATTACTGTTTAAAGTTTAAAAATTAAGTTTTTTTCGCAGCATTTTATTTCTTTTGTACATATTCTATTCGAAATGATTCAAAAAGTTTTTAATTATAAGCCGTTTACGAACAAAGAAATCTTCAAGATAGGAGGCAATATTCAAGCGTTATTAAATTGTATATATTTTATTCGAAATTTGGAATTTTCTTCAATGAAAAAAAAAAATTACGAAACTAATTTGACTTCAACAATACCTTTACCAAGTTTTAGGAGAACATTTTCTGCGGAAGTATATTTCCACACTGCTATATACATAGTAACAAAATCTATATATTTATTTGTTTCAACAATTTTATCTTTGAAAAGAGCATATGTTGTTCGTATATTTATCTCGTTTAAAATACAAACCACGTCCCGAATAAAGTGGCTGATCGAGTGTAAGTATGCGCTATATCGGATCAAACTTTTATTTCCAACAAAAACAATATCAAAGGAATTGTGCCAACTACCGGAATGCCAATGTGAGGGAATTGTTCGATCACGTCTAGAATCGAAATCCTTGCTAAACGAGTCTTGCTTGCTTGTACACTTGTACGTTTTATCACAAAATAATATGATGTATTGAATAATTCAAGTGTTTCTTCAACTATTTGATATATGTTATGTGTCCCTGCATTTATCACTTTATCATTTGGACGATCTAGACATTATTTTTAATCATTGGTTTTCGTAGTAGTATCTGTAGCATTTTACCATATTTCAATGAATGTTTGCAATATGGTTCTAGCATAACGAAAACTTAAGAGGAAAGGCTACCTGAGAGACTTTTGAAAAAATGGGTATTAAAATAAAATATTCCTGTCTCGCTCCCCCAGATGTATCCACAAACAGCAAGATAGGGACAACTACAACTCAGACCGTTTTAGGTAGATAATTGTTGACCAAAACAGCATTTCGTAGTCGACTATTCCAAAACCTCGACCTCCCCAAAACATGCCATTTTTTTTAAATGTGACTAAAAAAAACCTTCAGCTATGCCCCTATGGTCTCGTATTTTTTTTATTAGTGTCTAATGTCTGTCTCTAGTTTTTGAAGACTCCTAATCCATATGATAGTAAGAATATGAAAAAAAACCAAGACCTAGGAGCATGGACATGGCAGTTCAAGTTTTTATGTTACAAAAATATTGTATTTAGTGTCATTATTCAGGGAGGAAACAGTCGACTACGTTTGTATGGAGATAGAGCCGGTATCCTTTCTTCTTAACCAATATATTAAGCGTTTTCATTAAGTAAAAGGTATAAAAAGAATATGTATATTTTTCTATGTTGACAATGCTCTGAAATAAAATTGGCAGTTTTTGAAATTATCAGTTAGCAATACTTGAAAAAAAAATAGTTTAGTAGCGTGCATGTAAACGGTGTGGATTATTACGAAAATCATAAGAAGTTAGTACTTTTCAAATGTAAATTACCTGTTTTCTTGGTACTCAAATTGGGAAATATGCATTCCTATAGGTTATTTATCATTGATTTTAGGTTTATATACCTTAATTGGTAGAACAAGAGTTGAAATAGCCCAAAAACAGGTAGGCCAAAGTTAATACCATTCGCTTATATGAAAGATGAGTTGGTTGGCATGGGTGCCAATGATAGTAGTAAGTGCTTTAAAATATCTAGCCTATTTTAAATCTGGAATGAATAATACTGTCAACTCCGTTTTAAATTATTTAACATAAAATATTGTAGGATTGCAATAGCTAGATTTTAGCAGGGCCAATCATTATACTTTTTATGTTCTTGGCCGTGCTATTCATTGTACTAGAAGTATGCCAATGTTTGTACAAGACAATCTTAATTAATATAGTGATGTTCCAGTGTCGATACTAAATAATAATTAGTAATCATAAAAAAAGCAAAATATGAGAGGAATAATTACTATGAAAATGCTAAATTCGATAGTGAAATAAAACCTCCAAAATTTGTCTGTTCTTAAGGCAAAAGTTACTATTGATCCTATAAATATTGTTGATAAAACCTGCTGTGTAAATACAGAGGAACCATTCATTTTACCCAAACCCATCAATATAGCAAATCGAAAAAAACACATTCCGCAATGAAGAGGAACTTAGTATTTTTCTAAATAGTTTTGTAGACGATAATGACTGACTAATAACGCTTTCCTCAATTTGCGAGGTGGGTCCTCTCGGCCTAACCACGCATCCCCACCAGTATTCCTTACCATTGTGTTCAGTATTTGGTGTTATTTAAGGCTATTTTAAGAAATTATGACACGATTGCCTCAACGAAACTATAATTTTTAATAAGTAATTACGTCCCTAGTAACTTACGAGTTACGTAATATATATTTGTTATTACTACCTTCAATTTATTTATTTTTTCTAATTATTAAACAAGTACCTACCTACTTACATAATTGACTGAGGCCTTTATAGATAAAAAATCCTATTCCTGCACATCACTTTCGTGTATTTCAAAAAATTTAACTAGTGATTGGCACTAACACTTTATAATGATTGACAGTGCAAATACATATATACAAAAGTATAATGATTGACATGCCAATCATTAACTTTTGGTATGCCATTCACTGTACTCTAAGGCCAATGATTGTACTTTTGGCTTAATTTTTAAGTTCCTTTCAATAAAGTACATAAATGAGATGTAATATTATCACAATTGTCGTTTATTCGAATTCTCAGATTCTTACCTTGGCAGCAAATGTTATTTGTTTTTAGCCCTTAATTCGACGGAATAAAATTTTAAAGTCAATATTCTCCTTAAGGGGCCAATCATTATACTGCTTACCCTATTTGCACAAATACAAATATCTGCCCCAAGCGGGGCATTCGGTAATCGGTCAATTAAACACGCCACTGACGGTGTTAAGGTGACTACGCGCATCACTATACCAGAACGGTTGTGAATTACCTATGAAAATACTTACTTGGTCTTGACGAATAAGTTATGTTTATAACGTATTTGATCTATTTTTCTACAAAAAGTAATAAATTGTATCGAAACGTGAAAAACGTTTAGTCGATTCATTTTTGATTAGTATCATTATATGTAAATTATTTCGCATTTGCTTCCATCCTTTATCTTTGTAAGCAGTGAAGTGTTTTTTTTTTTTCTGTTGTAAGACATAAATACTTGAATTTCTAACGGAAATACTGACTTTACGTGCACAGCCGTCGTCCGTCACGATATTTCCTGGTTTAAATTATTCATGGAATCGTACACCTGGTGACGTATTGGGGTACACCTCTGACTGCGGCGTAGAATATACTGAGAGTGAAAAATTGAATTTTTTAATGATTGGATATTTCAATTCTTATTTTAAAAAATCGCATCATGTAAATTTTGTAAAAGTAAGGTAAAAAAACGATATGATATTGTCTGGATATAGCTATTTTAAAGTTTTATTTGATGATATAAAAAGGTATTGCAATATGGAATCATAAGATACTTGTAATAAAAACTCTTACAATTATTGAAAATTAATATATATTGTATAAAAATTCAATAATATTTTGAGTTCGAACAGTAAAACTGCTTTCGAAATAGAAGATTCTACTTAAGAAATTTCCGTCAATCTTATCAATTTTCCAATAAAGTTTTCTTACTTTGCAGTTCGTTCTCTTATATTTACGCGAATTTTACTCATTTGATTAAAAGTCTATACCGGATTTTATCGCGTTTATTCAAAACTTTATAGTTTTACAATATTTTAAATTATTTCCCGACGTTTCGGACCCTTTACAGCGTCCATGATCTCGGGGGACTGAGGTGGTGGGTGTCCGAATAGATCATGGACGCTGTAAAAGGTCCGAAACGTCGGGAAATAATTTAAAATATTGTAAAACTATAAAGTTTTGAATACACGCGATAAAATCCGGTATAGACTTTTAATCAAATTTGTAGTTCGTGTTAAAATAAACGCATGAATACGAAGTCCTAGGCGAAACGAAGGCAAATCTTTTAACGCCTGGCTGGATGTAGATTGTGCTAAATAATCTAACACACGAGTGTTTTAATTACACATGACGCTTCGCTGCAGGACTGCATAAACGAGATGATACAACGGCTATGAAGATGTGCGGAGACTAGATCTGACAGTTTAAAAAAATCTTACATATTCGCCCATAGAATATTTTAGACCATTTCATGTATTCTTTTTCCTTCTATGTATTAAGTTTGCTGATTTATGTAACCTAAGTCGGCGATTTGTACACATTTGATCGTAGCTCGAATAATACAGAACTGATTATTTTATCTCCAATTGAACAGCAGAAACTGAATACTACTGTAGCTCAATTAAACATGAAGGCTTACTAGAGGTTTTCAGGTAAAGACAACCGAATCCATAAAGATGTCAATAATTGCTACAGACGATAAAGCCACTGTGAAACAAAGGATTTACTTCATAAGGATTATTAGCCTTAAGAATATGCTAATATGGAGTTACTAATTACGTTAATATCTCGCTTGGTTGGAAGTAATTTGTCAGAAGTTTTAATTTGAAACTAAGGTAAACTTCTGGGTTTTACATGGTATTTGAAGGAAACGTCGTTTTAAATAGATAGTTACTTTTTTTAATGTTTGTGTCACTTTACCATTGAACGCCTATTAAATCACAAACCTAATAAGTTCTGTTATATATACATATTTTAATCTAAAGAAGCAACCCTCTCTATTACCGTCGGTAGGATCTAAATAAACTAATACGTTATCTTCAACTGACTTCACTTTCATTATAACATGACAAACATAAAAAAAAAATACTCATATATTTAAATTTAAGCCTTTATTTCTATGGTTACACTTCCAAACTGTCTACGCGATAAAACTGATACTAACTGAATGAAGTTAAAGGTCAATTGCCATAGAACTATTTAAAGGAATTTTTGGTCGTATCCAGTAACATTTTCCTCCGACTAGATTGGTTGGCCCAGTGCAGCGATGCGTGTCGACTATCAGCGTCGTGCACGCTGACTCTACGAGGACGCACTGAAAATGCCTAGAAAACTAATGTTATATTATTACAAGGTGTATTTTTGTTGAAAACACCGGTTTAAATCCAGCCTCAACTGGATGGCTTTGATAATACTTTAAACAAATTTTCCTTTAAAATCGCTGTAAATGGTTTTTAATTATACTGTAAAATACGACAAGTTTTTTAGGAATTTTTTATTGAGATTTATTAATAATTTGATTTTATCGTATCGTAGAAATACTTTATGGAGTTTGATTAAGGTCAAGAATAATATTGAGAAAGTAAATATAAAGCAGTAACTTATTGTTAAACTAGTTAGGACATTTAGTTTTGTCTGTGTTTATTTCACTTCGTAAACTTCTATTTTTACTATAACAATATTGTTTTCAATTAAAAAATACACGTATGCACATGTATGTCCTACAGCCTTACGCTTAAGCAATGAAAATATTTCTTAACCAAAATCAATTTAAGAAAAGACCCGTAAGTCCAAATCTTAATATTATTGCATTAAAAAACCAACCTCTTCAGCTTATACGTATAAATCCTATTAATATTATAAATTCGAAAGTTTGTTTGGATGTTTGTTACTCTTTCACGCAAAAACTATTGAACGGATTTAGATTAAACTTTACAGTAATATAGCTCATGGATCAGAATAACACATAGGCTACAATTTTATAAAGATTTCGTGTAATTTGGCCATAATATAACATAGTTTAAAAAATATAACGCGAAAACGAGTAAGTGACACCTATTCCATGGCGCTTGTGACCTTCTTTTGTCTCTAATTCACTAAAGTGTCGACTAGGTAATATTACAGTGCGCTCTGCGAGCGTGGAAGAACGTTTTTTTGTATGAGAGTCTTTGTTACCGAGCTGTTATAAGAATTCAATACAGATAGTCTGAAGCCCGGGGAAGGAGGTAGGCTATTTTTTGTCAATACAACCACGCGGGCGAAGCTGCGGGCGGAAGATAGTATACATAAAATAGCTTTAGAATCAATTCAATTATATAAAAAAGTTAAGTCATCCGAAGAACCCTCTCGATCGTTTTGGAAACGTTGTACAATTACCTAATGAGCCATATAAAATGATAATTCGTGATCAGCTTTCTCTACCATAATGTATTTGATTAAAATTGGTTTGACCTTTCTTTAATACAAAAGCACGAAAATACTTTTTTCGAATTAATAAGGATAAATCTAGTAAGACTTTACACATTTAGGCCTTTTTTTTCTTATATGTACTAATATCAAAAGACTTTCGTCGCAATTTGTTAAATGAGATATCAAAATTTCATTTTTTGTAATAATTATACAAACATATTCACTACAGCCGTTTCTTTAAAGATTACATCATTCCATTTACTGCCTAAAGAAAACTAATATACATAAATCAAATCCTGTAGTATGGTGGTTGGGTAATCAATAATAATTTTCTACCAATATATATATGTAAATCAGGCGGTTGTTACCTTAAAATACAGACTTTAATTTTCCTAACTTATAAAGAGATGATTGTGTGTGTATGTATCCTGTAAACCACCCACTGTTGAGCAAAGGCCTCTTCTCCATATAGAAGAAGGCTTAGAGCTTAATTCACCACGCTGCTCCACTACGGGTTGGTGAATAATTTTCCTACGATGAGTAATGATCGTTATCAGATGTCTACGACAACTGGGACCGACGGCTTTACGTGCTCTCCAAGGCACTGTGGGGAGACTTCTAAGGACATACACCCAGACCGGAAACAAATATTTGTACAAATACAAATATCCGTCCAGAGCGGGAATCAAACCCGCGACCGCTGGCGCGCGGTTTGAGGCGACTACTCGCACCACCACACCGGAACGGTCGTCACTACTGGTCGTGTGAATGTTAAGCATATTTATTTTAATTAAAGATATTACAATTTAACTAATACAATTTTACCTATTCGTTCAAACATACGAATAAATTTATTTAGTACGGAACAGAATGCGGTCATCAATATAGAAACACTCTCTTAATTATTTATCAAACATTTAATTTTATTTTTATTTTAATAATACATATATCATTTAATAGTCATATTTCGTCTGTTTATCACGCAGCTAGTGTCGGCAACTTATTACTTTGTAATACGAATTTATAGCGTAATATCTGTTACTGTGTAAGTATGATATACTTGCGTGTGCGTGTATATAAGCACATATATCCCAAAATGGCGTCGGACCGAATTGATTCAACGTTAGTGAGAAATAATGTATAATTTTTGAAATGGATGTGGGAAGGTATTTACGGCTCGGAAGGTACTAACGATTTATGCATTAATACTATTGAACTACCTTTAAATTATTATTTTAAATTTATCTATCTAAAAAATCTTATTTATTTGATTTATTTGATTATGTAGTTTACATATACCTACAATTTATATTTTATTTTTACTTATTCACCATTACCCAAAGAAAATTAAAACATATTTTTAGCATCTACCTACACATATGTATAAATAGCTTCAAAGTTTATTGTTTATTTGAACGCGATAGATTTTAAATTTTGATTTAGTTTATCTTAGTCAATTGTAAACCGACTTTGAAATACCTATTTTTTTTAACAAAACTCTACATAGTACAAAATTTTATATTTTTTTTGTGTTAATTAAATGTAATATTTCGAATTTAAATTGTTATACTGGTTCATTTAACGCCATAGACGGACTAAAAATAATAATTTGAGAGATTCAATTACTCCCACAATATTTCTTTCTTTTTAATATTAAAAGGCAATATGAGATAGTCTATTTTTGAATGAGATAACAATAATATACTAATATTCGACAAATATCACGAAGTAAATTGGAAACAAGTATTAAAATACAAAACAAACAAAGCAATATTACCTGCAAATAGGAGAATTTTGGCACATTATTCGGTTTTGGTCACGTTCTGTTTACTCAGGCGAGTGTCGATACGGGCAAATCTATTTTCTTTTCCTATTTGGGATACACTAAATTGTCTTTTGATAGCAGGATTAATAGATATATCCTATATTGCGAAGTTTGCAATGTACATTACGAGTCAATCAATTATTAGATTACGTTAGCGAAGAAAAGGTATTTAAATTGTGGTATAGTTTGCCATTACACATAAGAAAAGCTAAATCACTATCAACATTTAAAAACTATATTATATATCAATATCTTAAACTAGAGACGTTTCGAATAAATTTTTATTCTATTAAATGTTTTTATCTTTTAATTCATTTTATTTTATTTATAAATAAAATTAATATCTATTAGTTTATTATAGGGATATTTGTTATATATTCATTTATATACGTATCTCGTATATGTATTAGTGTTGTAGACATTAGTAGGTATATAAGTTTATTATATAACTACACAGGCTAGCCGATTTCGTCGTTGAACTCTCCTTTTTCATTTGGGTTGTCTGGAAGAAAAGGCTAATTAGCCATAAGTCCGCCTGATGTATTACATAATCTTAACTAACTTGTAACTATTGTTTGTAATGATATTGTTGTGTGCAACAATGAATAAATAAATAAATACTTATCGTTGATATGGATTTGATCTGAAGTAAGGTAATGTCTGCGTGAATTCTGATTGACGTCTGATTCATACTATTCGAGCTACGCAGGCATTTTATTTTTTAATAATTGAAAATGTTTTAGTAAAATAACACTAAAATTAACAAGGAACAATTTAAATTTTACTACCTATCTTAAATTATTAAGTATCCATTAAATAAAGATATAGAGTAGTAGTCCGGATGAGTTGGTGACACTTGCAAAATTTTCCCATTTCCATTTCCATTCAATCCTAAAGAATTGATGACCCAAAATGTTTAAATCAAAAGTAATTATGCAGTACGCTGAAGTTTCAAAATTATATCTATATATTACTTAACGATGGTAATATTTTGGTTTAAACTATCTCTTACTAGATATACTTTACCTTGAAATAGCAGTTAGAAATACCCATTGAATACATCTTTTTCTTCAGGCTGGTATTATTCATCTAGACTGTTACCAAGGTCTGTTTTCCGACTGAATACATCCTACATATTACTGAATACATTATATAACATCAATGCCTAATATACATAAATACACATCAGTAGCCACAAAATCCGATAATACAGTAGGTAATGCCAGTTAAAATATACGAGTAAGTATTCCCTTACTAATTTATAACTTCTAATGGGATGTCATCTTGTTACACCTTCATAGCTGCTATATAAGGTTTTTTTAATTACTTCGTTTGATTTTTATAATTCGTTTGAGTACTGAAGAACGTGTTATTACACAAATAAAATTTGCAGAATTTCGTGTAGAGTATCAGAAAAAGTTTCTAACGAGAATTCCCTTGGAATAAATAGTATTTTAATGGAAATAAAAACTATTCTACTATGAGCAACGATCGTTATTAGGTGCTTATGATAATTAATAACCGGAACCGATGGCTTAACGTGCTCTCGGTGGGGACATACAACATTACCAGAAACAAACATATTTGTACAAATACAAATATCCATCTCGAGCAGGAATCGGACCCGCGACATCTGCCGTCAAAGCAACTATGCGCACCAATATACCAGAATGGTTGTCGTTGAAAATTTTTAAATTAAAAGTTATAAAATTGTTTAAAAAAGGAGTTTCTTTCTTAAAGTACCAAATCAAAGACGTCTAAAAGATACCCGCTAATTTTTCGGTTCAAGATCGACTGCTCAGAGGGACTAAAGGGTCGTTGTCTCAGTAATTAATAGGAATTGAAACTTGTCCTTTTCATTATTTTCAAGGAATACTTAATGACCATTTGGGTACTTTGAAAAGTGCGTAAATGTTTGAAGAATAATTTACTAATTTTATTCGAATTTTTAGGTAATAACTGAGATGTCAAAATTAATAGGATAAAGTTTTTTAAGCGATATTTTTATTTTATTTTTAAACGAAGTGTATTTAAACGATGTAATGTACATGTATGTTTTTTTGTTAATCGATTAATTATTACATAGAAGCTTCTAGCATTGTTAAAAAAATCTGTATAATATATCAAGTGAAAAATAATTTTCCTAACAATATCCTAATCTTTAAGATATGTATTATAATTGAAAAATGTGACGTAGTCAACGATTTACTTGTGTAAACTTGCTCTTGTCATTGGCTCTGACAGATGTCAAAGTTAGTTTGAACCACGGTCGAGGTATCTCTCCGCCGTGGTTTGAACGCTGTTAAATGGACACATTCCGGGGTAGACGCTTGGGTGTACTACTCGTAGGTAAATTTCTGTAATATTTTAATTAATTTGGTAAATTATAGCTGTAGATATAGAAAGTTGATTCAACGGAAAAATTATTTTATGTTCTTTGTTATAAGAAATGTATTTTTGAGTTTTGTACGAGCAATATAAAATACCAGATTTTAATTTGATTTTATTAATTTAATACAATTATTGAATCTTTGAGTGTTGTTTTTTTTTTATAAACCTTCTACTTCGTTCTTCTTCTTGTTTCTCAGAGTATTTATTTATATATATTAGGATGTAATGTAACATCATTATCAGATAGGTGTAGTCTTTAAACGAAGAGGTCTGCCCAGCAGTGGGAGATTCACAGTATTCCCATTTAAAAATATTTATTGTTACATTATTTCTCACATAAAATTAAATTTAAAGTACAATACATAGTTTAAAAACGAAAGTACAATACATAGTTTCAAAAACGAAAGTACGATAGAAACACAATACAAATAAATGGAAAAACCTGAAAAAGAACTTCCAATGGTACCGAAAAAATAGAGAAAAAGCTTTCGCTACGTTCTTTAGCGTGTTAAAATTGCTTTCTACGTAAGATTTGAAAACATTCAGCGAAAGGGTTGAACTAGAAATAGTGACTATCGAAGCGGTTGATCGGAAACTTTCCAATTTGTATGCTAATTCGTTTTATAAACCGTACGATGGGATGGGTTTATCGGAACTAATTAATTGGACTATATCTAATGCGAGCGCTTCGAGTCTGATTTACATTACTGCAGTAAGAATAAGAGCAGTACAAATACTTACAATGTAAGTAAGTACCAGTTAGAGTAACAACCATTAATGACATCAAGTTAGAATACTAGTGAACGTTTGTGAGTAATAAATTTAAGCATTCTTATTAGGTTCTACGGTGGACATAAAACCGTAAATGAAGAAGCTTATGGTTTTCATTAGGATAAGGTTTCCAATTATAATATCACAAAGATTATGAACTTTTTTCTTTTTGTGTGAACGCGTTTGACACCGAATCTATATTTAACTGGTTGTTATTTAGTCAATTTGTAGTATGTATGTAGGGGAGCGGGGGGCTAGTTGTGACAGGGGAAAGTAGTAACAAGCATTTTTACTTAGATAATAGAAGAATATTTATTTGTTTTTCAACGTAACCTACTATTTAATACTCATTCTGTCATATGAGCGCGATCAGTATCACGCTGGATGACGCAGAAGGCGGTGTTATGCAGGAGTTCCTATAAGACCAGGTAATTAACTGGCTTCTCCCTGGGCTGGGCGTAATTTGTTACGACGATGACACCTTGGTCACAGCACGGGGTGGGACCTTCGAGGAGGCGTCATCCCTGGCTACCTCAGATACCGCGGAGGTGGTCAGGAGGATCGAAGCACTGGAGTTTAGGGTGGCCCTTAACAACTCTGAGACCATGCTCTTCCATGTGCCTCGATGTGGTCTACTCGCTGGTGCCTCGAGAATGGTTGACAGTACTGTGGTCGGTATCCGGGGACACATGAAATATCTGGGCCTGGTACTCGACGGAAGGTGGTGCTTCGACGAGCACTTTTGCCAACTCACGCCGGGGGCGCTTTAGTCTATATTGGTGGAGTGGACGGTGTGGCAGCACGGAGTCCTCACCTTCCGACTCGTGCAAGTGTTGTCGGGGCACGGCTGCTTCGACAAATACTTGCACATCGTCGCAAGAAGGGAGACGACTTCGGGCTGTCACCACTACGACTGCAGCGAGGACTCGGCGCAACACATGCTCGAGTTGTGCCCGGCCTGGGCTGGACCTGTCGCTGCCGGCCATAGTGCGAGCGATGGTCGGCAGTGATAAGGCCTAGATCGCGGTCGCAACCTGCGAGGACGTCATCTCGTAGAAGGAGGCGGCGAAGAGGGCCAGGGAGGACTCACGCCTTTCGGAACCAATTCGCCGCCGGCGCGCGGGGTATCGGAGGCGCGCTCACATGCGCCTGATGCCGCCTTAGTCGACGCTGCGGACGGTAAGGTCGGGGATTGCCCACCGTCCGCTGAAACAGCCTAACGCGAAGGTGCGATGCCCAAACGCGCAGGGCGTCAAACAGGAGAGAGTGCCCGATGGGGCTGCCACTTGCGGGTCACGGAGCAACGTACGCGATCCCCTGGTCCACATTGTAATTGCGGGTGAGGGCGCACGGCGTATTATTTTTTTTAGTAAAGGCCCTCCCACGTTGGCAACCCTTTTCGTTTATGTTTTACGGGAAGTCCCTCGATTAATACGTAATTTTATTTAAAGAGTTAATTAGTAAAAAAAAGCTCATTAGTAGTTTAAGTTTCAGTAGAGGGTGGTGTTAAAATTCATTGTTAACTATTATAAGAAATGATTAACAAAATGTGATTGTCAATATTAAATTTAAATTAATATCTGATTGATAAAAATAACTCAAATTAACAAATTATTGAAAAAAACTAAACTTAAATTAACATATTATTGACATAATCAGACTTATCATAATCTCATAATCTGCCATTTAATTTAAAAAAATGAAAAAAAAATATTTGTTACATACCTACTTATGTTATTCATATCTTTTCATATGATAATAAGTTTTAATTGTTAGTTTTTAATCAAACGTTTTAATCGTTAATTGTAAAACTCGATCAGATTAACAATTAATTAATTGTCAATAGCGAGTTTTCAAAATTACAACTCATTAATTGTTAATTGCGAGTTTTAACAATTATAATAAATAAATAATAAATAAATATTAACCAACAATCACACCACGTTAACCTAGCCCCGTGCTAAGTTCGTAAGAACTAATTTAATTACAATTAAATAATTGTTAATTGTTTAACAAATTACTTTTGCTCAACACTGGCTCGTCTCAACCATATTTAAGTATTTTTTTTAAACATTAGAATAACTTATATCATATTTTGAAATTTCGTTTCATAGTAATATAATATTTAAATTACAAATCAGCAAGCATGGCTTCGGACCAAGGCTTAAATATTTCTAAACAGTTAATTATAAAAAAAAGAACAAGAAAAATTATTTAAATAATCGATATAAAAAGTGTGAGCATTGTGACTAGCTTTAATACAAATAAAAAAATAAAAAATAAACTAGGGTATGATATGAATCTAGTTGAAATTACTTTGCCCCATATCCGCATGCATACACTTAAACGATGTTGACATGACTTGTCTTCAAGTTTTCAGTTCTCAAGCTTTGCAAGTGATGCAATCAAGCCTTAATGCATAATTAGTTTTATATCAGAATCGAATCGATATCCACTAACATCCTCGGCGATGCAGACATTCGTCTATGCACCTTGCTTTGCGTGACACACGCTATTCTCGAACAACAAATTTAGTCACATCCTAAACGCCAAAACACGTAATTGAAATTTAGACCTTACATCCCATTATTAAGGTACGAGTTAGATGGGTTATGGTGCTTTTAAAACAATTCAGGATAGGGAAGTAAGGAAAGCTTATCAAGTTACTAGCACAATTCACTATTTGCGAAGGCGAACTAGCCTCATACGTGGAACGCTAGATTGAAAACTATTTCGAACTGCTTTGTGTGAATTCATTAAGCCAAAGTACCATTGTGAAATATTGTTAGACAGGATTGTGTATAATATAATTATTATGTGTATAATATAATGAACTACATAAAATACTTTATACGATTAAGCACAAGGTAATGTTTGATATCCAAAAACAAAACAAAACTGTGTCTGTCAGCTCCGACGCACGACTGGATTCGACTCCTTGAGAACGATTTTCTAAATAGGCACAAATAATTCGTGTAGGACAGAATAATACTTATCACCTACTTTATAGTTTTTACGCGAAAATATAGCGCCTTTTAGACTTCGGAGGATAATTGAAGTCAAATTGTCCGTTATTTGGATTCATCATCAAAAATACTCGATAAGCGTGCTCTCACGTCAAGGTCACCACTAGTAGTGGGAGAATGCGGGGTATGAAGTGACGGTCGGGCGCAGCGCACACCCGCTCTCTCCTCAACCACCGATTCTTCGGAGCTCGCACGCGGACTATACGTCTTAATACTCATGACTGAAAATTGAAAATAGATTGCGCACAAAAAACGTAACGAGTTCAATTTGATCAGTAGAAGTTACTCCTCATATTTTTTTCATACCGGGCGCCTTATATGAAAATCGATTCTTAAGAAGTAAAATCGAAAAAAAGTTCAATGAATTTATCAAAACTGATGTTGTCAACCAAAAGAGAGCGAACTTTAGTATTTTTAGTGTATGTGAATGTTAAAACACACATTTAGTAACACTGCATATCTTTACCAGATTCTTTCACTACGATTCCTTCAAAATTATAATGTGTCAGATTGATGCAGGCTATATACATATATATATATATATATATATATATATATATATATGACATTCTTTGTCAACCGGCACACCTCTATACCCAAAATCCCAATCGTACTTTACTCCGGTAGCGAGTGCATTTCGTACTTATAGCCCGTATTAGCGAGTGAGGATGCTGAGTCAATTCTATTTTTTAGTAAAGTCAGTTGATTACGTATGACGATCACGTACTCGTACCACGACAATTTGAACGTTTTTTTTTTTTTTTTTGTTATTTATATAAGAAAAGAAGTCTTTAGACAGAAAATTTATGATTATGATTTTCACATGTCCACATAAAAACATTTTAAGTAGGTTTAAGTAGCTAAAATAAGTAAATAAAAAAATTGCTTTGATGTTTTGTTTTTTATCTTTGATAAGTCTAGTAATACCACAGAATAAATAATAGTACAAGTAGCAATACAAAAAAAAGAACGAGTCGGACTAGCGCACAAAGGGTTCCGTATCATTATTATCTATAAAAAAGCGGCCAAGTTTGAGTCGGACTCGCCCATGAAGGGTTCCGTAGCAGCTAGTAGCATCATATAAAAGTTCTTGTTTTTTATATTTGAGTTGATTTAATGAAAGGTAAATTGCGGTTTACGATTTATGACATATTAAAAAAAAACTACATACTAGATCTCGTTCAAACCAATTTTCAGTGGAAGTTTGTAAGGTAATGTACATCATATATATTTTTTTAGTTTTATCATTCTCTTATTTTAGAAATTACAGTGGGGGGACACACATTTTACCACTTTGGAAGTGCCTCTCGCGCAAACTATTCAGTTTAGAAAAAAAAAAATTAGAAACCTCAATATCATTTTTGAAGACCTATCCGTAGATACACCCACACGTATGAGTTTGATAAAAAAAAAATTGTTTGAGTTTCAGTTCTAATTATGGGGACCCCCAAAATTTATTGTTTTTTTTTATATGTTTGTGTGAAAATCCTAATGCGGTTTACAGAATACATACCTACACTTACCGAGTTTCAACAATATAGTTCTTATAGTTTTGGAAAAAAGTGGCTGTGACATACGGACGGATGGACAGACAGACAGACATGACGAATCCATAAAGGTTCCGTTTTTTGCCATTTGGCTACGGAACCCTAAAACCGACAAAAAAGTAATATTGTATGGGAGTCCCCCTTAAATATTTGTCTTATTTTAATTTAATTATTTATTTTAAAGTGAATATATAACTAAATATTCTGTGAATATTTCAAGCGTCTACCTGTTGCCGTTATCGATATCGAGCAAAAACGAGAAAAAAAAATCACGTTTGTTGTATGGGAACCCCCTTAAATATTGTTTTATTCTGTTTTTTAGTATTTGCTGTTAAAGAGGCAACAGAAATACATCATCTGTTAAAATTTCAACTGTCTAACTATCACGATTCATGAGATACAGCCTGGCGACATACGGACAGCGGAGTCTTAGTAACAGGGTCCCGTTTTACCCTTTAGGTACGGAACACTAAAAAGGTGCAATACAAAGTCTGAATTGTACAAGTACGATGCGAATTTAAAGGTATTCAACTAATTACAAGACTGTATTAGTTAATCACTGAATTAGACTGTGTAAGAAATAAATATTGGTTTTAATAGAAGTATTGGTTTTAATGGTGGTTTTAGTAAAATGCTCCTGGCTATAGTTCACATTCGGGCACTGGTATAATGTTGTTCCGTAACATTTTAACCGTTTTATATTTCAAAGTACTTTAAAACAAAGATTTTTCGATCATCAAGATAAAAACCTTAACTTCTACACGGAAAATACAAACACGAAAAACATGAGTAAAGTTTGCCTAAAAAAGCAAATTCTAGTTCCTTAGAAAAATGTTTCTAGAAGCCTGCTTCTAAAGATAAATTCCCTTGTTGGAAACTTTTACAAGATTATAACGTAGGCACTTACTCGAAACCTCTTCAGAAACTTATAAATGTGGGTTGTGAGCGTATGGCAAGATTTATATGACTTAGAGTATGAAAACGTAAAATATTTGTTTAGTCTTTAGCTTTCGTCAAATTAGTTAATTCATATAAAATATCAAACTTTTTTACAAAGATCTTTCGCTGTGTATGAAGAAACGAAACTTAATCACTTTCTACATTACGTTTCTTAGACATTATATATATACTTTTTTTTTTTTTTAAATCAGAACTAAATTCGTGTCGATGTCTTGTTTAAATCGTCACCATTTCTTCTCGGATAAATTTAGCCTGAACTTCAAGTGAATCATATATATATATATATTAAAATGACGTTTAAAAAATATTATTCAAATTTATCGTGAAGCAGGACTTGATGAATCATCGAGTATAAGGTGCTGTACTGATTGTGCCACGTTTCAATGATAAGCTTTATTAAATTAGGATGGTCCAGTGGATTTAATACATAAATCCGTGTGGTAACACGGTCGCAAGTATAAATATTGAAATTGGCTGGCACCGCTGATATTTTAATTTCAAAATCGTCGTGTCGTGGTCGTCAGTACAGGTGAAAGTCATTAGGGAACCTGCATGTTTTGAAAGAAATTATGAGACCATAATACCCGACAACCTGCAGCGGAGTGACGTGGCAGATTTAGCTTCATTCCTTCTTAGAAGAAGAGTAAGCATCTACAGTACACTACAGTGAGCTTCAACTTTATCTAGAAATTCCAGTGTGTCGTAACTTCTAAAACTAAATTTCTAAAATATTTTATTTTTAATGATCCAATATGTTACATGTAACAATAGTCTAAAGCGTCGATACAGCTGAAGTAAATTCATTCTATTCTCGTTTGATGGGCGGACAATTTGAACAAATTGGATTTACCTAATGGAAGCCTTAGCTCCCTTTCCAATTTGTATGAAGTGTTACTTCATAAAAGTTTACCTTTAGAGGTATGGTGAGAGGTAAATTTTTTTTGAGTACTCCAACATTAATCTGTCGAAAAATCTTTAACGAAAAACATTGATTCAATAAAGGTTGACAGGCGATAAAAACTGTTTCTGTGTTCATACTAAAAAAAAGATATTTTAATCATATACCTACTATGAAAACAGTTAAATATATATATGTATATATTTTGTATTCTGGGTTGAATATGCTTCTTAGAATTTCAGTTCATATCTGTGTCTCAAGTAGGTAATATTTAAAGAAAATCGTTAGTTTTGATTAAAGAGTTTTGGCTCGTAACTTAGCAATACCCCATTCAATGACAGTTAAATATTATTCAAATTTGAGGTAGCTGGGAAACTTTGACGTGAAATTCACGGGACATTCAAACTAAAGTATTTTATTCATTTAAGTCAATGAAAGCAAAGTTAAGGCAAGTTGTGACGCATTAATTCATCAAAACTTATTCTTGTGTCTCTCATCTCTACCCAACTTCGTGGAAACAAATACTGAATAAGTTATAACATGTACATCATTTAGTATTTTAATGGAATAGTTGACGAAGGTTTCAAATATTATAACGGATAGATCGAAATATTATGCGTCAATTAAGTGAGTCACCGACAATTCCCTTGGGCTTTTAGTATTTGGCGTGAATAATTAGTTATCTTGTGCTTGTCACGAAATGAAAGTTGCTAAGAATTTTCAAAAATATTTGTAGAAGGATGTGTGAGTCTTTAAACGTAAAAACAAAAAATTATTAACAAAATATTTCTTTACACATTAAATACAAATATTTTTATTATTTATAAATATTATCTGAATTTCGATCTTTATGTATATCCTGTGTCTATTTTAAGTATACATATAAAGAACAAATCCAAGTCGTCGAGTAAAATAAATTCAGTCTGGGAAATGAAAACATTTTTACCTCCAACATCTAGTAAGCTACGAAGATTTCGAATTTTGTACCGACTATCTTTTTCTGTAAAACATTTCTTTATGTCCAGAGGTTATCAACCCCTAGGTCGCGACTTGGCGTGCATAGAATTCTTAACATAGCATGAATTTCCTAGGATGCAACACTATCATATGTCATGATTTATTTTCAAAGGCGTAATGTATTTTCACAGAGCTGTTTACATTTTATCTAAGCGACTTAAAAATGTTCATTTTACAGGAGAACTGTATAAACTTTCCTTTCATTTCGACGTATAATATTCAAACGCAGTAGAAAATAAATGAAACTCGTTTACAATTTCAATTTAGTTTATGGAAAAATAAGGGCACGTCAAAAAAATGAAATTTCACTTTTACTAAATTAAATTTCATATTCATAGATGAAGACGCTCACATCACAGAGGATATAAGCATGAATTCATGGCCAATTATTTATAAAATAGTTCCTTTGTAGAGAATAATGATGTGAAGTTATTTTAAAGGAATAGACGTTCCTTTTAAAGCAGATGGAAGTGGAACAAAGATGGAAATAAGCAAATTCGATTTCCAAAGCCTACAACAGGAATAAAATCGGATTTGACACTCTATTTGGATATTTTATCGTAGACGGAATAGTATTAAGGCTGAGACCGGCGTCACATCTACGTTTTTATGGTGTTTTTACTGCTAACTGAAAATTGGTACTGTCGTGGAGGGGACAGGTATAAATTGTGTAGCAATTTCAATAGCTGTTTTAAGAAATAATCTCTTTCCAGGTGTAATCGATATAGATATATTTTTTTAAATATATTTACGAATACCAAACAAAAGACGTTGATAACTGAGATAACTTAACAATGAATGTAAAAGTTAATTATATGTATAAGTTTTAGTTATGTGGTCAAAAAACTTCTTAAGTCCTTAAATAAACTCTCTTTATTATTATTATTATTATTTTTTTTTAGTTGATGTTATAGTGGTGATAGGAACGAATTATCGGCGAAAATTTGAAGTGTCTTTCTATTTCGATTTCAAAGATGGAGAAACCAGATTGAAACTTAATCCGATACGCTACTCCACTGCAGGTTGGCGAATTTACATGTATCAGTATTCTGAAACATACAGGTTTACTCACGATGTCTAGTAGTGCCGGGTAAAGATTTGAACCCGAGACGATGACAACTATATTCTTAAATCCATTAACTAATAAATTAATCTTTACCTTCATAAGTTAGTAACTTTATAAAAAATAGAGTGCTATTTCTACGATTTCTATATCACTACTCACCTACATATTTCAAAATGCAGTCATTTACAATATTCCGAGCAATCATGCAAAGGTTAGTTGCATAAAAGTTAATATGTATCGATGCGGCAAATTCGATTTCAAAAAGAAAAACTTTGATATGTTTTGAATTATTTCGATTCCACGAGAACTCCTTGAAATTCAATGGAAAAGTAAGTTTCAAAATGTTATCGACATTTGTTGTACTTAAACTTGTATTTATAACTTGTCGTAAGTAACAAGCTTTTTCGAACTATAATTGTTCTAAATATAATTGACGACAGATCTGATGTAGTAATAGTAGTTCCGTAGTGGTGCTAAAATTCCATTAACGCCGATGGTCGTGTGTTCGGTTCTCGCGTATTACATAAAAAAAATCTGGTCTGATTCTTGTGCGTCTGCCCCTATGCCTTGGAGAGCACGAGAAGCCCTTGTTCTAACTTGTTACCATAAACATCAGATATCAGTCGATACTCTTTTTGGGAGTATTTTCCGCCAATCCGTAACGAAGCGTGGCAGATTAAGCTCCAACTTTTCTGTCATAGGGAGAATAGGCCTTAGCTCAGATTTCATACATATGTATTTACTAAATAACCCACGCGATTTGACCTGCTGACGTTTATTACGCGTCGAGATTATTTAATTAATTAATTTAGGCGACAACGTGTATATTATAGGTACAATGATATTTTTGGGGCGCTTCGTGTTACGTTGGGGCTTCTCATTAACACATGGTACATGTTACAAACTGTTATACTAAACAAGCAGATCATGTTACAAACTGTTATACTAAGCAAGCAGATCATGTTACAAACTGTTATACTAAACAAGCAGATCATGTTACAAGCTGTTATACTAAACAAGCAGATCATGTTACAAGCTGTTATACTAAACAAGCAGATCATGTTACAAACTGTTATACTAAACAAGCAGATTTCACAGAGACTTCACAATATGCTTATAATTAGTAAATAGTAGGCGCCATTGATCCATACTGTATTACGCAGCTTTATTTTAAATTATACTGTACTAAATTATCTAGACTACTAAAATAAGTAAATAAACAGTTTTTACTAGCTGATATCATTTTATTATATACATATATATTTTTACATTTTTAGGTTACATTTGTTTAAAACTTTATTTTATTTTAACTAATGATTAATAAATTTTAAATTGAGTTTGCCAAAGAAGTTACACTTCTGACATATTATGTACTCTGTACACACGCTCTTTTTAGGGTTCCGTAGCCAAATGGCAAAAACGGAACCCTTATGGATTCGTTATGTCTGTCTGTCCGTCCGTATGTCACAGCCACTTTTTCCCGAAACTATAAGAACTATACTGTTGAAACTTGGTAAGTAGATGTATTCTGTTAACCGCATTAAGATTTTCACACAAAAAAAAGAAAAATTCAATAAATTTTGGGGGTTCCCCATATTTAGAACTGATACTCAAATATATTGTTTTTCATCAAACCCATACTATGGTCTATGGATAGGTCTTTAAAAATGATATTGAGGTTTCTAATATCGTTTTTTTCTAAACTGAATAGTTTGCGCGAGAAACACTTCCAAAGTGGTAAAATGTGTCCCCCCTGTAATTTCTAAAGTAAGAGAATGATAAAACTAAAAAAAATATATATATGATGTACATTACTATGCAAACTTCCACCGAAAATTGGTTTGAACGAGATCTAGTAAGTAGGTTTTTTTTTAATTAAAAAAATACACTATTATTTAAATTCGATTAAAGTTACAACGAACTACAAGTACTTTTATATATTGTTACTTGCTGCTACGGAACCCTTTATGGGCGAGTCCGACTCGCACTTGTTTAATTTTCTTATAAACATTAGTTATCGCAGTCACATCGCAATATATAAGCATTAAAGCCGCCTTTTGTACAATTCAATATTTTTTGTGCAATAAAGAATGTATGAATAAATAAATAAAGCCTTGACGTGTGCATTATATCTGTTATCATAATTATGTACTATTAAAATTATAAATGCGAAAGTAAGTTTGTTTGTTACGCTTTCACGCGAAAATTATTTAACCGATCATCATGAAGCTTGAGTACACATATTCTTGGAGGTATTAGAAGCAACATAGAATACTTTATTTTATTTTGGTCGTAGTGTTAAATTTTACAGCCTTTAATAGTAGGGTAAATTACCAAAATTACTTAATAGGTGAGACGCTTCAATTATCATAGGGCCTTCAATCATCATAGGGCTTCCAATCATCATAGGGCCTTCAATAATCATAGGGTCATCTTCATATTTTATATCATCTATTTCTCCGGTTGCTGAAAGGGTTTGTCTCGAAAATAAGTAAAAAAGGCCTTAGGGCCTGTTTCATGTAAACTTGTAAGCTTTGGATTCACAGGTTGTGAATAGGAATATCTGAGAGATAAAGTGTATTTATCTGTTCAATACCGTTATACGTTAGATAAGTTTATCAGAAACCGGTGAAACAGACGCTCAGCAATATTATGCATTATGATAGTACGTTGTTCCATTTTTTCACTGTGTATGCATCATGCACACATTAGCACATCAAATATTAATGGATTAATAGCGACAATGACGTCATACAACTAAGCAGAAGTTTCTCATCCTAAAGATTAAGTTAAACCGAGATGGTTCAACTCGACTCCAACAAGCTCTTCTTAGCAAGCTTGCAAAGTTTAAAGGCAGAAAATCCTTTCGAAACTTGCTGTATCCTTATTAATATGAAGACCGTAATGGTGTTGTGGTGTGAAGCTCCATTAACGCCAACGTTCGAAGGTTTGGTTCCCGCTCTGAACTGATATTTGTAATTGTATAAATATTTATTTGCAGTGTTTGGTCTTGTTGGTCAAACACGTAAAGTTATATCGGTTCCGGAATTTATTGTAAGCATCTGATAAGGATCGTTATTAGTGGCAGGGAAACTATCCGTCAGTCAATAGTTGGGCCCAGGGTGGCGGATTAAGCTCTTAATTTTCTCCTTTAATAATTACAGGCTGTTTCCGTTCAATATCTTTATGATACATCGTAGTACTGAGAATATTTTTGGATTTTAATAAAAGTATAATAAACTTTCAAAGTGTGATTTTTTATAAGTCTATGGTGGCAAGCAAGCATACTCCGGGAAGTCATGGTTGTATGCGAAAGCGATCCCATGGCGTCCCCACTACGGCGCCGACAGTGTCGATGGCTTTTAGTAGGTATTTTGGCCTGCCAGATTGGCGTGTAGTCCTGGCGCCCGGTCGGAGTCCCACATACCCGCCGCCTCACGGTGGCGGCGGAATACGTATATACATTTCTCATAGATAAAAAAAAAGATCAAGCATACGTTCCGCCCATTAGTAAGCAGTTACAACAGCATATGGACGTCTGTAATATCAGGAGCATCACAGGCGCGTCGCTGAACCATAAGATTGTACAAAATTTAAACTTTCCGCTTGCACCACCCGCGATCGCTTCGCTCGCTCAAACATTGACCCAATCTAATCCATGATTTTGTTTACCAATTAGGTCCAGTTTACCGTTTTACTGTTTGCAAGGAATATATTGTAAATTGACGATACTCAAAATATTTCGGTGATATTTTCCATTGAAAAAAAAACCAAAAATATAAATTTTATCGATCGTTAATACTTATTATTCTTAATAAAAATTATATAGAATTATATTGTAATCTGTTCTTAATACGTTGGTGAAGTTTTGAATCATGAGGCACGTAAGTGTGAAAAATTATAGTATGACACACAAAACAAAACAAAACCAGAGATTTCAAAACAAAAGTCGAACCAGAGATTTCTCGGGAAATAAAAAATATATACAGTATAAATACATCAGTATTGTATCCCTACATTAGCGCTACTAACCCATTTTGATACTTGAATATTTATTAATTTTAATTGTTATAAATCTATAGTTTTTTTTTTTTAATATTGTTCTTTAAGTACTTATACAAAAGAAGAAAAAAAAAATAACGAACTTGATATACTATTTAAATAAGTATATGTTTTGTTAGTTAATTAAAAAAATTCAACGAGTGCTTTAATTACCTCCATACTATCAGTGATGTACAAGATACCCTATACAAAGTATCTGGAATACAAAATACAAGATACTTTAAAATAAAGTATTTCAGATACCAGATACAAATACCTTTCTGGAATGGTATTTGAAATACTAGATACAAAATACGTATCTTCCAAATACTTTTTAAAGATACAAATTCTTTTGTAAGAAAATAACATTTTATTGAATGTAAGTTTAATTTTTTACGTGAATTATTTACAAATACCTACATCGCGTTGATCGCGTAAAAGTGAGAAGATAAAATATTATATTATTAAGGTTTTAATTGACTCAATAATCGTCGATATCTTTAGTTTTTTATATCATTAAATGTTGCTGACAAAACGTCGAGTGGTCTTATTCCTATATTTAAATCGAAATCTTTATTATTTTCATCATTGTTTGATCAACTGTTGAAGAGCATGAAACTAATAAAATAAAGTCTTTAACAATAAAACTATAATTTATTATTATTTATAACTATAATTTTACAAAAAAAATATATACTATATATTATTTTTTCTGTATTTATCATTCAAATAAAAAATTATTCACTCTTAAAAAATCTATTATTAAATATCATGGATTATTCATACGGGGAAAACCATGTAAAAAAAAAACGAACCTTGCATTCTTCTCGAAGTAGGTAGTGAGGAAAAGTGCATGTAGTCGCTTTCTCCGCGCTCTACTCCAAAAACGGTTAATTTTACAGAAACATGCAAGAGGCATTTTTTGTAGATAATTTTATAACAAACAATTTTTATAATGATCTATATTGATATCCGAGTAATAGGTAGCGTGATATTTGCGAAAAACTGATTTTCGTGACCTTTTGACCTTTGTAACTTTTTTAGCCGGCACGATATCAATGTTGTATTTTCACATCTTCATTACAACGCCGTAATAAAAGTGTATACAAAAATTCAGCTCGCTTAGAATTTATCCGCAGATTGAGGCTTAAAATGCCTAAAATGACTGGATTATGTCATATTTTGTGAATAAATGCATAGAATAACTATTACTAAAAGTATTTTACCAAACAGTATTTACAAGATACTAAGATACCAAACAAAAGGAATTTAGATACAAGATACAAAATACATTTTAAAAAAGTATTTTAGATACAAGATGAAAATACGTATTTTGTATCTTGTATCTGTATTTCAGATACTTGTATCTTAGATAAGTCACATCTCTGCATACTATCAATCAAATGTTATCACTTATCATATTAAAAGTTTCGTAAATCAGGTTTAGCCATAATGTACCTATCGAACTATAATTAATAGGCATTCATAGAATAGTCAATTCAATAAAAATACTTTGAAAAGTTCTCTATACGAGTCTCGAGTCAGCAATTATGTTACTTGTTTCAACTCTGGCTCATTTTGTGCAATGACATACATTTGTTTTTCATCGATATTCAAACATGAAGACACACATACACACAAACAAACATATTCTTTTGTTTAAGGTTGCGTTTTCACTTAAAAGAGGAGATAATAAGCAATTAACCTAAGTCCTGACATTCAGGTATTGTAAGACTTACTCCCTTCTTTTAAGGCACATTTAGTCAGAATGTGAGGTTGTTCGGTGGTCCACCAGCGGTCCTTCGACGCTTTGGTATCCGCGGAATTCCATAATAACCTTCAGAATTCTTTCGTCGGGAATAAATTGAAAATTTTTCTGCTTTAGACGTTGGTATGCTTTACCTTACCTGTTCATGTTTTATTAAAACATACCAATTTATACATTGAGGTGTTAATATTACAGATCTCGGTTAGTGTCAAATATATTTATTTAAATAAATAAATAGTTTTCATTAAGATTATGTACCATATCAATTTTTTGCGCGTTCGAATGTTTTTAAATTAAAAATAATTTTTTTAAGTACAAAATACACACTAAGGTGCAAATAAAACGATTTCTATTTTAATAAATAAATGGTTATGCCGTGCGGTAACCGGCAGAGAAGAATAGTCCCGACTTCTTTCTTGCCGAGATGTTGTAAAAAGCGACTAAGGCCTTAGTGGTGCGAACAACTGTAGACCAACCAGGATGGTGATGGGCAGCAGCGTCACCATACCCTACCCCAAGACACTACTCAACTAACCCGCCTGCCAAGCGAGGCAAGTATTGGCAAACCCTTCAGAGACGATGGGGGAGGTCTAAGTATAGCATTGGACATCCAACGGCTTATATGGATGTGGATTTTTAGATTCTACCCTGCGTTTAACCACATTTATATCAGTAGGCTGAATCAATCACATAAATGGTCGTTATCAATAAATAATTATCTGGATGAACCTGTATCTTAAGATAGATAAATACTTAGCTTTCCTATAAAGGTAATATATATAAATCACACAAAAAAGTTATGGTCCATCTGAATAAGTACAGTCGGCGAGCCTTTTTTCCATTGGAATGTTTTTTTTTTTTTAATTCAATTCCTTATCGAGAAATTCGATTACATGCGTCATAACAGTTATTATTCTTAACGCCTACATCGGCTATTTCGACTAATTGAACAGAATTCTATTATTTTTATCGCTCGTAATCCGAGAAACCACAGCGTATTCTAAAATAGAAATGGTTTGTGCGCGTCAAATATAATGAAGCAGTAATTTGATATATAAAAAATAAAAACTTTAAATTTTCCATAAAGAAGACCGTCATAGTATTAGATATACGAATTGAACTGAACCACCTGTACGCGTCCCACTGCTGGGCAAAGGCATTTCCCATATCTATATGAAGGTTTGAAGTCTAATCCACCACGCTACTCCACTGTGAGCATACGCATATCTGCACTGAGCGGGAATCGAAAGCAATACCGACGGTGTTAAGGTGACTACTCGCACCACTACACTAGAACGGTTGTCATCGATATATGGACCAATGGAAGTTTAAGGTAAAACGATCATAATGCAATAACTATTTTACGATGTTCCATTATTTACTTTTAGTTTTTACTACTCCGCCACTGAGCTGTAGAATAACTCTATATAATTTTCGAATTCGGACCAGTGAACGTTACATTAGCGTGTTTAATTAAACAAACCGAGCATAAAAATTTCCGCTTTATTAAATTAACATATTATAAAGAAAATGAAAATTATGTCAATGGGACGGTTTTATCTCTTATTAGCGATTTTTTCCAGATAACCTTAGGCTTAGAGAATTAGTAATATAATACAAACATAGATAGATATACGTACCATACACATACATACAAATAAAAATATAACTCAAGTATTAGACAGATAAAAGTCTAATACAATAGGTTCTGTCCGTAATACGCATTTTTATTATTAGTACAATATAGGAGATCGAAACCATTTTGTTGTAAAGCATGAGTTATCATTTAAAACTAACTAAACTAGTCACACTCAACTCGTATTATTTCAGTTTTATGTAAGGACCTTTAAATAAGAAGAGTAAAATGAAGACGCAGACGAAGGAGTTTACGCAAAAGCAAACATCAATCACAAACGTGCCTTGAACATTCAATTGGAAAAACATTTATGCCATACCCGTGCGCGATTTTAGCATGGGTGCATGAAAATGAACAAAACTTTAAGAAGAAACTCCTTTTCGAAGAAACTCCCTTCCGAATTTGTACTTACCCTTTTACCCAGCATAATTGCAACTTTCATCAAGCTTAATTAAATTAATAAAATCGTGAAAATTTCAAAACCACACTGCCTTCTTCTTAACACGGAACAGACAATTCGAATAAAATTCAAAATACTCGAGCATCATTGTCCCATTGATTCAAAAATGTATTAACTTTTTACTATTCAATATTGAGAGCAGTAGTGTATCTAGATGGGAAACCAAATAAACGACTGGTTATGTAACGTAATACTACTTACCATTCCAAGGTAACTCGAATGTTATATTTTATATACACATATATTATTAACATATAGCATAAATCGTAAAATTGTTAAGATACCATATCCTATGTACATTTTCTTCTAAGTAGAGAAGGAAAATTCGTGACTAATCCGATATTTGACTCGAACAGCTTTAGTTTCCATTTTGTGGCTTATAACTTTTTGCTATAGTTAATTTACAGGAGAACTGATATACGCGATATCATTCTGTCAATTCACGCTGCTTTTATAATTATCAATAATTTTTTAAAACAATAATTCACATTTCAAATAATAACTCAGATTTGAGAATAAATTAAAAACATATATGTTTTAAATAAATATGTTTTAATCTGCAAACATGGTCGTCTGTTCCTAATGTAGGCAGGCAACTCAATGCCCGTGTTTTAGGTAACAGTCAATTGAAATACTTTAGTAAATAACATATATACAAATAAATACTACACCGAGACTCGAAGCAGCAATCGAACCCATGAGTTTGGAGCGGAAAGCAGAGTCACTGCCAACTGCGCCAACAGGCCGGTCAGTGTAATAATCATAGCGCAGGAAGCGCTTCTAATAATGTAGAGCGATAATATTTTTGCTTCTGCTGAAGAAATAAATTGTTAACCTATAGAAGAAAGTTCTTTTGGTCCACTTGAAACGAACGCCATAGCTTTAGTATTGTTAACAAAAAGTGGTAATTAATTGATTGTACTTAATGAGAAAATTTTTATAAGAAAATAAATCAGATTTAGAAAATCCTTTGTGATTTGACTCGGCTATGCACGGCTATAAGTTACTAATGAAAACATTAATGAAATGAGAGTGAAATAAAGAATTTTGGAAAATATTTAAATAGGTATGAATTTGTTGCTGTTGAATAAAATATGCTTATATATATATATATATATATATATATATATATATATATATATATATATATATATATATATATATATTATATATATATATATATTACAGGAAATTACAGGAAAATATATCATGGTACAATTAATAGTGACATAAACAATAAATTATAAAAGCTCTTTTTCAGTATTAAAAAAGGACAATGAAACATATCAATATTAGAAAATTTATTAATATAATTATTCCATGTACCTACTTTGTCTTTGTAAAACGCAAATTAAATAGGATATGGCTACGACTACTAAACACTTGAAACCAACTTTTTCTAGTAAATATAATATGTTTTTGTGTCTATACATTTGTATCCACTCTACTTTGACAATTTAATTTAATCAAGAGTAGCATTTACGTACACAATAAAATTACCTGTGTTTTCAATCGTAGTGTAATTTGTAACGACGTAATGTCGTGGCTACTGTTCACTGAAATTAATGTATCAAAATATAAATACAAACATATTTTCCGCTATTTCAAGTAAAGCGTAATGTACTGTTAATTAAAATACAACCATAGGATTTATGATAATTACTGATACAAATGGACTTATATACTTGAACTGAACTGAATTAAAAGCGTCTGTAGACATCCCACTGCTGGGAAAAAGGCTCTTCACCATATCTGAGAAGGGTTAGAGCTTATCCCATCAAGCTGATCCGATGAGGGTTGGCAGATAATTTCATTACCATGAGTAACGATAGTTATCAGATGTCTATGATAACAACCAGGACCGACGTGACTCTCCGAGGCAAGGAGGGAAGACACACAAAGACATGCGCCCAGACCGGAAACAGGCGGGAATCGCACCTGCACCCGCCGATGTTGACGCGACAACTCAGACACACACACAAACACGCAAACGCACACGCACACGCACACGCACACGCACACGCACACGCACACGCACACGCACACGCACACGCACACGCACACGCACACGCACACGCACACGCACACGGACACGCACACGTACACGCACACGCACACGCACACGCACACGCACACGCACACGCACACACACAAATAAATAAGTATTTTTATATTTTATACCTTTTAAATTTTACTCACTCTTAAAAGAACAACTTAAAAAAACACTGAAAATTTCGGATTAAGTTTCCCCTGACAAGTGACATAGAAAATTATATCATTAATTTTAGCGAGAAGCAAGATAAACAGATTGTGAAAAAAACAATTCTAACAAAAATCAGTCCAAATAAAACGAAAACCTCGAAATCGTTTCGAATAATAGAGATATCACTCCACTTAAGCGCACGCGGTATCGACGTCGCGAAACATTATCGCAAATGTTCACTTTCCATTAAGCCGAGAGAGACTGTTTAAAAAACAAGGAGTGGAATACGTAATGTTGATTCTTATGTATAATGTACACAAGTACAGTCATAACCAAAACGGCTAGTTTTATCAATTATATTTATATAATCTTTCTGTAAAAATAAAATGATAGAGGGTGCCGAGCTGTGCGAGCATCAAGGAAACGCTACAGGATAGATTTCAGCTAAATCTTGTAAAATTTATTTCTTAGAAACTTGGTCCTCATACTTAAAAAAAGCAATATTTGTTAAAAAGAGTTAGATTATTAACGTTTTAAGAAACAACGATTTTTATAAGTATTACGTATTCAGTAACGTGTGCTTTCTTGCCATGAAGTTTGAAAAAAAAATACGAGTACCTATACCTATATTTTGTTATTTTTACATAAAATACGTTATTAATATATTAATTAACGCAGACAAAGTCGCGGGTATCAATTAGTAATAATTTATTATTTTATTCCTAATAAATAAATAAATGAAACGGTTCATAATGACCCTAGTAGGATGAAAATACTGTGTACGGAAACACAATACGATGACAAACATTTGTATAACCTATACAAAACACTTGTTATGAGCGGGAATCAAACTCGCGGTCGCTAGTGCGACAGCCAGTTGCTGTGACCACTGCGTCGAATCGTCGTCAATAACATCTAACTACAAAAGAAAAAAGATTAATTAAAGTTCTTAGCAAACTTAGCACTAGACTTACATTTGAATCTGCGATCTTCCGATTAAGATCCGAAAGGTCTATTCAGGTCCGTATAGAATCTCAACCTTTCAATACGTTGTTTAAGAGAAAAACTTATATGCCTTATTTAGGATTCCGTATGTCCGAACATAAAAACGGAACCCTCACAAGATAACCGACTAACTCAAGATAATAATGTCTGCCTGTCAAGCTAATTTCCTTTGAATTTACTTAACTTCATAAATATATAATTTCTGAGAATTAAAGTACTAGTATAACCTTACCTAAAAGTTAAGTTTTTCGGAGTGACAGTACATACCTGAAACGGTAATGGTAAGTATAGTAATAGCTCTTTACATAATCGATTATTACCAAATTTCTACCGAGTATTTTCACTTACCGTCAGTGTTCACATACGACTTTTGTTTTTAATGTAGGTCACATCACATACACAACATTGCTTTGATTTTTATAGAGAACTATATTATTTTAATTATAGAACCTTTAAATAAATAAAGAAATGCTTCACAGTCAACGGCTCCCAGTGGTAAAATCGAGTGTCTGTGTGTCCAACAACAATAAACATCTAAATGGTTTTTACAAATATTTGTATACATGAGAAACGAACCGACTGCTAGCGCAACAGCCACTTACTGCGACCACTGTGCCAATCCATCGTCAAATAATATGATAAGAAGACGTTTTATAAATATAAGAAAAGTGGAGAAGAAGTGGAAATGAAAACGCTTTCTTGTTTTAAATTTTCCTTGAATTTTAAGATTTAATAAATAAAAATTGGTCGGAACGAGTTAGTAAAATAGCGTCTATTCATTAATTTAACACAAACGGAAACAAATGTGGACCCACTTAACTTTTTACTAGAAGCTTTTAACATTTTAACGCGAGCGTAAAGAAACTGCAACGTTTATCTTTTTTTTTCATAAAGCTTTGCTTATGCAGGACGTGCTTAAACATAATAAAACTTTTTTCGTATCTATTGAAGTTTGATTTTCATTCCTCAACTTGCTAATTTTATAGTTTTTCGAAATTGTTACTAATCTAAAAAACAATATTTGTTTGTTTGTTTGTATTCATAAACTCAAAAATTACTGATTTAGTTTTGTTTATCTGAAGCTACGTTTATTAAAAGTAAATTAGGCATAGGTATATAGGTAAACGCTGTGACTAACAGAAGCGGAACAACAGTAATCATAAATCCGCGAAGGTCTTAAAACTTGATAGAAAAAGTTTCTTTATTTAAACTCGTAGACAGGTATAATGCTATTAAAAAAACTAAAACAATTATATATATACTGTCGTGATACATATTAAATGTTTACTTAAGTTATTACCCCAATATTTTTAGGGTTCTGTACCGAAAATATGTTAAACAAATCCTATTATTAGGAATCCTTTCATAAGAATTGAAAGAATAAAGTAAAGTAAAAAAAAATATAATAAAAGAGTCATTTATGTAACGGAAGATTAAAGTTGAGATAATTATTAAAGTTTAATTGTGGCTTCAATATATATAAATTCTTCATGAAAAATGTTGCACTCTACACTTAAAAAATGTTTTTAAGTTTTCATCTCAATTAAAAACATACAATTAAATATTATCCGGAACAATTCATACGTGAAGGTCCAGCTCTCATTTGCATATCTTAGTAGATTTCATTGATTATAGTGACTTAATAATGATTATGAGTTGCAGGAACTTTGCTAACAAGTGTCCTATTTTTCTCTTATCGTATTAAGTTTTATTTCTGCTGCATATTTTACATTTATACTAATTATTAAACTATAACAGGTTGTATACTCTACATTGAAGATATTTTGAAAAAAAAAAATTTTTGAGAACATTCTATAATCGATACCAAAGCAAAATATGTAATTTTTCTGACAGACTCGTTTCCACAGCTGGCTCATGGTTGTGACCCTGCTTTCTGCTCCAGAGTTGTATGTTCGATTCCCGCCTCGAAGTCTGGGTGTAATATATATTTATTTATATATTTTTTTATTTATGTGTATATTTAGTCCAAAAAAAAAATGTGTATCAGTCCGCTGTTACCTAAAACACAGGTATTAAGTTGCCTACCTTAGAAACAGACGACCGTGTGTTTATGTTAAACATATTTAAAAAAAAATCGTTTTTCATTTATATATATGTTTATATTTTGGTCGCGTATGATACCTTATCTACTAGATAAATTTGAATAAAATGGGTATAATCGGAGTCTACGAGCTAGGGACACCAGATACTTTATTATATATTTAAGATTTTGCAACTTAACAAATCTGATGACTTGTGACGACTTATATGTATATATTTGTGGGTCTTTTATATATTTATGTATGTATGTGTGTGTGTGTGTGTGGTGTATGTGCTTGTGTGCTGTGCTTACATATTTTGTATAGTCTAGGTTGTCTGGAAGAAATTTCTACTTACTGACCGCCTTTTTACCTTGAAATTACTTTGTAATTAGATTTTTTTTTAATATTGGAGTTTTTTATGTGTAATCGAAAGTGGTGTACAATAAAGTATATTCTATCTATCTATCTATACTTTTTATCTGGAAATTATATACTACGAGGATCAAAGTCAAAATATGTAATCACGAACGCGATCGCGGTTAACTTCTAATATGTAAATAAATATGGTATGTTCAGTTATTATTATGTATAACGTGTAAGATAATTTGTTTCCGATTTGGGTGTCTTAACTATGCCTCGGAGAGCACGTAAAGCTTTCGATAATTTAGTCTCAGTAGAGAATTTTCTCTACTGAGACACTCTCTTCTCTTCTTCTTTTCTCTCTCTCTTCTTCTTTCTCCGCTGCGGTTTGACAAATATTTACTTGTCAAACCGCAGCGGAGCAGTGTGATTGATAGATTAAGCGTCAACCCTTCTCCTATGCGGAGAAGTTTTTTGTTTGTTTTTGTTTTAGGTATGTATAGTCTGTTTTAGTTTATAACTTTTAGGAGTTCACAATTGTTCAGTTTATGATTTTTAGTAAAGTACGAAATATACTCAAATTAACATAATTTGTGAAACTACACTGTGCTAAGAAATTAAAAATCTGTCTTATATACTTTTATATACAATGAAATTAAAATATCCATATATTCTTTTTTTTTTAAAGGTTGATCTTTGCGTATTTTACTTAAAATATTTTTTTACTGTGACTAATATAATTTCTAGATATTTCGCGTACATCTCTCGTACATACACAAGAGGATGAGACAAGAACAGGTGAAAATCTGAGGGTGCAATGTCAGAACTATACGGTGGATGCATTAATATTTCCCAACCAATCTCTCAATTTTTAATTTGTGGCCAAAAATGTGAGTCGTCTGGCGTTATTATGATGAAAGACCACTCCTTTTCTGTTGTCCGATTCCAACCGTTTTTTCTCAATTTCTTACTTGCGATGGTTTTTCCCGGTGGTAAAGGCTCATAATGAACGATACCTTTTCAATTCCAAATAACACATAGCATCACGTTATTGCGTGTTAATCCAGGTTTTGCTACAGTCTGTGGAGCTTTAGTACCCTTTGACCATGACCTTTTTCGGACGTACTTTTCGAAAATGATCCACTGTTTCATCACCAGTGATCAATCTTTTAAAAAATGTTTCAATTTCAATAGCGAATCGCAAATGAGTAGACAATTAATTAGGTTTATTTTAGTGAGCTCATGTGCCAGCCAAATATTAAGCTTTTTTTTATAGTCATATTTTTCAAATAAGTCAAAACTGTTTTGTTATTAATTCATAGTTCCTCGGCTATATTATAACTACTAAAATGCCGATCTTGATCCACTTTTTCAAAAATGCATTAAAATTATTTTTATGAGGGCGACCAGAGCGAGCTACATCTTTGAGATCAAAATTCTATGACTGAAATCCCAAACACCGCATTATATCGATATACGTCAAAAAAAATCGCGGCTTGAGTCGCATTTTTCCCTTTCTTTTTAATAAAACTTCAGAATGTATTGAACTTCTTCGTTAGATTCACTCATTTTAACGGACAGAAAAAAAAAATTAAAAATGGCGGAAAAGTCTTCTTAACATTTGGAACGAAGTTCTTTATTTACAAAATTGGAAAAGACTATTCCCAAACCTATTATTAATGAGAAAAGCTTATGTTACCATTGGCATAATTATAGCTAATATTATTAGTAGTAACTTAGGCTTATAAAACATCACTCTACAACTCAGATACGAGCAGTAACATGAACATAGATAAAACCACGCGATTTCACTAGTAGTACATAAATTACCCTACCGAAGTAATATAAAACAAGGAGTACAACGCTTTTAGACACGCCTACACTATAGAGTAAGTGACCACTTAGGAAAATGACTCAATTTGGTTCCAATTAACGTTTCATATAAAGGTACTCTTTTATTCGAGTGGCGTGCCTAATGGAGAGTTTACTAAACACTCCATAGCACCGTATTATATTAAAACGTCTCTAATATCCAGGGTATTATGTATTAAAATACTATCACAGTTTAAAAAAAAATCAATTGTGGTGGACGATGGTACGATTGATCCCTTTAAGTGTTGAAACTTTATATTATGTTATTTTTAAAACGTTACGGAATGTTTTTTTTTAATGTTATTAATTGTTTACTTAAGAAAACAGGCTGATTTAGTTCAGTTCAGTCGTCTAATATTTGGTAGTGAATTTGACTATACGAAATTTTTATATGCAGCTTATTACTATTATATAAATTCCAAAGTTCGGATGGATGTTTGTTCCTCAATCACGCGAGAACGGCTGAACGGATTTGGATGAAATGTGACACAGAGATAGGTTATACATCTAAATCAATTATCATATCAATCTAAATATAATAGTAAGGTGATGACTACCGAGGCACTAGAGATAAGCTGTAATAATTTCTAGAAGTTAACTAGTAGTAATTAACTTACGGTATCTGTATAATATTGGGTATATTACTTAAGCTTGTAATGTACCTTACGTTAAAATTTAGCCATTTCTTGTATTTTAAGTGTTGTTGCTACCATGATGTATTTATTATAAATGTAATAAATTTTTTTGACATTCGTTAAGTTTGTGAAATCACCTTATGGTGAAATAGGTAAATATTTTTATATATTTTATGTTTTTGAGTTCTGACAACTTGTAAATTAAAATGTTGTGTCACCTATAAAGGTGCATGCGTCAGAATCACTTCAAGAATATGTACATTTATCACAATTGTGTTAGCGTATGTACTGCTGGTGTCCTTTAAATAAATAAATAAATAAATTTCATTTAATTTTAAATGTAAACAATACTTGACTTAACTTGATTAAGATATATAGAGCAGCTACTATAAAAGTAATGCGTAGTTATGATATAGTAACATATTACGTTATCAACCAACATCTGTTACCTTTATTTAATTAAACCGCGATATATTACATATAATTAATTCTACCTTGACGTCCTTAAAAACATGACACACCCCCTTATAACACAAACTTTATAACGTTATGCGAAAATAAACATCTTGTTTTCTAATTTGTGTAAAATAATATGAGTTTTAATTAGTCGGAGGAATTCAGTCTATATTATTTTATAAAACAAATGAGTTGTTTTTTTGTAAGCGTTAATCGTCGTGTCGTCAATACGATTTGAAAATATATTCTTGATTCTTGTTAAGCAATAAAATAAAATAAAAAAATCATAAAAGTGCGATCCTGAATTGCAAACGAATGATTTGGTAGTATCATAGAAGGTTTAACACTAAATATTTTATTTATATCACGCTGTGATATATAGATGAGTGGACTGACAAGTGAGCATATAGCCTATGTTACTAAAACTTTTATGCAATGTTGAAGAGATAACGGACCACATCCAACAATTATTTAAGCTACGTACGTTCCAAAGCTGTCCCTGTGTATTATTTCTTAAATAATCAAGTAAATTACAAGGTACAATCTTAAGAATATTGTATTTTAATTGAGGAGTTTAATTAAAGGAGAATTTCATCACGTACCGCTTCAGTCACGCTACACTGAATGTAAATGCCTCGTTAAATATATATAACGCTGCGTACAGACTGGTTAATCGGTGTGCTAAAAGTACCTTCAGACGAAGTAATATTGCATTAATTTACAGCGAATTGTGTCAAATTATTGTCCTTGTATACTCTATCCATAATATATTATTATTATTATTCTAGGAAAGAAAGGCCACGTTCACGTATTTTTCAAGTCAAACTGACTTAAAAAAAACTTAATATTGGATATCAATTAATGTATCAATTGAAATTTCGGTTTGTACTACTGACTGTATTTTATTTCAAGTTCAGGAACTATTTATTGTTTATTGTAGGAAAAACATAAAAAAGAGCTGCGCACGGTTCGTGCGAGCAATACGAGCCCACTAGTATGAATACAATTGTTCAATAAACTGTGATACTCGTAAATAATCGTCAAGTCTGAACGCAGCATAAAATGTTGACAACTTTACTTTAGTATTATTTACGAATGTTTCATTAAAACTGGCTTATATTAACATATGTGTGATGTGTTGGTATTATTAGTTATATTGACAGTTACGGAATAGTTAAACGAAAATACCTTTATTTACTTAGTTGAGATATTGAAATAGTAATATAATGAAAGAGACAAATTCAAATTAAATTTTAGATGTCGTATTTATTACTTAACAGTATAAAGTTATACTTTAATGACAAAATTTCTAGTTATTAAATAAATAAAATGAATTTCATTCAAAGTCTACAACGGATTTTATCGCGTTTATTTAAAAAACTTTAGAGTTTAACGATAATATACGACGTTATATACCCCGTCTTTTATACAATTTACTATACAATTAATTCATTATTCGGACACCCACCACCTCAGTCCCCTGAGACCACGGACGTTGTAAAAGAAACGTCGGAAATAATTTTAAAAAATCATTAATTTGTATAGTTTTTTTAAATAAACGCGATAAAATCCGTTGTAGACTTTTAATTAAATGAGTAAAATTCGCGTAAATATAAGAGAACAGTAAATAAAATTAAGTTTTAAGGTACCTTGCGTGTAGCGATATTAAAACATGTAGGTACATTTATGAAAATGTATATAATGTATATATATATATATATATATATATATATATATATATATATATATATATATATATATATATATACATTTTTAAATCTGGACATGAGGCTACTTGCAGCAGTAAAATTTTAATTGTGAATCTTTGACAGGTCAGGAAATAATTGCCTGAACTTGTAAAGTATTTGAAAACACCGAGTACCAATAATTATATTTATAAAACTCTATTCTTTATTATTATATTCCAACACTACTTTTGATAGTAAGTTACTTATCAAAAGTAGTTGTAATAGTTGTATTCAAGTTATTATTTACCACCAGTCAGTATCCAATTGGTTTAATTGAATTGGAATGATCTAGAATCTTAATTTTTATAAAATTTTACGCAAACCGCCGTGTGTGTGACGTGGTGATACTTCTCAAACATGAGAGGAGCGTTTGACAAAGTTCAGTTTAATGAGTCTTACAGATTAATTATTCTATTTCACACGATGCTTAACAAAATTAAAGAGTATTACTCTGTACATATAAGTAGTTTGACGATAAACTGTTTTTCGTTTTATATATATCGTGTTGTTGACATTTTAAATACAAAGATCTAAGCTGATTTAAAACGACCTGTAATATATTAGAATGGTTAAATCTTAATCGGTCACTCTATTTCACTGTGGGTCGGCGGATATAATTTCCCGTCCTGGAATAACATTACACATAGTTTATGATAACAGCTGGGACCTACTGTTTTACGTGCTCTCCGAGGCACGATCCGGAAACGCAGGATCACTCTTATGATCACGGATGACCACCCGGACTATAAATAAACAAATATTAATATAGTTAATAAAACTGTTCCTAGAGGAATTCGAAGCTGTGACCGTCTTCGATAACCTTTGAACAACAACAACAGCAGATATAAGATATAATATTCGAAATTATAATCATCACGCGGTCTTAATCGCTAATGGTGCCTAACTTTGGCAATAAGGCTTGCGTTATGACCTAAATTGCCTTGTTGTATCTGAAAATTAACCGCTCATAGTCGAACTTCGCTTAGTTTAAGAGGGTATAAGATTTGAAATTATTTTGATCCTTCTAAAGTTCGAGGAGATGATTCTGAAGTTTGGCGTATTTATAGTTAATAAAGGAAAATTGTATATAGATGACAAAAGTATACTTACTTCATTAAAAAAAGCGATAGAAATAATTTAAAAATTAAATGTCTAAATATTCTTGTAGTTTGAAGCTATTAATAATATTACTGCAAATTAACCATCGATCTCTATTGATTTCTTTGTACTTTTCCTACTTCTGTTTAAAGGGGCCATGTTATAATATTACTAACGGCCCGTTATAATAATCTAACCCTCCGTGACTTTACTTACTAAAGGTCGAATTTTGACGTAATTGTATGAAGTTGATGTCAAAATTCTTATTTCTTGTAAGCTAGACTGGACTGAATTGTACTGAATCAGCCTGCACAACCTTTCTTTTTATCGCTGGGAAATGCATTTACGCATCCCGCCGCAGAGACGCGGCGGATATGTGGGACTCGCTGGCACGCAGAACGTGTCAGAATACCCGCTAAAACCCAGCGGTGCCCTCATCGTCGTAATGGGACGCCACGCGCATGCAACCGTGACGCCCCGACGGTTGACCCACCTATGCGGGCCACCTTCGCCTATATAGCGCTCGCGGGCACCGTGAGCGCTCTATTGCACTAGTGGCGAGTGGGAGGATTATATGTGCCTCTCCCACTCTAGTGCGGAGGGCGAAGGAGCGCGTAGCGGCGTCTCCTTTTCCCCGGTCGTCTCCTGCGGAGCGGGTCAGCGTTAACGTCTGCTTCAAGCTCCCGCTCCGCAGCCAGCCTGTAAACAACCTACTGCTGAGCGAAGACCTCTTCTCCGTATAGAAAAAGTGTTAGAGCTTAATCCACCACGCTGCTCCACTACGAGTTGGCGGATAATTTCTCTATCGTGAGTAACCGTCATTATTATATGTCCATGATAACAACGTTTTACGTGCTCTCCGAGTCACGGCGGGGAGACCCACCAGGTCATATACACAGACCAGAAACAAATATTTGTACAAGTACAAATATATGCCACGTTCGGGAATCGCACCCAAGACCGCTGGCGTTAAAGCGGCCACACGCAACAATACACTAAAACAGTTGTCCAGATTGTAGAGATAAATAAATAATTGAAACCGGCCATAATTTGCTTGCTAATAAAGAGACGGAACTTCCAGTCACGTCATAGAATTACAAGCAAATAATTCATCGAAGAAGTATCATATTACCGAACAGAAACAAAATATTGCAGTTGCATGTAACGATAGAGTTTCATAGCTAATGGCTTATGAAATATCAGTTTTCTAGTTTTCGTGACTAAGGTCTATCAAGGAAATGTTATCGTAAACTAACATTGTATGTGTCATCAATAATACTACATGTGACTATAAAGCTAAATTACAATTTTAAACGTACATATGTCCATTTCATTTTAAGTTATAGTATCTATGTGAATGAAAATAATATCTTTTAATATTTTGTACACACACTACATTAGTTTTTATAGAACAGTCGATACAAGAGAATAATTAGTTCTTTTTTTTGCTTTAACTTAACTATTAAAAGAAATAAAATAATATACAAAACTTGCCTTACAAATTATATACATATTTTTATATAATGTTATATGTCTAATTTATTTACTAATTGTAGCTATTGTTGTCTATTACAAGAAATCAACAAAAAAATGTAGGTTTTAAGTTCCTTGTTTTAGTCAAAACCGGTACGTAATATTTACGAGTACTTCGGTTTTATATTAATAAAAGATAGTATTTTTTTTAATATAAATTATTGAATTTAATCAATGATAAAAAATCATCAAATATAAATACCCGCTAATCTGAGAACTGAGAATGTCAGTTCTAATACAAGTGTGACACACGTGTCGGAGCGTTGTAATTTAACACAAGACTGCTAAAAGCTAATTGAAATATCTAATAATACGCAACGTTACTATTTTGATTGACGGGTTTCTTTGTAACCGATACCGTTTTAAAGATGTAAAGTTACAGTTCATCGTGTTATTTAAGGCGTCATAGGTTTTATTATAAATAAAATCATAAAAACTTGATGGAGTCTTGGTTTTAAAAAAAAGCATTAATCATTTTATAATAAACGCCGGCCATTATACCTATAGATAGATAGACAGACAGACCGATACAAATATAGAATAATATAATAACAGACGAACTGAAGTTAAGACCTTTAGTAAATAGTAAAGGTCGTTCCTATAACATCTTGTAAATATTGTAAAGCTGGACAAATAACTTTTTTCTATTGAGGAGAATTATTAAAGTTCGATCACGCTGTTCCATTGGAGATTGATACATGTTTCGGAGTTTCAGGTACATACGAGTATATCATGAAAGAAAAAGGTATATAATTGACTTAAAACACTTATTTTTCCTGCACGTTGCCACACTTGTAAATTATTCTTATGACTATGTCGCTCCGTAATTAATACTATATTTATTCTTTACGAAAGAATGAGATTAGCCAAGGGGGTTATCTTTTTTTTTTTTTTTTTTTTTTTCGCTGGGAAATGCATTTACGCATCCCGCCGCCCGAAGTCGGCGGGTATGTGGGACTCGCTGGCACGGCAGAACGTGCCAGAATACCGCACTAAAACCCAGCGGTGCCCTCATCGTCGTAGTGGGGCGCCACGGGATCGCTTTCGCATGCAACCGTGACGCCCCGACGGTTGGCCCGCCTATGCGGGCCGCCTTCGCCTATAGAGCGCTCGCAGGCACCGTGAGCGCTCTATTTAAGGGGGTTATCTATTCCAAATGTCAATCCCTACTAATCGCAAACACGCCTAACTTCAACAAAATACGCATTAGTCCTCATAGATCATCTCATGTGATACTCGTATAACACATCTTGCAATTTGCCGAAACTACTTTTTAATGATTTATGCAAACTTGTTCAATGGAATATAAAGAACAGGATATAATATAATACTTATCGTAGCGAAAAGGTCACGCTTCTAAACCGGCGGCAGAATATGTCTCATAATTTCCATGAACATGCATGTTAACTCATGATTTTTTCTGTCATCATCGACCAAGAGATAAAATTAAAATGAACTCGAAAAGTTTACCGGTGCTAGTCCAAATGCGAATCCGCAATTTCAATCCACTGAGTCACCCCTCTTAACTTTATAGTACTAACTCGGTAAATTACTAGAAATCTTCAACAAAACATTCAAACATTTATTCATTTCCAAATAGAACTTAAACCAGTATGTGAACAATATGGAATCAAAATGTAGCCATTTAAACATTTACTAAATAGCTTTTATATACCAAACAACAACTAATCAAGATTGATTTCAACAACATTAAAAGGCTTCCCGATGTCGGTGAGGTTATTTATGTTAAACCGTAATCCCAATGGCTATTGAGAAAATGGATAGGATTTTCAGAGGTAAATATCGGTGTATTATTTTTCTTTACCAATACGACCGATATATTTTATATATAAGTATAGATATATAGAATTTAATCACGAGTATGATAACTGAGATAATAATTTAATAAATGCCATTCCGTAATGTTTGATAAAATCATTATCTTCTATAAAGAAAAAAAACATTTGAGTTAATTATTATGGAGAAATTAAAGGATAAAAACTTTTGCTGTCAAAAAATGACAGTATATTTTTATATTTCAGATTTTCTCATTAATTTTAAATTTTTATATTCCAAGGTGGTTAATCTAAACTAGCAACATAACGCATGTTATGTTGCTAGTTTCTTTGAAAAATTTCAACATTCAACTTTCTTTGTAAAACTCACTATCAATTGCGATCTACTGTTAACTATGGTTGAATTGCAGGAACGTTGATTAAAAGCCACAAAATAAGTCATCTATGAAAATTCGCAAACAAAGGATTCCCTAACATATACCTGATGTTAAAATATAAATACGTATTGTTTAAATCACTTTATCACTTAAAATGCGTTTTTTATTTTTATTATTCTGCTCAAACTTAGGCATTTAGCCTAGCTTCATAATATTTTTTATTTTATAATTTTTTGCAACATTGCATTATTATAGCAATATGTAGATACTTTGTGAAAATTTCAATTGTCCTTTCCATTATTAACCAGAGGATTGAGCTGTGTGGTAGACGGTAGGGCGTAGCGTTAGACAACGGATCTTTAATTCCTGTGGATAACTTTTACTGCTTGGAGGGTTAAGGAAAATACCGTGAGTACCGTTGCGGTTTACACTCAAATCCTTTTCCTCAATAGGACTTGAATATTTTTCTTTTACAATTCAAGTTAGTATTGGCGGTGGCGGTATTGTCAATTTTTTTATTAATTTTTTTTTTATCTCATACTTGTTGATCAATCTTTTAAGGAGGCCTGCATATTTCCGAAAACTCCGAAACATGTTTCAATCTCCAGTGGAACAGCGTGATCGAACTTTAATAATTCTCCTGAATAGAAAAAAGTTATTTGTCCAGCTTTACAATATTTACAAGATGTTATAGGAACGACCTTTACTATTTACTAAAGGTCTTAACCTCAGTTCGTCTGTTATTATATTATAAACATTTCGGTTTTCATATCCATTAACTACTCTTTTTACTGGTGTAGTAATAATTTACTTAATTCATTAAAAAATTAAAGGAAATTACGATCACAAATAACGCGATAGAAAAAACACGGGTACATGTGTGTGTGTGTGTGTGTGTGTGTGTGTGTGTGTGTGTGTGTGTGTGTGTGTGTGTGTGTGTGTGTGTGTGGCGTAACAACTAAAATAGCTAAAGATTTCATCCCGTATGTCACAACTCATTGTTTGTAAAGAAAATGATAAATTAATAAAAACAATAGAATAAATTATGTTTCAAATAATAATGTAGTTATAATAATTTACAATGTAAACAAATAAAAAGAATAGATACCAACAATTAACTTCACATCCACAAATGCACTTAAAAGGTTTTTTTTAAAAGATAAAAGTCACCTTTATCAAGAATTTTTACAATGTATATTTACATACATGTATATTTATGAATAAATATAATTTTTTATCTCCACTCATATAAATATTATGAGTTTTCACTTGAAGGAAACTTGAGTGATAGCTATCGGCTAACATCATCATGTCGCTTTTTGGCTGTAGGTGATCATGCAGGCAGCTATCAGCTAACTACATCGTAAAAAATACGTAAAAAATTCTTTTATAATTTTTTCCAAAGGCACCAAAAGGAGTATTATTTCAAAAATTCTAGCGATATGAGAAAAAAAATTGATTTTCTATCACATTCAGTTGGTAGTCCCCAACTAACAAAACGATAACTGCAAAATATTAAATCAGATAGCCAAAATAGAAAAAGGTTTCAACCCATTATATTTAATCTTTTATAGCGGCAAATATATGAAATATAACTTACTGTGACAGCAAATAAAACTGTAGATAAAAATATTCAAAATGGAATTCTTGATAAGTACGATCAAACAATAAAATTTCCATATCTCATTCTAACCCTTTCTTTGATAATAACGAAAAAGATGTAATAAAATATAATTATGTATCGCGTGACAAACGTCACGTAAGCGCTTAAAGCGCGGGCGACGAACGACTAAGACCGATAATATATTTTATTGTCAAGAAATATTAAAAAATTTCTTATGTCGTCGTATGTCGAAATTAAAGAAGTCATACTTTACTATCGAAAAATTTTACTTTTGAATAATATTTAGATACCTATTCAAGTTCATATTTCATAATATAATGCAAGTAAATGCTAGCAGATAAATCTTGGTACAATATCTATCACAGATAAAAAGCGAATAATGCAATATTTGTTAAGTTTTTCATGCAAATTATTTTGATAGATTTTATTTTTAGTCCACAGATTAATATTGTCAAACTTCGATTACGCTAAAATTGATGTTATAAATATGTCGCGAGTGATTGATATATATCGTATACATTATCTTTTTCATACTTTTCGGATATACTCGTATACGATGCTAAGCTTTCGGCCTAAAAATAAATTTTCAATGAGACTATTTTTTGTCATTATCTCTTTAAGAATCATTTAACACGATTATTATAATCTGTAATCATCCCCGAAAATTTTTACTCTTAGAATTATTATAATAAATAGAAATTGACGATATGATGATAGTCCAGGACACAGAAAATATGGATATTGTGGAAGATGTCGGGTTTGAATGTGAGCTAGCACCGCTGAATTTTCAATGATTTTGTTCACAAATTATTCTTTTGCAAGGCAATGATATATTTATTTATCAATCCGCAGAAAAACAACATGGCATAATTTTTTCTTAATAACGAAAAATTTTACTGTCCAGCAGATTTATATTGTCTGTTTCAGTACAGTGAAGCAAATAAACAAAAAATATCATTAGCAATCAAATATTCTTAAAAAAAAAAACAATTATTAACATCAAACTTTTTATTCAATCAGTATGAAATATTTAAGCAGAGCTATATTAGTATTAAAGATATTCTGTAAATTATTACAAAGTAAGACCTACTTTTACGTTCTATACGTTCTAAACATGATAAGCATAATACAATAATTTCAAGATCAATCAAAGATTTGATTTTTAACAAATATTTGTAAAAATCTTAATGAAAAATAATAAATAAGCCTAGTAAAAATGATAATGATGAAAATTCATTTTCCAATATCTTACAGATAGATGAATATTTAAGTAGCTCAGATTTGTATGACAGTGATCTAGAGTACCTACAGATGTCTACATCGTTTTGTTGATCAAATATTATTCAATAAAAGTATGACATGACAATTGATGAAACAATTATGTACTTATCATTTTAAATTTAAGCAACAAGAAATTTACTTGTTTTTACCCGACTGCGACAGAAGGAGGGTTATGTTTTTCAAGTGTATGTATGTATGTATATATGTATGTATGTATGTATGTATGTATGTATGTATGTATGTCCATTTCTTTGGCACGCCCTACAGCCCAAACGGCTGGACGGTTTTTGACATATGAGGTGTCGTTGGATTTGTCTAAATTGTAGTAGTGACATAGGCTATATAAATTTTCAAAATGGCGCCCGCAAATGGCGGAATAAGGGGGGGGAGTTGAATTTTTTTTTCTTACTGTAGCAATATGGGTATTAAATGAAAGCTAGTAAATTGTTTTATTCTTTTTAGTTTATAATAAGAGTATTTTACGCAGTCGGGTTTTTTGATTTTTTTTAATTAAGCATACTTGTTAACATTAAGAAAATGTGTACATAATTATTTCAGTTGTCATTGTGTCGCGGCGCAGTATTGTGTCCATATGAGCTTAAGAGGAAAGGATCTCCTTTTCCCAATACAAACGTAGTCGACTGTTGCTTCCACTGATAATGACACAAGATCAAATATTTTTGTAACATAAAACCTTTAACTGCCACGACCACGCCCTATTAATGCATATCTATCATCGCTCAACAACTTGATTTGAAGCATCTGAACAAGCTGAACTGAGACTGTAAACGCTCCACTGCTGGGCTAAAATATTTTCTCTTAAAAAGTTTGGAGCTTAATTCGCCACGCCACAGTGGGATAAAGAGAGATTTTTGTTAAATTATTATTTTTATAAAATGTATTAATCAATGGAAAAAAGGTAGGTATAAACATGAATAAAATTGTTTAAAATATTTCCCTGTAACATATTTTAATTTATAAATTAAATTCAACTCATAATTCCAATTTGTAATTTTATTTAACCGACTAAAATTTATTTCTGCTGTGCATAAAGCAACGGCTGTTACAAAGGACTAACAAAATGAAATCATTACGTTTTAATATCGTTGATCAGAGTAACTTTAGCGCTTTAAGGCTTAATCCTGAATGTTAATCCCGCATTGGCCTGGAAATAACTCATTTCATAGTTCATTTATGAAAGAATACAAAGTTTTTACCATGGCTTAGTTGTTAAAGTATAAAAATTTATTGGAGATCTAATTTTATAGAGTTTACTAGCATCAACTAAAACTCTAAAAAATGGTGTGCAAAAAAATATTATTTTAACATAAATATTACAAGATTTCAGAAAACTTTCAAATTGTTTAAAATTAGACTTTAAACAATATACGTAAATGCATGTAATGTCTATATTAATATACGATATGTTAGAAAAAGAAAAAAAATTAAGTAGATCGATTATTTTTTAAGTTAAACTTCATATTAATGTCGCTTTCTGCAGAAATAGTTGGATCCTGTAGTTTTGCGGCATATGTTAGTATAATATTAAGTTAATTAAAAAGCGTAACAAAGTATACAACGGAGAGATAATAACGGATTTTCCAAAACTTGAAGAGACAGCGTAAGTCACATTTTTCAAGGAACTTTTTTAATATTTTTAACTATTTATAAAGAAGGAAATTTGTCCAATAACAGTGTTTCCCGTATAAAAATTCTTATTGTACTCGTATACTTTATATTCAATTTATAAGAATGTAGAAACATAAATATAGAGGTAATCGACATACGAATATCTGACTAGTAATTAACAGATGACTAGCAGTTGCGAATAGCCCATAATTTCTTAAACATCATCGGAAGGTTAATTTATAGTTTGCGAGGAAAATTCAATGATATAACACAGAAACACTGCTAGGATTATTTACTGGTCTGTTAGCGATCGATCCAGTTAGCGTACAAAAAGCAATAGTTAAGCTTTACGAAGCAAACACTCGTGAAAAACTTTTATAACTGTACAACTGCACTTGAAAATGTAACTAAATTAAATAGCGAGTAAGCTGTCTGAAAAATTGCCAAATAAGATACTTTGAAAATAATGTCAACATAATTAAAATTGTTGAACGTATTCTCTTGAAGCGTTGTTGCAGCGAAAAATAAGCGACGAGTGAGACTTAACTTGTTTTTCATATATTTAATTATAAGTTTCGTTATAAAAAGATTTTATTTAATCTGGAGCTGGTCGGGTTCGGATGTTCACATAGTTTAATGCTGAAATTATACAGATACGCGTAATTAAAACAAAGATGAAATTCATACTAATTGTTTTTCACTTATTATCCGAAAATAGGATTTTTTTTTCGGTTCTCCAACAATAGTATTGTGATCTATATCTACTGATAAATTTACTATAGTTTAATGTTAAGAAAAAATCAAAAATAATCAGAAAATATCATACAAAAGCAAAATTTCAGCATTTACCTTACATTTGTGTATTCATTTAACGTTTTTGAACTTGAGTTGTTTACGAATTTCGTATAGTTGCTTTTTTTCTCGTTAATCTATAATATAAAAATAAGTCGGGTTTTCCTTGCTGACGCTATAATTCAAGAACGCACGAACCGATTTCCACGGTTTTGCATTCGTTGGAAAGGTCTCGGGCTCCGTGAGCTTTATAGCAAACTAAATTCAGGAAAATTTTCAACAGAAAAGCAGGAAAACATGGAAAATCATAATAATATAATCTTATACTCTCATAATGAACTGAAGTGCATTGAATCAACTTCTAAACAACACATTGCTTGGCAAAGGCCTCTTCTCCATATAGAAGAAGGGTCATCATTGACTCTCATCAAATGATTTAAAAATTATAAATTTTGTAATATTATCTATAATATAAAAATAAGTCGGGTTTTCCTTCCTGACGCTATAATTCCAGAACGCACGAAACGATTTCCACGGTTTTGCATTCGTTGCAAAGGTCTCGGGCTCCGTGAGCTTTATAGCAAACTAAATTCAGGAAAATTTTCAACAGAAAAGCAGGAAAACATGGAAAATCATAATAATATATAATCTTATACTCTCATAATGAACTGAAGTGCATTGAATGAACTTCTAAACAACACATTGCTTGGCAAAGGCCTCTTCTCCATATAGAAGAAGGGTCATCATTGACTCTCATCAAAAGATTTAAAAATTATAAATTTTGTAATATTATCTATAATCTATAATATAAAAATAAGTCGGGTTTTCCTTCCTGACGCTATAATTCCAGAACGCACGAACCGATTTCCACGGTTTTGCATTCGTTGGAAAGGTCTCGGGCTCAGTGAGCTTTATAGCAAAATAAATTCAGGAAAATTTTTAAAAGAAAAGCAGGAAAACAGGGAAAATCATTTTTCACATACAACGCCATCTCTGATACATAGCATGTACTACAAACCAATATGGTTTTGCATGGCGGCAGTACGTGGTGTGAGTATCCCTCACGAAAATAAGTTGGTGGCGAAACGGAGTTCGCCGGGTTTGCTAGTATGAAAATACGAATATTAATAGTTGTAACAAAAATTGTAGTTTGAGGTAGGTATATCAAATATCAGAAAAACGTTGTGGACTATAATTATAATACTTTTATAACTAGCGATTGCTTAATTAGATTTTACGTTCTTTTTAGTAACTTGTTTTGGTCGTAGATTTGTCCTGAACGAATATTTTTATTTTATTTTTCCGTATAATGGTGATATTCGGGATAAAAAATTTCCATAGGTTAATAGTGTTGTAGGTTATATATCTTTTTGCTTTTCATTATGATTTCTATGTCTTTTTGTATATTAAATGGTGATATAGTTACTTTTTTGTTTACTATTATTTGATAACATTATAGTGTACAAAAAAATATGTCATTATAAGAAAATAACATGCTTCGAAAATTTTATATTTTTCTTTTAAATGATATAACACAAGTCCTTAAGCTTAAAGATCATCGCGCAGAAAACCAAGCAAGTTGGTTTAATTAGTTTTTAAAGGCTCTTGGCATATTCATAAGAGCTGAATGAGTTCGTGCGAACGCATTGTCTGGGTAAAAGTTACTTGATGTATATTTACATACTCGACCTCTTCTACATATAAAAAAAATAGATTTAACTTTAGTGTAGAAAATGGAATAAAAAAATAGCGAACGCGTCCGTTATTTTCAGGCTAATCTTTTGTGTTGTTTATTTTTCCTAAAAGCACATTTTACGAGTACATACTATTTTAGGAACTACTTAATTATTTTTTTTAAGTTTTCCTATTTTATATTTTTAACTTTAGAAATGTATCTTAGTGATATTTATAACTTGTATTATTACTATCATACTAATATTATAAATTCGAAAGTAAGTTTGTTTGTGACACTTTCACGTGAAAGCTACTTAACCGAAAATCATGAAACTTTGTAAACATATTCTTGGAGGTATTAGAAATAACATAGGATACTTTTTTGGTCGCGATAACCGACATCTACGCGGACGAAGCCGTGGGAAGAAGCTAGTAATAAATAAACAATAAACGCCTAACAATAAACCACTTTCAGTAGGATAAGAATCCTGTGTCTGAGGTATCCCTCACAACGTTTACGATTATACCTAAAAATGACCTTTCCAAACACCGAATAATAAAATATCTGGTGTAGTTTTGAGTAACTATAAACACAATAATAAAGTCAAGGGTACTGTAATAGATATGGTGAAAGAAAAATTAGAGAAAATTTAAAATACTCGACAGGTGAATATGCAGTTTCTGATCATTTTTCATAATAATAAATTTTATTTTATTAAGCTATTGTAATGAGATTCATGACCCAAGGGTTCTTTCGATAATTGTCGCTGGATACTAGAGTCCGAAAGAATCATTTAAATCTAAATATATGAAACTGAAGTAGGTACCTGAGATAATAACCACCTAAGCCGATTGTTGGTGTATTGTGCATCCAACAATATAATGACAACAAAGGCAAGATAAATACGAGTATTGTGAGGGTAATCGAAGAAAACTTGTCGTCGCAGGCGCGGTACTCTAAAGCGTAACAGATCCGTGTCCGAAAAAACGAGGGCTCAAAACGAAAGTTATACACAATCAATAATGTTGAACTGAACTGAATCAGCCTGTAAACGTCCCACTGCTGTGCACCACTGCGAGTTGACAGATAATTTCCCTACCATGAGTGAAGATCGTTAACAGATGTCCATGATAACAACCGGGACCGCCAGCTTTACGTGCTCTCTGCGGCACGTTGGGGAGACCCACAAGGATATACACCAAGACCGGAATCAAATATTTATACAAATACAAATATCGAACCCGCGACCATCAGCGTTGAGGTGACTACTCGCACCATTACACAAGAACAAATAAGCTTATTTTAAATATATTTTATTTCATCTAACATTTTAGTTAAGATTAGATAGGATTAGAAATTTTGGTAAATGTACTTTCACGGGGATTGTGATTTCTTTGCTTAATTTTGTTTCTTTTTATAAAGGAAAATTCTCTAGTAATAAATAATCTTTCATTATTATTATTTATTAAAATTAAAATATATTTAGTTAGTTGCAAAATACTTTTCATTTCATAGTCAGTCAAGATAAATACTTAATTGAGTCTTTCCAATAAAATCAGACTTAATAGTATATAGCCTCATGTTAAAAATATGTAAATACACATCTAGTAAACAACCGAGTCATAAATTTTATTACATTTATAATTATATAGGTATGAGCGTAAATTATGTATAGCAGTAGTTTAGTTAGCAATATCACACTCGGTAATTATTTTATACAAGTTAGAAGCGACAGGCGATTTGAATAAAAATTACGATTTAATTTAAGTAAAATTGGTTTATTTCTCAAGATAAGAATCTCGAGAAGTTATAACCAATTAAATGTGATACTAAATAAAGATAAGACACAAAATACAAAAATATTTTATGCCACTATTCATATTATGTTTTTATAGCAGTAATTACTGTATAGTATAATATCCTGTTTCATATTATCACAAGAATACTTATATTTTTGATCTATCACTGCCGGCCGTTGCGCAAGCGATGGTCGGCGATGATAGGGCCTGGCAAGCGGTCGCCACTTTTTGCGAGGATGTCATTTCGCGGAAGGAGGCGGCGGAGAGGGCCCGGGAAGACTCACTCCCCTCGGACCCAATTCGCCGCCGGCGCGCGGGGCGGCGTAGGCGCGCTCACATGCGCCTGATGCCGCCCTGGCTGCGGACGGTAGGGTCGGAGTTTGCCCACCGTCTGCTGAAATAGCCTACCGCGAAGATGCGATGCTCAAGTGCGCGGGGCGTCGCACAGGAGAGAGTACTCGATGGGGCTGCCGCCTGCGGACCACGGAGCAAGGTACGCGGTACCCGTGGTCCGCCTTGTAAGGGCGGGTGAGGGCGCACGGCGGGTTATTTTAATGGGTTACGGCTCCACACTACTCCGTTGTCTCCGGTTGTCGACGGGTGCGCGTTCAGATACATTTTTTCCCGCCAAAAAAAAAAGACTTAATAAATGTAGTAGAAGTCATTGCTCCATCATTCCATTCGAAATGGCACACCAATGATCCACATATATGCAGTCTACCCTGCTAGCAATCAACTTCAGGTCATAATTTTATAAGCTTTTCCTAGTATTCATTTCTTTTTATATAACCAAAAACAACTACTTAATACTATCCTGAAGTTTTGAAACGAACTCAATCAAATCAGACTGTCTTACAAAAACAATAAAGCACTATACATTTTGTATATATTCGAGAATATTTCACGTAGCCATTTTTCAAGATATCCTAAACAGATACGAGACCTTTCCAATAATATCATCAAACATCATAACATATCGTGTAATAAAAATACAGATTGGTATTTCCGTTCCTGCTTTTATCTTGAACTGGGACACAAAATAAGCTGCACTAAAACGCAGAGTTGCGGTAAAAGCCGCGTTTAGAAACTGAAATGAAATATCCATTCCTGATACTAGCGTCCTTTCCTAGAAGTTGCATTAGCGCAAGTAGTTGGACTAATTTTGGTAGTAGTTTTTTGTATACACATAGCATACTGGTGTGGCTGGAAATAGGATTTAACTGTTTTATGAAAATATATCCTGTTTGTTTAATTTAAGGCATCTTACTGAATTGTCATTGTACAAGATTTGAGCAGGTCATACCATAAAACTATTTTATGAAGTGAATCAGTCTAAGCTTCTGGGCAAAGGCCTCCTTATAGGAGAAGGGTTGGAGCTTAACTCACCGCGCTGCTACACTGCGGGTTTGCGGATAATTTACCTACTATGTAACGATCGTCATCAAGTGTTATACCAACAGCTTTGCTTGACGTGCTCTCCGAAGCACGGTGGGGAGACCCACAAGGATTTACACCGAGACCAGAAACAAACATTTGCACAAACATAAATATTTGCTTCGAGCGGGAATCGAAGAATATAAGTCATAAATACGAGTATAATATGTATTGCACATAATATAAAAATAGAAAAAGACGCTCGATGATTAATAGCGCCATCGATTTTTGTTTTGTACGGTGTGTGTGGGTATGTGGATTGTACTGTATACTGTATCAGCCTGTAAGCAACCCACGGATGAGCGAAGGCCTCTTCTCGATATAGAAGTAGGGTTGGAGCTTAATCCACGACGCTCCTCCACTCCGCTCCTACACTTTCCCTACTATGGGTAACGATCGTTATCAAGTATCTATTATAACAACCGGATGGTGGATTGTACCTGAAACAAAAAAAAAAAGTAAAATTTATTGATTTGTAGTAAAATAATTATTTATTAATTTTGTTTTATTATATCCTTTTAATGTATATATTATATAAATTTCAGAGAAAAATAATATAAATCATTTAAATTGGTCTTTAATTTTAAAAATAATAATATGAGAGCAAGAGACACTTAACATATAGATTATTTATTATTTAATTCCCTAAATTTAATTTTCACCAGATCATAATGTAATCTGCGGCAAGTAATAAATTTTAAAAAGCAATTTACCAAAAGAGTTGTGCAATATTGAGTTTACAATAACTTTAAAATACGAGACAAGAGGAAAATCGAATCGTGCAATATTATAAAATAGCATCGTGTCAGCTTCGCTCTAAGATATTGGATGACAGATGATGCTATTTCAGCTATTTCGTAACTTGGCTCCCAAGTTCACACTGCACAAGTATTAGATACGTAACACGATACCCTGCTAGGAAAATCAAAATATATATTGTTTTAAAGCGATGAGTGCAGCAGTATGGGTAATATTGGATCGAGATGAAGAAGGATTAAGATGGTTTAGTTAGGTTAGGAAGAAATTGAAAAATAAATTAGTGATAATTTTTCACATCTATTTTAAAGACAATAACAAATATTTACACGTAAAGGAACTAAGAAATCTCAGCAAAATCATCGGCAGCTATACAGCAATTGATAGTCTAAAAAACATTGATTTTTTTTTTGCAAAGCATAGGATTAATATACTAAAAGTGTTGGAGTTGAGCAGCGTGGTGGTTAAGCTCCAACCCTTCTTCTATATGGAGAAGAGGCCTTCGCTCAGCAGTGGATTGTTTACAGGCTGATACAGGTCAACTATAATTTAATTCTGTTTACGCATCACACCGGACATTTTTGCAAGCAAAGAATGTCACTACAGCGAGATTTATAAGGGACATACGTTAGTTATAACCAACAAACAGGGTACAGTACTTCTTAATTTTGCAGTTAAAACAGTTTTCTGGCGAATGAGTGCAAGAAAACTAGACCCCATCTAAACTGGGATGAGGATTGAATTTAACAATCTAATTGTTTAGATATTCTTTTAGATCATAATAACATTTTTCCATACACCATGTTCATTTTAATTTTTTATTTTTATCGATTACTTGATAGATTTTTTTTATTTCCATGGGTAGTTTTTTGTTAATTTTAACTGCCATGTAGCAAGCATTATTTAATAATAAATAGTAATATTAGACCTAGGAATGTATAGTTTATTAGTTTATAGTATAGTTAGTTAGATGTCTTTTTGATTTATTACATTCTGAATTCAGTTTAAAGAAAGAGTAATAAACGACGAGTTGGAGAAGTAGTCAAAGGAATATGTTGATGTTTATAATCACCGCTAATGACAAACGTTTGTAAGGCTATACATATATTTTTTAAACTGACTTAAAAAAAGGACGAGGTTATCAATTCGATTGGCTTTTTTTTTTGTGTGTTACCTCACAAATTTTTACTGGGTGAACCGATTTTGATGATTCTTTTTATATTCGAAAGCTAGTGCTTGTCATCTAGTCCGATTTAAATTTGAGCGAGATCTGACAAGTAGTTTTTGAGTTATCCCAATAATGCGTGTTTTTATTTATTTGCCTTCGATTACGTTGATGATGTTCTCTTTCTTTTTTGAATTCGGTTAAAAACAATGTGATCAACACTTCTATTATTTAATTTAAAAAAGAATATAAACTATGAAAATATAAATTTATTTTATACAACGGCTACGGTAATTTACAAACGAAGAGCGTAACTACTTGAGCGCCCAGCATCGATATATTCTAAATAAAATGGAAACATATTTTTATATGAACATCAATAATGCCACATGTGTATGGAAGACGATGACAAAGAGGAAGAATATATCTATCTTTTTGAAACGAGATTTATACGTGACTATCTAAGAACCTTAAAAGGTTGCTACTTCGGCTTTTTACTGGATCAATTTTTTTTTTTTAATATATATATATATATATATTATTCTTGACTAAAAACATCAATTTCTTTGGTATCTTGTAACTATTTTAAAATATTCTTATAATAAAAACTTTTCGACGATTAAAAAAAAATACGTTTCGTGACCAAACTCACTGACAATTTAAAACGACAGAGGTGCTAGCTTTGAATAATAGTTTCATGTTTTTCGTTAGTTGAAATTATTTTATATAAAAGTTAGTTCATAATTGTATTTAGGCAATAATATAGATTAAAGGCAAATATAGTAAGTTAATTAATTTTTTATAAATGTAAAAATAATAATCAGTCAGTACATCAACTTGATAGTATTCACGATAAACAGATTAAAAACAATCTTCGATTTTTGCATATTAGATTGCAATTAAACTATATCCTTATCTTTTAGACTTCTGGTTGGTGTTTTATTCCGCAGTTATATCATGTATATTTCATTTGTATAGAAGAGTGTCTGTAGTAACAACAATAAATTAGCATATTTAAAAATATGGCGATTTAAAGATATTTTGTTTTTGAATTTGTAGTCAAGACACAAAATAATTAAAAATCAACACTTTTTTTTTAAATGTTACAATATCTTTAGACATGAGATCGAAGACTGTATCTAGAGTAGACATTATATATATATATATATATATATATATATATATATATATATATATATATATATATATATATATATATATAGATAGATTAATTCATACCAGTTCTCGCTTTCATGCTTCTCGCACTTTCATTCCTCATACTTTATTTTTCTTGCATCCTTACATCAACATTATCTGCTCACTTTATATTTAAGAAATGAGACAAAACTTTCTATAAATTTCGTACTTTCTACAGAATCTTCACGGAAATAATATAAATTTAAATAAAAGTAATAGGTATTAAGATATTAAAATTGTTTATAGTTTCGAATTCTCCTCGGATCACCGTTAACGGTGGAAATTTAATTAAACTTTATTGTTTGTCTTAAAGCAACAAGATCATTGCTGTGTTAATATTCCATTTTCTTAAAGTTATAAAAATTAAATACTTAATGATTCTATAGAATTATGGAGTATTTTAAAAGCAGTAAATATAATACACATATTTGTGAATTTCAATAAATTATTTCAAGTCATGTATTATAAAATCAATACAAGGAATTAAGGTCTATAGTATCATAAAACGCTATATCACTCAATCATCATCATCATCATCATCATCATCACATCAGCCATAAGATGTCCAGTGTTGAACCTATCGATCTCCAGAGCGACCGGTTCAAAACAGCCTCCATCCAACAGCTTCCGGCGACTTTCCTCAAGTCGTCTATCCATCTCTCGGACGGCCGTTCGACGCTGTACTTGCCGGTACGTAGTCGAGAACTCGAGAACCTTTGTATATCTTATAACTTTTCTATTAAACTTTCTATATTTTTACTCAATAATATTAAAAATCTAATATATTATTAAAATGTAATAATTGACAATGCATAAAAAAAAACAATTTTTCACTCATTTACTGACAAGAAGTTTAAAAGTAAATTTACGTACTGGAAAGTTTCAAATGTACGTTTGCTTTGTCATTAACGACGGTATGTTCTAGGAAGTAAAGATCAAAATATTAAACTACCTTTGTCGTGTACAGAAAACATATTTTGTCCATTATTTAGCACATTCGTGTCGGTAGGTAGTATAAATTCGTATTTTTACGAGAAAGGAGGCTCGACGCCTCTAAATTTTATGCCTTTAATGCTAATGAATAGCGATGAATTTCTAAGAAATCATTGGGCTTTGGAATATTGTCATAATTGATTTATCCAATGCAAATATTTTCCTTGTACCTTTATTGTTTTTCCACTGTATTCACGGGTATTTATATAAAACCATATAAATACCATAATGATTATTCAATAAAGAATATTTTTTTTAAATGTTTAGATGAAAGATGAAATTTATTCCCTCGCGGTTTTACCCACGTTAAATTTTGATTCTTGTCAGATTGGGTGACATTATTTGGCGTTTTTTCCTCAAATTAACGCGTGTGAAACTGCGGGACACAGCTAGTACAATATAAAAACAATAATTATAAATAAATATGAAATAATATTAAAGTTCTTAGAGGATGAACGTTGGTAAAATGTGTATAGGGGACAAACGATCCCTATTTATCGACAGGAGTTTTAGCAGAAAAATATCTCAGATGAAATAAACAGAACACCTATTTCAGCGTTTACCAAAATTCATCCCCTAGGAATAACGTAAACGCGTATCGAACTACACATAAATTAAAACTTATTAACGGCATTTATACATAATATAGAAAAAAAAAATCTATAAATCGATTTATCCCTCACTGTTTTAGACTAAGTATACCTATTACAACACAGACTTAGCGAATTATTAGTTTTTTTTTTCCTTCCGTCATTTCACTTTTCCACGCTTTGCCTTTTATATATACTTACGAGTTTTTAATTGTTGATAGTAGGATTCTTAGATAAAAATATACATCATATTTAAGGAGCCTGTTTTCTACGGTATTGAATACCTAATGGTCGGTGTTATCTCTGGTCTTTTTATCTCCATGGATCCTCCCTTAGAACTGGAAACATTTAAAAGTTGAAGGGTAAGCCAACAATGCGTTTATAATACAACTTCAAGCAGTTCACTTTTATATCAGTATATCAGGTATTATTAGGTATCAGTTCTAATACCAAATAAATAAAATTTGCATAGTGGCCGTTCACTGTTTTCAGATAAACAGCTCATGAAATATTATCAAAAGAAAATAGTTTTCACTGTTTACACACTGATGAAAATTTAATAATGGGCGAAACTCGATTTGACGACATTTATTTTACAACTGAGTTGATAAATTTTATTATAACGTTTCATTTATTCTGACTGAAAACATTTAAGTAAACATTTTACAGTTGACTGGAAATTTATATATCTCTTTTTATACGATTTCTTGTCGATTGTATTTTATTATGAAGAAACCCATCTTATTGTGAATAATAAGATTTTGTTCATATATTTGAAAAATTGTGAAGTGAAAGTAAAGTAAAACGCACCTTAATAAAATTGAAATAAAAGTTTTTTTAAGCTAACCAACGTTTTGTCACCATCTTTACGGATCTGAAATTTCTAAAAGATAACAATAAAAAGAGAATTTAATTATTTATCTTCACTTTATTTAGCTTATCTTAACTGAGCTTCATAAGCCACATGTTTTCTAAGAAATAAATTGAAGATCTCCATCATAGTATACATACACCCAACCCTTCGATTATAACATAATTTAAACCCGATATGAAGCCGATTCGATTAAAGAAATAATTATATGTATAAGCATTATCATCTAAATTATCTGCACATGTACATATAAATATATGTATATGACATACATACATAAAAAACAGGTGTGTAAAGCATGCGTGACAATGTAAACCAGAATAGGCAATAAATCACCCAAAACAGATACGAGTATTACGAGATTCCTTTGGGATTTGATTTGTTGTATTTAGACATCGTATTACATAACCGTATGTATAGCTGAATGTAAATAGGCGTGCACGTAATTGTAGCCTTTACTGTTTGATCACAAAAGTTATATTTCCACAAACATGTGACTACAGCTTTCCATCGTCAAATTAGAATGCAACGCATAATAGCCAGACGCATATAATATTGCAAATGGAATAGTGATCAGGTTAATTGGAAAAATTTGTTTAGATTATTGAAAACTGCTTCAACATATTAAATTGAAAATAATTTTACAGTTAGGTTAAACATTTTGTATTATCTTACTTAATTTTTCTTCTTCCTCAAGTGCCTCTCCGACTAGCGAAGGTTAGCAGTCAGCTTCGAATACTCCATCTTGTTATTCGCGAGGCGATAGAGCTCGGCAACACGCGATTCCCGTCCATTCTCGGATGTTGCACAGTCAAGACTTCTTTCTGCGACCGACGGCTCTCCTTCCGTCAAACTTTCCCATTATAATGAGTTGTAAAAGTTCATATCTTTCATGCCTAAGCACGTGTCCGAGATATGCAATTTTTATTTTCTTGGTAGTCTCTAAAAGTTGTCGTTTCTGGTTGAAGCGTCGCAGATTTTCTACGTTAGAAACCTTTTGAGTCCAACTAATGGGCAAAATATCTCGATATGCCCACATCTCGAAAGCTTCTTTATGTTCTTGCGTACCTTCTAAATTTTTTGGCCCGCTACAATAATAGCAATATCATCGAATAAGCAATTGTAGATCTTCAGAAGATGATGCTATCAGGACTGTATCGTCAGCGTATCTGATGTTGTTTATTTACCGGTTATTTATTTTGACTCCACAATCTAGGTCTTCAATTGCTTATGTGGGTGATAATACACAGCCCTGTCGAACTCCGCTCTTTATTTCGACCACATCAGTTTCCTCATTGTCAACTCGCACAGTAGCCTTCTGGTTCCAATACAGATTTTGGATAATACGTACATCTTTGTCATCTAAGCCGATATCGTATAATATTGCAGTTAGACGGTCATGCAGTGCTCTGTCAAAGGCTTTTTCTTAATCGATGAAACAAAGGAAAACGTATTGTTGCATATCTCTGCAGTTTTGTACAAGTCGTTCGAAAGCCAAACTGGCTGTCTGCGAGCTGCTTGTCACACTGAGCTCTTATTCACTCGTGGATAGTAGTTAGAAACAGTTTCAATACTTCGCTCCTAAGGCTAACTATTCAAAACTCTTCGCACCTCCATGCGTTGGCTTTCTTAGGAGAGCCAGTCTATGGGTAAGTGGCCAGAGTCGTATACCAAATTAAAAAAAAAATAACCAGTAAGTTAATATTTTCCTCTTTAATAAGTTTAAGTAGCTCTATGTGAATATTATTCGGCCCGGCCGATTTTCCCGTGTTAGCTTTTCTAAGAACGTTTGTGACTTCATTTTTCAGGATAGAATATCCCTCATTAGGGTCACAATTTACCGCTATGCTTCGAAAATTGTCGACAAACATTGATGAGATGTATCGTTCCCATATGTGTTTTTTACCTGATATATCTAATATGGGACTATTATTTTCGTCAGTAAGTTGTTGAATAGTCCTTTTCTGCCCTACCAGAGATTTTATATCCTTATGCATGTTAAACACATCATGCTTACTCGTAGCATAAAGCTCCTCCACAAAATCACACTTGCACTGATTTTGTTATCAATCTCAGTATACTTGCTTGCTTGTCAGAATTATTATAGATTCTCCTTTATTCCATAAGATTCTATATACTTTTCTGTCATGCAACTTTTCTTAGGAATCCAATTTTTTTTTTCAATAGTGTCTTATTGATGTTTAATATTTTGCTCTTCATTGACCACTACTCTTCTTCTATCGTACGCATTATCCCAGGTTTCTTATCTGCTGCCCACTCATTTATTTCTTTCACCAATTCATCTTTTGACGACGCGTTGGCGCAGTGGTCATAGCAACTGGCGGTCACGGGTTCAATCCCCGCACATGACAAATATTTGTATAGGCTATACAGATGTTTGTCGTGGCCTGGGTATTTATGTTTGTGTATTGTGTGTGTTTCCGGACACGTTTCTTTATTTTATCTTGGATGTTAAGCTCTTTAAGTTTCCTCAGATCTGTTGCGTGGTACTGTGTTATCTTCTTTAGTTGTTTAAGTCTACATTATACTGTCACTATAACTGGATTATGGTCAGATCTTACATCAGCCCCAGGATAGGTCTTAGCACTTTTGATGTAATTTGTATATGAGTAAATAGCTTAATTTTAATATATTTAATAAAACAAACAAAAAACGCAATTTTATTTGAAAGATTTTGTAATAAAGAAATCTGACTTTTATTTCTATCATCTGAAATATAAGAGTATTTTTAAGTGAATTAAGTGAATATAGAATCTTTATTGCATTGATGTCATAACTACTGCGAAATGAACCGAAAGCAGTCGTGTTGAGATTCTTGCTGAATTTTCTCAGCAGAATTTACATTCCAAATCAGTGGTAACTTCACATTATCTATAATTTTATGTAATTAAGTAAAATTACGATTTTATTTTTTCAATAGCTATTTGACATCCAATACATGTTTATTTTCTCAAAAGAGCCACCGTATCGTTAGATGGCGCTAGGGTCACGCACCCAGCGAATAAATGTCGTTTCGTTTATCACACACATATTAGAGTTTGAACTTTATCCAAGCCACGGAAGAGCAAATTCACTAGACATGACGTCAAACAGATTACGGTGAAATTATTATAGTAAGATGATTTCGGATTCTTGATTTATATTATCATGAAATCTATACATTTAATAAAATTGTTAACTTCATCTATTTTTTTTTCTGATTTTTTTTGTCTAAAATTATCTATAAACTATTATCTAAGAAAACTAATTATTTACAGTTCTATAATTTTTAGAAAAGTCCGTCTGTCTGTGTGTCTGTTTGTTTGAATGCTCATAACTAAGTTAAAGTACTAAGTGTAGGTTTAAAATCTCTATCAAAAGTTATTGTAATTTAAATATTATATTTAGTCTGACGGCGCGGGCCTTAAAGAACAGTAGGTAGGTGCGCACATTGAAATGTGATCCATGAGTACATTGAAGTGGGATATGGTAATAACATGGTGTAAAAAAATATTTATAGCATTTAATTAATAATGACTAATAAATATTCATATTAAAATTAAGTTAACGAAACGAGACGGAAAAAAAATTCAAAATGTCGGATTTTTATTTATTTTTATAACATTTTGAAGTACGGCACTACCATAATAGATGGCTCTGACGACACATTCTAGATCGCAGTCAGAAATGACCTAACACAGCTACACACTAAAACATACTGAATGTGGACGACATCGCAGGTATAGCTAGTCTCTATAATAATCATGAAATTACAGTAAAATGGAAAAATAGTAACTTGTGTTAAAAGTAAATTTTAGCATAAACGACATCGGAATCCGAAATGAGATATATAAATATTTTAAAGAAAAATATAACCAATTAGAAAAATTAAGAAAACGAAGTAATATCTGACAAGATGTTCCAGTATTTTCATCCGTAACCAGACCTTACTAAAAACTTGCTCACTGGCGACTAATAACAAGAGATAATAGTATTTTAGTGACTTTTACATAAATCACATAACGGGATCCGTATGTAATTCCGATCAATTATAAAGGTAGAAGAAATAGAGGCAGCATCGAAAATAAAGAAGCTTCCGCAGTTTCGGAAGCAAAGTAAAAGTCGTCACTCTAGTACATATCTTACGCAATTGGTTGTGTGACATTTTTATCTTATATTTGTATCCAATAATATACTAGTGTGTTTAATTAAAAAACAAAAAAATCCAGAAAGTATATAAATTTTTAAGCCATTTATCTTATTTTTCACAAGCCCCTCACCTTCCGTCTGACACAGGTTCTCACCGGGCACGGTTGCTTTGGTGACTACCTGTGTCGGACGGCCCAAAGGGAGCCGAAGACTGAGTGTCACGATTGTGGCGCAGCGGTGGACTCTGCCCAGCACACCCTCGAGGTGTGCCCGAGATGGGCGGTGCTGCGTCAAGGTCTGACGTCGGTCATCGGAGGGGACTTGTCGCTCCCGAGCGTCATCACCGCGATGCTCGGCGACGACGAGTCCTGGAAGGCGATGGTCTCCTTCTGCGAGACAGTAATGTCCCAGAAGGAGGCCGACGAGCGGATTAGAGAGGAGGCCGCCGACGTGGCCTCCATCCGTGGGCGACGAATGGGGGTGCGTAGGAGGCGCTACTTAATGCGCCTCCAGTAACGCCCTTGTGCCCGTGTTGGGCCGGGATGGGAACCCGGTCCTGCTAGACACGGCGTCGTCGGGACTGTTCAGAAGTTAGCCGGACGGTCCCCATGGAGTAGAAGTCTGGCCTTTTCGCCGAGGCCAGCCTGTCGCTGGAGGGATCCTGTTGCCTGCAGATCCGGGACCCTCCAATTAAAGCGGCTGAAGGCTCCCGCAGGGGTTTAGTACGGTATTGCACTCCCAAAGTGCCGAGTCCGACATAGGTTTAGGACTGCCGACCCGGGCGTCCTGGATATCATCCGTAAATGGATTCCCCTGCGATAAAAAAAAAAAAAAAAAAAAGGTAATAAAACACACAAAGCTAAACTTTTATAAAACAAACTGGTTTACTCGTAAGTCGTACCAAAACTTTAGATCAACCTTTTTTCTAAACATTAACTTACACATTTTTGGCAATATATGTTTAATAGTGTAAAAAAAATTGCTAAAGCTGCCCGATGATAGGAATAAAGGGCAATTGCAGGTATTAAATTTTTGTTAGTTTAATAAAAAAAGTCTTTTAGTTCCTATTAACACAAGGCAATTGTAATCGAGAATAAGAATAAATTATTTATTGGATAAAAAAGTTAAAAATTTGTTGTCGTGTAATCAAATAACCCAGTGGATATCTTTATTTAAATTGAAAATTAATGAATTCTCTCTCCTCTATAAAACCACTTAATTCCATTAACCCAGTTTATCAATAGTAATGGCTTACAACTCATCGAACAACGAACAGCGTTAGTAATAAAATTCGCTTTTCAAGCGGACTAATTTATGCTACCTCTTTTTTTTTTTTTTTTTTTTGAAGCCATATAAACTTCAAAAAATCTGTAACACTCGTATGATATTATGCATACATTATTGGGAATAACATTTATTTAATTCATTAAATGTTTCTATTTCCAAGGCTTTTTCGAGTACTTATTAATACACTTTTGTAATATTTCTTGTAGATAAATGGGATATTAGATCACAGAGTAGATTCGGTCAAGTAAATGAAGATGTTCTTGGAGCAGAAGAACACCATTCAGCGATTGATACGACTTCACGCCGCATCACTTTAATGATTATTTAATGTAGGTAATCAAATCCTGAGTAGTTATTCTCGTCGATATGTTCTGAATTATTTCATTATCATTTATTACCATCAGACAAGATGTCGTAAAGCGCGAGTCATTTTGAATAAAATAAATTACACTACAACATGAACTTGCATGAAAATAATCGAATACCGATTTCACGCTTCTTTGTCAGCAACAAAATTTTGTAGAATAATTTGAATAAATAAACGATTTGTACTGTATGGATATACTTCTTATGTTATCCTATTAAGAAGCTGGATATGGAACTTACACTGTAATGTTTTTCTACTACAGATATACATGTATTAGAGTTGTCTTTCCTCAAAAAGATTTTCATAAGTTCTCCCAAGCCTAATATTTTCATAAAATCTTTCTTTCATAGTTAAAATGCCTATTGCTTTTTTTTAAACAGAATCAATATGAATTTACTTAAATAGTTATTATTATCGTACAAAAATGTTAACATTATCTTAAACGTGTTTAAATATATATACTTAAATCTATAATGTGTTTACTAAAGGTTTTAATGCTTTTTTTTTTCTTTTTTTAAATAAATAGGACAATGTAAGATATAGGTACTGCTGCAAGCACCTCATGATCTAATATCATTAATACTAAAGAACGCACCATGACGTAAACGGCAAATCAACGTGAAAATATCAAGAAGGAATGTGTGTATTGATGCATTTGTATGGTCACTGTGTGTGTCACTGTCATGACATATAGTCAATTAGATTACATACACATTACATTATAGAATCCTTACATCAATATATCGTGTTTTAATTTTACTGTACTCGTACAACAAAGCGGTACAAAATCACGTGCTGTCTGAACGCCGACTACCGCATCACTGTCACACCACACTAGGGGTGTGCGATAATTATCGATAATTCGTAATTACTCGATAATTTTTCATTCGATAATTATCGATAATTATCGATAAGTGTTTTTTGATAATTTTTTATTCGATAATTATCGATAACTATCGATAAGTTTTCATTCGATAATTATCGATAATTTTTTGCAATTCGATAATTATCGATAATTTTGAGCGATTTGATAATTATCGATAATATTGTAGTATTCGATAATAATTGAAAATTGTTTTAGGATACAGTAAATATCGACAATTATGGTAGGGCGGATGACCTTTTTTTTTTTTAGGTATTCGGATAAGGTACGGAGGATAACGCCCACACGGAAGGCCGGATGACCTTTTTTTTTAGGTATTCGGATAGGGTACGGAGGATAACGCCCACACGGAAGGCCGGATGACCTTTTTTTTTTTAGGTATTCGGATAGGGTACGGAGGATAACGCCCACATGGAAGGCCGGATGACCTTTTTTTTTTTTTTTTTTTCCGTCGTCCGAAAATTGGTTCAATTTTCGGACGACGGAAAAAAAAAATAATTATCGATAACTATCGTCAACTATCGATAATTTTTATCCAATAATTATCGATAACTATCCCAACTATCGATAACTTTTATCCGATAATTATCGATAAGTGTTCATTCGATAATTATCGATAACTATCGATAACACAATACGATACTTATCGATAATAAAATTATCGATAATTTTTTCCGATGAACACCCCTACACCACACAAATCAAAGTTGCATATTTACAATTACACGCACACATACAGCCGCACGCCAAGAAAACTAAAAAGATTTATGTTTAACGTTTTACGTCATTGTGTTAATTTATGTTATATTACGTTGTAAAATTACATCTTGTGTTAATCGTATTTCTTCGCTCATTTACGAGTAAGACCTAATACGTCCTAATAAAAATTAATAATTTTAGCTAAGACCGACTTCTCGATGAAGGCTAGTATGGGTCTCGTATTCCGTACATAGATATTTCAAAACGAACATTTTTCCAATTACTGTACCAGTAAATCGAATGTCTAAAATATAAAATCGAACTCGTTTAATATATTTTCATTCTTACGCTGATCCGACCACGGCTATATTATGAAAAAATATTTTTTTTTTTTCAATTCTCTGCTCCTTTTCTTTATTCCAATCTTCATTCTGATATAGTTTACAATGGAAGTAAATAGGGACGAATATCTCGTTTCCGAGTTAAAACTTTTGTATTTTATTTCTATATTGCTTGAACGAGAATATTCAGAATAATGAAGAAAAATTGCGAAGATTAAAACAAAAAGGTTTAGGTCTATTTTTAGGGGCTTCGACTTTTTTTTCTTCAAATCGACAAGAAAATAATATGTTGTTTCAAGTTATTTTTATATGTGATCTATAATGCAAGAACTATAAATGTTCCACTGGTGGGCAAAATCCTTTTTTTATAAGATTAGAGATCCGATTAGAATCCTCCACTGTGCTCCACTATGGGTAGATGTTATATGATAATTTTACCAGTGGGCTAAATAAGCATTTAAATACGTATGCATACTTATATGTATTGAAATTTTTGGAGGAAAATCACTTGATAACGGCTCGACAAATATATCTCCTTTTTTGTAGTCGCCTTAACGCCAGTGATCGCGAGTTCGATTCCAGCTCGGATCAGATATCTGTATTTGTACTAATATTTGTTTCTGGTCTGGGTGTATATTTTTGTAGGTCTTCACACCGTGTCTCGTAGAACACGTAAAGCCGTCGGTCCCGGTTGTTATTATCGACATGAACAGATAGTGATCGTCACTCATGGTAGGAAAATTTTCCACCAATCCGCAGTCGAGTAGCGTGGTGGATTAAGCTCCAACCCTTCTCCTATAGGTAGAAAATAATTTTGCCTTGCAGTGGGTTGTTTACAGCCTGATTCAATTCAGTTCACTTGGTTGTCTTGTAAGTACTCAATTTTTATGATGCTATAATATGTTTCCGATCTATGTTTTATGTTTCATATATAAAATGCTTCTGGTTCTCAGTCTTCTGTGTCTCATCAGTTCAACCTGAGGCTAGATCGAAGAGCATAGGATTATTAGCTTCATACTTTCCTTTTTGATTTACAATCCATACTTGCTATACTCCTCGACTGCTGTCCGTGGAAGACTTTTTTGGATCTTTATCTTCCTAAATATGATAAATTTCTAATCTTTTGTTTTCTAATAATGACTGTAGTTAACGTGCAAGGTTTATCCAAAAATACACTAGAAAATCTGAAGGAAGAAGTCACGGCAGAAAACTAATCTAATATTAAATGAACGCCCGATACTTCTCGTAGACACAGTTAACCGAATCAGTCTAATTGGACTTAAAACTATTAAACGGAATGGAAACAGAAAGTTTTAAGCAAACATGTTAATTAATTACCTTACAAATAAGTTTCAATTGTAAAGTCATCTATCCAATGAGATGCGACTGCCTTCTTAATGTAAATACGATGCTGATTTACACATGAGATTCGTGAATTTTGCAGAACTAATAAGATTCTGAACTGACTGGAATAAAACAAGCTGGAAATATGTGGTACATTAATGGTATACTGGCTAAATAATTGATAAATAATTGACTGGCTTGTTGGCGCAATTCGCAGTGACCCTGCTTTCTGCTCCAGGGTTGTGAGTTGGAGTCCACGAACGAAAAACAAATTTTCGTCCAACTACAAATATCTGTTTCAAACAGCAATCGAACTCACAATCATCGACGTAGATGGAACTTTTATCACGACTACACCAGAACAGTTTAAGTACCAAGTATCGAATACTTGATATATTTTTCGATAGTTAGAGTACACAGACCGAGATCTACATAATTATAGCTTCACAAAGCTCCATGAACTATGAAGGTCGATTGATAAGAATTCACAAAAAAAGTATATGACCATAAAAGTTTTGCTGTTTTATTACATATGTGTACTTCAGTTTATAGCTAAGAGCTAACTAAAGACTAAAAATAAAAAACTAAAAAAAAAAGAGAAATAAAAGTTAACTCGCATTGAACTTTAACTTGGCAGTTTAATTTCTCTCGCTAAATAAGACTTCGTTGGCGAAACGTTTGTTACACTAATTCCGTACTAAATAAGGCTTTTTAATAATATTTATGAGTACTTTGTTAGGATTATATTCTTAATTAACTTACCTTTTCATGTATTTATTATATTTATTACACTTCGGTATCATCTACTTAAGATAATAAAATTATCAGTTCATAAAAGTAAAACAAATAATTAGAAAAAAAAAACCCCGCAGATGTCTCTATACATGAACTAGTGATATTTGGAAAAACGTATTATACCGGTGTTTATAAGAGCAATATAAGCCAAAACAATTATTATTAGAATTGATGTATATCTGTTTGTACTCTTTAAACATGAATCAGTGGAATTTCACTAATTTTAAGTCACTATTAACTTTTTATCAATGTTAGAATATTACTACGCAGAATTAGTTACTATTCATGCATGAGTGTGTGAATATCAGAGTCTGCTGTTTTAATTATTGAATATTTGTATGTGTATTAGTGAGTATTCACTAAGTTGTTATTGAAATTCACTGATATGTAGTGAGTTAGCTTCACTAATGTAAACAAAGAAAATTCCACAGATTCATGTTTAGAGGGTATATGTTTGTTCCGGCATCACGCATCTAACGAAGAATGTCCTGCACAAAATTGAATACGGTTTAAGCAGTTTTAATCCTGGGAGTTTAACTTAAAATTTGGTTTAGGTTTCATCTTGAGACACTGTTTAAAAGTGCAATTATTATTTAAATAAACAATCGTAGTAAAATTTTGACAAAGTTGTTTTGGACACACATATACTTCTTAGTTTGTGTAAAATTAAAACCTAATCTGTTGCTTAGAAGCAAAGATATTGCGTGGCTGCTAGTTACAGCGTTATTTAATTTTGGCTACTAGCTGGTAGTTTCAGTTTCATTATAAGCAACGCAGACGAAGTCGCGAGTTTCTAATAGATGCATGAATGAATGTTATATATATAAGTCGTGAAATCGTGTTGTATAAAACGCCGGTTCATACTGACAGAAACATTTAATCACAACAATTCAAACTAAATTAAAATTTATCATCCGAACCCGGGGTGTATTGTATACAAAATTTCAATACAGCGGTAATTAATTCAAGTTGAGCTATTTTACTTTTTTAACAAACTTTATGTATTTCTTTGCTTTCACCATTTTCAGTAAAATAGTAGAGTTACTTACTCTACCTACTTGATAAAAAAATTAATCAAAATCAAAAACAACTTTATTCAAATAGGCCCCACGAACATCTTCGAATCGTCATTTTACAAATTAATACTTTAGTGATTATTATTATAATATTGATTTTGTAATGATAATTATAATATTGACTTAATGAATTTATTGGTGACATTGAGTTAATATTTTTATTTTATTTTTGGAAATTATTATGACATGAATTGTAAAAATTTATAACACATTATTGACTGTATTTGTAGGACATTATTATATTATTACTTTATTGCGATTTCATTAATTGTATTAATTACATTTAAATTTTCCATTATTTGTATTAATCTAATTAATGCTTATTATTGTTAATTAATACTTATTATTGTCTTATTGCTACACTCCACCCGTTTAATATATACATATACACATAAATAAATATAATATAATATAATTCTTCTATAAGGAATATAGTAAATTTACATAGATAAATATAAGCGGGTGGAGGATTACGCCCCGGCAAGGAGATCAAACGGCCGGGGGTTAGGGTTGTAGGCTGAGAAATCGGCGGACAATCCTAGCCGATTCGAGTAATCCTGGCTGCGAGCGAACAGTTACAGTTACCCAGCTGCCTCAGGTGGTGAGCGAGGCTAACCGGGATCAAACCGTTAGCAGATATCACGATAGGGATGATTTCAGTGGACTCAACACCCCACGTGTCGACAATCTCGTGTGCCAAATCCAGATATTTACGCTTTTTCTCTGTTTCGGCTTTCACGAGGTTCTCGTCATGAGGGATGGTAATGTCCAGTAAAAACACCCTCGACTGTGCCCTATCCATCACCATGATATCAGGCTTGTTCGCCAGTATCGTCCTGTCCGTGGCAATAGGCAGGTCCCAGTAGAGCCGGACTCCGTCGCGTTCGAGTACTGGCACCGGTGTGTACTGGTAATACGGCATTCTCTGTTCCAAGAAACAATACATAAGAGCAAGCTCTTGATGAAGAATTTTGGCCACTTGGTTATGTCTGTGCAAGTACTCAGTGTTGGCAAGCGCTGAACACCCCGAAAGCACATGTCTGAGTGACTCGCCGGGATGACGACAAGCTCGACAGAAGTCGGGAGTGCCATCCTTCAGAATGTGCTTTCGGTAGTTGTTCGTCTTAACCACCTGATCCTGTATTGCACAGACAAAACCTTCGGTTTCCCCAAAGAGGTCCCCGAATCGCAGCCACTGCACGGAGGCCTTAACATCCACGTGAGGTGCGTGGAGCGCCTTGAAAAACCATCCATGCAGCTCCTTCTCCATCCGTACGGTCTCCCGGTCAGAGGTGCTAAGTACAACCGGTCTTCGCCATTCCTCTTTGCCCAGGGATAAGGGGGTAAGACCTTTGTCACATACTACAACATCACCATGCATAGCGCTCTCCCTCCTCGTTTCAAAATAGGCCCTGAGGCTGCACACCTCCCGGTTATGCATGGACTTGGCGCTTAATAGGCCTCGGCCACCACACTTCCGTGGGATGTACAGTCTCATGACCGACGATTTCGGGTGATGCATGCGATGGTGAGTCATAGTCGTGCGGACTCTTCTGTCCAGGGCGTCGAGTTCGGTCTGAGTCCATCTGAGCACGCCAAATGTGTACAAGAGAGTGGGCATGACCCAGCCGTTATAAGCTCGGACCTTGTTGGCGCCCGACAAGTAGCTCCGAAGAACTTTTGTCAGCCGTCCAAAAAAGACCTCGCAAACCGCCTGTTTCATATCCACCTCCTGCACCCCTATGCATTGTGACATGCCCAGATACCGGTATGATTCAGCTTCGGAGAGGGTCTTGAAGTTAGAAAGCTCTAGGCTAATTTCAGCCGATTGCGTCACCTGTCCCCTGTCCACATGGGAGACTTTAGTACCTCCTCTCCGAAACTGAAAGCCTGTCCCCGAACGCTCCAGCAGAGTGCTTAAAGGGTTCAAGGACAAGCAAAACCAAAGTGGGCTCAGACAATCACCCTGGAAAATACCCCTTCGTATCCGTATTCGGTCATCGGCACCCGTCGTCAGTCTCTCGCCCTGGAGACAAAGGATCGTACTCCATTGCCCCATGCATACTTCGAGGAAGTCTCGAACTGCACCGTCGATCTTGTACAGCTCGAGGACCCTCAGAAGCCATGAATGAGGCACCGAGTCGAATGCCTTCTTGTAGTCGATCCAGGCAGCAGAGAAGTTCCGACGGTTGCGTTTGACAAGCTGGCCCGCAACAGAGTCAATGATAAGGAGCTCCTTTGTGCCGCGGCCGCCTCCACGGCATCCGTTCTGAGCTACAGACAAGATGTTAAATTCGTCAATATGACGAGAGATCTTGCAGCTCAGAACGGATGTCAGTGTCTTGTAGATGGAAGTCAGACACGTTATGGGGCGGTAGTTGGTAGGATCCGCGGTGTTGGTGGACTGAGGAGCTAGGTGAGTGATCCCAGTAGTGAAGAGGTTCGGAAGCGTCTTCCGCTCTATCGCCTCTTGGTATTGTCGAGCCAAGGTCGCATGGCATACCGAGAACCCTTTCAGCCAATAGTGATGCAGGCCGTCGGCCCCCGGACTCTTCCAGTTCGGTGCCCGCCGGACCGCATCAGCTACGTTCTCCGAAGAGATGGCGATTGGGTTCATCGGTTCGATGCTAGCACATGCTTCCTGAACCGCCGCAATCCAAGGGCCCTCCTCATGCTCTACCTCCCGTGACCATGTGTTTCGCCAAAAGGCGACGAGGTCAGCCGTATTCGGTTTTGGGGAAGTAGAGCACGACGTCGGGTTCTCCAACTTCCTGTAGAACCTCTACTGATCACTCACGAAGAGGCGATTTTGTCGGAAGCGCTCAACTCTCTCAGAGTACCTACGAATACGCTTCCCCCATGCCGCGATTCTCTGCTTCAGGCCGTCGATGCGCTCCGTCAGTTTCTCAGCTATATCAGGCTGGTCAAGACTGACACCTAGTCCGTTGAAAGCTATTCTAATGGAGCGCACAATCCTTGGCCTAGTGTTGCCCGACCTGAATCTTTGCAGTCTGCCAATGAGGGCCCTGGCCAGGCTGATACGGCGTTCTATTCTCTTCTTCCAGGCTGGTACGTCACTACTCTTATTAGTAGTGCGTCCAGGCTCCTGGGTTTTGGCTCCAATGAAGCGGTGTACCGCTAGAGCAGCATCGAAGAGAATAGAACCCGTATCATCCAAGCCCAGACTGCCATCCAAATATGGAGGTAGCAGCCTGTTAGCTGCCTCAATGGCATCCCGCGTCGCAGCATTAAGAGGAAGACGAGAAAGTCGTGGCCTCTGTTCCAGAGGAGCGCTCCGGATCTCGGAAATCGCCTCCTCCAAAATCCCTCTCATCTGCTCTATTTTATGTGAGGCTGCTTCTTCAGCCATCGCATCTACAGGCACTTCGCCACGAACGCTCTCTTGTTGCGTTATAACTGCGTTGTGCTCTGTGGATACGGATTCGACTTCAGGAGCAGCCTCACGTCGAATCCTTTCGAGCTCGGCGGCGTTGAATACGCCCTTTCGTTGTATGTACCGAGCTCTATCTGCCAGGTTTTGCTCCGTGACAGTTAAATTTGGCTCAAGCAGTAGAAACTCGCGGTGCATTACCGCTCGGTAGCCAGTCCGTCCGGTTTCCCCTCCTACAGCCCTATAATACGCGCGCATGACATTTCTATTCATGTCTTGTGTCCATCGCATGCGGCGTACTCCACCAGTGGCGGGCGCCGAATGCTGAGTCCCTTGAGACTCTGTCGGCGCCAAGCCAGCTGATGGGGATGGTGGATACACCGACCGGCTAGGTGGTGGTGCCGGTCGGCGGGGGTTACTAGCGTCCCGCATGCTGCCACGTCCAGCGCCAGCTCCAGACGCGCCCTGGCGCCCCCCAGGTAGCAGCCCTAGTCTTACTCTGTTTTTCTGTGTATCCATCATCATTTAGAGCTGTTAGATACTCACTCGGAGAGTCGCTCACGCTCCCCGAGGAGGCTGCTTTGATGTTATACAGCTTTAGTTGCTTTTAGTCGCCTTTTACGACACCCTAGGCTGAGGATGGGTTGGTCCTATTCTACTCTGCCGGGAACCACACGGCAATATATAATTATTGTTTTTAGTGCTACACTCCACCCGTTCAATATATACATATAAATAAATATAATATAATACAATATATAAGGAATATAATAAATTTACATAAATTTACTTAGATAAATATAAGCGGGTGGAGGATTACGCCCCGGCAGGGAGATCAAACGGCCGGGGGTTAGGGCTGTAGGCTGAGAAATCGGCGGACAATCCTAGCCGAGTCGAGTAATACCACCTTTTGCATCCTGGCTGCGAGCGAACCGTCACGGATACCCAGCTGTCTCAGATGGTGAGCGAGGCTAACCGGGATCAAACCGTTGGCAGATATAACGATAGGGATGATTTCAGTGGAATCAACACCCCACATGTCGACAATCTCGTGCGCCAGATCCAGATATTTACGTTCTTTCTCTGTTTCGGCTTTCACGAGGTTCTCGTCATGCGGAATGGTGATGTCCACTAAAAACACCCTCGACTGTGCCCTGTCCATCACCACGATATCAGGCTTGTTCGCCAGTATCGTCCTGTCCGTGGCGATAGGCAGGTCCCAGTAGAGCCGGACTCCGTCGCGTTCGAGTACTGGCGCCGGTGTGTACTGGTAGTACGGCATCCTCTGTTCCAGGAGACAATACATTAGAGCAAGCTCTTGATGAAGAATCTTGGCCGCTTGGTTATGTCTGTGCAAGTACTCAGTGTTGGCAAGCGCTGAACACCCCGCAAGCACATGTCTGAGTGACTCGCCGGGATGACGACAAGCTCGACAGAAGTCGGGAGTGCCATCCTTCAGAATGTGCTTCCGGTAGTTGTTCGTCTTAACCACCTGATCCTGTATTGCACAGACAAAACCTTCGGTTTCCCCAAAGAGGTCCCCGAATCGCAGCCACTGCACGGAGGCCTTGACATCCACGTGAGGTGCGTGGAGCGCCTTGTAAAACCGTCCATGCAGCTCCTTCTCCATCCATACGGTCTCCCGGTCGGAGGTGCTAAGTACAACCGGTCTTCGCCATTCCTCTTTGGCCAGGGATAATGGGGTGAGACCTTTGTCACATACTACAACATCACTATGCATAGCGCTCTCCCTCCTCGTTTCAAAATAGGCCCTGAGGCTGCACACCTCCCGGTTATGCATGGACTTGGCGCTTAATAGGCCTCGGCCACCACACTTCCGTGGGATGTACAGTCTCATGACCGACGATTTCGGGTGATGCATGCGATGGTGAGTCATAGTCGTGCGGACTCTTCTGTCCAGGGCGTCGAGTTCGGTCTGAGTCCATCTGAGCACGCCAAATGTGTACAAGAGAGTGGGCATGACCCAGCCGTTATAAGCTCGGACCTTGTTGGCGCCCGACAAGTAGCTCCGAAGAACTTTTGTCAGCCGTCCAAAAAAGACCTCGCAAACCGCCTGTTTCATATCCACCTCCTGCACCCCTATGCATTGTGACATGCCCAGATACCGGTAAGATTCAGCTTCGGAAAGGGTCTTGAACTTCGAAAGTTCTAGGCTAATCTCAGCCGATTGCGTCACCTGTCCCCTGTCCACATGCATGACCGCACACTTATCCACTCCAAGCTGCATCCTGATGGAGCCGCTGAACTCAGTAGTGATTTAAGCAACTCCATAAGGCGTGCAGGATTAGGTGCCAGCAACTTGAGGTCATCCATGTAGAGAAGGTGGGAGACTTTAGTACCTCCTCTCCGAAACTGAAAGCCTGTCCCCGAACGCTCCAGCAGAGTGCTTAAAGGGTTCAAGGACAAGCAAAACCAAAGTGGGCTCAGACAATCACCCTGGAAAATCCCCTTTCGTATCCGGATTCGGTCATCGGCACCCGTCGTCAGTCTCTCGCCCTGGAGACAAAGGATCGTACTCCATTGCCCCATGCATACTTCGAGGAAGTCTCGAACTGCACCGTCGATCTTGTACAGCTCGAGGACCCTCAGAAGCCATGAATGAGGCACCGAGTCAAATGCCTTCTTGTAGTCGATCCAGGCAGCAGAGAAGTTCCGACGGTTGCGTTTGACAAGCTGGCCCGCAACAGAGTCAATGATGAGGAGCTCCTTTGTGCCGCGGCCGCCTCCACGGCATCCGTTCTGAGCTGCAGACAAGATGTTAAATTCGTCAGTATGACGAGAAATCTTGCAGCTCAGAACGGATGTCAGTGTCTTGTAGATGGAAGTCAGACACGTTATGGGGCGGTAGTTGGTAGGATCCGCAGTGTTGGTGGACTTAGGAGCTAGGTGAGTGATCCCAGTAGTGAAGAGGTTCGGAAGCGTCCTCCGCTCTATCGCCTCTTGGTATTGTCGAGACAAGGTCGCATGGCATACCGAGAACCCTTTCAGCCAATAGTGATGCAGACCGTCGATCCCCGGACTCTTCCAGTTCGGTGCCCGACGGACCGCATCAGCTACGTTCTCCGAAGAGATGGTGATCGGGTTCATCGGTTCGATTCTAGCACATGCTTCCTGAACCGCCGCAATCCAAGGGCCCTCCTCATGCTCTACCTCCCGTGACCATATGTTTCGCCAAAAGACGACGAGGTCAGGCGTATTCGGTTTTGGGGAAGTAGAGCACGGCGTCGGGTTCTCCAACTTCCTGTAGAACCTCTTCTGATCACTCAGGAAGAGGCGATTTTGCCGGAAGCGCTCAATTCTCTCAGAGTACCTACGAATGCGCTTCCCCCATGCCGCGACTCTTTGCTTCAGGCCGTCGATTCGCTCCGTCAGTTTTTCAGCTATATCAGGCTGGTCAAGCCTAACGCCTAATCCATTAAAGGCTATTCTGACGGAGCGCACAATCCTTGGCCTAGTGTTGCCCGACCTGAAGCTTTGCAGTCTGCCAATGAGGGCCCTGGCCAGGCTGATACGGCGTTCTATTCTCTTCTTCCAGGCTGGTACGTCACTACTATTATTAGTAGTGCGTCCAGGCTCTTGGGTTTTGGCTCCAAAAATTATTAAAAATTTAAAAATTATTGTTATTATTATTTACCTATTATTATTGAACATTTCTGAATGTTTATATTAACTTAAGATTGAAAATTGATTGTAATTGACTTAAGTATTTAAATTTATATAAATATAAAATAATTTAAATGAATAAGGTACACTAACGAATTGCGATTACCTGTGATGTTACTGATAAACCTATGATTAAATAAATAAATAAATAAATATTTTTTGTAAAAGTAAAGCTACCACCGATTCGGATGTAGATTCTGCAGAGAAGAATCGGCAAGAAACTCCGCAGTTACTCTTTTGAAAATAATATATAAACTGTGTTTTAGTACAAAATTAGTAATATCTTGCATGAAATACAGCGCCACTAAATTCACACATCTTTATCAACTAAGTAATCCAACTAAGAATTGCACTGAAGTTTTGAGTCCAAATTTATCCCTAAGAATGCTGTAGTATCATTGACAATATGCCTCTCGTTATTTATTTCTAAATTATAATTTGGATGTTTAACATTAGACAACGAAAATACAACGCACTTGGCTTTTTTGGCGTTCAAAACGAGGTTGTTTGTTTTAAACCAATCTTGAATTCGAGACAAAGAACTGAAAGAATCTTAAAACTAGTATCTATATTTATTAAAATACAAAGCTATAACTCTATAAATATATAACGTTAGAACCAATAATATGTTGCTTCTATTTGGTTCATTAATTCAAAGTTAAGTTGAAGACAAATTACAAAGAAATAACAATAATGAAATTTATGTCAAAAAGTTATTTTGCACTTCCTATCATTTAATTTAAACATCAATCTCTTGTCAGTCATTATTGAATTCCAGTGAAACAGAATCGTTCTTGTAACAATATTTGTCACACGATTGTCGCTAAACTAACTGAAACCCTGGAATGAGGCATTGATTAACTGCGGTTGAGGTAATCAACGGTAACAAACAAATGATACAAACAAAACCCGTTGTGAAACAGAGAAACGAAATTAATCTACTACACGATGTTGATAGTAACACGAATGTAATGTGTTGCTTTGTTGAAGACAAGGATGTGTAGTAGACATAAAATGTGTAGCTTTAGAATTCAGATTATTTGGTTCTTTTTAGTAAGCAAATTCGTTACAAATATGTTTACGCTGGCTACTGTGTTTTTAGTTTAGTGATGATTTGGTTTTGAACGTGCGATATATATGAATCCAAAGCACTACTTTAGCATGGTCATGGACGTCGAATATGGAACGGCTCGAGTAGTAGGTATACAGGTTTATGACGTCCGTATATAAGGTAAAGGCTACGCAATACGTAACACATATACGGACGTTAGTTTGATGCCCTACTCTAAAGTAGCCAGCGTATATTTGTAATCTAATGCCTCCAAGAACATGTGTACAAAGTTTTATGATTATCGGTTAAGTAAGTTTTCGCGTAAAAACGTAACAAACAAACTTACTTTCGCTTTTATAATATTAGTATGATTAAGGGTTTATTATTAGACTTTTTTTTACAATTTTATTGAGTAAAAAATTGTACTTAATTAAAAATCACTTTAAAACGAAAATGATAACGTATTTTGTTTATGTACCTACTAGTAATAAAAAAAGTTTAATAAAATAGTAATGCACAATAAGTCTCTAACTAAAAAGTAATTTATTTTATATACATTCTTCTATAACTAATTTAAGTTGATTCCATAAAAAATAAATAAATAAATAAACAGCTCTTCCTAACTTATCTAAGAAAAAAATATATACTCAGAACAGCGATAATAAAAATCTACAGACCTACGATTACTATATTTTTACGTGAGTGAAACTGGGATTACGTCCAGTAACAGTTATAAATTAATACTTTTGAAAATTCTCTATATAACTGCAATCTATACAATGTCGGGGCGGGTAGCTTGTTTGTTTACAAACTGTATTATGTAACAGTCGCTTTTATATCCATTCGATAAAGTCATAAAGCATTTTATTGCTCGTTTCATGAGCGATAAATTATCATTTCAACGGCATAAATTACTAAATGTACTTATATATCTAAGTGTTTTTACACTCACTTAGTCCAAATGACTTTTTCAGGTCAATAGTGAAACGATGAACACATTAAACCACATTATTGATAAAATATTAAACATACAATATCGAACCATCCTGTGATTACCAATATTATAATTGAATTACCACAGGAATTACATATGGTTTTAAAATGATTCGATTAAATTATAATGTATTGGAACCAACAGTAAACTACATTAAAAAAATATTTTATCAGCATAATTTTACCGGCAATATTCTCAAAAGATGCAGATATTAATTTTCTTTAGTTAACTACTTATTTATTACATTGTGAATGTATTAGTTTACATATAACTCTAATAATAATACTCTCTTCTAAGGTGGGAAAAAATTCTTGCAAAAATAAAGTTCATCAAGGAGCATGAGGTAAAAAAAAACAAAACAAAAAAAGTATCAAAACTAAACAGACGATCTTTTAAAACTTTACGTTTTGTATCCATTAAATCATGTCCTCAAATATCTGTAATTTGAGTTAAGTTAGAGCACCCAAAATGGAAACAACTAAACTCGCCCTAAAACCCCCAACATTCTAAATCATCCACTCCATAATCGTCCGCTTTTAGCACGTAGGGACGTCATAACTCAAGCCTGGCACTCACGCGTGTGCATTTCCAAGAAATTAATAACGTTTGTGCCGTGATCAGAATCAGTGAAACTGGCGAAATTTTTCCATCTCTATACCCAAAGGACCTATTACGTGATTGAAACCACGTTATGAGCCCAAGATCTTGCTTTCTCTGACATCGTTTTGATTAATGTAATTTTCTTTCTAAGAAATCGTAACAAAATTGTTCTTTTCTAAAATTATCTTGTTTTTTATTTAGAAACTGATCAGGTTTAAACATTATTAATTGCTAGTACTACAGTTTATCTGACTAAACTTAGAACATCTTCGAAGTAGGTAACTTGTTTAGAAATATCTAAGAAAGAAGTTTTTTTACGCAACAAGAAACCAAAATAATTACACATAAAACGAATCAAATCTTCCAAAATTACCTTTCCAAATCCTTGCAATAGCATATCTAAAAAGATTTAAAGCTACAAAAATAAACGTATAATCGTTTCGTTCGAGTAAATATTTAACTAAAGCAAAGCAAATTATCGTCCCAATGTCAAACACAATGATATTAAACGATCCGGGTCGAAGCAAAATCTCGAGCCGTCAGCCCACTTGTGAATGGCTCAAAGATTTTAGCTTCCAACTGTCAAACAATGTGCTCCTTAATTTCACATTCAACGTTTTAGAATTTTCCTGTCCTTTATTTTTGGACGCCTTCTGCGTTTGACGTTAAAAACTGTGCCCATTTGAATAGTACTTGAAAAAAAAATTCGCTTTTTTATGATACGACTGCGAAAATATGTTTTAAAAATATTCATATATATACTTCTCTATATTTTATCTCCGTAGATATTTTTAATATCATATGGATTATACTTTATTTTTTATGTGAAAAATATATCTATTCGAAAACTTATAATATCATAATTTATTTTTTTACATCATTTATATGACAAAAATACACAGTTGTATATTTTAAACATTTTTTATAAAAATTATTATTATCGACAATATAATTTTACTATCACCTTCATTACAAACGTGAGTAATGTGTAACTGTAGAGCAACTATAGGCAATGGAGTAGTAAAATATAAGTACGCCTAAAATTTTAATAATGAATAATTCAGATCGTTCATTAAAAACATTACACTTAAGTTGTTTCGCGCTAAAATTATATTCGCGAAGTTATTTTTGAAGTTTAATTGCAAAACTGAGAAAGACTTGTAATTTACGTAAAATTAATATTCATTTTTGCGGTTGTTTGTATTGAACAAATTTTGTCTAGGGAAAAATAATAATTAGCGTTTCTTGGTATATAAGAGTCTTGACAATTATATTTATTTAATTTAAAATAATTATTACTATACAGATCTAGTTTAAAAGAGACGTGACAGTTATAACCTTTTATTAGATGGTTATACAGTATTTAATTAAAAGTCTAAATCGGATTTTATCGCGTTAAAACGTTACAGTTTGATGATTTTAAAATTATTTCCCGACGTTTCGGAACATTTACAGTGTCCATAGTTTTAGTTAGACTGAGGTGGTGGGTGTCCGAATAATGAATTATTATAATTGTTACATTAAGTTACTTTTTATACAATTTTAAATTATTACTTTTAACCGTTCCTATTCACGCAGAATGAACTTATTGTGTCTGGAAGTCCGAAGAGGGTCCGAAACGTCGGGAAATAATTTAAAAATCGTTGTACACTAAAGTTTTTAAAAGAAATAAATGCGATAAAATCCGGTTTAGATTTTTAATTAAATGAGTAAAATTCGCGTAAATATAAGAGAACAGGATGGTTATATAGTACTTAGTACAAGCAGAGATACTTTCTCATCATGTAAGAGCATCGATTATTTAATTTTCTTTGTCTTAACAAATGAAAAACTCATCTGAAGTCAAGTTTTATTTACAAATAGCGGTAAATATACCCAAAAGTGCAAGCAATTTAAACGTAGATTAATCACCACCAAATAATCAAGAAATTCCATCGGCAACAGCGTGCCGCGCTGAACCTGTCACGTATTATATACGTGATAAAGAAAAACCTAAACGTCGAATCGAATAAATATCATCAGCATTGTCTGGAGGTCGTACGTTTCACTATTTAACCTTTTTATCTGTAACGACATTTTGATGACCTTTATATAGAAAAAGAAATCGTTATCTGAGAGGCAAGACAAAGCTAGGTAGCGTGACTGTTTCCGTTTTAAAACAACTAAAATGTGTAGAAATAAAAAGAAAAATACATATAATGTAGCTAATCGAACTTTTATACCTTTATACTTGTTGACAATGAAATATGCTGAATCATATCATCATCATCATTATCATCGTCATCGTCATCATCAGCTATTGGATGTCCACTGCCATGGACCTCAAGAACAACCGGTTCGAAGCAGCTTCCATATATATATGTATGCTGAATACTAAATAATTACTATAATTGTTCTCGTTGGTTAAAATAAAAGCATATCGTCAAGCTATTACATAAATGGAAGTCTAGAAAGGCAATATTCTGAAAAGTAAAGACATAATTAGACTTATGACTTAGAATCTTTAAGAGCACAAAAAGATGAGTCCTACAAAGTGCATCCGCAACGTTTTTCTTCTAACTACTGCAAGAAACAAAGTAATATCTTTGAACATTAATGCAGTGATAAATATTAAAAGGTATAAGTTGAACGAACGGCTGTTTACAATGTTCGTATTTTTTTTTTCTTTCTTTTTATCGTTTGTGTGTTTGTGTGTGTGTGTGTGTTTGTTTGTTTTATGTTTCTTTTATTTTGTGTGTTCTTCGTTATTTCTTTGTATTTATGAGAATCTTTTTTTTAGTAACGAAATACAAATTATCTTAGCATATATCCCACGGCTAGGCAAAGGTTTCTAATTTTTTTAAGAGGTAGAAAAGGATGGACGCATAATCTATTACGCTTTTCTACTATAGATTGACAAAAGTATATCTATAATATAAAAATAAGTCGGGTTTTCCTTCCTGACGCTATAATTCCAGAACGCACGAAACGATTTCCACGGTTTTGCATTCGTTGGAAAGGTCTCGGGCTCCGTGAGCTTTATAGCAAACTAAATTCAGGAAAATTTTCAACAGAAAAGCAGGAAAACATGGAAAATAATTTTTCACATACAGCGCCATCTCTGATACATAGCATGTACTACAAACCAATATGGTTTTGCATGGCGGCAGTACGTGGTGTGAGTATCCCTCACGAAAATAAGTTGGTGGCGAAACGGAGTTCGCCGGGTTTGCTAGTAAGATATAACTATCATTATTTTTTGAGATTAAACATTAATAATAATATTATAGGCTATAGAACGTTTAAATTCCTTTTATTGACTCGTAAAATGTTGGCAATTTAAATTAAGTAATAAATTAAGAACCATTTCTCCAGTTATTGCCATCGTTTAATTCTAGCCTTCTTGGTAATTTGGGGATACTATCGCCGAGTTAATATTCTTAGAGCGGGGATTCGCCTTGACATTTGAATATCCTGTAACAATTAGCGTTGACCCAGCTTATTGGTATTCCAATGTTTCAACTGGTATTACATTAAAATCTATTTCCACTGAATAAAATCAATTTTATATTGGAAATCCGAAAATATTCATTCTAGGAAGTAAAGTAACTATATACACTTATTTTTAAAATTTTCTAACGTAAGACTAGTTTCATTAATTTCATTTGAATAAGAAGAGAAACAGCGGATACTTCGATTTTATTCAGTTTTAAGGGGCTGACTGTTTCTTATAATAATTATTATTGTCGTATTTTATAAATTGTAGTATTTTTTAATTAGTCACATATATAATTGTTAAAATTTTACTAATTTATTCTTTACTTAGATTACAAATAGTAGTAAGAAATATATTTAAAAAATAAAAATAAACAAGATGTTAACATTAAACTAATTTAATGATACATTTTCTACTAGCGGGCTTCAATATTCTATTCTATATTCTGTGCTACCGGGATTTCCAATATTTATAATTTTCCCGACTATGCTTCATTCTTTCCCCTTTGAAGGATTGAATTTCCGGAGCTCCTTTATTTCTATGAAGCTCTATTATCTTGTACTCAACCACAGTGTATTGGAAGATTAGAATTTCAAACTTTATAGTTAGGTATAATTTTAACAAGTAGCTTATTTCGTCCCTAAAAAATATTAATATAATATAGGTAATTTAAGATTATTTTTGATCAAATGTGTCTGTCTATTTGTAACTGAAATGATAAACTTACCAAAACAAACTAAATACCAAATTCATTTCAATAATTGCAGACGCAGGAAATATAGAAAAATTGATGGTATTATACCTACCTGTAATATTGATCTATAACCTGTAACGTTTGATATTGGGAAAAATTTTGACATTAAAGAACGACTATAAGAAAAGTCAAGAGTTGTGTCATAATTAGAAGTTTAAACAATGACAATACGAGTCAATGGAACGAATTGAATTTGCACAATCCAAAACACAGTGATATTGGCAGACAGAGATCGCTCAGAGTTAATCGACCCAATAAATATTCAATGAACCGAGCGGTAAAAACGATCAATCCACGTCAACATGAAACACAACCAGTTTATCATAATCGTCTCTTAGCGAAAGTATGTGGTCAATAAATATTATATTATTGAATATTATGACTTACTACGAAGTTTAATGCCATTCGATTGAAAATATTAGGGGTGGAGAATAAACTAATTAGGATTGTTCATCGGAAAAAAATATTAATAATTTTACTATCGATAATTATCGAATCGTGTTATCGATAGTTATCGATAATTATCGAACGAAGAGTTATCGATAATTATCGGATGAAAGTTATCGATAGTTTGAGATACTAACCGATAATTTTATTAATGGATGAAAATTATCGATAATTATCGAATGAAAAACTATCCATAATTATCGGATCAAAATTATCGAATCACATATATCGATAGTTATCGATAATTATTGAATGAAAAATTATCGAGTAGTTACGAATTATCGATAATTATTGCACATCCTTAACACTAATATTACGAGTATATACGATCATATGAAGATAATAGAATACGCGATAAACAAAACATGTCGGAAGCGATAGAGAAACAAAAATGAACATTCTTATATTTTACAGTATTTATTTAGTTACAATCTTTTCGCTAATTTAGAATTAGATTAGACTTAGACCTAACCTTTCCTATGATTTAATTTAATTAATACAGTTGTCATTAAAAAATTCTGTAAATCTCTCTCACTGTAGGTACTCTTATCATTTGTGATTTGTTGCCAGGAAATGGTCTTCATTTTGTGAAAACGTTCGTTGTGAAATAGTACCGTACATTTAAGATTTTGTAATGAATTTGATATATTAAACAAATGTATATTTACAAAGGCCGTATATTAGTTTAGGGAAGCTTTGTTCGCCGCGTAATTAGAACCGAGGGTCTAAAAGAAATGTCGGTGAGAAACCCTCATTAGTACGATCCCTGATCTCTGTCTACAAAATGAACATCTATTGTTGACTTGGGGTTTTTTTTAAGTCAAAAATGAACAAAAAATTGAAATCTGAAAGTGAAAGATAAAACAGATTTGATTTATGTTTTAATTTATTGTATAATACTTACATTTTTTATTTTTAGTTATAAGAGTTGATAACTGATAAAGACATACACTCCCATACTACGCAATATCATTTTCAAAAGTATGGAAAAAATTGGCTATCGCTTAAATTGCTTAAACATAAGTAAAATAATCAAAATAAAACATTGCTAAAGCAATCTACTTTAATACACTATACTTATTACTTTACTGTATCGAAATTATAATGAAAATTGAAAATAAACACTGAAACTTTACAAAAGTGACAAATTATTTTAAATTGTGGTTAAAGGTTAAAGATGTCGAGAAGAACTTAGATATTTTGGAAAAGAAAATTGAATTATGTCAATGCCGCGTGACGATAATTGGCGTTCCGCGATAGTTGGACAGTTGAAAGCATCTGCTACTGATATTGAGACATTCGATATTTATGCCGTCTTTTAGCATAATTTGTGACTGAATTTGACTATTTCTTTCTTACTGTAGGTATAAATTATTATTATTTAGAATCTAGGAATTAGTTGTGGCTTTAATAGAATTATTTTTAACTAATTGTTTGTTTCAATGTTTAAATTAATATTACCGCTTTAATTAATAAAACGAAGGCTTACAATCGAATGAATCGGGTAGTATAAAGTTTTCCCTTCTACATAATAAACATTAAATCGACCTAAATAAAGTAATTTATTTTACATATACTGTCATAATAATAAACAACAATATTACATGAAACATATTGGCTGTTAGTTTTAAGGTCATTTAAAAGATAAATAATAATTTAGATCTAACACAAAATAGTCGACTTAAGTTTGTTCTTCAAAAACACAGCCGCCTAAAATTTGTTTCCGTATATAAGTTTATCGGATAAATATAAGCAAAAAAAAAAAAAAAATTAAATGTGCGTAGCATAATAGTTAATTTTAATTACATTACAATTCATAATTTTGTAAGATCACATGGAACACATTGAAAATAAATTTGGCATAAATCTTAAGAGACGTATTATAAAGTGAGTTGGGGGATGCTTTACATATTCCCTACTTGTAACTTTTGTTGTAAATTTGAAATGAAGCACGCAAAACTATCGTTAAAAGTTTTTATGTGTAGGCAGGCCGCCTGAACTCGTGACAACCATTTACACTTTAATTTATTTCAGGATTAATAAAAATGTCTATTAAAATTAATGACTGAAAAATACGACCACTTGTGATTTTATGTAAATTAAATTATAATGTAATGTAAACAAACGTATTTGTTAAGATCGTGCTGAAAAAAAGTCCCAGTTACTTATGCGGGTGTAACAACCTAACGGAGTCCTAAAAAGAGGTTAATAAAAGGTTTGAATTGAAGGCTGAGAAGAAAAGGTTTCAATTGTTTAAATAACATGAGCACTTTTTTTAAAAATAAACTATAAAAATGGCATATGTAATTTTTCATCGAAATAGAAAAATGCTTATTTGAAAGTCAAAAATCATTGTACATAATTAAAATAGTTATATATTATACGTAAGATTTAGAAACAAAATAAGTAAATTAAAGTAGTTTCCTACCCTAATCGGCAACAAAACTTTTGGTAACTTTCTTGGAAAATAAATTCAATCGTCCGTTTCGAAACTACGAAGCTTGCTTCCACAACTTACAACAACAACACTTCGCTCCTTAATATTTTCAGCCTATTAAAGATGATGATCTTAAATTTTGGATATCGATAATAAAATGAGAAGATGATAGAACAAACAAGATTAATTACAATTTTGAATAATACAAAGGAATACCTAAAACGTCATTTGTAAAAATTTAAGTTAAATTTCGTGTAGGCTTGATTTTTCACCTCTAATCCTTCCAACGAATTTTTGTCTCTGCTTACTCTGCACTAAATAATTTGATTGATGCCAACCTCCCTTCGAATTGAAACAATTTCGTGTTTGCGGTAACTTCGCGTCATTCTCGATCCAATTTAACTTGCGCTTAACTGTCTCGATTTCCGACTCAATCAATGATGTCTGTTTTTATTATAGGATTACGAAAACCAGCACCTAATAAGATTTGTGACACAAAATTTATTCACGTTTGTTTTTTCTTTCTTTCTTTACTTATTTATTTGGAAACGCAAAAAAAAAAAACTTATTTACCAATTATTATTTTTTCATTTTTCATTTGTCGGTAATTTAAAACTATTAATTTTAAACTAATGTATAGTTTAAAGTTACCAACCAATTTTTGGCTTTAATTTTCTGCATCATAATCGACATCAGATTACCCGATTGCTGTTCAACTAAAGTTAAATTAATGTCCTCCACTCGATTACCAATTCGGATTTTAGGTCAAGCTAATCAATTATATAAAATTTAACATCGTGACTATATCTAGTAATAGTATTGAACAATGGTTTAAAATCTGTTATTTAAAGTGTATTTTTTGGGAAAATCTAATTTTAATATTCTTAAAATAACATACATTCATAACAAATAAAATACATATAATCAAGTAAAAATTTCAGAATGGAATAAAACAGAGTCAAATGCAAACTGGAAAGGCTTCTTTTAATTTAACAAAAACCATATATCGTTCGTTGACAGTATCAACATATTATAGTCTCCAGGGGTTTGAAGTGTCATGACCAGTATATCAGTCACTTATGCAAACTTACAAACAATTACGTTTAATGAATTTAATTGATAACCAAAATTTACCCATTCTTCGAACTTTTCTCCCACAGGAAATACACTTAATTAACTCTATATAATAAAGCTTTTCACGACTCTCTCTCTGTCTTTAGACGTAAGTTGCTTAGTTATTATAAAATGCATGATTAGTTTAAAAAAATTATTTTACAATAATTTTAATTATTTCTTATATTTTACAATCATTTTAATTTTTTATTATATGGAATTTCTGTGAATCTTGATTTGACATTTATTGTTTCCATATTTTTAATTATTTAATTAATGATAATTTGTTTTTAATTTTTATTTATTTTGATTATGATAGTGGTTCTCAATTTCTGTTTTTGCTATTTTCTTTGTGATGATAGAAAGTAATTTTTTTTTTAATTTAAATTATGCAATTGTTAAATTTTATTAATGTTTATATGAATTGTAATAATTAATGTATATTTGATTATGATAATTTGTTTCTAATTTTTATTTATTTTGATCATGACAATTGTTCTTTATTAGTTTTGATTTCGATCGTTTTGATTATGATGAAGATAAAGAGTCACTTATTTCTTTTTTTTTTTTTTAATGTTACAAATATTGAATTGAATTAATGCTTATTTAAAGTTCAAATATTTTTATTATTTGTGATTTTTTGTGTTTTAATCCATGTATTCCAAAGTGTTATGTACACTTGTAAGTGACATGCATATTAGATTCATTATAATTATATATTTTTTGATTTTTTGAATTTTTTATATGTATGTTGTAAGTGTGCTTTTCAAATAAATAAATAAATAAATAAAAGCTTTTATTTGGCACAGGATTGGCATTCGTATTAACTATGCGCATTATTGACGTTATTAGCCAAATCGCGCGCTTGGTAAGAATTGACAGCGATTGGTTGAATGATGGATGATGGATAAATCCACTGAGATTAGATCGGACAGATAGAATATCTTATGGGTCTGTGGATTTCGGTTTCAATGTTACTATTGCTTAATTTACTAGTAACAAAAAAATTACTTAAGTTAGGGCACAGCAGTTTTTTTTTTTTTAGTACAATATAGATCGTAATGTCAGCAGGACGTTTTTTTGCAATGATATTTGTAAAGATGTTGGTAAGGATGTTCACCGGTGGGAGGGATGCGCTGTGCCGCGCTCCCGGCTGCATGGGTACCACCATCTTGCTTATTTCTTCCGTGAAACAGCTTTGCTGTGTTTCGGAAAGAAGGGCAAGACAGGCAGTGTAATTACTGGCACCGAGACTTAACATCATATGTCTCAGGATAGGCAACACATAAATGAGTTGGCTGGGCTAGTTCCAGGTAAACTAGTTTATGTTTATGGGCGACGTCGACCACTTACAATCAGGTGGCACGTCTGCCAGTTTGCCTATTCAACTAACATATAAAAAAAAAAAGGTAAATTAGTATAATTTTAAATTAAAAAAAAAATTTTTTTCTTTAAATTATTAGCATTAAGTTTCTGACATTTTTATGAGCAACTACATTAATAAGGCATAATCTAAAATTATAACCGATTGCATTTATATATTATATAGTATATTTCTTTTCTCATTTGAAAATTCCCAATACTTTTTTTTTAATACTAATGCTCCAACATGATCGGAGGCAGTGCTTATTACTACTTCATATATATTAACTTACTTATATTGTATATCAACAAATTTTTACTTCACTAAGACTTACACACATTTACAGAGGGGTGTTTGTTCTACTACTTAATTCTACTTTTACAATAAACTAGATTTTCTTATACTTAATTACATTTAAGTGATATACAATATTAACTTATTATTTATTTTAATATTATTACAATATTATTTATACTAAACTCTAATTTTTACGTCCTATTTGCTTAAGGCCAGTATATCCCAAATCACCTGTTTTTGATAGAGTTTTAAACATAGTAATATTCATTTTTTTTATCCGTTAAAAATATATGTTATAGTTTAACAAACGTTCTTGATTATTCAACGGTTCAAAACACGATAATTGTAACTTGATTCGATAAAAAAAAAACATAAAGAAAGGATGTTTTTGATTATTTTTCGAGTTGTATTCGAAGAATATCAGATTTTAAGTTACAATATTCACATGTAAAAATAGGTAATAACTTTTAGTAGAACATTTAACGGTTACTTTTTTAAATAAATGTTTCTATTTTTTTTAAATATTAAATAATGAAATTATATAAGAAAACGGCCCGCGCGCCTCGCTTTAGTTGCCTGCGAGGCGTCATCGAAGTAGGACCTGTCTCTGCTGTCTGGCGGCGTCCCCCCCCCCCTCTAAAGATTGGATTTTTTTTTATAACAAAAATATCCACGGGCTTATATTTGCCCGTGCCTTTTTTTAATTAAATGTATAAGATTGTTAATATAGTTTCATGCGTACTATTTTAGACTTACATTAGCTAGACTTATTGTCAGGATCTCTATGACGCGAGTCCGTATACTGACCATTATTTATTTATTATTATTATAATTTTTTTTAATACATATAATCATATTTACATACATATAATCATTTTTAATAAACATAATCTTTATTTACAAATATAATTTACATATACAAATATACACACATACATATATATACATATACATATACACACACACACACATATACTATGGCGGTATATTATATAATATATATATAATTTTATTTTGTCTTTTTTTTTCTTACATCTATTTACATCATGTTTCTTATTTTCTATGTACATGCGTTTATTCCTTGATCTAATATAATCTAATATTTCATTGCTTGTTAGTACATACATACCAGCCACCACATTTTTACGGCTTGTCTACATTTACATTTGGGCTCTTTATTTTTGTATTATTTATTGGAGACTCTGCCGCAGCCATCCCCCGAGGGAAGCTGTTCGAGCACATCCTCAATGACGGCGGTGTCTCTTTTATGTATAGCCATCTTGAGGGTGTGCTCGAGTATTTCCTTTGTTGTGGCCTCCACCGAGGCCGACAAAACGACCGATTGCATCACCACCGTCGTCGGTGTAGTAGACACAGGTCTTTGTGTGCCTGGTCACCGCAACCACAGCATGCGGAACACTGTCATGAATCCGCAGCCTCCTAGTCTTTGTCTGGACGATGATGACTGCCTCGCGTGTCTGTCCCTGTGCCTCGTGGATAGTCATGACGCTCGATCCCTGTCCGGTGCCGTATCCCTTGTCTATCAACGTCTTCTTTTCCTCTTGTGTGAAAACCGATGTATAGGGTCCGGTCTTGTCTCTTAGGAATTCGAGCGCCAGTGAACCTCTCTATCCTCAGAGAATGAATAGTGTGGTTTGAGAAATAGATTGGATAATTTTATTTAGTACTAACTGTGCCCCGCGGTTTCACCCGCGTTAATTTGAGGGAAAAACGTACTTAAATATTTTCGCCTCGTTGGTCCAGTGGTACCAAGCGTTACTGCCGAGCAAGGGGTCTCAGGTTTGATTCTTGGGTCGTTCAACATATTACTGAGTTTTTTTTTTCGAAAATTTACAGTAAAAGAGTGATGTTATATTTACTTTAAAAGTGGAACTATAATTAAAAAATGTCTTGAGAAGAGAAATAATAAAGGACGTAACGGAAGCTCTCAAAAAAGATTATTTTTTCCCGTTTTTGTAACATTTCTTATTATTACTCAGCCCCTATTCGTCGTAGCGTGATGTTATATAGCTTAAATTCTTCCTCAGTAAATGGACTATCCAACGCAAAAAGAATTTTTAAATTTGAACCAGTGGTTCATGAGATTAGCGCGTTCAAACAAACAAACTCTTCAGTTTTATCTATTAGTATAGATTATTATTGATTATTTTATTAGATTCGTTTAGTTAGTACTCTAACAACGTTGGAAGTGTTTTTACTGTATAGCAGTGTAGTGTAGATATAAAATGGGGAATAAAACTAGAAATAAAAAGAAAATATCTAGACGTGAACTACGTAAGCTTAGAAAAGCGATCAGATAAGTACTCGTAAGTTTAATGAACACTCAATCTATTTTTAGCTAGAATATAATGATCGTCATCGATATCTTAGACCGATATATTAGCATATCCAAAATTTCAATAAGTTATATTAGTATTTTCACCTAACAGCGGCTAGCTAGCAGCTAGCGGCAATTGAAGATTCTTCGACGGTCAGCGAATGGCGATGGGTCCCAACCAGGCTAAACGTAGCCGACGACGCGGCGCGGGACGTACCAGCGGGATTCAGCAGTGGTCACAGATAGTACACAGGTCCTGAATTTCCTTATCATCCGGAGTCCACCTGGCCCACGGAAACGTCCGCCTTGTCGTCGTCAACCGAACCTACAGGCGAAGAAAGGACTCATCACGTCACCGATCGTAAACAGCCGCGACTCAAAGAAGGGTTACCAGACTGCACACGGTACTCCAGCTGGAACAGACTCCGCTACACGACGGCTCGAGTGCTACAGTTTATAGAACTCTGTCGAGTCAATACACAACGAGTCAACTATAAAAGGACTAAGAAAAGCGCGTTAAAAGACCCAGACTGGAAAAGGACGAACAAGAAGCTGAAAACACGCCAGAAAATAAGAGTAGAGCTCGAAGAAACTTTGGAGGTTCGTCCGGTCTCCGCGGAACTTATCAGGAAAGCTGAAGACCTATTCATGAGAACAGTCCAAGAAGAATCTTTCCCAAATGAAGTAGAAAGCATTAAAGACGGGAAGTCGTTTACCCGAAACAGTCGCCTCAAGCAGCTGAGCATCGAGTGTGCAGAGAGAGCCCTCCGAGTCCGTAGTCGTATTAACGCCGCGGAGCAACTATCAACGCCATCTAAAAACCCGATGATACTAGATAGAAATCATCACACAGTGAAGTTGTGGATCATAGCGATGCATAGAACGAGGCATCACACGGGAGTCGAGGCGACTGTGAACGAATGTCGACAGCACTACTGGATACTACGCCTGCGGCCCGTCACAAGAACGCTTTTTCCACAGTGTCTAAACTGCCGGATTAGGGCAGCGATCCCGCCACACCCGAGAACAGGAGACCTATCTGCGTGTCGCCTAGCTCACCATCAGCGACCCTTCACATACACAGGGGTGGACTACTTCAGACCATTAACAGTCACCGTGGGACGCAGCCAACAGAAACGTTACGTGGCAGTATTCACGTGCCTCACTGTAAGAACGATCCACCTAGAGATAGCGACGTCACTGAACACAGACTCAGTGATAATGAATTTAAGAAGAATGAAAGCTCGACGAGGACAACCTGCTCAAATCTGGTCCGACAATGAGACTAACCTGCGAGGTGCCGACAACGAACTGAGACAGCCAATGGACAGAGCGACGTCCTCACCTTCGTCGCTGGGTCAACAGGCGGCATAGGGTCCTTACGTTTCGGCTGTCGCCGGTGCTTACCGGGCACGGTTGCTTCGGTAAGTACCTGCACCAAATCGCTAGGCGAGAAGCCACCCCTGATTTTGCCACGAGTGTAGCGCGCCAATCGACTCGGCGCGTCACACCCTGGAGGAATGCGCCGCTTGGGAGCCCCAGCGCAGGGCCCTGGTGGCAGTAATAGGTGGAACATAAACATTTAATACCTAAGAGAAGAAATAAAGTTTAAATCTACTTCTCTTAGGTATTAAATGTTGTAAAGTGTATTAATTAACAAAAAAAAAATTACTGATAATTAATATAAATTAAAATATTAATAGTAAATTTTTTTTTAGCTATAAACCCATAAAAAATTAAATAATGGTTTTTATCTACTTCTCTTAGGTATTAAATGTTTATGTTGCATTTTATACTGTGCCTTCAGGATCGAAAACAAAACTGAATTATGAAATAACCTAAAGTAAAAAAAAAAAAACCTAGTAAGTTACTGTAAAATTATATATTTAATTATTTCCGTGCGCCGTCGCCGCGCGCGGGGTCATCGAGAGTTCATTTGATCGGAGACTTCGCGTAACTAGTCGCGCGGGGAGGGAGGTAGCGCTAAATACCTACAACGCTCGAATATACTGGCCTTAATCAATTTGCGTTGTATGCTTATATTTACGCTATATAATAACAACACAACTTACTTATTCCTATAGTTTGCTTTCTTTACAATTTGTATGCAGTATTTCAGGAAAAGATCTCTATCTTGATCATTTCTCATGACAAATTCTAAAGTATCCAGTTCGAAATTGTTTGACAACATGCTCCGTAATTTTATCCGTTCATATTCGTGGACAGGACAGTCCAGGAGGAGGTGGAAGACAGATTCTATCTGCCCAGGGTCGGAGACGCACGACGTACTCTCCTTGCACTTAAAACGATGCAAGTACTCGGAGAATCCGCCATGCCCCATCAACGCCTGGGTGACGAATCTATCCACCTTTATTTTACCGATGATTCGGTACGCCGCCACCGCATCAGGAAAGAATTTCCTGGTGACGCCGGCCGTTTCACCGCCTCGGCATTCGTCAAGCGATAGCATGCGAATGCTTCGCTTGACGAATGAAACGGGAAAGCTGTCGTAGTCAAAGGAGCGTTTGGACTTAAGCGCAGCTTCCTCTCCGGCACGCTCGTTCTCCTCCAGTCCCGCGTGGGCTTTGATCCAAAACAAACTTACACGTTTGTGCGTGGTATGACACCCCACGTGAAGACGGGGTGTCATACTTCAGCTTGCGCGTCATAACCATGGCATTGGTCTTATGAGGCGCAAACCGAAGTCTATTTGATACTCCCCACGCCCTCACACGTTCGAGGGCGGCATCGGCCCGTCGTTCGATCTCGAGGGTCGTCTCACCTTCGAACACCAACACCACATCGTCGGCGAATGCCTGGGCATAGTCGCCTTTGGTCTCCAAATCCTGAAGCAGTGGATCAACCAAAAGGTTCCACAGAATCGGCCCACCGATAGATCCCTGCACGCAACCCTTCCCAGTGTCTCTTGTGTACTTTTACAACACTTTAATTGTAGACCCCAACTACTACCCAATACTTTAATTGTAGACTGTAATAAATAAATGGGACAAATTCTTTTTACATGTTAGCTATCTCCTTTAGTACAAAATGGATTTGTAGGTATAATAAATATAATTTAAAAAATAGACACCTATTTCGTTGTTATCGAAAAACCATTCTCTAAGCGCTTAAAATAAGGGACAATATTTTGTTCATAATTATTAATAATTTACAATGATACCATATGAACCCGGGACGGATTTAAGAGTTTTGATAGAAATCCAGTCCATAGTTTTTATTAAAAATGGAATTTTTATCTTTTATATTGTCGAATACAAAAATTACATAAACAGATATGTTATTTATTTATTTACATTTTTTTGTACAGCACAAATATATAAACAAGATAACTTTATGACAATTACAAAATGTGAATCACAAGCGGTGATCTTATGGCTAATTAGCCATTTCTAGCTAACCTGAAATAAGTTGCGAGTAATTTATTTAAAAGAGAACGGGTATGTTTTCACCTATTCTGTTAAAACTGCCACATTCGCGACAATTTTCTTCCAAATCTTTTTACTCATCTTACTCATAATAAAAAATAATATAACATACTCGTATTCACGTGTGCTTGAAAAGTTTTATTTATAGGCATAATTTATTATTAAATTAAATTTATGATTTTTTTATGAGTCAAATTAAAAGAGAAATATTACAGTAATAATTTAAAAAGTCTTGTAAATGTCACTTCAACAAAGTGTTCTTTATATAGTTTTATTTATAGCCGACCCCATCAACTAGAACATCATTTATACTCGTATGTCAAGAGTTTTAGGAAACGATGAAAAAATAAAAATAAAATTGACTCAGATCACTTCAGATGTAGGAAAGAGATTTCTATAATTTCACAGTTCTTAATAATGTCCTCTCTCATTATTTCCTTTATCAGCTCCGACGATACGACGCTTACAGACATTAAAATCTTTAAGGTCAAGGTCAATGAGTCCTTTGCTTTAATCTTCGAGAACAATTTCTTGCTTGACTTAATAATTTTTTAATTGTCGAGTACCTCGATAAAATATCAGCAAAATTGGGTTAAAGATAGCAATTTTATTAAAAGAATCAATAGTATTTTCTAAATATCTAATTTTTAAAAAGGTAATTATGGTGTCGTTTTTTAGTTTCGTACGTGATAACGAAATTATAAAATCTTTCTCCCGTAAAGGTTAAGAATGAGCTGCTGAGAGTGAATTGTTAAATGAGCCCTGTTCGCTACGAATGAGGCCAATTAAACATTTAACCTTGCCTCGTAATCTAACAAGTATTTAACCTGGCTATTTTATAACTACGTCTCATTTTTTTTTAACTTTGATTAAACATATTATGTGTCAAGATTAAAAATTTTATACCTACCAATTTCGACTAACTAATCTAAATTCTCAATTTCGGTAAAAACATCTCAATTGTAAGATCTACATTTCCACTAGCTTCCATTTTATTACATTTAACACTACATATTACGGACTATATTATACTGAAGGTATGAATCAAATTTACTTTATTGTCATTTAAACAAAAGCCGTTAATAAAACCTGCGCATTTCATAAACATTTTCAACGTACATTACATCTTAGTAACGACACTCAAGAATAATGTTGAAAAGCATGCAAAGAAAATTTTTACGGTAAAAGTAAATACTTCGGGTCGTCTTTCGCTATGCGATGACGAAAATTTCCAACGTTCCGCAAAACTGGCGAATTCCTTAGTTTCTTACACAACTTTGCTAATATCCTGTTATCATCACTTTGATAGTCTTTTAGACTTTTTAAGTGCTCGGGTGAATTGTGTTTCGAGCTTTACCCGTTTTTTGTATTATAAAAAGTTCCCGGAAAAGCGGAAATAATCTTGTTCTAAACTTTTACCTCTTCTATGTAGGTATAAATTATTTGTATATATGTCATTTGAGAATTTGACTCATTTTCGAGTGATGACTAACTGAAATTTGATTGATTTGTTGTTGCGTCTTTTCAGAGCTTTGTATGAAAAATAATGGAAAATCCAGCGGAAAAGTAAAAAATTATGATGTTATATTTGTATAAAATTTTCATAACGAATAATTATGACTTTCAGTTTTACAATTTCATCACGCGTTTTAAAACAAAGATATCGAAACGTTGTTTTTGAGTTCTGCTGTCACACGTTTTCATAACAATAACATATTTCGCATCGAATGTCGATATTGATAATAAATTTGAAATCAACTATTTTTTAATCTGTTAAGAGCCGGAGGTCGCTAATTATTATTACCTATTATAAATAATAATCAATAAATAATTGCTTCACAATTAACGGCCTCCAGTAGAATGTCGGGAGTCCAGAAACACAAACAACACACAAGAATAAACGCCCAGACCAAGACCTACATCTGTATGTCCTACACGAATATTTGTCACGTGCGGGATTCGTACCCGCGACTACTAGCGCATAGCTAGTTGCTGTGACCACTGCGACAACGCATCGTCAAATATAAACATTATTATAGAGTTCATGTCACATTAAAATTGTAAAGAAAAAATTACGAGTATATATCGTGTATTGTTTACTGTTTGAACATGAAACAAACACAAATGAAATAAATAAAGTATTAACAAAAATTAAATAAATAAAATATTAGAAACTCGCATGATACGTCATTTTTAAAAGTAATTTAAACTAACACTTGTACGCAAAACCTTATTACATATTTTCGCCATATAGTAACATAAATGAAATAATTTGAAAATTCCAGCAAACATTTTCCATGTAAAAATCTAAGAGCAGACACTCGTGTAATTCAAAAAGCGAAGAGAGGAATCTCTCATGTTGTTCCACAACATGGAAATGTACGCGGATGACGAAATATTTACTGGCAAGCGAGACTTCGGAATGAGATGTTTATGTAATTTTTTTTTAAAGGCAACCGTTCTGATAAGTATTATAAGTAATCTAAGTATTCGCCTAAATTCTGGCAATCGCAGGTTCGATTCCCTCTCATGGCAGCTATTCGTACTTGAGCAAATATTTGTTTCTGGTCTGGGTGTGGTATGTGTGTATTTGTATCCTTGTGGGTCTCTCCACTAAGCCTTGGAGAGCACGTAAAGCCGTCGGTAACGGTTATTATCACAAGCACCTTGTAGCAATCGTTATTCATGGCAGGGAAATTATCCATCAACTCGAGTGGAGCAGCGTGGTGGAATAAACTCCAGCCACTTTATATGGAGGCCATTGCTGGTCCATCTACTACCACTACTACTACCATCACTAAGTTTGATTGATTTAGCCTGCTGATGTAAGTGTATCCGCATCGCATATCAGTTATATATATATATATATATATATATATATATATATATATATATATATATGTCCACTCTTGAACGTAGGCATCGTTATTTTAGGCTGGCGGGCGGGTTTACGAGTGCAGTGTGCTACGACAGGATATTGTGACGCTGCTGCTTCGATATTAACATAAGTACTAATAAAGTTACATGGGATATTTATAACAATCTTATGTTAGCACAGATTCACACTATGCTTTATATCAATACCACTCCATGGTAAGCGTAAATGTTCCTTCAGATTGTTCCATCTCTAACCGTACTCTGACTCGTTAGTCGGACCGTCTTTACGACAATCAAACGATATTTCCAATAGAGGAATTGAAAGTTTTATTCCACCGGGTGTTTTACGGTCTGTGAATAAGAAAAATTGACGCGAAGCCAAACGATTTGAATCAAAACGTCGATGTCGCAGAAACTCCAGATGTAAATTGATGAAATTTCTATGATTTAACATCTGAAACGACTCCTGCATATAAAATACCAAAGAAGATTAAATATATATGCATATTTGTGAATGTATAAATTTAATTGTATGCAAAATGGAAATTCTTCAAGAACGCCAAACTTTTAACTTCCGAGTTCAAAATTTAAATTTAAAAAAATCTTACTTTTTTTAAATATTTATAACGGAATTTACAACAAAATATTTTCTCAAAGTTAAACCAACTTTCAAGTGGCACTTACAAGCAAAATTACACTTTAAAAGCCAGCGCACTGTGCCAACTTTAATTAGATCTTTAGTACTTATTTTTCCTCCTTAAAATTTGTTTCCATTAAATATAAAACTACTCTTGTGGTTCAATGTCTTTCATATTTTATCTGAAATCTGTTTAATAAGAAGGTACTGTATCCCTGACAAAATCAGATGCACGTAATTCCAACCTAATCCGTCATTAATTTCATATTCAACGGATCACGAATGCTTTTGGCTTCAGAGTCTTCATTTATTATGGACATGTTAAGCCGGGTTTAGGATGCTTTAAACTCTCCGTTTCAGACTAAGTCTTGGACACCGGACTTTTATACATTTCAAAAGCCAGACGTTCAAGATACAATTTTGAACGAATTACAAGTTTTCACATATATATTTTTAGTACATAATGTATATATTATCAATTGCTACTCAAAAACATCTTATGCATTGCCGAAATTACAAGGATTAAACAGCATACTTTGAATTTTCCATCGTCATTGTCTTTTCGCTGCTCTTGTAAGAAATTTACACGTAGTTACAATTCTGGTAAAATATAAAGCGTTAATTTTAGGATCATAAGGAGTTCGTACGAATTTTCTTTCCTTACAAAACTTAGGAACAAATCTTTTAATCTCAAGCATCTTTTAAAATCACTGTTCCAATAAAATCTTCTTTACGTTTCTTAGAACTAAAGTTTTCAAAGAGCTCTTTCTCATGAACTATGTGATCGAATTTCTCTTACTTTGTACTACGAAACGAAAAATTAATTAAGTTACCTTTATTAAGACAAAGTAAATTAATTTGGAAACGGCTCCGTTGTCATTTGATTTTAAGTTAAAGCGTATCTCGTATATACCTAACGAAAGACAATCCACACGCGTTTCATTAACATCACCTGTTAAGCACTCGAAAGTAATGAAAGAGTTGATTAAAAATTACGTAAGTACGAGTACAACATAGGCTTATATTTTCGAAATTTCTGGCATAAAAATAACCAAAAAAATAATATTTTAAGCTCCGTCTATTGTGTCCTATGCAACCATAAATTTGATTACTCACTGATCACTGAAACTAAATGAAAAATGTACATTATATATCTATTAATATGCTTATTTTCTTATTAATATTCATTCAATTTCTGATTGACTCAGTTTATAAACAAAAATGAAAAAAGATAGTTACGTCAATTAATTTAATGAAAATGGCTTCAGCTTGTGGATTAAGTTGATCCGATAAGGATTCTACCGGTGGGAGGGATGCGCTGTGCCGCGCTCCCGGCTGTATGGGTACCACCATCTTGCTTATTTCTTCCGTGAAACAGCTTTGCTGTGTTTCGGAAAGAAGGGCAAGACAGGCAGTGTAATTACTGGCACCGAGACTTAACATCATATGTCTCAGGATAGGCAACACATAAATGAGTTGGCTGGGCTAGTTCCAGGTAAACTAGTTTATGTTCATGGGCGACGTCGACCACTTACCATCAGGTGGCACGTCTGCCAGTTTGCCTATCCAACTATCATAAAAAAAAAAAAAAAAAAAAAAAAATATCAACGATACGTAAAGTATTAAAAAATGTAGTATCTATTTCAGAAATTATTTTTTCAACAAAAATCAAATGTAGTAAACATTAAAATCGTGAAACAAAAACATTTGTATAATAATGTAATTAAAAAAATGAACTCTCGATCTGCAAGAGGTAAATTTCTTCTCTTTTATCTCTCCTTTTCCAGAGCTGCATAATGGGACATTAGAGGCAGTATTGAGTGGGCATTCCATCCGTATTAATCTCTCGTTTTGGTAAGACAAATTTTCGAAACTACAAAATATGTAACTAAAATTGCAAAATTTATTTATTTATACAATAATAATAAAAGTACTTGTATTAAAGATTTTTAGTTTAATTTCTCCTGTATTGTGTTATGGAATGTAAGTGTTGTCGATGTTCACACTAATGAAAACAATTCTTTGTCAACATTTCAGATCAGTTTCGTGGAAAAATCAAGACTCTTTACTAACCTTGTGTGAAAATTAATAGTGTTAGTAAATTCTCCAAAAGAACTACAAGAGGTCTACAAAGTTGATTAGAGCTTTGGAAGCTAACATCGGTCAAATTAAATAATTCATATGCACAGCGATTAAAAAACATTATGGTACAGTAAAAAAAAAAACAACGATAAACAAAAGTCACAGTAAAAAAGTAGTCGCAAAAAATCTTATACAATCGAGAATTAATCATCGGATAAAAAGTTATAAACCTAGAGTTCTCTCCAACGTACGGAACTATGTACCAAGGCTAGTTCGCTATAGTATGAAAAATCGAAAATAAAAAATTTCAAAAATGTTTTTTTTTTTTGTCGGCAAATGTATAAAATTAATTTGATTAAAAGTCTATACCGGATTTTATCGCGTTTATTCAAAACTTTACAGTTAACAATATTTTAAATTATTTCCCGACGTTTCGGACCCTTTACAGCGTCCATGAGCTCGGGGGACTGAGGTGGTGGGTGTCCGAATAATGAATAATTCATTATTTATTATATAGTTTTGAATAAACGCGATAAAATCCGGTATAGACTTTTAATCAAATGAGTAAAATTCGCGTAAATATAAGAGAACAGTATGTATAAAATGAATGATGTCGATGCTGCAAAACGACACTAGCCAGACATCTGTGCTGAAATTAAATAGTAAGGTGAATCTAAAAAGAACTAAACGGAGGGTAGACAGATTCTGCTCATGACAGCTGACAATTGACACATCGCTCTACAGCAGCCTCGTCGTGACATGATCCATGTAACTGGCTCGACATCTACAAAAAGTTTACCGGGATACATACCCGAGCTACTGCTTTATAAAAACAATAAGTACAAATATTTTGTTACCATACCTATATAGTACATTTTAGGTACCTTAAATAAATAAATAAAAATATTACGTTAAATTATCTTTAAATTAATAAAATTGAAAGTTATGAGGTGAAAAAATTGTATATTTACGGTTATTGGTAAATCTTTTAAGAACCACTGAACCGTTTTAGATTAAACTGAGTATTTAGATATTTAAAGACACAAGTCATAGTCATAACAGTCAGTTTTTATCTCGAAATTCTCAACTGATCGGGATTAACGCAGAGAAAACCGCGGGGAATACCTACTAGTATTATAAAACTAATAAAATAAATATGTTAGACCAATCTAGGCTTTCATTATTGAGAAATGAGATTATAACAAACCCATGTAGAGCTCACAGCAGGCTTTTAGCGTTTCGCTAAAGTTGGAGTAATAATAATATTTTTCTTTTAAGTTTTATTTTTACTTAATTTAGCTTAACTGATATTTATTTTGTAAACTTAATTTTTATTGTGTTATCACTTAATTAAAATTTTATTACTGTTAGGTATGTATTCGCATGATAAAATTTTGGATTGAATTCATTTATACATGTGTTTATTTTTATTGAAATCAATATAGGTAATAGGTATTACATAATTACCTATGTCCTTTATAAAATTATTTATTCGGAGTAGGTACACCTAATACCACATCTTTAGTCATGTGCTAATACTGCGGTAGCTACGAACGACCTTGGCGAAAGCGGTAACAAATTCCGCATTATGATTAAAAAGAAGGCGACGTGTGCTCCGCAGACGACGATGATGGAAGCAAATAATGTCTTACGCTGTGGTGATGATAATGACAATAATAATAATGATAATTGATTTATTTGATTGATTCATACATCCTACTGATGTAAATCTATTTAAGCTTTTAAAGGTAGAATGGAAAAACTCAGCAATCAGCCGCTAGATGTCCACTAATGAAAGTAGGTCTCCCCCATCATATCTGGGATTGTTTGCTAATACTCACCACACTTAGCAGGCGAACGAATCTTTCTTATTTATAATGTTAGTTAAAGTTAAATTATCGTAGCATAGACATTCATGTACCTACCATGAATAAAATCATACATTTTGTAAAATCGACAATTTAAATTACTAATATAGTAATGATGTAATAATAATCATCAATAAATAATATAACAATACATAATTATTTAAGAAAAAAAAAAGACAAAGTACCTACTAATTTACAACAAATTACTGGAGGAAATTGAGGAATTAGATATTTGGGAGTAAGCATCTACAAGAAGTTAACGTGTACGTCTCCACATCATCATACAACCACATTAGCACATAGCCATTGGATCTTCAGGGCTGACCGTAGGCCTTTCTCAACATCTCTGGGGGGTTTGCCAGCAAAATAGAGGTTGGGCTATTCTTCTCTGCCGATCACCGCACGGGAATGATATAATGGAATGTACCCATACCATGTGACTCATTTTTTCAATTTTCTAACGACCTCCCCTCATCGGTGACCACCCGTAGTATTAGCTAATAATAAGACCTCCCCTCACCCATCAAATTTTCACATAGTAATTCATAAATATGTTTTTAAAATGTTTTTTTGCAAACAGAAAGTTAAAAAAGTGTAGTGAGTGGTAGTACTGGTGGTGTAGCATAGCGTTGTCATCTGTGAGTTTAAAAAACGCTAAACGCTGCGCGCCATATTTGAATATAGCTTGAAAAAGCGCGAGATTTCTCTAGACTTCTAGAGGATATGTATTGACTATATGACGAAAGACTAAGAAATTCATTTCATTCATTCATTTTCATTTAAATTAATTATTATGGTAATAATTTTTTTAGCTAAAGTATAAGGTAAATTTATCGAAAATAAAACAGGATACAATATTATTATATAAAATACTAGCAAACCCGGCGAACTCCGTTTCGCCACCATATGGCTTCTTTTTTTTGTAACATTTCGTTTGGGGATTAAAAGATGAAGTAGTACATGCTATGTATCAGAGATGGCACTGTATGTGAAAAATGATTTTTATAATTTTTAAAAAACAAATTTTAAAATTGTTATAATTTTTTTTTTTTTTAAAGACCCGACTTATTTTTATATTATAGATTACAAAATTTATAATTTTTTAATCATTTGATGAGAGTCAATGATGACCCTTCTTCTATATGGAGAAGAGGCCTTTGCCAAGCAATGTGTTGTTTAGAAGTTGATTCAATGCACTTCAGTTCATTATGAGAGTATAAGATTATATTATTATGATTTTCCCTGTTTTCCTGCTTTTCTGTTGAAATTTTTCCTGAATTTTGTTTGCTATAAAGCTCACGGAGCCCGAGACCTTTCCAACGAATGCAAAACCGTGGAAATCTGTTCGTGCGTTCTGGAATTATAGCGTCAGGAAGGAAAACCCGACTTATTTTTTATATAAAATATGGTTGAAAACACTACTGCTAACTCTTTGAAAGCGACATCTATAAGATAAGCAATGCATTTCAATGTACAAAAGAAATCATTAAACATAAGGTACCTATTTTAAATGTATTTATTTTGAACACTTACGTAGGTATTATTGACTACATAAATATCTCTAGTTAAATTATTGAATGTTAAATCAAAATGTCATAAAATTATTACAAAATTTTGTTGTAAAATTAATTTAATTTTTTTTTCTTCAAGTTATCCAGTATACAGTAAAAGCGCCACCTATATCATTTATTGTAAACAAATTAGTACTTATTTTCTAAAAGTTATAACGCCAACAGCTAGTTCATGTTTATACCAATAGGTGTCGCTTTTCTGCAAAAGATTTTAAATAAATGTTTTACACAATCGTTTGATTTTGTGAAAATGTGGAAGTTATGATCATTAAAAAAATTTTTTTTGCTAACCTGTTCAATATCGACGTTTACAAGACTCGCCTCCCAGAAATCTTCTATGTTCTCAGGAAAGTCACACTCGTTCCTTGGATCCGGGCTTAAGCCTGGATCCCTAGTCTTAAACACGAAGATCAAACCCCCATCAGTTTCCTCAGATCTCCAAGATCCGCACATAGTTGCTACAGTTCTCCGATTATCAGCAGTCTCTACCACTGTATCAGCAGTCTCTACCACGTTATCACATTTCATCTTCTTCATAGGAATGTATTCTAAACTAGAATCACTTTTTGTTTTAGGGCAAATGTTAGCCATATTTTTAAGATATAAATTATTTCTTGGATGTGATAATGAAAACCCTAACTTTTTAATAAAGAAAGTTTTAAAATTAAATATTTTATTTAAAAAATTATTCATATAAGATGGATTCTAATTTATTATTTTTATTTATAATAATATATAGGTGATAGTTTAAATAAAAGGTTTTCTTTTTATATTATAGAAAGTAATAAAAAATAGACAGTAAATAGTTTGAAAATCTTATTCCTGAAGTACATAGGAAAAAGAATACACCTGGCACGGTGTTATTCTATAAAATGTTAGATTAATAGAAGTTTCTATTATCATTCACTGTAATAACACTGAAAAAAATTTTAAACCACAAAGTTTTAGGTTACGCTTCCGTTATGGATAACCGCGGCACGACAAACAAATGTCATTTGTCAAAACATAAAAGTCAAAACAATGTGTGATTGTAGTGGTAATCTATTTCAAGCAGTCTATTTTTTTTTTTTTTTTTTTTTCTTTAATAAAAGTTTTATTAAAAATCCTAATTGAAAATAGTTATTAATGGATGTGAAGAAAAAGTTTTTAATAGCATTTACATTATAATTATCATGATACAATTTTGTACTGTTTTATACTGTGCAATGTACGTATATCTACAAGATATATAATTTGCACAACAGATGGTGCTGTTACCAGGTTTTTTCTAGTTTTAATTTTTTTAAATCCGTTTTTAATATTTCCTTTAAAATTAGTATTATAAGTTTATTTATTACGTACAACATGCATGCAAATTACATTATATTATATTATTATATTTTAAGACCAATATTTATTTTATAAATATTACATTCTAATTTGTAAATAACCCGTCGTAATAAGCTAAATGTAGGAAATCTAAAAATACTTAATAATGAAAAGTAGGGTAAAAAACTTTTGCTATCGTGATTTATACTAAATAGGAAATCTTCTATAATATAAAAATAAGTCGGGTTTTCCTTCCTGACGCTATAATTCCAGAACGCACGAATCGATTTCCACGGTTTTGCATTCGTTGCAAAGGTCTCGAGCTCCGTGAGATTTATAGCAAACAAAATTCAGGAAAAATTTCAACAGAAAAGCAGGAAAACAGCGAAAATCATTTTTCATATACAGCGCCATCTCTGATACACAGCATGTACTACAAACCAATATATATCAAACGAAATGTTACAAAAAACGAAGCCATCTGGTGGCGAAACAGAGTTCGCCGGGTTTGCTAGTCTATACAAATAATAAATCTGTTAAAACCTCCGTTTTATTAATACACTATTATATCATCAAGAATAAATTTCAATAGCGCGTTTTTTTTTTGTATCAGCGCCATCTCTTATCGTTTTTTTCTGTGTTCACGTATCACGTAAAAAGTACAAAACCAATGTAAATAACTTTAATACATAAAAACTAAACATAACTCACAGTATAATTTAGTTTTTGTTTCATTGTAATTAAATTTAAAAATAAATATTTAGGAAAATAGAAATAGGTACCTACGCCGCCAACGCCATCTGGTCTAAGGAACCTTAAAAACTCACAAAACTTATTTTTGAGTTATTACCTATTTTGTTAAACTTAAAAGTTTACTAAATATGTCGGATAGGAATAGAAATCGTTTTAATATTTTAGATAAACATCATTTTAAATTAATATAGGTACTATTATGTTAAATGTCACTAAATATAAAAACGATATTCTACAATTATACGATAGATAACATATGTGATAAAAAATATAAATTTATAATTTTTAAAATTTTAGTTAAATACCCGTGCGAAGCCGGGGCGGGCCGCTAGTATATAATATTTATTAAAGACTTTGTATGCTTTATGGTGCTTAAAGTAGGTATTAAAATTACTCATAGTAGGTACTTACATATACTTACGATGGGTAATCACTAATCACCCCTCCAAAAGTAATGATAATTACCTAATATAAAAGAGAGTGATTATGGTTGTACGAAAAAATTCATTTTTCTACATAGTCTTCTAACAAGTCAGTACATTTAATCCATCTTTTTTTCTAAATCTAGAATTCCATTAGAAAAAAATTCTTTGTCTTGACTCTTTCAAGACGCGTCAACAGCGACCAATACTTTGCTATCGTTTTCAAATTTTTCATCTCGGAGGTGTTTTATAAGCTGAGGAAGAGGTAAAAGTCACTAAGAGCTAAATTTGTCGAATATAGTGGCACTGTTTCTTGAATGGCAGCTATCGCAACTGCAGCAATGTGGGCGGGTGCATTGTCTTGGTGAAATAGCACTCCAGCTTGTGGTTTGTCACGTCTTTTTTTCTTTGATAGCCTCCCGTAATCTTCTTATTTGGTCTCGTAGTATGGCTCTCTTTTCCAAGTATTCCGCTATAATTATTCCTTCAGCGTCCTAAAAAACCAACGCTATAACCTTTCCAGATGAACTTGACACCTTGAATTTCTACGGCGTCGGTGAGGACGCTCGTTTTCCAAGTCATCGACGATTATTTTTTGTTTCAGAATCATCATGGTTAATCCAAGTCTCGTCTATGGTTACAAAACGCTTTCCTGATCGGCTGGGAATTTCTGGGATCGCTCGCTAAATGTCGGTTCGTTTCTTTTTGTGTTCGTCGCTTAGTATTGGTATCCAACGCGCAGGAGCTTTTTCTTATTTAATTCATTTGTAAGAATTCTTTAAACGCTGCCATATGAAATTTTTGTGTTATCAGCTATATAACAGGTCACTCTTCGATCTGACATAACAGCAACTTTGATTTTTTTCACGTTATCTTCAGTGAGAGACGTGGGTGGGTGTTTCATGCGATATTCATCTTCTGTGGATGTTTTGTCCAGCTTAAACTCTTTTGCCCAGCGTACCTACATCTGTGGAACGTGGAGGAGCAAAGTTTCCCAATGTTTCCACCAACTCGTTGTGTATGTCTTTGGTAGACAGTTTTTTCAAACAAAGGTACTTGATCATAGCTCTAACTTCGTATTTTTCCATTTTTATATCCGCCTCCCAAACATCGTGGTCTAGGTATTCTATGATTTTTTTATGTTAACCTAGTGGTACGAAAGCCACAAAAAAAATCTTTATTCCAGCTGGAAATACCCGATTATCATTTCTTTTGGATCATCGCTCATATTTGTTTAATACTTATGTAAGCGTCAACACACAATTCGTACAGGAAGTAAATTTCACAATAATTATTTTTAACTTTCTCCTATCCTTTTATAAACCATTAAAAAATTTCAAATAAAAGCCATTTTACTATTACAATTAAAATACCATATTTTAGTACCATATTTTTAAGTACTCGTAATATTCTCCATTCTAACACTTCCCGATGCTAAATTGACGAAACAGTTGTATTTCGGAACGTGAAATAAAATTTGTCTTTCATCCCGACAAAATGGTTTAACAACACAATCAACGAAAGTAAAAGGTTTCACTCAACAAAAACATCGGTCGTTTTCATAGAAAACAGCCGAAGAACCGCTTGTAGACAGTTAACCCCATCGGCTTATTTACATGTAAAACGGGGTTAGGAAAAAATGAAGCTGTTATATAAATAGAAATTTGAATCGTAAAGCTAGCCTTTGAGCTATCTGTTTCTATTTAAATTGGTTTTCATGTTTACTGGGACACACTTTTAGGTAACATAAAAAAAGGCAAGAAAGAAATGCGAGTAAGTATATAGGTATATTCAATTCATATTTGATTGTTATAGTAAAGATTTTGATTATTTCTATTATAATATTAATGGTTTAGTTTTTGTATATTATGTTACTGTTAAAACCCGAATATCTGAATATACTACAATTTAATGTATGTAAGTCGTAAGTTATTACTTAAAAATACATAGTTCTTAAAAACAAAAATTTTTCATCATAAGAGTTGGTTTTCCGAGTTTTATCAATCACAATGTGGTATATGCTAACATAAAAGACCTGTGGTGTAACTTAACCACGAAACATAATCGTGAATGATGAACTGATGAACACTCTTTTCGGTAGAGGCTGTTTATTCCTGAATCCATTAATTCTTTTTTTTTTAAACAGTCAAGGAGATCAACAGATGAATCTGTAAAGAATAATTTCCAAACAGAATTTTAAAAATTCGTTAGAGATTCTTCTGCTGAACTCATTTACTGTTTAAAAAAATAAAGAATAATTTCTAAGTAATATACTAATAAGAAGCTGATAGCCCAAGACCGAGCGAGGTGGCAGCGCAATGTGGATGCCCCCTGCCCCATTCAGGGGACCTAGGACATGAAGAGAGAATACTCATAATGTGTGTAATTAGCTATCTCTGCATTTCATTTCAGAGTTTTAACATAGAGACTTGGTAAATATTAGGATTTAAGGAAAAGACCTCGGATAAAGAAATATAAATCTATTCTATATATATAGTAACAGCCTAACAGGTCGTTTTGACAGGTGGTGTGCATATGCAGACAAAAAAGGGCTAATCTTATGAGTAGGTATTAAAATATATTCAGCCAATAAACTGTTATTCCATACCTGGATGATTTTGTAATATGATGTACCTATATTTTTTTTTTACTTGATTAACTCCTTAAGCTATTATAATATTATAAGCTCCTAACAGCTTTATTTTATTTTAAGTATATGAGATTCTCGGTCCAAAAACATGAATATTTTGAATAGCCGTCGTACATTAAAAGAAGGTATCCTAAGGAATACCTGCATATTGATATTTAAAAAGTTCCTAAAAATGTTCATAGATGGCGTTACGTTATAAGTAATGATTTAAATTGTATTATTCATGACAATAACTATCTTTAAATTTAAACCTATTGTATGTTGATTTACAGCCAGACGACACATGAATTCAACTCTGAAATTTATATTTACAGCTTAGCGTCAGTAAGTCTTATGATGTTTTAAAGTCTACAACATTCGTAATCTTAATATAGGCTAAAATTAGTAAAATCTAGCAGGATATCATGAGAAGAGCTTTTTTACAAACAAAATCTTTAGCTTTGTAGAATAATTAATAAAAATTTGATTTTGCAACAAAAATAATGTGTTTTATTTTCATGTTTACGTTACCCATTGTATCTATGTATATATGTACATATATAGATAGAATAATTTTGAATTTAATGAAACATTGAGATGCTTAGTAATTTTCTTGTAAAACGACGTAAATAACTGTGTTTATTACACCACTGCGTTATTTGCAAAAATCGCCAGTATTATTAAATATATTCGCAAGAACGATAATAAAGCTGTGAAGTTGGCAATTCGCCACGTCATCCGCGCTTAGACTTTCAGCTGCTAGTTTCCCACTGAATACGGATTGCTTCCGCTGTAATTAAGCGCTAACTTTTTTTAAAACTGTATCGTGTTCATGAAACGGTTTTTATGACTGAATTTACCAAAAAATATATATGTAAATTTTGTCAATTTAATTGTAGATGTAAAGAATTTTAGAAGTGTTATGATTTAACATTGTTTAAGAGTTTACGGTGCCGATACTTCGTTGCTTATTGTCAAAACTTTTTCATAGAAATATTAATTTGTATCTCATAATGACAAGATAAAAACACGGCTATTTTTGTACTAAGCCATAACCTTAAGTAATTGTGAAACCAAAAGTAACCATATTGAGCGTATGGTGTATTCTTACTAAACTACTTATCAACTGTGTAAAATAGTTAAAGTTTAATTTACCCCTACTAAAATGACCTTTCATTTGGTATTTATTAATTACTTAAGGACAAACTCCTTATTGATTGAATGTCTGGGATAAAGCTTGCATATAGATAAGTAACTCTAACGATAACTCTTATACATCCTATCATTGATTACGCTGATGTCACTTTTACTGATAAAACTATAATCTTTTTACACTTTTCCACTATTAGACCTGACGATGACTTTGTCGAAACCGGTCGCGTAAATTATAATTAACATAAAATAAAAAAGTGGAAAAGTGTAAAAAGATTGTAGTTTTATTAGTAGGTAAACATGAATTTCCATCAAGAACCATCAGTACAATCAATCAGTTATACTGATGTCACATGTTTAGATGTCACCGAAGAATTACTTAACAGACTTGAGCGACTACAAAATTTATGCTTGCGTTTCATTTTCGGCTTAAAAAAACATGATCATGTAAGTCACTTTCGTAAGCAGTTCCAACGGTTACCTATCCGCCATAGTAGAAATTTTAAAGTGGGTTGTTTCCTTTGACTCTTTTTAATCCTTGTTCTCTTTCATATCTACGGGAACGCTTTTCTTTCGCTCATGATGATTATTCTCCGTGCAGATCTTATAAACGTGCTCTTCTTCAGATACCCACCCACCGTACCGATTTTTATTCCTACTCCCTTACTGCACATTCCGTTAAACTTTGGAATTCCGTGCCATATAAAATTCGCGACTGCAAAACACTATCACTATTTAAGAAAAGAGTGAGAGAATTCGACCTGAATCAATCCTTGTCTAAAATCAATTTAATTAAGTGTCTTTATATGTATTAGAATACATTATCGTATGTATTATATTATGTATTGTATATGTGTATGCGTGTATCTATAAGTATTATATTATTTGTATCTACGTTGTATTATTATGTATCTAATATCTGTTATATATTATATTTTAATTTTCCTGTGGCAGGACTACTGGAAGAGATTCCATCATGGGACAAGTAGTGCCTTTGTACCAGCATTGTTTCTAAGTGCTATTTCATATTGTTATCCTAATGTACATAAATTGTTAAATAAATAAATTGGTACTAGGTAAAGTCTTATTTTTATGTACTTATGTTATTTATTTTCTTAAAAAATATTCATCAACAGGATTAACAAAATATTCTTAAGACTAAAAATGACAAGCATGAATTAAATAGATCAACCAGAAAATATTTTTCAACATGGCAATACTCGAGCAGGCGTCATTAGCACGTGAAATATTATGTTCGCAGTGTCCACTCAGTCGATTGTCTACGCTGCGGTAATCGCTCGGACGTCTGTGAGGTATCAACTAAATGATCCCACGACTTGATAAATGGAGACATCTAAATAGTTGTCGGGTATTTTTACTGATCTAGGCTATGCAATTCGCGAAATCCTAGGAAGGTACCTAAACTCGAAAAATTTCCAGACCTAAAATTTTAACATTGTTTACTTGTGGTAATAAAATATATATATATATGTATTATCAAAATGAAAAGAGAGAGAAAAATGAATGAGATTGAAACTGATGGATTTTTTTTAAATATATTTTATTATTTTGTTTTACATTGTTTTCATTCTACGTTTCTACAACATTTCTACAACTATGACTGTTTAAAGTTTACGATTTGGTGCAACTCAGAATGTAGTAAAAAAAAAAATAAAGACGAATATCTGTATGGCCTATATAAATCGTCATAGTCGTAGAATAGTGACGGATCTAGTAGATTTGAAACGTTGCAGGGCAGATTTTTCAAACAGTTATGTTGTTGTTGTTGTTGTTGTATATTTGAAATGTCTGCCCTGTGTGGTTTTGAATTTGTGGGATCCGTCGCTATTCTACGACTATGACGAAACACCAACAAAACATACAACAACAACAACATAATTTTTGAAGTGTCTGCCCTGTAAAGTTTTAAATTTGTAAGATCCGTCACTATTCTACGACTATGACGAAATATTTGTCATAAGTGGGATTGAATCCGCGACCGCTAAAACGTACAGCAGCAAGCGCTGTGACCTCGTCATAATGTCTAATATCACTTAACAAAGTCGATAACCTATAAAATATAAAAAAAATCGTTTAATTCTGATATTAAAAGAAATTAATACGCAAAGTAACCGTCTCTTTGATCTGGAAATTTATATAATAAGCAATTATTTATTATAGTGGTACCATGAGTCCGGTATAAAAAAGTCGCGTTTGAAAGTGTTTCACGTTAAAAATTATATTTTCCAATGTTGTTGCATAAATACTCGCTTATTTCATGACTCGAAACTAAAATAATCGCGTGGCTGCGAGTGATATTAAGAAAATATAACTATTAACGTTGGTTTTTCCTTGCCATATGTCATACACAATCTTGCTCTCAGCGAGAGAGTGCAGGACACATGTAGCAGTTTTAACGTCAGTCGTCTAAAGATATTTTTACGATAAAAATAAGAATAAACTATTTATTTTATATTAAACGTTATCGTTTACAATTTATAGTATTAGATATTTAATGGTATATTATTGAATATTATTATTAGTTATTTAGTTTTTATGATTTTGTTTATTTTAAGTAATAAAATTAGCGAATGAATTAAACGACCATGATTAGACACAATGCAAGCTACGGTCTAAAATCTTTAAACGACGACTCAAAATAGTTACTAGATTAGTTTAATACATTATGAGTTTTTTTTTCAGTATTTAAGTCTTTGTTATATAAGATATGAATATTTAATTTTATTTTTCACTTTTCTATTTCGTAATATTTCTATCAAATATTTTAGACTAGTGATAATTTAACTCTCCGTATTCATGTAACTTTGGTGATGCTTTGAAAATATTTAACGTTATAATAATTTTTTACTATCGCAACTGAAACTAGTTGTGATAATTAATACCTACATTTTTTTATGTATGGCTTGCGATTGACTTTTCACTCTTCACTTAAGTGCCAAGAAACATAGATGGTGAGAGGTTATGCCACACCATAGTGGCTCATATCTGTAACATAAGTTACTATGTGGTCAAAAACATAGAGAAGTTTCGTTGAAAAATTTCGTTTTCGATTAGTTAACTTTCTAGCGATTACGCTTGAACCTGTTCTAAGCTCCTGTCATAGCGTAAAGCTTAACGCATAACCTTTTTGAAAAAATTTTTAACGAGCTTAAACAAAAATATTTTATTTTTTAAGTATTTTATCAGCTAGCTGATATTACCGTAATTGGACTTTGGAGTAGCAGTGCTATAAAATTTAACTCCACCAGTCATGGCCACGAGTGGTGATAAGAAAGCTAGGTAGCTTTTAACCCAAAGATTCAGAATTACGATTCAACGAGGATTTCCTACTGCTACCAAATTTGGTAGGTACCAGTCTTTGAGTCCACCTGTAAAAAAAAAAAATAACGACCTGTTTAAAAATACGTTGTTAACTCCAAATTTCATGAATTTTGTAGCACATGCAGTTTATTTTATTTTTTTTAATTTAATGTATTTAATGGGGTGTGACACCCCATCTTTGTTCAGACTAATACTAGACTTAAAAATAATAGTAAAATCGGTCAAACTGCTCTTTATGATGAGTTTACTGCCCAGTACCATTCAAATATTATATACATAAATACGAAGCGAAAGAGCTGAAATAGCCCGAACCGCGCAAGTTTGAGCTTGTCAGTCAGATTAGTGTCCGTACGTAACTATCGGTACGGGTGCCCACCTCGACCATAAATTAGTTGCCACTTGAGCGGTACAAGGCTTCAATGCGTTTCCATTGTTTGTACGATATGACTTTTTTGACAAAAGTTTTTTATGATAGTTTATTATGGTATTATAACTTCTTAGATATAGTTATTGGTCTGCTGTCTACTTTCTAAATTGTTAATAGTGTCCATTTTTCGTCATTATACTCGTAAATAATATAATTCTATCATCATCATCATCTAATCAGCTGTCCTCCCTCCTCCTATTAAAGAAAAAAAAACATAAATACGTTATAGGTTCTGTGACACAAAAAAAATCTGATGGAATATGACGTTTTATCGTTGTTTAAAGTGCGAAGTCATGGGAATAAAGATAAATAGCTGAAGGATTAATTATTTTAATATTATGAATATTAACTGTAGAGTTATTTTAACCCATAATTAATGGCTTCTACAGACAGATGATGTATGACAAAAGGGCTGTTTTTTATGTTAGAGGCGGCAAACGGATAATCGATTCACCTGGCGGTAAGTAAAAAAAATGGTTGTCTGTAAAGTCGGTTTACAGACGATAATTTTTACGTGATAACGTCATAAGAAAACATAGATGTAGAATTGTATACTTTTATGAATCGAATTGAATTATTATCACATATATAATATGATAGTGTGTATTACTTTACATATATATGATAGTGTAGTACTTTTTTTATATAGATGATAGTGTGATATTCAAGATTTTCCAATCTGAGTTATTTTGTTAAGAATAGGAATACGATAGGAAAAGTAGGAAATCAAGGGGAGTATTTCAAGTGGTACTCTCTACCAAACAATTGACAAATCACAAAACAGTAGGGGTGTGCGATAATTATCGATAATTCTTAAATACTCGATAATTTTCCATTCGATAATTATCAATAATTATCGATAAGTGTTATTCGATAATTTTGATCCGATAATTATCGATAATTTTTCATTCGATAAATATCGATAACTATCGACCGATAATTATCGATAACTTTCGTCAACTATCGATAATTTTTTCCGATAATTATCGATAATTTTCGCCAACTATCGATAACTTTTCCTTCTATAATTATCGATAACTGTTCATACGATAATCATCGATAACTATCGATAAAACGATTCGATAATCGTCGATAATAAAATTATCGATATTTTTTATCGATGAACATCCCTACTTCTACCAAACAATTGACAAATCACAAAACAGTAGGGGTGTGCGATAATTATCGATAATTCACAAATACTCGATAATTTTCCATTCGATAATTATCGATAAGTGTTATTCGATAATTTTGATCCGATAATTATCGATAATTTTTCATTCGATAAATATCAATAACTATCGACGATAATTATCGATAACTTTCGTCAAATATCGATAATTTTTATCGGATAATTATCGATAATTTTCGCCAACTATCGATAACTTTTCCTTCGATATAATTATCGATAACTGTTCATACGATAATTATCGATAACTATCGATAAAACGATTCGTTAATCATCGATAGTAAAATTATCGATATTTTTTATCGGTGAACATCCCTACTTCTACCAAACAATTGACAAATCACAAAACAGTAGGTCTGTGCGATAATTATCGATAATTCGTAACTACTCGATAATTTTCCATTCGATAATTATTGATAATTATCTATAAGTGTTATTCGATAATTTTGATCCGATAATTATCGATATTTTTTAATTCGATAATTATCGATAACTATCGACCGATAATTATCGATAACTTTCGTCAACTATCGAGAATTTTTATCCGATAATTATCGATAACTGTCGCCAACTATCGATAACTTTTCCTCCGATAATTATCGATAACTATTCATTCGATAAAAATCGATAATTATTGATAAAACGATTCGATAATTATCGATAGTAAAATTATCGATATTTTTTTCCGATGAACATCCCTACAAAACAGTTCGCGTGTAGATTGCGTAGCGCCACTGTCTCTTTTACTCGAACGCGGTCCGATGGAGTGTAAGACAGAACGCTTAGGCTAATCGTGCCTCTCTATCGCTTGTTCTGCGCTCTCGCTCACTAATTGTGACAATGATGACGTCATCTTCTTCGAACGGGCACCCCTTCATCAATTTACTAGACGTTATCACGTCAAAAACGACATCTATAGACACCCGCTACATCAGAGGATTAGCGGGTGCGTTGCCGGCCTTTAGGGAGGGGAGGGATGTTCCACCGGATCTGTTGAGGAAAGGGAAAGGATGGGCCAAGTAAGGGAAGGGATGGGCCAACGGATCTCTCACATACCGAACGAAACATGACGACAATGCCGTCATTTCACTTCAGTGTTAAGTTATAACGAAGTATTTCCCCGGGCACGCCGGGCCATTTAGCTGCAAGCAGCATGGCGCTACTTCGGTAGCAGCATGGCATTACTTCGGTAGTTCTCTAGAGGGGTTGATCTCTTTGCATTGCCACTAAACGGAAAAATGTTTGGTGTGCGGTGTTCGAAGGGAGATAACACAAATGATAACACGATGCGGAACTTTGTTGGAATTCGTTTTTGCCACAAATGTTTTCAGCTTCTTTGCCACGTGTTAACATAATGATATACTACGTTTGTGTTGTAAATATGTATAATAGTGTAATTTTCATTATTTATTTTTGGATGTTTTAGTATTTAGGTATTCTGTATTAATACTCTTTAAGGTGACAACGTACTGTGCACGATGTTATTTGCTGTATATCGAAGAGAGTGGGCAAGGTTAAATCAATAATATTGTAAGTGTCAATTGTTAATGTATGCAGGGCCACCGAGAACAAATCACATTTAACTGTGACTTTGTACTTGGTCCGCGATATATTTATTATTATTTTTAAGTAAGTATAGTACTACTCTTTATTATAGGGCTATGTTAATGTTGTTGTTGTGACATAATCATCGAGTGATTAAACCCCTATAAAAAAATGATGATGGTATCCATCTGTCTATTAATGGGTTGTAACGCTTATGCACGAATCAAACTCTCACTTAACTGTTTTTTGTACTTAGTTATATGTATGTTAACTAAGGTTGACTTGTATATATATAAAGCTCAGCTACCATAACTCGTAGCATGATTATATAAAACTCATCAACCGTCGCTGATGACTTCTAGAATTAATAAGTTTTAGATGCAAAAGTTGCAAAACACATACACACACACACACACGCGCGCATTCGTTCTTAATTAATAATATTATAAAAACGTCGTAGCGTATCTAACAACGGAGCCGGGTTATAAACCATGGACCATAGACTTTTAATCAATCTGCAAGAGCAGTACGGAGCGCAAAAATGGCGCCAGGTTAGTGCCGGCTTAATTAAAACAATAAGGAAAATTGTCCACTCTCTTTTTTGTTGGTTTATTTACGAAAACCTTTTTGGTAGAAATAGTCAGATTAGTTTATCGAGTTATTTTTTGTATATGGCAATGTTTTGTAGCGAATGAATACAAAAAATATAACAAGGATAGATCGAAAATGAAAAAAAAAAAGAATGACTAAAAGAATGTTTCTATCCTCTATACATAATGTTGTATTGAAAATAAACCATTTATGTTCTATGACGTAAAAGACAAAGGATTGACGCAGTGGTCACAGCAGCTAGATGCTACGGTAGCGGTCGTGGATTCGATATCCGCAAACGAAAAATGTTTTTATAGGCTATAGAGATGTTTGTCACGGTCTGGCCAATTGTTTGAGTTGTATTTCAAGACACAATACCTTCCGTTTCGTTACGTTTTCATCGTACTTATCCTACTTACTTTATTTATTATTTATTTATTAAACTTCAGTGGGTTTGCCTTTTTATTTTTTACCCGACTGCGACAGAAAGAGGGTTATGTTTTTCGAGTGTATGTATGTATGTATATTTGTATGTATGTATGTCCATTTATTTGGCACGCCCTACAGCCCAAACGGCTGGACGGTTTTTGACATATGAGGTGTCGTTGGATTTGTCTAAATTGTAGTAGTGACATAGGCTATATAAATTTTCAAAATGGCGCCCGCAAATAGCGGAATGAGGATGGAGAGTTGAATTTTTTTTTCTTACTGTAGCAGTATGGGTATCAAATGAAAGCTAGTAAATTGTTTTATACTTTTTAGTTTATTCGAGTGTATGTATGTATGTTTGTATGTATGTATGTATGTATGTATGTATGTATGCCCATTTCTTTGGCACGCCCTACAGCCCAAACGGCTGGACGGTTTTTGACATATGAGGTGTCGTTGGATTTGTCTAAATTGTAGTAGTGACATAGGCTATATAAATTTTCAAAATGGCGCCCGCAAATAGCGGAATGAGGATGGAGAGTTGAATTTTTTTTTCTTACTGTAGCAGTATGGGTATCAAATGAAAGCTAGTAAATTGTTTTATTCTTTTTAGTTTATAATAAGAGTATTTTACGCAGTCGGGTTTTTTGTTTTTTTTAATTAATTTATAATCTATACTAGTATTATAATAAAGAGGAAAATATCGTTTGCTTTAACGCGTTAATTTCACATTTAACGGAGATAGAGAGCCAGTTCAGTGTTAATTTAGATATACAGGACCCGTATCACCGGTTGCTGATAAAGGTATCTGGCGTATAACGGCCTCCACCTGATAAAAGTTTATGGTATATTTTTCTTTTTTACTATCAAACTCCACATTATCTCTCAGATATTTCTATTCGCAACTTATGAATACAAAAGTTGTAGTTTATTAGTTGAGGTGCAACAGACCCTTTTTTGATGGCCTTTTTTCCCTTTTGCTGATAAAGTCTACTAGTAATTTATGTGCGAGATAAAATTTATCAGTAACTGGTGAAACTAGCCCACATTAATATAAACAATAGCTCTGATTGTTTTATAATTTATATTACGTTTCAATTCAGAACATAAGTAGGAAAAAAAGAATAAAGATTCACTAAGGCTAACTACAATAATAACTTTAAACTAACTTTCATTATTAATAATTATAATTTTCTTAATTTTTTAATAATTTAATTTTAATTCAATTGAATGTTAATATATCCGAAAAATAAAATGGACTATTTTTAGAGAACTGCTATAAAATCCTTAACAAAACGACTTGAGCAAATCGTAAGCAGAAAAGCTAGTCAATACTAGGGGTGTTCATCTGAAAAAATTATCGATAATTTTACTATAGATAATTATCGTATCGTGTTATCGATAGTTATCGATAATTATCAAATGAACAGTTATCGATAATTATCGGATAATTATCGATAGTTGACGACAGTTATCGATAATTATCGGATGAAAGTTATCGATAATTATCGAATGAAAAATTATCGAGTAGTTACGAATTATCGATAATTATCGCACACCCCTAGTCAATACAATTATTATAAAGAGGAAAGATTTTTTTTTGTATGTAATTATAATAAACTGAGAAACTAACTATAAAAACTATTTTACCATTCAAAAGCTATATATGAATTCTCAGATTCTGGGTGTAAATATATATTTTATATTTATAACAAAATTATATCAGTCGGCTGTTACCTAAAACACAGACTTTAAGTTGCCGCCTTCCTTAGGAACAGACAACAAGGCAGGACAACGGTGCGTGTATGTTAAACATATAAAAAAAAAATGTAAAGCAGAAATGAAATATAGGTACCTATTTGAGGTACTTCTATATAAGTGTTTAAAGTCAACACAAGTGATATCGCAAGGGGAGGTTAGTATACAATATATTTGAAAGGAAGGCATTGGTGAATCCCGACGAGTACGCAATAAATAATCAAAAGTTTAACATATGGAAATACGGTTCCAGTTTAATCTTCTCAACAAATCGTATTCAGATATGTTTACAAAAATTTTATGTTAATATTATTCAGGGACACAGAACAGGGAAATTGCATACGCCTCTCTCTGCTGCTTCGAAAAAAAATTATACCTACATATTACTTTATCGCATAGAAACACATACATGGGAAATAGAACATAAACATTATATAAAATATTTTTATATATTACAGTTATAATGACTTACCGTCAGCGTACCACTGAAACTGAAACGTCGGTATTTAGTAATTTTGTACAAGATGAGCCCGACTTCTTATTTATTTTAGAAAAAATAAAAAATAATATAAAATTATATCATAATGAATATATACCCATATCAATCGTTTCATCATTGTGTAATAATGAATTTACAAAAGTGTAACATTTAAACTAAAAAATTAAAAATAATACTCGTATTTTGAACAACACTGATTAACCATTCGACTATAATTGGAATAGCAGAATGCGTCCCAGTAGTCAAACCATTTGTTCCTAACTGATAAGTATTTAGGCTCAATGTGAGTCCAAGGAACACAAGAACGTATTTTCAATTTAAAATCGTGTTCAATGGGCAAATATTTTTCCTGAAAAAATTAAGTTAATATTTAAATATTAGCTTGCCATATAATAATGGAATGATTTTTATTAAAGTAATAAATATAGGATACTTAATTACAAAATAATAGGAAACTTTGTTTTATTTGAATTTAAAAGCTCAATAAAGACAAATAATATTAAACAATCTATATGCATATAATTCACGAATCTAAAGATAAAACAAGCAAAGATCACACAAAAAAGTCTTAAATAAAAACCTTTTTTATCCGTACCTCTTTTTAAAGTCTTAAAATATTGATGGCAAGAAATCCTCATTGCTCCCAGTTTCATACATTTAAAAGCAATCCCAAAAACCGTGTGTAATCCAAACACAGCGTATTCGGTATTAACAATCCGCGGCGACTCGGTCCCGCGGGAGTCGTTACGTTACGTTACCTTATGTTAGGATGATATTTATTTTTATATATACGAATGTTATTGTTTACCAATCTATGTGGATTGATAAAATGGTTTATTGTTTAACTAGATACATAACGCGGTTTTGTTGGTGTTTATTTTCGATATTTTCTGTCGTAGTTTCATTACTATAATGGAATTTTACATATTATAATAAATTTAACCTTTTTCAACACAGAGAAAATGAAAAATACTCAAAAACATTGGTGTCATTATATAGGATAACAATTTAATGGAATATATTTGATATAAAAGTGATTTCACTTTTTTATATTTCGCATATTACACAGTATGCACTAGATAATATAAAACTGCTATTGCTACAGTTTTTAATATGACCTACAGAAGTGATATTCGTTTATTTTAATGTACTACGTATTTCCTGAAAATCACTGGTAAGATTAAGTATAATTCTTTATATATTACACATATGACTTTTAATATTAAGTATTTAAATAAAGCAGAACTACGCAATACTTTAATAAAGCATTATAATTAAAAAATTGTTAAAATAAGGCAGTCGTCGATGAGATACCATAAAGCAAAGCCATAAAGTTACTTCGTTAAGTTTATTTGTGACTTTTGTGTTAATTGGTGAAAATTAAGAGAAATTCAACACATAATTTTATAAATTGCTTATTTTAAAAATATACAATAAAAAAAACTATCGCCAATTAATAATTATAAAAAAATAAAACATTAATCGAAATGTAAAAAGTTAATAACTTGAAAATTTTAATTTTCAAATCTAATCTTTAATTCTGTTTCAGTATAGTACATTTTCCTTTTTAGGCGTACTTCAAAAGCAGTAACATATTCCAGTTCCTTTACAATCCATCCAGCTGCAGTATTTTAACATCGTTTGTGGCGATTTGAATCTCAAAGATTTCCTATTTAAGTTTCCCGGCGCCTTGGGCTTTTGCTTGTGGTTCGAGAAATTTCTGAAGGAATGTAAAATTATACATTTGAGAAATTTTATACGACTAGCCGACTTATACGGTTTTGAACATTGACTACATTGGTTTCTATTAAAATCGTGTAAGTTACTTAAAAGCAAAAATTTTCTAAATTAAGTATATGTTGAGAATTTATTAATTCGACATTTCGAGCTATTCAATTTAATCTCTTTGTTTTTTATTAGTACGTATTTCATGCACTTAGCACATTCGCTGCCAGCCACTCGGACCCGAGTAGGGCGCTAGGTGCCGTCTACTCGGATCCGAGTATCTCGCACGTTCATTTTCCTAAGGCCAGTTAAAAATTGGCATCCGTGGATTAAAAAAAATCTCATTTCAATGTGCACATTGAGTGCCATAGAAATGAGAATTTTGATTTGAGATTTTGAAAAGAGAAAAGGAAAATGAACGTGCGAGATGATACTCTGATCTGAGTAGACGGCACCTAGCTAATGCACCTAGCCCTACTCGGATCCGAGTGGCCGGCAGCGAATGTGTTAAAATGAATGTAAGTAGAGTTACCCTAATCTATATATATAATAAAATTGTAAGTTTCACGTGTATGGTTTAATTTTTATTATAACCTTAATAAATGTTCAAGATTATTACAAAAAAAGGAATTACTAATTAATACAAATAAACTTATCAGAGTTGATAAAAAAATAACATAATTATACTGAGGTAACATTTTTAGTCTTTATTTCATAAAATTGCTTCACTCTGTCAAAAATTAATGTAACTTGATTATTTTTATTTTGACGGTATCAGATAAAAGTAGGTACGCAACGACACTCCAACCAATCTCTTCCATCAATCAGGACATTAGCGAAATCATAATATTATGTGCTATTTCTGCAATATTGTAAGTCATCAAACTAAAATGAATAAATTAATAGAAGTACGACATTATTATAATAGATGGAGCTAATGGTGCTTTCTGAAACTTTGCTAGTTTTTGGAGTTAGTCCCTTATATCACTTACACAACTACATTCTAAAGTATAACTTATGTGCAGGCGACTTATTCGTATTCCACTTTAAATAAGGTAAACGAAGAATATATAAGAGTTATTTTGTAATAGTAGTAAAAACAAAACATTATTTTTACCTCTTTCGCGCTCTTAAGATCGGTCGCGTGTAAGAGAGATGCATTGATTTTTCGCAATACGTGTATACAGCTCACAGACCACTACACATGCACTTTATATACGAATATGTAGCGGCGTGTTTTTGAAATAAAATTACCTGAAAATAATCTGTATTAATAAAAGTATGCTATGATACAATTTATTGTCAGCAGTTGTTACATTTAGTTGATGTATCCTAGTTTTTTAGGCTTTTAACAGTGTGCTAAGTTAAGCTCCCTATCGCTCCCGTTAATAAGAGAAATTGTAGCACAATGGGAATATTGTACGTGTTACATACTTCATGGACATATACTAATCTTGAAGATTAAGTTCCAAGTATAGTTGTAAATTTGTAATAATGTCATCTTATATTAATAGATGTCTAAGAATACGTCTTAAGTTCGCGAACAAGGCCGAGTATTACATTTTACGAGTTTATTTACGGCCGGTTGCCACAACCTATATATTACTGATTTTGCTTACTAAAGTTAGAACTTTGACATTAACTTCATACAAATTGTATCAAAACTCCTTATATTGTAAATATAATCCGAGGTAAATAGAATATTAAAACCAGTCGTAATTAGTAGAGCACTGGAAAATAACGCATTCAATATGTTACTACGAGCTAAACTTTCCATAGTCTTTTTGAAATACGAGTACCTTTCGATTTTTCCCAAAATTTTTATTGACGAGAACACGGCAATTCTTAATATTGATACACTTCATAAAGCTTTTATTGATTGGCGTTTCTATTACTTGGATCATACCTAATTGGTTGACCTCGTTTTAAAATATCCTGTACCGATAACCTTTGAAACGTAACTCTTAATACAATCAATGTCGGAAGTTATTCTAACGTGAATAAATGTTCAAGACTATTAATAAAAAGGAATTGCTAAATAATACTTATAAACTTATCAGAATATAAAAAATATATTTGATACTATATCTAGAATATTGGAAACGAGAAGAACATGAAATACACATGACAAACGAACTAATTAAATTGGTCCGTTGACGCAGTTGGTACCCCTAGTTTGTGCTCCAGTGACCGTACTTTGCGCTCCAGGGTTGTGGGTTCGATTCCTGCCTCGAGTCTGGTTGTAATATATATTTATTTCTAATATATTATTTACGAGTATACGTATTATTATTAAAAAAATGTATATCAGTCGACTGTTACCTAAAACACAGGCATTAAGTTGCCTATCTTAAAACAGACGACAGTAAATGTAAAGCACTAAGTTGAAAATTATTTGAATTATCGCTAATTGGTAGGTAACAATTTGGTCATAGAATTCTTAATTAGGTACCTACATAAACAATAAAGTACGTATATATTTTCACATGGTATTTTATATATATTTACGTTTAAAATGTATACCTATGTATATATTTTACCATTCATTTATGGTATAAAATATCGCAATGTTTTTGTTAATAATGAAGTAAATTTCTATATATACTGTTCATAGTTCATATTATTATGTTAATTAAATAAATACGAGTAGGTATACTCTATGTTATCAATAATTTATAGTGAAAACATTGAGTAATTTAATATAGACACACCACCTATTTTGAGTAACATGTACTACTTAAGTGTACATGTACTTGCTCGCAGCCACGGTAATTTTTTTACAATACTTATATACAACACGTCATAAGTCACACTTTTCAACATAATGTCACATATTTTTTGAAAATTTAAATTCTGTGAAAATTTCAAATGCCTATTATAGTAATTATAGGTATCTGTTTGTATGTGTGTGTGTAGTAAAAATCCAAAGATTCCTTGTAGCAAACGGAGGGAAGGACAGAAACGGTAATAGAGTTCTGCGCCCATTGGTTATGAAACCCTAAAATTTAAGGGAGTTATTATTATTATTTTTTTACTGTAAAGAAAACAATCTGTAGGTATCCTAGTTTGTATTTACATTATAATGAAAATAAAGAAGTTGATACTTTTGAATATAATGAAAAGTCTATAAATTTTCGCTAATATGACAGTAACACTTGATGAAATCATATCGTTATTAAATACATTCTGTTTGAAATAAATCGAACCCGAAGAAGCTAAGCCATATCGATCAAAATCTTTACCTACAATCTACCTTACCCATATTTCCTTCTGCTCCTCGAACAAGCTGAAATACTATATATAAATTTTCAACATTATTAACTAAACGTTTTATATCACATCTAGCATATTCATTGCGCATCGCTATAGCTATTATAATTGCTGGTTTGTCCTCGTCCGATTATCCAGCTTCCCGGGGATTTGTTATGATCGCGCTAATTGTTCGCATCCCGGTCGAGGTTCGTTCCTTCCTCATTAACGGACTCGTGACGTCACTTTCCACGAATGGATGAAATCGGTTTCGTAAATAGCTTGGTTTTATGTTGCATTGATCTGTATTGAGATGTTTATTTCAATGATTCGTCTGAAATTTTTGTTGAGACAAATTCGAATGGTATGTTATTAAAATGGCGCTTTTAGGAAAACTGCAACATATTATACAACAAAGATGTTTTATTACTAATACTACAGTTATACCAGTGTCGATAATTTAAAAAAAAAAAAATAGTAGGATGATGATAAGAAATGGTTTATCTCGATTTCAGGCAAAACTACAAGTCCTCTGGAAAAAAATTAAAAGGCAAAGTTGTAGGTAATAAAAAGATCTACAACTTTTGTATTTATACTTTTTTCACATAACCTTAAAATTTATGTGAAAAATTCAAATAACCAAGTTTTTGGTTTTTTATTTTTATCTTTTACAAAAATAATTTTTTTTCGCGATATTTGGTGAAAACTTACCTTTTTATGTCCCAAATACACTGTAATTTTTTTTAATATTTATTTTTTAATCTTATTTTGAATTGAAACTTGAAAAAGCACTCTAATTTTCAATTGAAAATTCTCACGTCAAAGGATGTCGCGGTGCAACTTTGCAAAAATGCCGTGTAAAAATATTCGTGCCTAATTTTAGCATTTTGTTTCTTAATGGTATCTATTAAATAAGTCATTACCCATTAAAAATGGCAACACTTTCCGCCATATTGTAATTTATAAAATTAGTTTAAGCAGCGTATTCAGTACCTAAGTGCTCAACAGATTAACAAATACACACCATTTTACTCAGTACCTCATAAAGTTATAAAGAAATGTTCTTTCGAAAGATCGAATCTAGCAGTACGGTGCACCTGATAGCAATAAACCCGCGTTAAGAAATTGCTTCCTATCCTATCCGGAGCCATTGATTAAGGGAAATCACGAGATATACACCTGGGACTCATCAGATGATAGGAAACTCATTGAATTAAAACCTTTCAACAATCCTCTATATACATATACTGATATAATAAGCACGAAGTTGGCTTGTTTGTCTGAACGTGATAATCTTGAGATCTGTCATGTCAGTCCGATTTAATTGAAATTAAAAATATTTTTGTATCTAAAATCAAGCAGGTAAAATCGTGAAGGGCGTGTAGTATGAAATATATATTTGAAATGATCGGCGAAAAGTCAAAATTTGCTTGTAAGATTGATTATTGCTAATATAAGACTAGTTTTATAAAAATAGTATCAAACTCTCAAAAAAAAGTCGACGTGAAGTAACTATTAAAATTCGTAACGAAATGGTTCATAAACTTTTTCATTTCATTAAGAAATAACTTCTACAAATCAGACTAATATAAAAAAAAAAAAATAAAAAAAAAAATAGGAAAACTATCAAAATGTTAACAAAGATTGCGATAAAATTAACTAAGCTTTCTTACGGTATACTCATATTATATACAAGCTTATATATGTTTAAAAAAATTGCAATTAAGAGAATTACACATGAAGTGGTCTCGGAGAAGCGAGGTGAAGCAATACACGTTGCCGAAATTGAATTACTGGCCATTCTGACATACATACGGATGTATAAGAAGTTGAAAAACGCTCTTCGTCTCAATGCCATATTGTAGGGAACATGGGACATGCATGTCACATAATTTCTAACGGAACATACGGTGTACCTAATATGTTGTCTTTACCTCACACAGTAACATTGTAAATAAATTTAACAGTTAAATCTCGGCTATGTTAATCTGGATTAACTTCTCAGTCTAATCCATTGGCTTTTAATTAAATTAAAATTATATGAAATTTCTTCCAAATTGTTTTTATCATGACTTATTTTCTTTTTTTTTTTTATCGAAATAAAATATTTTACAATTTTTATTTAAATTGCATAGTTGTTTTTATTTATTTTTGCTGAACACATATGTAGATCTAGACACCGCTGACACAACATATTTATTTAAAAAAGATTAACATATAGGTTATCCGAGTTTTGTTAGTTTATTTTTTTTTTTTTTTTTTGGAAACTAATGAATATATTGAACAGTATAACATAAAAAGCAAATATTTGTAATTAATTGCAGTTAATGCGCGTGTTTTGCACACTTCATCTATTAAACACACTACACTAGACAGTCTAGACAGGATAATCTTACTTAAATGCCTTAAATTCTCACTCCTAGCTAACAACTGAAAATTGTTGACATTTAAAATACATTTAGATATATCACAATAATTAATCTTCAGAAATCTAATATCTGACATTTTGTTTTAAAACAAACAGAAAAAAATATAAACTACTATTATTTCAATAATTATAAAAATGAGAAAGTGTAATTCGTATGTTTTCAAATGGGACAAAACAAAAACGCGCAGTTCAAAAATAAAGTTTAATTTTGTGGAAACTGTTGGGTTTACGATTGTAGTTGAAATGCTTTTTGCAATACTATATTCGTTTGTTAAATTCAGTTTTTGTAAATTTAAAGTTTGTAAACTTGAAAATATCTAATAGTTAAGTACCTATATAAAATTATTTACATATGTGAAAGTTAAAATAATAAAAATATTTTTTTTTTTAAGTATAGACTATTTATTTTTATACATATATTTATTACAGAAATTTTACAATATTATACATATTTAAAATTCAAAACTTAAAATAATTATTTACAAACAGTTTTGGTATAAATCATGTCCGCGTGGAATGGTGCCAAGAATACTAGCAGCATTTCCCCGTTGAATCGCAATTCCGATTCTTTGGGCAAAAAATGCACCAGCCCTCTTGTCACCAGTGGAGGCTATGAGTCGTGGGGTTAATTCTTTTAGAAAATTTTTAGCACTGCTACTCCAAGGTCCAAGTGTTTTGACTGCAAACGGCACAAAAACATAACTTTGGATAAGTGACGAATATTTGTGCCGTTTAGTCATTTCAGCCTTCTCCGCAGCGGCTCCCATTCTTACAGCCGTTTCCCTGATATGAGACGGAGCCAATGTATCGACGCAGGTTGCGTCCCACAAAAGAATTATAATATATATATATATATATATATATATATATAATAGAATTTGCAGTGCTTGACAGTTTTGTATTCTTTCAGTGAATTTACGATAACCGAAACTAGGTACAAGTTTTTTAACGAAAAAAAATTTGCTAACAATTCATATCCAATGAATAAAAGAAAACTAACAATAAGGGTTGACTGACAGTCGAAACAAAAATGATTGCATTTTACTTCTGTAATTATTAATAATTATCATATTGTGTAAAAATATTTTTCTTTTTAATATATTTCGATTGGAATCATTAGTTAGATTGTTTTTCGCGTATTATGAGCTTACTTTGTAAAAGAACATATGACCGTATTAAACTGTAAATATAAAAATACATAAACACCGGATTTATTTATGCCCGTTATTAAGCCATTACGTTCAAACCTAATAACGTATAATAATCGCTCCTTGTCGTTCACGTCGCAAATTAATAACACATATCTGTCACTCATTTGATGACTCCCTTTTTAACTTTCGACGTGTAACCAACTTTATTTTAACATTATAAAATACAATAACATGCCCTAATATTTAAAGAATAAGGAAGAAAATTGAGTGTTTTTTAATTTTTTATTGTCTTTGTTTAGTTTGCATACCGTGTAAGCTAACGACGGTGAGCTACCCTTGAGCCACTCTCCAGTATTAAAATGATAAATATACTACTATCAAGTATGGAAATCTCCCAATTTATTATATGATAGGTCGTTATTCTATTACGTAAACAAAGTTTGGGGGTTAATAGAGTCATCTAGGTTATTACGTGTAATGTGTGGGGGTGGGCAATTTTGTGTCACTGGTTTTTTTGATAATTATCGTGTCACGTTTTCATATTTTATTTGTAGTCTTATTTTTTTATTTTATAAATATAGACTAGTTGTATTAATGACATTAATATACAAATAGTTCAGAACTTTGAAGTTTAGTTTGTTTGTTTAAATAAGTTGTTTTAGGATCTATGAGACCCGATTAAAATATTTTCGTAATAGGAAACCAGTTTATTCCGAAACGTATATATCCACTCACATCTTTACGTCACATAATAGGTATCTTTATATGACATATGTACAGGTGATTAAATATAATAAGTGTTCATACAAAGGTAGAATCAGTTCTAGGGATTACATTAAATTGTAATTTACTTTAAGATACCACACAGAGTACGAAATCATTTAAAAACTAAGGTAAGTACCTAATTAGTTCAGAAAACTTAATATGTAATTTAAATTTGAATGTAATCTAAAATTATCAGATATAGACTAAAATTAAAATTTTATTTTCAAGAAAATATATTTATTTAATTTCAGTGAACTTTTCTAAAGACATATCGGCATTTTTAGTTCTAACTTTTTGACTGGCCCGTAGGCGCAATTGGCAGTTATTCTGCTCTGTTATTCTGCTTAGCTCCTGCCTTTTCCTGCTGATTAGATTTAAGATTCGATTTCCACCTCGAGCCCCCAAGTATGTGTAATATTTATTTATATATGTATCTAAAATTTCCTTAAAAATAATAGTCATATCAGTAGGCCGTTATCTAAAACACAGGCATTAGGTTTTTTACGTTAGGAACAATCGACCGTGAGTGTATTTTAAATATTTTATATAATATATTTATACCTATTTATGTGCTAAAACTCAATTTTAAATAGTTTTTACAAACGTCCGAAACAAAAGGATATGCATCATTAGACATCGTGTAATATAAAATTTATTTAATTACGCTGGTGCGTATTATATTGACTTAAAACAATGATTGTGTACAATACAACCCATAAAAAGGACGCGTGCGCTGCGAAACGGTGCATTATTCAAATATTTACGATGTTATGAGGACGTAAAGCGAACATTAAAAATCTAAATTCAAACAAAACTGTTACCTACTAATGTTACTCGTTCAAATGAATATTATTATACATTGTACATTCCGCCTTAATGTCTATTTTACCGTTATTAGTTCGGTTGATTTAAATATGTAAGTCTTTACAAATTTTCGATTTCGAAACAAAAATCTTTTCTACTCTTTCGTCATTCGCCCCGTGCCTATAACACCTTACCTTCCAAAGTTCGACATTATTTCCACCCTGAGTTCACTTTTCTTTTTCTACCCACAAAAAATATTGATCGTTAAAAAAAATGTTGCAATAGTACAAAATAAAAGGAATATTTCAGATTATATCATTAACATTTAGATGATTAAGAACACGCGTATTGTACCTATGCTTTGAATTTCATACTTAATTAGATTCACAATTTAATATCTATGTACCTATATGTAAAAAGTTTCTTTTGATAATCTGTAGCTGTAGAGTTTTTTGCCGTTTCTTCTTAACTAAATCTGCATTACAATATGATGGTAATTTATCTATTATTATTTATCGCTGTATATACAAAGTTTGTTGAAAACTGTGTTGTATAAGTCTACTTGAATGGAATATATTGTTAATTCGATTCTTTTTATTTCACCGATACAATATCTCATATAGTTATAAAAACACGACTTTAAATTCTCAGAACCAATGGTACCTTATATTATGACCAATATGGTAAATACACTCTAACTTAAACGGCAATTTATTTGAATAGTAAACATTGACGTACGATTTTTAAAACGAAATGTCGTTCGTCTGTTATTATGGCCAATATATCAAAATATTGTAAAAGTAACTGTTATTACACCCCCCATTTGCTCGTCAGTGTGTCGCGGCTAAGTATTCATTTGCGTTTCAATACACCAATGAAATCATTTTATAAATCTAATAACAAAACACACTATTATATACCTTAAGTTAAGTACGATATAAGCGAATTTCATATAAACTATTTTTGATTTCTAAATGTATTGGTTTGCAGTAAATTCAGTACGACTCGGTCACGCGCTGTTTAATTTAAAAGCTCACTCATTAAGGGAAGGGTCATCTGTTGGTTTAATAAGTGGTGTAGATGTGGAAACTATAACGATTTAAGCCGAACCGATTTCGATATTGAAATGGATTTGACTGAAATTAGTAATTGTTTTAGGTTTGTATGTTACCTGTACTTACTTTTATAAATTAGAATACCATTTTTTTCTCATTTTAAAGTTATCGTGTGGCGAATCGGCTAACTCTTGTGGACCATTGTGCCGTTTGACCATTATCGATCTTCTGAGAGCATTTCACTCAACATTTTAATTCAACTTTGAAAAGTTCACATGCTGTTACAGCACAATATAATCCAGTATATGGAGGTAAAGCCTAGCTGAAGCCGATAGCCCTTTTATAACTAACAAAAGACTGTACTTAATCTAGAAATAACGCGATTTTGTAGAAACTCGGGGTGATTTAACTACTACAGTTGAATTTGGTACGATGGGTTTTTAGCTCCCATCTTATATTCTACACATCTTTAAGTCGAAAACATCAGCTATGGTTCTTTAGTTACAAAAATCAAGGGTTGGTGGTGATCATTTAGTATTAGATGACCTTAGTTGCTTTAAATATTTCAAAACCAAACATAATAATCCTATTTTATTTATTAATTCAATTAAATTCTCAAAATCTTAGTAAGAGTACATGACAAACGTTCTCGTGTAGTGGTGCGAATAGTCACCTCAACGTCGGCTCGAGGTCGTAGCTTTGATTCCCGCCATATAATATAGCTAATATTGGTTTCCTGTCTGGATTCTTATAGGTTTTCTTACCGGGTCTCGGACAGCACGTAAAGCTGTCGGTTCCAGTTGTTATCATAGACATTTGATAGTGAACGTTAGTCATGATAGGGAAAATGTCCAACCCACAGTTGAGTAGCGTGGTGGATTAAGATCTAACTCTTCTTCTATATGGAGAAGAGAGCTTTTGCCAAGTAATGGGACGTTTACAGTATGATTCAGTTTAGTTAAGTAGTAAAAGTATCGTGACTCTCAATGCTAATTTCACTACTGCACTAGTTGACGAGTTGGCGCATTTTTCTCAACAACTAGCTGTTACACATGCGGTGACGGGTACAATATCTGCTCATGATAAATTTTTGTATAGGGTATATTATGTAGATGATCAATTATTGTGGTCTGGGCGTTTGTGCTTATAATTTTCTGGACCCATGATGCAAAATTTTATCCTATTAGAAGCCAATTACTGAAAAAAAAAACTTTTTCTGTTTTTTCTTAAATAGTTTACATTTAATTTTTTTATTTTTTATCTAATTCTGCTATATAATACGTTAGTTCAACCGGTTGTTTTAAAGAAAAGCTAAAATTCATTTTATCATCTATCACTTGGTACCAGTCACTAGCCAGTCTACAGGGAATTGGAAAACGCGACGAAAAAAAAAAATGTCGTTTATTAAAAGCCAAGTAGAAACAAAGCGCATAGAGTGACAGGCCCCGGGGAGCACGTAGCGAGTACAATCAGTGGCAGAAGTAACTATGGAATTTCATAAAAACGACGTAATTAACAAGACTTTCCGCGTGGTTTTCTCCACGTTGACATTTCTGTATACTACATACATTCATTATGCCTAGGTATAGTTTAAAAAAATTGAGTGTGTGTAACTTTTACTCGCTGTTGAAGTAAAACTTTTTTGACATTGTGACATATGACGATTATAAGTTAATTTTAAAAAGTATATTTTGATAATATAACAACAGTAATATATATATACACTTTTTATATCGAGCGTTATACAAAATAAATACATTAATTTAATTATCGTTATACTTTAAATATGATATCATTGTAATTTAAATAATTAAAAATCGTATTCTATATAAACGCGTCATCGCCGTAACGCGTTTCCGTTGCATTGTCGACATCCAAAGCATTTATTTACCCCTTAGTCGCACCTAAAGAAGTCTTACTTAAAAAATTTACTACAGCTGAACCATACGTTCAAATAATTTCGTACATATCGAGTTTTAAGTTATTCGAACATATTAGCCTCCACTGGTGAGGGCTAGTGCATTTTTTGCCAAGAGAATCGGAATTGCGATTCAACGGGGAAATGCTGCCAGTATTCTTGGCACCATTCCACGCGGACATGGTTTATACCAAAACTGTTTGTAAATAATTATTTTATGTTTCGCATTTTAAATTTGTATAATATTGTAAAATTTTAAAATAAATCATCTAAATAAATATTTAAAAAAATACTGAAATTAATGTTTTCGGTAATTTTTGAAATATCAAAAAAAACCTTCAAATATTTACCGGATCATCTATAAAGTATCTAATTACTAACAAATAAAGAAATCGGAATACTTGTTAATCAATCATGACTAAGTACATATTTTGTCTTTCATCGGTTTTCACGAGAAAACCGTGCCGAATTTAGGGATAAAAAGTACCCAGTGTCTTATCTCGTAGTATAAAGTCAAATCGTGCCCAGTTTTGCGCCAAGATGTGTCTCAAAAAACAGATAAATAGACAAAAATGAAAAAATATGTTATTTGCTTCAGTACTGATTATAAGTTATGCTACAAAAAAAAAATACACAATAACTTTAATTTATGTACATGTTTACATTTTTATTATAAATATATATAGATTAAAATATTATACAATATTGGATATATTTCAACCTTTTGTTTTTAATCATTTAGCTTTTGTACTAATTTTCTCTGTATAAAAAGAGTAGGTACAATCGAGTCGAGAAAATCCTGTTCCGAATTTTATTTGAGTTAAGTTAATAAAAAATAAAATTAAAAAATACAATTGAAAACTTACATTAAACGTAACGTTACTAATTGTAACGACAATAATTTCTAATTTCGTCTAAAATTTTTATTATATTAGAAATAAAACTCTTTACCACTTAAGATTAATTGTTAAAAAACCATTAAATCTTTTGATTATTTTTACTATCAGTAAACTAACAAAACCATAAAAACGGAATCGACAATAAACTGTAACACAAAGAGGAGTTTTAGTGGATTTTTAGCGGAATCGTTAAACTTAATCAAGTGACCGTAAAATTAATTATCTAATCGAGTGTTTTAGACGGAAATTATTAAAAAAAAGTATATCGTCGCCCGTAGCAATTGGTTGGAAAACAATAAAAATCGTGCCCCGATGGGTCGTTGATTGAGAAAGATGACTGCTGTGTGAACGCTCACGGAACCTTCATACGTGACGACATTTTAAAATTAAACCCTCACTAATATTTCAGAGATAAAATATTTATTTCATTGTAACTAATTCATATTTCACTATTAGTAAGGAATTTGAAGAAATCTGTCGAACTACATTATTAAGAAATAACACTGACTATAAATTATCCCGATATCAAAACGTTTGTTTCTAATTTAAATGTAGGTCTGTGATAGGCGTCCTTTACTTTCTTTTAAGCCTAATAATATTTTTTTTCTTTTTGCAAAAAAGTGTGCCAAAATTATAATTAAATAATACTGAGTCTCGTTATACTAGAGAGAACTGTTTTATTTACTGACAACATCACAACTTGTACTTTTATCTTTCGTGGTCAATCAATTATATAGTAATTAGACTCATTTATAACTTGTTTTCGTTACTGTTAATATATGTATGTTATATCGAAGGGAGTCGTTCTCATGTCGTATGGTGTAAATAGCTCTTTAACCATCTGAGTCACTCATTAAACACAAGCTGTGCTTTAATCAGTGGGAATAACATGTAATTAGCTGATATAGAACAACTTGGACTAATCGGCTCTTTGACTACTTGATGAAGGATATACGAATACCTCTGGATATAATATATATTTTAATCTACAGAAAGGTTTTATTTATCAGAATTTATTGGAGATAATAATTTAAACACTTTAATTATTTTGTTTCGTCGAAGAACGTTAAAAGTTTTATTTTTCTAACTTTTTATTATATTTAGTTATTATATTTTTACCCTTCTCTTATATGGTCAATAGGCCTTTGCTTATCAGTTACAGGCTGATTATGTTCCGTTCAACTAATGATATTCTTAAAAAGGTCCCTGCAGTCAATACTGATCATAAATAGGTACCAATTTTCTTTTTTAATTTTGCAATATTATACACAGTGATAAAACTTATTCAAAACTAGATATTTACAGATAATTCTGCTATAAATGTCCCCTTGGAATGGTGCTAAGCATGCTGGCAGCATTTCCCCATTGAATTGAAACCGATTCTCTAGCCAAAAAATACACCAGCCCTCCTGTCATCAATGGAGGCTATGAAATGTGAGATCAATTCTTTCAAACTCTCTTAAGAATATACACTCTAATGAAATCAATTGTTTATTCAAATTTTAACGACAGTTCTAATCAAATCAGATGAGTCATTCAGGTCAAGTATATATTTTGTGTTTTAGCTGTTTCTTTTAATCATATTAATTGTGTTCTGTTGGTATAAATTAAATTAATTAAAAAAATTGCATTAATTAGTTGTATTTGGAAGCTTTTTTCTGTATTCTACTAATAGTTCTTCTTCATATTTTTTACCTGAAGAAATTACTATTTAATGAAAGAAAATTTTGCAAACTTTTAGTTGTTTATTATTGTTATTACAATTATTAAAATTTTAATAATTTTTCGTTTCTCAATATATAACAGTAACGCTATTATTCTTAAGCACACTTCGGAAAATGCTTATAGAAAACCTGCTTTTGTAAATAATACTTATAAAATACTTGTTGAAGAATAAAATAAAACATCTTTATAATTACGATCAGTTTAACAGCAACGGCTTGATGTATTTAAATGGATTATAAGCTGTTATAATGCTGGTAGCTAATAATAAATTATATTATTAACTATTAAACTTTTTTAACTGCTCGACATGAGGACATAACTAAAATAAAAAGCAAACACACATCACCCCCGTGGTCTACGAAACGTATCCATCACTAAGACAAAGGGTGAACGAACGGTGAACGAAAAAAACAAACAAAAGCTACACCCGCATGTCATTACCGTCACTTAAATGATTATACGTTAATTATCACGTCGCGTCAGATTGTTGATCAAGCAATCATTTCAAAGATCATTTTCATTAGCATAATTATGAATGTGGATTTGTTTGTTCGTATGTTTCAATTGAGGATACAGATAAAGTATTAAATGTATTGCCAGGATGATGGTCAACGTCATATTCAACGCTTGCCTTTACAATGAACTGAAACAGCCTGTAAATATCGTCACACTTCAGGGCACAGGCCACGCTTCTCCAATGCGATTTGGTAGATACATATACACTAATAGACACTAATTTCATAAGTACTTATTTTACCAAAACAATGTTTATTTATACCCGACTGCGACAGAAGGAGGGTTATGTTTTTCGAGTGTATGTATGTATGTATGTATGTCCATTTCTTTGGCACGCCCTACAGCCCAAACGGCTGGACGGTTTTTAACATATGAGGTGTCGTTGGATTTTTCTAAATTGTAGTAGTGACATAGGCTGTATAAATTTTCAAAATGGCGCCCGCAAATGGCGGAATGAGGGGGGGGGGGAGTTGAATTTGTTTTCTTACTGTACCAATATGGGTATCAAATGAAAGCTAGTAAATTGTTTTATTCTTTTTAGTTTATAATAAGAGTATTTTACGCAGTCGGGTTTTTGATTTTTTTAATTAAGCATACTTGTTCTCTATATTGTGTATTTACTGTAGAAGGATTAAAACACACGGCTAACTATGATAAGATTGCGTAAAAGTGACAGACAGTAGAGGAAAATAATATTAAAAGTTTTATAAATTGTGATTAATTTGATAGTAATTATAACAATTGCCATGTGTGTAAAGTCATTTATATGCTGGTAGTTATTATATTAAAGCAGTTTTTACTCTCTTATTAAGGGCAAAAGGTTCTTAATTATATTTTATCACACCCAAAAATGTTTTGTAACTAGAAGTCGTCAAAAAACCCTCTTAGTGATGTTCTATATTTAGTGAAATGTTAAAAACAATCGCATAGTGATGCGCTGATGTACCGCATTAACTATTTATTAATTACGAACTGTTGAGCGGTTTGTGTTCAAAGAATAAATACTATAAACAAATATATTAATTTGTAATTTTTAGGAAAAAAAAAAGAAATAGAATTTATATCATTATATAATATTATAGAATTCGAACATAAAGCTATATAATTGATAAAATATATATTTAAAAAAATTAGAATACTTATTAAAATTAATTCAATTTAATATGACGTTTATTACTCACTACATACAATGATTTTACAACATATTATCTTCAATATCAGCCAACCCGCAGAAGAAGTAACGTGGCGGATTTATGCTCCAAACCATTAACCTCCATAAGAGAAGAGTCCCCTGCCCTTCTGCTTTACAGTTAGAACAGTATAGTATACATACAAAGCTTCGTGAGATATCACAAAATTCAACCTCTGCTTTTAACATTGTTAGTCTATGTCAGCGGTTGCGTGAGCGCACATGCGGGCGCAACAGTTTATCAGCTCCGATCTGTTGACGGACAATTGGTAAAAACGGCCCCAACACTAAATTTACAGTAAATTGCTAAAACGGAGGTTTGATTCGATATTTAAAGATTTCGTTAAAAGATTGCTCATTTTTGTATGCGGGCCGGATGATTTTTTATTGTTATTGTTTTCGGTTATTTTTTTATTAATACCAGTTATTGAGATAGTGTTTATGTGTTACTTCCTCTTTGTGAGTAATCTTACGGTAATAGACCCCGCATACTTTCTATCTCAATGGTAGAGAATTGATTAACTTCCAAACTGTCAGTTAAATTTTGGCTAGTTTATTAAATAGGTAACGCAAGTTTACTGATTTAGTAGGCCAACTTTCTATACACTAAGCGCGATCAAATTGTTTTATCGATTAGAAACCAAGCTGAACAAGTCATAAGTAATAATTGTAGATCTCTTCTACCTATCTGGGCCTTAAAAAATAAGATTTGTCAACGACGTATTGTTAATATAATAATTTAAAGTGATATAACAATAAATTACATATAAAATAATAAACCGCAGGATATAGGCGTGGTGAACTTCTTATATTTGTTAGGAATAGACTCTTTAAAACACTAATTGAATATTTTAAGACTTACAGTACATACTATAGTGTACAAAAACTTTTCCAAGCGACTTCGATTGGTAAGGACTAGAGATAAGTTAGCCTTACTAAAAGCTTGTTTAGGTACCCTTTTAAACGCAATACAAACAAATATTTGTCGACAAAGTTAAATAAAATGTAACCACAATTGAATAACATCAATAACTCATCTATAGCAGATACGATCTGCCACATGGTCCGTACAAATTAGAAGAAAAAAAATTCAATAACCCTCCTAGCGCCGATGGGCGATATCAATGACGTTTAACCCTAAAATAATCGAATACGAATCGAAACTACCTCAGGGACATCAGGGACTTTTTTGTACGGCGTAAAATTGTCGAGTATTTTTTGCAATAAAATTCACCCTTTAAAATGCGGGGTGTCGCCTGGGGGCTTAAGGGTTACGTATGGTTTATAGTTTTGGAGTGATCTCGGTGTAAATGCAGGACTATGTCTGACTTGTTCTTAAATAAATAATGAGTAAGTAAGAAATGTTTAAGTTGAATTTTCTTATTAATAAAGAGATATGTCATTCCTTTTTTATCCTACACTTCTATAACGATTTTCTTACAGTTAACCTTTTTGTGTTTGTACAGCTAACCATGTGGTAACAGCAGAGAAGAATGGTCCCGACCACCTTCCTGCCTCGGTGTCGTAAAAGATGACTAAGGCCATAATGGTGAAAACAATTGTGCACTAAGCAAGATGGTGATGGGCAGCAGTGTTAACATATCCTGATAAAATACACTTCGCTCGCCAACCCGCCTGGCAAGTACGGTGATTATTGGTTAGAACCCCCGCCTATCCCAATTTACTAGAAAGCAGCAAATAGAGCCCAGGCGGTCACTCTGGAAGTTGATGGTGGAGGCCTATGTTCAGCAGTGGACATCCAATGGCTGATACGATGACGCCTTTGTAACCATTATAATATATGTATATGTATAACATAGTCTTAATAATAATAATAAAAAGTATTAGACTTTAATATTAAAATAATTAATTAAAACTTAATAAAACTTAATAAATATAGACGATAATATTTAAAATAAAGAATTAAAAAACCGAATTAAATATTGCAGTAATTTTTTGAATATTTATCGAAAAAACGAACTGGTAGGTAGGTACTAGCGGATTGATCATGTGAAAACTTTCAGTGTAACGTATAAGTGTGTGTGTGTGTTCTTTTAATGTATACACTTATAAATTGATTTCATTGTCGAAACATAACTATCATTAAGATCCAAAAGTTGATAGAAACCAATGTACAAAAGAGTCAAAGCGCTGTAACGCGTTAACCCTTGCGTCCCATATTTCCGCCCGGCGGCACCGTGTCTAAACGACCCCGTAATTGATAAGTAAAGGAAAAGAAGAGTACCGCCTTATACATATTTATGAGGATACCCGAAATTGCTACGGGACCATGCGAACGACAGCACTTGCGTTCGCCGTCTCATTATGTTTTTAGGGTTACTTTGTTATTGCGTCTTTGATGTTCGCTCAAAATCGGTAGACGGATTTCAGTCAGTGACTACAGGGTTGAAATTGGAATTATTGTATATTATACGTAATGAAATGATAACAGGTTTGAAGTAATCAAATATTTTAATTTTTTTAACTAAAATGTCATTTTTATTGTCGTTATCTGTATATATACTCATATACTTGTACTAAGCTTTGTTATTCTGTCTGAATAATACCCGTTTCCTTTAAGTATACCTAAGATTTAATATTACTTTGTTTTAATTAGTTCTTACGATCACTTGCCGGTTACAAAAAAAAAAATCCAACCAAATAAAAAAGAAAAAAAAAATTGGAAAACATGTGATAATCTAATTATTATATTGCATTTTTATACAAAACCTAAGAAACTAAAGATACAAAAACAAATCATAACATAACAAATATATAAGGAAAAGGTTAGTTAACATCTTTTATATTAAATATTATACAAATTAATTGTAAACAAAAATTCTCGGTTAATCCATTTAACAAACACACACAATTCGTTTTCAAACTCTTTAGATAATTTCATATTTGAAAAAGGAATGCATTGAAGAGTTAAATCATCTCTGTTTAGAAATTCATCCCAATTTATTAGCAAGAGCATTCAGTGTACCACGGAGACATATAACAACGGAACGCGCGCTCAAAAACCACAATAACCAAACATTTTTACCGTCACAGATGCTATTACGACTCTCTTTACGACGATAATCCATTCTCGAATGTTCTCTGAATTCTCACAACGTCTAATTCGAAAATCCTAAAGTATTTTATCTATGTTACATACAAAGAAGGAAATTTAAAATAAATACAAAGCCGTTACATATAATATATGACCATATTATCTGTTATAAATGAAGTTTTGTTTTAAAATTGTAACGCTTTACAACAAAAAAAAAATCAAAGATATATATTATTATAACTTAAATTTTCAAATTCACGGGAAATTACTAAAACGATTTGAATGCCGTTTCAGCGATAAGGCCGCGTCTTCTACTTTCCTTCAGTTTTAGACTTGTTTTTTTTATCTTCATGTAAATCAATATTTTACAGTAAATACTATATAATATGAAAATAAATAAGTATTGTTATTGGAAAAATCCGGAAAAATTATGTATAGACGAAAAATAATTTTTACTACAGAGACCAATAATTGCTTAATATACTATATATTTAACACTTTTCATGTCATTTTGAATTAATTATTTGTTTATAACATTTTTTTAAAATATACAACTATAAAACATGTCTAACAACAATTTGAAAAAAAAATCTATAAGGGTGATAACAATCAAACGAAAAAGACGGGTTAAAACACACATCCATTTAAACTATAAAATTTTGCACGATATAAATTTTCTCGTTTAATTAGTAGTGTTGAGTGAACGAATGAACGAATGAAATCGTGTTAATTCGCGTGTGAGCTCGTCGCAGATGTTCGCGATGACTTCCGCCACGACTGATGGACTGACATCCGACATCTCATGATTTGTTGTTTCAATATGTGATTGAAATAAAACAATACGGTACACTTATACAAAAAACGAGCAAAATAGATGGGTGTTGCAAGTTAGAGATGGGTATTGAGTAGGCTTTTCCAGAAAAGGGTAATAAAATGTATTAAATTGTTTTGCAATGTCTATAGTACCTACTATATTATTTTCGGCCCAGTGATAAACAAAAATAATTGCGCGTAAACCTGCATATCTGTTACGTTCCAATATGTTATTAGAATAAGATCTTAGCCTACCTTTACAGGACATTATATAATATTATTTTATATTATTAAACCTTGTTTAATTCTACTCAAATATTGATTATAATGTTAATGTAATAATTAAAATTAATATTTTCAGAGTTTAAAAAGAAAACATGAGTAATTAAATTACCAAAGTATATCCTATACACTTGGTTGAAAGGCATCTCTATCTACTGCCACTATGGCTGTTATTGACACCACCAATATGATCGCCATTTCCGGTATATGAAACTGAAAATAATAAATAAAAAAATAAATTTAACATAACACACGGTCGTCTGTTTCTAAGATAGGCAACTTAATGTGTTTTAGGACACGGCGCCTGACATTTTGTTTTTGTAATAAATATTACGCATAAATAACATATATAAATTATAAATATATATTACACACAGACTCTGGAATTGAACCTACAACCCTGAAACGGAAAGTAGGTTCACTGCAAAACAGGTCGATGGGCTACTTAAAATAATAACTAAATTACAATTATGATTTTCATTTTAGAAATAAAATACAGATCTGCTAAGAAACTAATGTATTATATAGATATAATCTGTAATATATTCATATATATCTTTATACGTTATAAAAAATAAATACTTTTTTTGATATTACCTGTAACAGATAGACATACGTTAACTATTTCATGGTGTATTTTAATGAATTGACATCATATTGCTTCGTGTGTGACCTCCCCACACATGACGGAGTGTTGAATGATTCCTCGGCGAAGCGTACATCTGTACGCATTGGTATCCAACGTTTTAATTTAAACTTTGTGTAGTTTTTCATATGATAAACGATAATTTTTTTTTTATAGGCAAGTCGGGGCAAACGGACAGTCGGTTCGCCTGGTGGTAAGTCAAAGCCACAGCCATTGACACCCGCTACATCAGGGGATTAGCAAGTGCGTTGCCGGCCTTTAGCACGTGCGTTGCCGGCCTTTAAATCTGAAACTATTGAGCCTATCTTAACAATCCTCTCATCAATCCAAATGCGATTAGGTCTACATTATGCAGAATTAACATAGCGTCGCTTAATTTCTAACACCGCGGAAGTCCAAAAAATGTCTTTCTAACTTTTGCATGTCATTCTATAGAGAATCGAAAGACGCACCTCTAGACAAATCAGAAACAAGGATTTTAACCAATGAAAGCGTTTTATTTTGATAACAGTACATTAAAATATATATGTACTATGATCGCGACATATAAAAAGGCCCGTTCTTTTGTTCTTCTGAAAAGTTGTTATTTTTGACTTCCGTGGTGTTAGAACTTAAGCGACGATAGGCTATTAAACACGGCCGTACGATTCAGTAAATAAAATAATAGCCATGGTTTTACACGCAGGTAGAACTTCAAGAGATATCTATTATCTGCCTATAGCATCTACGTCATTGCAATTCAATAAAAAAAAATATTTTTAAAATTAGTATCAGATTTATACGCGTTGATACTTTAAATTATTTCTCTGTTTATCAAATTTAAGAGCGACATTTTATCACATCTATACTAATATAATAAAGCTGAAGAGTTTGTTTGTTTGTTTGAACGCGCTCATCTCAGGAACTACTGGTTCGAATTGAAAAATTATTTTTGTGTTGGATAGCCCATTTACTGAGAAAGGCTTTAGGCTATATAACAACACGCTACGACCAGTAATCTTCAAAAATCAAAAAAATAATCTTTTTTTAGAGCTTCCGTTGCTTACTTTATTATTTCTCTTCTCGAGACATTTTTTAACTATAGTTCCACTTTTAAAGTAAATATAACATAACTGTTTTACTGAGAATTTTCGTAAAAAAAAAACTCAATAATACGTTGAACGACCCAGGAATCAAACCTGAGACCCCTTGCTCGGCAGTAACCACGGATCTGAGATCTAAACGCTTACATTCATTTCAATTTGGATAGATTGTAAAATAGATTGCAATAATAATTCAGTTAGAGCTAACTATTATTAATGTTAATTATCACTTATGGAAGATTAAAAAAATCTACATGTACAAGTCACGTCTGTAATCAATATAAATTTAAAAATCGCCTTGGCTATAAATTACTCGTAAGTAACAATTATTCGATTTAGTCCGTATATAAAATCTGCATACGTTCTAGAACGAAGAAGTAAGCAAATACGTATTTAACAATATTCATCATAATCATATCAGCCATTGAATTTCCACTGTTGAACGTAGGCTTCCTTCATTAAGGAATAATTGGGTCACCGGGTACTGGGGCCCTGGGCTCTTTATTGCTAGACATTGAGGGGGAGTTGCCAATAATCACTACGCTTGGCAGGTGGGTTGGCGAGCGCAGTGTGTAGCGACAGGGTATGGTAACGCTGCTGACTATTACCATCGTGTGGTGCACAGTTGTTCGCATCACTATGGCCTTAATCGCCTTTTACGATACTTCGACAAGAAAGAGGTCTGGACTATTCTTCTCTGCCCCTCACCGCACGCTTTTTTAACAATATTATTGTACCATAAAAGCATTTGAGCATCCCACTGCTGGACATAGGCGTCATCTACTTGGAAGGAAAAGGGTTTAAGCTTCATCCATCACTTTGCTTACCGCGGTTCGGCACATGTTCATGTGACATAATTTCTTCCGAAATATTTGACTATATATTCTTATATCATATTACTGTGCATTGAAAAAAAATTAAAACTTGAAAAATTTAGGTTTAGGTTTAAAAAGCATTTATTTCTCATTAAAAACATACAGTCACTTACATGAGAAATTAATAAACAATATGTAATGTGGATAAAAATACAAAAAGTGTCCAGCAGTTCACATATACATCGGGAATTGTTTTCTGTATTATATTGCACTTACTATAGAATTCCTATAATTAAACATTTTACCTACTAAATTAGACTATTGTTCTATATATATTCATTATCAACTATCCATTTTGCATTTAAAATAAGTGTTTGGCCGGCCGAGCGCACAGAGCTATACTGTCTTTGAGCCCGCGACTGTCTGATATCGACTACACTTTATATGTATGTCCATTGGGCTCTTTCGAATTTCTCTTAAAAATGTAACACACACATTACTTATTTTCCCTATAGTCGGGTAATTTAATACCTTACTTGTTACGTTCGTTAATGAACCATATGTGGGCTGTTAATGAATGTGTATATATTATGCAATGCGAATTTATGAATTAAGACTTTTTTATATTAACAGATGTATGAGCTGCGATACTGTCTGAATGAGAAGTGTTTTGGTTTCAAGAATTTTAAATCAGTTATATTTCCAAGTAATAACTAATGTCGTATTTAAGTATATATTTTTTTCTTTAAAATAAATGCACATATCTATACAAATAATAAATCTGTTAAAACCTCCATTTTATTAATACACTATATATCATCAAGAATAAATTTTAATAGCGCGTTTTTTTTTTTGAATCAGCGCCATCTCTTATCATTTTTTGTTCGTGCACGTATCACATAATAAGTACAAAACCAATGTAAATAACTTCAATACATAAAAATTAAACATAATTCACAGTATAATTTAGTTTTTGTTTCATTTCTATATCTATATCTATACAAATAATAAATCTGTTAAAACCTCCGTTTTATTAATAGATACACTATATATCATCAAGAATAAATTTTAATAGCGCGTTTTTTTTTTTGAATCAGCGCCATCTCTTTTCGTTTTTTGTTCGTGCACGTATCACGTAAAAAGTACAAATACAATGTAAACAACTTTAATACATAAAAATTAAACATAATTCACAGTATAATTTAGTTTTTGTTTCATTGTAATTAAATTTAAAAATAAATATTTAATAAAATAGAAATAGGTACCTACGCCGCCAACGCCATCTGGTCTAAGGAATCTTAAAAACTCACAAAACTTATTTTTGAGTTATTATTTTGTTAAACTTAAAAGTTTACTAAATATGTCGGATAGGAATAGAAATCGTTTTAATATTTTAGATAAACATCATTTTCAATTAATATAGGTACTATTATGTTAAATGTCACTAAATATAAAAACTATATTATTACCATTATACGATAGATGGCGCATGTAGGTGATAAAAATATAAATTTATAATTTTTAAAATTTTAGTTAAATACCCGTGCGAAGCCGGGGCGGGCCGCTAGTACATAATAAATATATAAAACACTCAGACTCGGAGTAGAAGTCCAATCCATAACCCTGACTCAGAAGGGCCACTGCCAAGCGCGTCAACAGGTCATTTCAAGGACATACTCTCCTATTGAATGAACTATTATTAATGAATATTTTTTTAAATAAACTATTTTTAATGTATATTTTTTTAAATTTAAGTCTTCATTTTCGAAGTAGAATTATAATCATAAACTAAAGTAAGTTACATAATAAAGTTAAAGTTTTCTTCTATTTTATAACTTTAAAACAAATAATCTCTAATTTCGGGACTTACTCGTGAGACCGATTTGAAAAATAAAAAAAATTTAAGGCGTTCATAACCGGTTACAAGACCTTATGACATTTTAAAATTAAATCAAATAAAAAAAATATTTGACAGTTTTAATTGACAGTACGTAAGAATATTTTAAAAGATTTTTAGCTGTCAAGTAGTCTGTTTATGACAATAGTGAAGGAGCAGATGTAAATAATAAAAAAAGCTAAGATGGGCGCAGGAAGTCAGCCGATTATCATGTGTCTGGGTGTCAACGACCCGAGCTAGATAGATCTAGACTCGACTCGTATACACATAAATACTGAAATATTATAAAGTTATGATATAATAATATTATAATAAAGTTTATGAAAGCGTTTTAACTTCAATTTGAATGATTCAGCTACTTTTTTAATCTGTTATATTTTATCAATAATAAATTAATTATAAAGTAAATAATTTTATTAATCTATAAAAAATAATATTTACATGTTACACAATTAATTATAATTCATTAACAAAATAAAAATCGTCGGAAATTCCCTTTAACCCTAAAACCTCTAATTTGACCCACGGTCAGTCGTTCAGAAAGGACCTGACTAATGTCACATCTGCATGCAAATTGTTTCGGGCGAATATTTATTCCGACTTTAATTTTCCACGTTAAACACCGCAAGGGTTGAGCTCCTGGTGTTCATTTAAATATTTAATTTTAATATTATTATTGCTTGAAAATCTCTTTTATAATGAAGGTAGAATGCATGAATCCTTTATTTTTGTTGTTAAAGAGACGAGAGAGTTAAGAGAGAGAGTTTAGAGTTCGAGGTTATTGGTGGTAATTTGTCAGTTAGTAAACTACGCTCTCAGAGATAATCACCAATGAAGTACTTAATATTTATTATATAAACAAAGTAATTTATACGCAGAAGATAAAGAGAAGATATAAAAACGCTCATCGCTCAAGACTTGAAGCGTGTCTTAGATGAAATTTGAATTAAAAGTAAACAATTGTAAGGTAATTTTGTTAAATACCTCGGTAGGCGAACTCCAAATGATTTTTGATAGCTAACTACCTGCTTGTGTTTAAACTCTTAGTATAAATGTGGAGCCATTAAATTTTAGTCAATACGTATAAAATTTATTTTTATATAAATTGTTGCAGACCTAATTTTGATAAATAAAATCTTTATTTAATTGAAAATAAAAAAGCTTTTCTGAATTTATTATAAATGTAACATTCTGTATATATATATATATATATATATATATATATATATATATATATATATATATATATATATATATATATATATATATATATATATTTTTAAAGGAATACGTTGATCTAGTTATATTTCAATTTCTAAATTTTTGTAAATGAAAGGAGACTTTTTATAAGTTTTATATAAATGTAACAATATACGAGTATATGTATCTATATATATATAGGAGACTTTCTATAGATATAGTCACTCATCACGATATCTCTGGAACTATGGGACCTAAAAACTTGATATTTGGTAGGAATATTCCTTTTGCCGAGTAGAGGTCAGCTAAGAACGGATTTTACGAAATTCTAACTCTAAGGGGATGAAAAAGGGAGGCAAAGTTTGTATGGGACAACGTGATTCCTTGGTCCAATCTACTTCAAATTTTGCATAATTATTCTTTAACAGAATTGATTGAAGACGTGTTTCGTATTTTATCGAAATTCATTCCCTAACGGGGTTAAAAGGGGGTAAAAAGATATTTTGATATAAATACTCCTTAGTGCTTTTGATTTAAATTACATTTTATTTTGACACATGTTTGACAATCAATCCGTCTGACGTGTGGGTGATATCTTTTTTTGGGTGCTCCTGATGGAATAGGCAAGACTTTATATTAAACATAACAAAATTGTGTTGTAAATATACCGTGTGATTGCTTTATTGTAAAATAATGTCTTATATAATATTTTTTACTTCAATGTTGGTGTTGTGTTAAGTAGGGGTAGGGATTAAGTAAGGGTTTTAAACAAAATGACTCATCAGCAAGGCATCTGTAGTTCACAATGATACAGATATAGCAGACACCGAAGTGAACTTGCAAACATTTTTGAATTATACGGCATTAACACCCCAATTAGTACAGATTGGCACCACGGACTAATGTCGGAACAAGATCAGAAAACATTATAAATCATGTACCAAAACTAAGAAGGAGAAGATAAAAGCTGTCTTGGATTATTATTAAATATAAATATATGTTTGACATACACACACGATCGTCTGTTCCTAAGGTAATACTTATACTGGTATAATTTAATACCTGTGTTTTAGGTAATAGCCGACTGATATACATTTTTTTTTATAAATATACATATAGAAATAAATACATATTACACCCAGAATCGAGGCGGGAATCGAACCCACGATCCTGGAGCAGAAAGCAGGGTCACTACCAACTGTGCCGAGTCGATCAAATTTAAAAAATAATTACTTGCGGGTTTATTCAAATCTAAGAGACAAAATCGTATTAACTTGTGGTGTAATTATACCAACGATACAACGAAAGAAGCATTGACCGTTCTGGTGTAGTGGTGCGAGTAGTCACCTCAACGCCTCGCCCCAATTCTGATGGTCGCGGGCTCGATTCCCGCTCAGGGCAGATATTTGTATTTGCGCCAATATTTGTTTCAGGTCTGGATGTATGTCCTTGTGGGATTCCCCACCGTGCCCCGGAGAGCACGTAAAGCCGTCGGTCTCGTTTGTTATCATGGATACCTTATAATAATCGTTACTTATGGTAGGGATATTATCTGCCAACCTGCAGTGGAGCAGCGTGGTGGATTAAGTTCCAACCCATTTTTCCATATGGAAACAAGGCCTTCACTCAGCAGTGGATTGTTTACAGGCTGATCCAATACAGTACAGTACAGAAGCATTTGTGGCCTTCAGTGACGAAACTGAGCCTTACCATAAATATTAGTCTATCTAAGGGGAGATGTTATTGCCGGACTGTTCTCAAATCTGTTGCTTAAAATAGGAAATGGTGATTTCCGGGAACTGGACAATAATAATAATGTATGAGTGTATATGAGTATGTATTTACCATAAACAAAGCTTAAGGTCAAACTCCTTATGTAGCGGGAGTATACTTATGCGAAAGTTGCTTCTCTCACAGCCAGCAGTTGTATGTGGCATGTTCCAGAGTAGCCTGCTGATTCTAGCACCCCAAAGGAAAAACAAAAAATATTGTTTATAAAGAAATACTACGGAAGGTGTAGTATTTCGATTTCGTTGTAAAAAGATAATACCTCCGTTCGTAACTTTTTCCAGATCAAAAGCCGAGCTTCGTGTTCATAAAATATATAAATTTATAATTTTTGAAATTTTAGTTAAGTACCCGTGCGAAGCCGGGGCGGGCCGCTAGTAAGATACTATAGCGTAAAGGCATAGCGTAAACTCATGCTACGGAAAATAATGTGAAGCTTAACTTGCTAAGTTGAATGTGTGTGTGTGTGTGTGTGTGTTTGTGTGTGTATACATCACTGAACATCCATTTTAACACAAGTACCGTAACTTAACAATAAGATCTGATTTCAGTTTGCTATAGTCGTAAGGAGTCTAGCCTTGTACTATACGCAGATATCTCTCAAGCGGCCTTAACCTAGTTTGCTAGCAGTATTGTTTAGTAGGTAGCAGAAAATTGTGCTTGAACAAATATTTTTTCCTTCTGTTTACTTATATCCTGTTCCTAGTAGTAGTGGTCCTCCCCACCGTGCCTTCGAAAACATACAAAATGTTATAATAGACACCTTGAGCAGCGTAGTAGCTCCAACCATTCTTTTCTAAGGGGAAAATGTCTTTGCCCAGTAGTGGGACTTTTACAATATGATTGAGTTCTATCTCAATTTAAACGTCAATATACGATTATACACTCATTTGCAAAAAAAAACGGGCGGTTTCGATTATCTTCCTGGCTGAAAAAAATAAAATACCAAAAAGGTTTTAATCATTTGAACATGTTACTGGCCAGTTATAAAAGTGCCATAATGTCTATAAGAGTACATTCCAAATTCAAATTTTTGACTGAGCCTGGTTTTCAAAGAAAATAACTTTTAACTACATTTTGTGGCGCGAATTCCCTATAGTTAATATCGACTCTAATTAACTTTTTGTCAATTTTTATTAAATTATCTGGTGTCCTTGTCATTTAAAAGTATTGTTATTGCTGTTTAGCAATCTCGAAAATGGTAGATAAAGTGATAAAAGCAAGCAAAATTATTGCGCTGCTTGAAGAAGGTTGCAGTCAATGCTTCGTGGCTCAGAGGCTAAATGTGAGTCGGTCGACAGTTCAAAGGACCTGGCAGCGCTATCAAGAGACCGGTTCCGTCAAGAGAAGGCCTGGTTCTGGCAGAAAGACATGTACTGAACCACGGGATGATCGTTTCCTAGTTAGTCAAGCGTTGAGAAATCGCAAATCTTCTTATGTGGACCTCAAGAACACCCTCGAAGAAGTAAGAAATGTACAAATTAGTCTATGGACGGTCAGGAGGAGGCTTCTCGCTGCTAATATACACAGTCATCGCCCGGCACGCGGCCCTAAATTACTCCGTGGACATCGAGTTGCCAGGCTTAGCTTCGCTCGAAATTGTGTGTCATGGACTCATGAAGACTGGGATAGGGTATTGTTCTCCGATGAAGCCAGGATATCTCTGCATGGTGAAGACCGACGTCGGCGAGTGCTACGTAGACGAGGAGAACGCTTTGCAGAGGCATGTTTTGAAGAAATCACACCTGATGGAGGGGGCTCTGTTATGTTTTGGGCAGGAATAAATTCTATGGATCGTACGGAGTTAGTCTTCATCGAAAACGGTACACTGACTGGACACCGATACATAACGGAAGTTCTAATTCCTTATGCACAACCCGCTTTAACCGCTCTTGGCGAAAACTCAATTTTTATGGACGACAACGCTCGCGCCCACCGGTCTGGCGGTGTGGATGCGTATATGCTAGAAGTCGGAATTCGTCGTTTGGACTGGCCAGCTAGAAGTCCGGACCTCAATCCCATAGAGCATGTCTGGGACGTTCTGAAGCGACGAGTGAGATCAGTGCAGCCGGCTCCGCAGACCATCAGAGAGCTAAAGAATGTGATTACCGCGGAGTGGGAACGTATTCCCCAAGAAACCATAAAAGATATACTCACTAGCATGCCCAGACGAATGCAAGCTGTGATTTCAGCAAGAGGGGGTCACACTCAATACTAAACTTTTATCTGCTTTTAATGTATTCAAGAAAAACAAAGAAATTAACGCGTTTCATTTTTATTTAGCGAGCAGGTACAATCATAGTGTTTTGAGCTTAAACATTATTTCTTAATAATTTAATTAAAATGTTATGATAAAACTGATGAAAACTATTCCTTCCTAATTAATTTATAAAATTCTGAGGATAACAATACCTAAAATTGTCGAACAAACTAATAGTAACTATAAAATAGTTCTTTGCTTAAGTGCCCGTTTTTTTTGCAAAAGAGTTTATTATTATTACATGGTAAAAATTTATTAAAATCTTACCCTCTAGTTTAGTTGCCTACGTCGTAATGTTTTGTATTAATTAACTCGGCATAATTAAAGTGGTGCAAAATACTGGCCCGAGCTTCCACCTTTATCTTTTTCTTGCTCACACACAAAGTTACGTGAACAACATAGTGTGCATATATATATTTATTTATATCTATCTATAGAAGAACTAAAAGTAAGCTTTGCTATGGTATATTGTTTATGTATTTTATATAATCGGTTATTGAATCAATTTTAAAATGTACCTGAGCAGAAAATTTGTACATGAAAAAAAATCGGTGGGTGTATGTGTGTGTTTTAAGTAATCAAAATTTATTCAATTGTTTTTAAATAAGAAATTATTATTATTATTTATAAGTTAACTTATAAGCATTCAGTTAACTTGATAGTTGAGCTTTTTATTAATGTTATACATATTTTTTAACTAACTAATAACTAAAATTACTTTCAAAAGTATCAAAACCTGTTCACCATAGTTGGAAAACAGCAATCTCAAATGGGTATGTAAATAAAATTACCTTATTGGGTTTACGACTTGAAACAAAATTGCACCTTGTTCCAACAGCCGGCCGTTTGTGTGTAAATGACGTCTGATCTCGAAAACGTATTAAAATGAAAAGGATTGTTGTACTGATGGCCGCTATTATTTTATATTGTTACATTTATAATATTAACTCTGATGGAGTAATTTTACTACGTCCGTAAAATTAATTTTGATAGTCTAATGAAGTTTTAGGTATATTTTAGTAAATATTTATATTTATTTGTAGAGTTATTACGAAATATATTTATTGTGATTTTTATTATGTAAATTTAAAAAAAAATCTTTATTTTACTTGTGTTGTTTCCGTGTGTGAATGTGAACTGTTTCGTAATAGGTATACAATATGAACTAGCAAAACATTTGTCGACTTGTGAAACACGTAACACTCTTAATATTTTTACTTAAAATTACTACATGAAATTGATGAAACAATTTAAACATTTGTTACAGAATATATATTACTGCTAATTGGTAAAATGATAACTATCATGATATGATATGATAGACATGCATATTATGTACTCGTATACACACTAACAAAATAGAGCTAAAGCAATAAACAAATATGTTTATTTAATCTCTTTGATATTCTTATTTTTGTTTAATTTTTTTTTTAAACTTAGAATGGTGGTTTTTCAGGAGGATCAAGAAAGGATGATATTATGAAGATTCATAGGGATGACGAAATAATCACAAATAGAATGGAACATGAAACATTCCGGATCATTTATCTAGAAAAAAAAATACGAAGTATGAGAAAACCAAAAAAAAATCTTTGTAAAAGGCATCTAATAAATTCAACCCGCGTAAACGTTTACGAACGAAATCCGGAATCAAACGAACAAATCAAAAGTCCGAACCCGAAATTACGATTACGAATTACCATACGATAGCCATCTTTGTTTCTTTCGGAATCGGAAGTGATCAAAATATCGTAAACGCAGCTAGCAGCGACCCATCCGCAATCTTTATTTTCTACCAACCTTATGCATATATAGATGGTGATTTGCTTTTTTGTCTACTTTGAGTCGTGACGTGATGTCGTATGCCTTTGTACTTACTTGTACGTACTTCTTAATAATTATTATTTACAGGTATTATGTAATATAAATATTTACAGATACAGATATATAGAGATGTTTTTCGTAATCTTCCGCATCCGTGTAGTTTGTGTTGTATGTGTTTCCGAATTCCCGGTACTGAATTTTATAGTTTCTGGATTCATTTATTTAACTAATTAAAATTAAATTCGTTTTAAAATTTGTATATTATAAACAAGGAAAACTTTCCTCTTTATATAAGAGATTTCATATTATATATACTACTAAAATTAAATTAAATTAATTACAATTAAAACAACGAAAATGAAATAAACTTGTTTACACAATACCTATATTATCTTAGTTGTATAAAAAAACGTAGTGTCCTTTATATCTTGTTATGACTTCACAACTGTTTACTTGTCACGATAAGCGCAGATACAGCGATATTTAAAAAATAATATTCAGAGGATTTTTTATTTTTTATTTATTTTTCAAGAAAACAACCTTTAATTTTTTTCATTATTGACTAAAGGTCAAATCATGAAAAAATATATTAATTGGAAGGGATCGGAAATATGTGCAAATTTCTTATGGGTCGGCGGTAGCAGCGCTTACTATAGGATCTGCTCTGGATTATGATGGGATTATTTTATGCTGGGCGCTTACTAAAAAAAATTCGGTAACCCAGTCTACGTGCCAACCGTCACTCGAATATCAAACTTGTGTAATCAGGGTTTAGGTTGAAAATTGTATGAAATATTAAATCGAGGAAATTTCATTTTGTCCGGAATAAAAATATCCTATACGACGGCTTTGCTTTATCATTTCGAAGCTTGGGTGTAATTAGTTTTCGCAAAGCGAGCCGACGGGCTTATTCTGTATGGGTATTTACGTTTTCCGATTTGTTTTAGATTTTTTATGAAAAATAAAATTGTTGAAATAATTTTTATTATATTGTAATCTAAAATGGAGTTGTCATCGTTATACCTTACATTAGGTTTATAAAATAAGTTTTTCTATACCGACTGTGGTAAACAAGGCTGTCGTCAGCCTACTGGAGATCCTAGGCAAGTGCCCTGCGATATTGTGATTTCTACAATTACTACAGTCACTAACTATTGTAAATTCATGGAATGATTACATGCATATGCCTAGAGTATCTAGTACATAAGAGGTCTGGTGGTATAAATTGTCAATTATATATTTTTTTATATTATAATGTAATTGTAAAAAACTAATAATGTTGTTTTACGACGTCTAACTAGGTAGGTATACGTATACCTATAATTTATTTGTCAAATAAAAATTTATATCTATAGGTATGATCTTTGTGTATTATCTCGAATAGCGTAATAGATTTATAATAAATAAGATTCAGTCGTTGTTTTCTATAAAAATTTGATAATAAAAATCAACTTTGACTATTTATTTTTTACTAACACATCTGAAATAAAATCCGCATTTATATCTAATAATAATAATAAAAAATTAACCGTAACCATATTTATAATAATAAATATTAAAAAAAAACCGTGAATTTTTCACAATTTTTTTTCTGTTTATTTTTATGATAGCATCAGAATAAGCAGGCGGTTGGGATTAGCGGCGTATTTCGGCGGGGCCGGTGAAAAATTGAGGCGTTCATTGTTTTTAATGTCGGTTCGTGACGCACGCAGTGGCCAACCGTCAGGGATTCAGGGATTTTCAGATATATCGTGTTTTTTTTTTTGCAGGTCTAACAAACAGCTATCTCGGTGAAGTGTAGTCAGTATGATTTTATAATTAAAACTAATTTATAAATACAGATTTTTTTTGTTATATATTTTTGTCTGTTCCTAAGGTAGGCAAATTATGGCTTTGTTTTAGGTAACAGCCGACTGATATAAATTTTTTTCATATATACATATAAATAATACATATAGAAATAAATTTATTAGGTACACTCAGACTCGGGGCAGGTAACGAACCCACAACCCTGGAGCATAAAGCAGGATCACTGCCAACTAGGGGTGTGATCGTGTTAATTATCGATAATTATCGATAAGTGTTATTCGATAATTTTGATTCGATAATTATCGATAATTGTTCATTCGATAATAATCGATAATTATCGATAAGTTTTCATTCGATAATTATCGATAATTTTGTTGCGATCCGATAATTATCGAAAATTTTTTCTGATCCGATAATTATCGATATTTTGTGTGATCCGATAATTATCGATAGATTATTTCGATACCGGACGGCGGATGACCTTTTTTTTTTTTAGTTATTCGGATAGGGAACGGAGGATTATGTGGATACCGACGGCGGATGACCTTTTTTTTTTTTTTTTTTTTTTTGATAACTTCTATCCCATAATTATCGATAACTTTCGCCACTATCGATAATTTTGTAACCGATAATTATCGATAACTGTTCATTCGATAATTATCGATTACTATCGATAACTCAATACGATAATTATCGATAATAAAATTATAAATATTTTTGCCGATGAACACCCCTACTGCCAACTGCGCCAACGGGCCAGACATAAGATAAATAAATCGATTACAAATATATATGTATTTGCATTAAAAAAAAAATTATTTTAGAATGTATAAATTATATTCGGTAAAGGATTTTTATTTGTTAAACTTATACAAGTGTTTTAAATATACTTATAAGAAATTGCTGACTATAGAAAATATTTTCTAAAAAAATATTTACTTACAATACTTACATAGTTTTACTTACATTAAGTTACCTATAATTACGTGTCAGATTTGTTGGTATTTTTTTATTACAGCTCCTTTTTCCAAGTCATAGCTTTATATGTTATGGCTTATAATATTTCCCTATAAACATATTTTTTCATTTCATTTTAATACGAGAGCAATTTTTAAAACCGGTGGATTATTACGTAACTTTGGCGATCGCAAGAAATTGCTGTGGTGTCGAATTTCAATACTAGCTGAGCCTCAATTAGTATTGAAATCTGACATTGCGGCGATTTGCGGAGATATCGCGAGCTATTGCTCCACCGAATAGTAGGTACCTAGATACCGAGTTTAGCGTATTAAAACAAACAAAATCCGAAATTATCACTTTACTTATTATTATTACTTATCAATTAGGTAGGTACTTATATTATAAGTATAAATAGCATGTTTGAGACCTAACTCTGATAATTTACATGCCTTTTGTTTTATCATTTATTATGCCTTTAGTAGCAACTGGCTTTAATACAGAACACGTGACTGAGATAATGGTTAAGTATTGTACTGACGGGATTTTAAATGAGTAACTTTTGAGTTTCTTGCCGATTTTTTCACAACAAAATCTACACACCGAATCGGTGGTTTTTTCCCATAACTATTATTAATTAATTTAAGAATATATTGAAAATTAAAAAAAATATATAAAAAAAATCCCATGAATTTTCCATTCATGGCAAACCTAGCGACACCTCTGCCCTTAATCCCACCAACGTAACCTGTATATTGCATCTTTACAATAATATTTCTGCTACATTATCGAAATCATTAAATAAATTCTGAATTTAAGTAAGTACTTACAATATTAGTTAATGTACCTGAGTACTTATTTTTAAGTAATGATAATAACAATTACATTTTTACTAAAAATATTTTGAGTTACAGAACTAAAAAATAAAAAACTTTGTAGTTTATATTAAGTTGCTTTTCTTTTTTGTTTTCATTTCTTTTTTTTTATGAAATGTCCTCTGTCTCAGTTAATTTCCACCTGTAAACGTTCTTTTTCGGGTGTGACAGATTAAAAAATTGTCTTAGAAATAAACATTTATTATGTTTTAATTATATTGATAATAAATAGGTACCTAAAAGTTTTAAATACATAGTATAGTCAATTAAATATTATAAGATTGTATATATTTAGAATATAAAACTTAACTAAATATCTAATTATAATTAATTGCTGTATAAAACATGTCCGAGAGGAGCGGTAGGAATAACGCTAGCAGCATTTCCTTCCGATTCCCTAGTTAAAGTGAACCAGCCCACCTGTCACCAGTACATGTTCTTAGACGTGAAAATTTAAAAAAAAATCTTTTTTTAGCAAATATATAACAATCATTTTTATAATAATATAATAAGGTCGTTGTTGAGAAAAAAAAATTAAAGTCCTTTTTACTTCTTGTACTGCGTGATTACTTACTTATTCATATTTTCTTATAGTTTTAAAATTATTCAAACTACCTATTATATTGTGTAGAATAGTAGCAATTTTTTTTTGACATTTGTAGATAAATTAATGTCACTAAATAAGTAAAAATACTAATAAAAAATATCACATATATTGTCTGATAAAACTTGATATAAAAAATTTATTAGCATAAGTAGGTACCTACTATATTAAAGATAGGAACTTATTTGAAATAAAATAATTATTTTTAATTTGTAACGAACGAAAACATCTTATGAAAACAATTAATTCATTTTATTGTAATAACTGTACCTATAGTGAATTTCAATTACAGGTTGCTTATATAATATATGCCTTTAGGTATTGTTTGTAATATCACATAATATTTATCTTATCGACATTTCATAAAGCAAATGTAATCTAACAAACAAATTTAATCTATTGATAACGGTACTTTATCTAAAATCATAATATTAAATAATAATAATAAAAAATGTCTCCATAACAAAGAACTGTCAAGATCAAAAGTATTCATAATCCACAAAAAGACCTGCACTCGAAAGAAAATTGCGGTACAAAAAAAAACCGCAAAAGAAATTTCGCAGAACGATAACATACGCCAAAAAAATGCACCGCCGTTACAATAAAATCTATCAAGAATCATATTATTGTGTTACCTACATATACCGAGTGATTGTCACGCGGCCGAGGGGGGGGAGAGGGCGGGGCCTGTCACACCACGCCCACCCGCGTGATAAGGTCGAAATTACAACGAGACAACGGCTCTACAACGGCTCTCCAACGAGCGCAGTGTGCTAACGCCTTAATGCTATAGAGCGAGCCGCGACGCTCGCACGTCCGCGCTTAGTTAAATTCGTGTTATGTTAAATGTTTTAAACTGTTTACGATGGAAGTAAGTGCGATGCCGCCGATGCCTTTGGACTTTTCAATGGTTAGGAGTGGTGGAAGTTCGCCGAATATGAGGGAGAGTTCGCCGAGGCCGGTATCGAACAGCGCTTTCAGAGTTGTCACTCCGAAAGGTAAGTTGATAAAATTTGTATCTTGTTCCTATTGTAAAATAGTGTATTGTAATAATGCAAAATTTCTTAAAAGTATTTAAGATTTTATGGATAAAATTAAATTTCGATATATAATATTATATAAGATATATATCCATAAACTTGTTACTGATTGTTAATATTTTCCGTAAAAGATAACTTGAACTTGGGGAATGTCAAGTTAAGTTAAGAAAATATTGGGATTTGTAATAACAACAGATAATAGAAAAATAATTTTAATCTTTAATAGGATATTAATTGTAACATATGAAAGATGTAGAGAGTGTGAGAAATGTCAAACAGAAAGAGTTTTTTCTTGATAAGAATATTAATAAGAATTTGTGATAATAAATTTAAGGATGTTTTAAATATCTATTAAACATTGTTCTGTATGTCTGTGTGTTTTTCTATATGTAGCTACAAGTTTGCCTTGAAATTTCGAAGATTATCGTTAAATAGATATATTCTTTGATCCAAATCATACATTTCCTTTAATGTCGATTTATGTATCTATGTTAAACATTTTTACGATACAAATATCTGTCTGAATAATTATCCTCAATAAATTTATAGTAGTCGGTTTGAAATTTTAGAATCTATATGTTAGGTATACTATAATTATTAAAAAATTTAATAAGACATTCGATGAATTTTAAATTTATTAGGTAGGTACATTTTGATCGATAACTCAATATCTAATTTACTATTTTAATGAATAAATTTTAAGTTACATAGGTACCATTATATATAAAAAATTCCTACCATTGCCGTTCGCCTATATGGGAAATAGGCTTTTGGCCAGCAGTGAGAAGTTTATAGTATTCAGTTCAAAGTGCATTCCTCAGGTAATGTACGATGTATAATCATTATCATTATTATTAATAAATATGTGTATTACTATAACAGAGAGCACATTTAATAAAAGTTCAGTCAATATAAACAAGACATCGTCCGTAATTTCACCTGCTTTTAATTTCTTAAAATAGATTTAATATTATAGGTACTTTTATTAGATATATTTAATACATTAATATACGTACAGAAATATTATAGAAAAGTACATGTCACTGAAAGACAAGTATAAATGCGTAGAAGAAATTTCAGCACATCCGAAAAGGAACAATTACAGACAGAAATCAAAGGAGTTAGACGCACAGGTATATATATATTAAAAATAGTAAGACTAGACTTCTCGCGCAATCCCCTTTCGTCTTGCGATATAAAATATGTTCTGAAAATTTATTTACATAGTTGCTCCTATGACGGCCGGCTGGTCGAGTGGTCAGGCAACTGGACACTTTACGCAGCGGTCGCGGGTTCGAATCCCGCCAGGTGCAGATAATTTGTATGACGAATATAGATGTCTGCACCGGGTCATGGATGTGTATTTATGTATATATGTATTTATATCTTAAATTTATTTCCGTTCCTAGTACCTGTAACACAAGTTCTTACGAACTTACCACGGGGCTAGGTTAACGTGGTGTGATTGTTGGTTAATATTTATTATTTATTTATTTATATATAAGTCGTTAGAAACTAAGTAATGAAAAAAAAATTTAAATGGAATAGTAACTCTTAATTTTAAAGATTCATACAAACAAAATAACTAAACCGCTATATAATATTTTTAATAAAAATAAAAATTATCATTTCTTAACTTATATGACGTTCGTTATAAAAATATATCGATACGAAGGTACGCTGAAGTAGTTTCTTGTTATGAAATTTCGTCATCATCATCATCCGACTAATATAATGATTACTGATGACTCTTTGATGATAAATGATAGTTTCATTTTCGTTAAATTAAAATAATAAACGAAAAAATTGAATATCACATTTTAATTACAATAAGCAATCTCTTAAACTAATTTAAGTAACTAATTTTATTTCAATATTCTCGGTAAAAACTTTAGATAGAAAATAAAGTTTTATTAATTTAGCGATTATAAAATTATGGATTTTAATAATTATTTATTTATTTACCAATGTTTGAAACTAATTGATGTAGTGAGGTACTATTTTTTTATTATTATTAACCTCGATTTCATGAATTTAATAACTTAATTATTATTATTAATTTCAAACAAACATTTTTCCGTTTATTTTTTTACAATATCTATCTCTTAATACCAAATGATAATTTTAACAGTCATACATATACAAATCAGAAATTATTTCTTAGTTCCCTCTTTAAAAGGTTTTTATTATTTAAATATCTATTAGGTACTATGTATCTTCTTATACAAAATCAAAAGTGCTAGATAATTAAATGTTTGAAAGGTAAAGGTAGGTAGTTATACGTTCGTCTTAAATCCAGTTTTAAAGATAAATATCGTCGCTTAAGTTCTAACACCGCGGAAGTCCAAAAAATGTCTTCCTAACTTTTGCATGTCATTATATAGAGAATCGAAAGACGCACCACTTGACAAACCAGAAACAAGAATTTTAACCAATGAAAGAGTTTTATTTCGAAAACAATACATTAAAAAATATATGTACCTACTATGATCGCGATATATAAAAAGGTCTACTTCCGCGGTGTTAGAACTTAAGCGACGATATGTAAATTCATTAAAATGATGTTGAAAAAAAAAAGTAAAGCGTTATGTTTTACAGCCTCTCATCGACTAGAATATTGTTAATATCAATAAAACAGTCATGTCAAATATTCATAAGGTAAAACTGGTAAAATATACGTTTTTCCCTACCACTTTAAAATAGAGAGAGCAAGAGTTAAAATGAGATGTGGAAATGAGATCGGTGTAAAAGAAAAAGAAATTTTTTCTTCTTCTTATAGTACTTCAAAGAATACTGAAAGGGAATAAATAAGAAAAATCATCATTAAGAAAATCTTATGATAAACACCGCCATAGTCGATCTCAAAAAAAAATTTTATCGAATAATAAGATAATAACTAAGAAAAGGTTATAAAGTATAAAGGATAAATCAAGTAGACAGCGTTTTTTTAATTCGTTCAAAATTAGGAATCACGCTCAAATATAAAACAGATATTCTTTGAAATATCTATAACAACAAAAGTCTTGAAAACAATTTTTTATTCGAACCCAAACGATGTTGTACTGTCAAAATTTTCTAAAAAGTCATTATTTGTTCTCGAAGTCTTTTAATTTTGCGGGTAACTTTCCTCATTTTTTTTTCCTCGTTTTTTTTTTGTAGGTACGTTAAAAATTTTTAAATCCGTCCAATTATTCTCGAGTGGAATGTACTAATGAATAATGTTTAGTTTTTATTTACTTCATCATATCAGCCATTGGATGTCCACTGGTGATCGTAGGCCTCCCCCATCGACCCCCAGAGCGACCGGTTCAAAGCAGCCTTCATCCAACTGTTTCCAGCGCTGCGTTTGCCGGTACGTGGTCTCCACACAAGCCTTCTTTCTGCATCGGTCGTTAGTTCTACGAGCTATGTGTTATTATTGTGCTATTATTTACTTAGTTCATAATTATTACTAACTAGCTGTTTTCACAAATTCATTCGCAATTACATATTTTATCTTTTATCCCCTCTCCCAAAAGAATGTTACTGAATTCCGGAATAAAAATCATGCAGTGTCCTACCTCGTAATATGGACTCAAATAACACCAAGTCTCATTTAAATCTATTAAATAGTTTCGTTGTGATACGCGGTCAAGGCACGGGCAGACAGACAAACAAAAATGAAAAAAAACTTAAGGTTAAGGTTATATACTCGTAGGTATATAAAAAAAAAACTAATTTTCGTTAAATTCTAATAATTTAATTTTTTATGCATCTTTCTCTATTTTTCAATTATATAAGTAATAAAAAATATTAATTCTTATTTAAGTACTGTTTTATTATATCATCATCATCATCATCTCCCTGCCCTTATCCCACTTATGTAGGGTCGGCACAACATGTTTTCTTCTTCCATTCCTCTCTATTATTCGTCACTTCAGCGCTTACTCCTTTCTTTCTCATGTCCTCTTTCACACAATCCATCCATCGCTTTTTTGGCCTGCCGATCGCTCTTCGTCCTTCGACATTCATTCTTAACATTCTTTTACCAATATATCGTTCATCCCTCCTCATTACATGCCCATACCATGCTAACCTACTGCTTCTCATTTTCTCCGTCACGGGTGCTTCTTTCAAACTTCCCCTTATATACTCATTTCTAATCCGATCTTTCCTCGTCACTCCACACATCCATCTCAGCATTCTCATCTCGGCTGCGTGCACTTTTCTTTCATCCGCCACTTTCATTGCCCAACATTCTGATCCATACATTACGACAGGTCTTATGATCGTTTTGTAGATTTTCCCCTTAAGTTTAAGAGGCATTCGTGGATCACAAGCTGTTCCCGAGACCTGTCGCCATTTCATCCATCCCGCATTTATTCTATTTTGCACGTCACGGTCCACATTACCGTCATTTTGTATCAATGACCCGAGGTACCGGAAGTCGGAACAGACTGGTAGGGATACACCATCTAAGGCAATATGGGTAAAACTGGATAAACCGCTGAAATCCCAGAACAAGTGCTTCGTTTTGATTCTACTTATTTTTAATCCCACGTTCTCCAGTCTTTCCTGCCATTTTCCCAGTCTGCTCTGAACCTCAAGAGTATTATCTCCGACAAGGACAACGTCGTCGGCAAATAGCATACACCAGGGTGCTTCCTCCTGTATGTCTGATGTTAGAGCATCCATAACTAGGAGGAACAAATACGGGCTTAAAGCCGACCCCTGGTGCAAGCCTACAGCCACATTGAACTTGCCAGTTACTCCGGCTTCAGACCGCACGTGGGTACTAGCTCTATCATACATCGCCTGCACAATTCGCACATACTTCTCTGGCACACCTTTCTCTTTCATAGCCCACCACAGAACCTTACGGGGAACCCTATCGTATGCTTTTTCCAGATCTATGAACACCATATGCAAGTCTCTTTGTGCAAGTCGGTATTTTTCGCAAAGTTGGCGGAGTGCGAATATGGCATCCATAGTTCCCCGGCCCGGCATAAATCCAAATTGGTTCTGTGTGATCTCACTTTCTTCTCTCATTCTTCGCGCTATCACTTTCTCCCATATCTTCATACTGTGTGACATGAGCTTTATTCCCCGATAATTGCTGCAATCCTGTATGTCACCTTTATTTTTAAAGATGGGCACCAGTGAACTGTTGCACCATTCCTCAGGTATAACTTCTTCTTGCAACAACTTATTGAAGAATAAAGTCAGCCACTTACATCCATCCGCCTTCAAAAACTTCCATACTTCCGCTGGTATACCATCTGGCCCAACTGCTTTTCCATTCTTCATACTCTCCACTGCCATCCTCACTTCCTCTATACTTACCTCTTTCACCCTTCCTTCATTACTACGTACATTTTCTAACACTCCTCTCCATTCATTTTCTTCATTCATTAATTTATTAAAGTATCTCTTCCAGCGTCCTTTTATTTCCTCATCATCCGTCAAGATCTTCCCCGCTTCGTCTTTAATACATTTCATATGATTTATATCTCTTGCATTCCTCTCTCTCTCTCTTAATATTCTAAAAAGATCTTTTTGGCCTTGTGGGCTCTCCAGAGAATCGTACAACTTATCTTGCACCTTAGCCCTTGCAATTGCGACAGTTTTCTTAGCCTTCTTTTTACTGTTTTGATATTCTGATCTTTTTATTTTCTTTTCTCTATCATTTCCATCTTCCACCCCTTTCCATTCTTTGAAAGCATTCTTCTTTTCTTTCGAAACCGTCCGCACCTCTTCATTCCACCACCATGTTTCCTTGTCTATCTTCCTTTTCCCTTTCGTTTCCCCAAAGACATCCCTCGCTACACTTCGTACCCATATTGCCATCTCACTCCAGCACTCATTTACTCCCATCTCCGCCATATCTCCCATCTCTATCATTTTACCAATCACTCTTTTCTTGAATTTTTCCTCTAATTCCCTATCATCCAGTCTGTACCATTTCGTTCTAGCTGGGGGCTTCGGGCTCTTATTAAAACGCTGGACTTTCAGAGTTAAGTCCAGGAGCAGTAGCCTATGCTGGGAAACGAGGCTCTCACTGGGTATTACCTTGCAGTCCTTAGCCGATTTTAACCTGTTTCTTCTTAATAGAATGTAGTCAATTTGAGTAGAGTGTAGACCACTACGGTATGTGATAATATGTTGTTCCCGTTTTTGGTAGAACGTGTTTGCTATGGCTAGGTCAAAGGCCAAGGCTGCTTCCAGTAGAGTTTCACCGTCTTGGTTTCTGACTCCGTGACCTCGGCCCCCATGCACTCTTTCATACCCGTCATTCATTCTTCCCACATGTCCATTAAAGTCCCCCCCAATGTATATTTCCTCACATTCTGGTATTCTCATTATTACCGCATCAAAATCCTCCCAGAACTTTTCTTTCATACTGTCATCGCATCCAGTTTGCGGCGCATACACACTAACTACATTTAAAACCAAATCTTCCATCAACAGTCTTACTACAATGACTCTATCATTCACTCTTTTCACATCCGTCACCTTGTACTGTTTTATTATATAAAAATTAAAAAAATATATATATTAGAAACATTAGTTATATCAGTAGATTTCAGCAAATAATATTTTAAATTTATCTATATAAACTATTTTTGGACTATTGTGTATGAACTAAATTCGTTCACAATTGATTTCAGAATTTTGGATTATATATTTGTTGAGTTGTAGCTATCCTTACGAAATACTTTTCCAATCAAAAACTCTGTGAAAGTAGATATATTATCTGTATTTATATATAAATCCAATAATATTTATTCTATAATTGTATGCGTAGAAATTAAGAAAAAATTATAAACAATAACATACCTATCTTAATTTAATTTTTCGAAAAATAACAATTCAAATTTAAAATCACGGAAAAATAAATTATTAACCATTTAATTTTTGAAATCGATCGTTTGGATTTTTTTAAAGATTTGAAATCTACGAACAATTTTACTGATTGCAAATTATCGAACTAGGAACGAACGCCATTACGTACCAGCACGATTGTGATTGGTCAAAGGCTTCCTACAAAGAGATACTGATGTGGAGCTCAAGTTAAAAATTAATTTACAATTTCCTGATCATAGCGATAGTCATAGCTCTTTATTGTGATGATAGCAATTGGTTATTAAAATGTTTAGAACTCGAAACAGACGTCGGTTTCGGTTTCATATTTGAATTATCAAGTAACTTCAAACAAAAAGTCGTAATAAATCGACTGTCCCTACGTACAGTATCGAAACTGAAAATTTGCGATTTTTTTTTTATTGCACTAAGAAACTCCTTTTTATATATGTTTTCATACAAAAAAGAGAATAAGCTAAAAAATACATATTAAACCACATTTTTCATGAGTATAATATCGATACTTAACAAATAAATGACAATTTTGTACACAAAATTAACTTAAAAGTGCTCTCCTGTAAAGTACTTTTTTTCCGTTTCGATAGTATACGTAGGGACAGTCGAAATATGCATGTCTTAGAAGCAGAAAAAAAGCATGACAAAAAGCTTCACATCTTCTCCTATATAGGAGATGCTGATTATTTGTCCAGTTTCGGGGACATTAACACTAATTGATACTGAGGAAATGACAGGTGATGCTATGTTATAAAATATTTATAGTATTGTTTAGTTTTCTAAAGTATTGTAGCTATTTAAATTTTGCGGTTTGTTTAACGCAAACAACCATATAATCGTTAAACATTTAAATTATTTCCTTCCTTATTTTAATTATTCCCAAATAAGTATATTTACTGAGGTTCAGAGAACTTTCTATTATTATTTTAGGACAGTCACAGACGGAAATACAATTTATTTTTTATTTTTAAACTTACCTCGAATATAATATTTTACTGCTTTAAAACAACAAACAATAATGATTTTTAGCATTTTATTCAGTTTAGAGAGTATATTTGATTAATTAGTGAGTGTTACGTGTGTATACAGCCATTGATCGCGCGATTATCGCAAATTGCTTAACTTTAGATAATAGGTCCGACAGTCTTACAAATTAATGTTTTGTTTGCAAATTGTATAGGTAGGTAACTAATTATCAATTAACTAAACTGAACTGAATCAGCCTGTAACTATAATATTGCTGTGCAAAGGTCTCTTATCCATATAGAAGAGTTGGAGTTTCATCCACCACGCTGCTGGTTGGCGGATAATTTCTCTACCTCGAGCAACAATCGCTATCTGGTGTCTATGATAACAACTATGACCGATGGCTTTACGAGTACTAGCTCTTTGAGATACGGCGGAGAGACCCACAAGGATATACACCCAGCCCAGAAACAATCATTTGTGCAAATAAAAATATCTGCCCCGAGTGAGAATCAAACTCGCGACCACCGGAGTTATTAATTAAGGTGATTACTCCCTTACTGTAGGTAATTAGTCCTGTGCTATGTTCTTCTTCATAGTTACTTTTTTAGATTGACATATTATTATATCATAACGAGGTGTTTGACCTCACTTGTTAGATACTAAGCTTCTCAGGCAGTTTTACTGGTGTTGACATTTATGACTATTTCTGATTAATTTCCGCTTTCGAATTAAGACAAAACAAAATTTTTGAATTATTATTAATTGGTAAATAAAATAAATGAAAAGAATATTTCATTATAAATAATAAAACACAATCACAATTCCAGATTACAGAAAACAATTAATATTATAGAAGAAAAATAAGTAATCCCACATATAATTCCCCGGGACGAGACATCTGATCCCGGTCGTAATCGGATTTGTCTGATCGAACACCAGCCATTATTGAATTTGTCCGTTGTTCTTCTGAATTACCGGCAACATTGATTTTTAATATGATTGCATATACATTTATTTTATACAAGCTCTGCCCCGCGATTTCCCCCGCGTTAATTTGAGGGAAAAACGTATTTAAATATTTTTAAACAATAATTACTCTAAGAGTAGGTACCCGCCTCGTTGGTCGAGTGGTCGCAAGCGTTACTGCCGAGTAAGGGGTCTCAGGTTTGATTCCTGGGTCGTTCAATGTATTATTGAGTTTTTTATTTTTCGAAAATTCTCAGTAAAAGAGTGATGTTATATTTATTTTAAAAGCGGAACTATTGTTAAAAAATGTCTCGAGAAGAGAAATTAAAAAGGACGCAACGGAAGCCCTTTAAAAAGATTAAAAGCTCAGCCCTATTGGCCGTAACGTGATGTTATAGTCTATAGCATTTCTCGGTAAATGGCCTATCCAACACAAAAATAATTTTTCAATTCGAATCAGTAGTTCCTGAGATTAGCGCGTTCAAACAAACAAACAAGCAAACTCTTCAGCTTTATAATATTAATATAGTTTATTTATTTTATATAGGTATACATACATATATTTTGTACGGAAAATAAACGTATTCACATTGCCGTGGTAAAAAGTCAATGAAAATTATTATTCCATCTCTACAAGCGCTACCGTGTAGTCTTAAATTGTACAAAATTCATAATCATATAAAATATCTGATGCAAAACATACAAAAATCTTTAACTTTATAGTATTAGGATAGACATAATGTTTATTTTATTTATTAATTTATATACGTCATATTCGAGTTACTAGATTCAATTATGTTCGTAACAGGGGTATTTTAAAAGTATCTTACTACTTAACCCAAACTTAATTAACGTAATGTGAGTAATTGTTTCATCATCACATGGAACATCAATGACCCAGATATATTCAGTCTGACCCGCAAGCAATCATCTTCAAGGTGCTGCTGATGCCCGCTGTTTGTGTACCAGGGACCTACCCCTTTTGCGTATAACGTAACAATTGACTCGTGGTGACGCGAACACTCTGATACACTATAGAAACAAGGCAACCCCAGCAGCACCCAGAAAGCATTGTTATATTGAATACGGAGGGCGTTAAAACCTTAATAATAGGTGAATTAGCAGTAACATTACTTTTGTTTTTTTCGTATACCTATATGATTTGCAAGTGAATTTACTGTACATTAGTTATTTTTCGAAATGCAATTCGAAAGCTAACTAACAATTCGTAATCGTATCTTGTAAGCTCGGCGAAGTTAAGTCCATTTCGCGACAGGCGAACCAATCAAGTTTGTAGTACGAATTAAAACAATATTATATATTATTATTAATTAGTAATATATGTATATGTAGGTATAAAAATTATGTAATATACAGGTGACCGGTGAATTACTATCAATATTTAAGGAGAATACTCGGTACATGATTATATAGTATATATGTCAGTTGTTTTATGCAGTAAAAAAATAATGAATAAAATAAATAATAATAATTAATAAAATCAAAAATATTTATAATAAAATCGTAAATAAATCATTTCCATTGATCCTAAATTATTCAACAAACCCTAAAAATCTCGCTCGAAAAGTTCACCTTTCGTCGTATACATCTGATTTTAGCGATTCCATCGATCATCAAAATGGAAATCCAATTTCGTATTCGAACTAGGCGCCCTAAATGAATTAACGCTGACACGCGTCTCTATTATTGGTCTAACCGATTTATTTCTGACAGCGCAACTGTGGTAAAATTGAACCCGATACATTGAACATATTGTGACCAATGCGTTTGGTATAAACTTAAGCTTAACGACATAAATCATTATAAAGCAGAAGATATTTCTTGTCTGTTTTTTTTTTTTTTTTTTGTTAGGTACTACATTTTACTATATTTTTAGGATATTATATACTAGTAATGATTTATATCTATATATTGCGTTAGAAAACACTTTTTATCGTAGAGGATAATAAGCTATATATCGTCGCACTGTGACGTTAAGAAGTGATACGTTGAACATAAGACCTGGTGACATCTAATCATAATAATAAATATCTCAATTAATTGCTTGTAGTGACTGCAAGATTTATCTAACATATATATATATATATATATATATATATATATATATTTAAAAAAATCTCATTAATTGTGATCGAACCCGCAATGTTAGTCCAAAAACCAGGTAGTATATCCGCCAAATCACAGTAGAGCAGCATGTAGGCAAGCTCTAACCCTTCTCCTGTATCGGAGAGGAGGCTTTTGCTTAGAAGTATATATACAGACATTGAGGTGTTAACTAATCTAAATAAATTATGAAAATTTAATGCGGGTAAATTGATGAAATTAGGAAAGACTTCTAGCATTAATGCATATATTGATACAATTAAAAAAAAAGTTAAGACGCCGTTTTAAGAAAAAAGAAATAATTAAATTTTGAATCAAAAGATTAGATAGAAGAAATTATGTTATGTTATTATTATCATAACAAATCTTGGTTATATCAACCAACTGTTTCAAAACCAGATTATAAATATTTTTATATGTTTAAAATTTTAGATATAATGAAATTTTTAAAATAGTACAAATGTCAAATATTGATTAATAGTCAAAGTTAACTTGCCCTAGTCACAAACAAGAATAAAATTGGATTATTAATTAATAATTGAGGTTAAACACAATGTATTTAAGATGAAAATATTGTTCGTAACCTATAATATGAGGTTGGAAAAAGGTTTCTTTGTATTTTATATACAAATTTAAGAGTATTTTTCCAAAGTTTAATTATAATACCTAGATGACCGAGCTTTGATCGGTATCATTTTTTAAAGCTTTGCTTGCTTCCCGAGCTTTGCTCGGTTTTATTTGTAAATCGTGTTTTTTGGAAATTATATTTAGATACGAATTACATACTGATGAAATATGAATAATATTTTTCGATCTCACCGACATAATAATAAATAAATATGAACTGGTTATTAAAATAAAAAATAAAAAGGGCTCCCAATAATAGTTTTAAAGAAGGAACTTAAATAAAAGGAGAAAAAAGTAATCGGATTGTAGAGAGACTCGAACCGGGGTCTTCTGTTTTCGAGACCGCCCGATTTCCCACCTGAGCTAAATTTCGAAATTTAAAAATACGAAATTTACCTTCGTATTCTAATGATATTGTAGCAGTTTTTTATTGCCTGAATATACAGATAAAATGACATTTTCTAAAAATAAATCCTAGCTAGATAGATTTATCGCCCCGGAAACCCTCTTCATACTAAATTTCATGACAATCGTTGAAGTCGTTTCCGAGATAATCGCTCGTTTAAAGGTATTAGATATAATTATAATGTATATGTGTCATTTTGTTTGATAACTTGTGTGTGACATAATCCCGTTAGTGAAGATTATATTTGAATTTTTGATCACAAAAATGAGACACGTAGATTTGACAGTCCTCTCTTGATGTTAACCTAAAACTAACCAAAAGAATTCTGAAGAGACCGAAACGGGTGAGGTTGCAAGGTGGTGGATATGATAGTACTTTTCAAACAAGGTTTTGGTTTGTAGCCAAAGCATTGTATTTTCTGGCGTTATTATGACGAAAGACCACTACTTTTCTTTTGATCAACTCCAGCCGTTTTTTTTTTCATTTTCTTGATTGAGTCTCATTAGTTGTTGGCAGTAGAGATCCGAATTGATGGTTTTGCCTGGCGGTAAAAACTCATAATGAACGATGCCCTTCCAATCCCACCATACACAAAACATCACCTTATTACTTGTTAATGCGGGTTTCACTATAGTCTATTTACTTTGACTACCCTTTGATCATGATCTTTTTCGCACGTTCTTGTTGTAGGTAATCCACTTTTCATCACAAGTGATCAATCTTTTCAAAAATGGTTCAGTTTCATTAAGTTTCAATAGAGAATGGCAAATGAGTACTCGACTCATTAGGTTTCTTTCAGTGAACTCGTGTAGCACCCAAATATCTTTTTTGTATAGCCAAACTTTTTTAAATGGGTCAAAACTGTTTTGTGGTCAATCCTCAGTACCTCGGTTATGTTTTAACTACTAATAAGCCGATCTTACTCCACATTTTCAAAAATGGCATCAACTTTATCCATATGAGGGTGACCAAGGCGAGCCGCATCTTTGACGTCAAAATTCCGAAATTGAAAACGCTTGAATCAACTTTGTGCTACTCTTACTGGAACTGCTGCTGCTAGTCCGCAACAATTTTTTTTTTCGCGACTTGAGTCGCATATTTTCCTTTTTTACCCGACTGCGACAGAAGGAGGGTTATGTTTTTCGAGTGTATGTATGTATGTATATATGTATGTATGTATGTATGTATGTATGTATGTATGTATGTATGTATGTATGTATGTATGTATGTCCATTTCTTTGGCACGCCCTACAGCCCAAACGGCTGGACGGTTTTCGACATATGAGGTGTCGTTGGATTTGTGTAAATTGTAGTAGTGACATAGGCTATATAAATTTTCAAAATGGCGCCCGCAAATGGCGGAAAGAGGGGGGGAGTTGAATTTTTTTTTCTTACTGTAGCAATATGGGTATCAAATGAAAGCTAGTAAATTGTTTTATTCTTTTTAGTTTATAATAAGAGTATTTTACGCAGTCGGGTTTTTTGATTTTTTTAATTAAGCATACTTGTTGTAATAAAACTTCAGAATGTAGCGAACTTCTACGAGTACGTTAGGTTCACTCATTTTAATGGAAAGAAAAACGATTGAAAAATGGCGGGAAAATGTTATTTAATTTTCCCTTAATATCCTATATTTATTAATATTCAGTAAAAACAGTACAACCACAAACATTTTTCTTGAATTTTATACATACAAAATACGAAAAAACTTTTTCTTCGACCTAGGTATAAGCTTTGTTTTTCATGAAGATAAATATTACCAAAAATTAATGCCACAATATTTTTAACCAAACAGCTAATTAACTGAGCCCAATGTTTATTTGCTACATTATATTATTTAAATCTAGATTATTCTTTTCCAAATTTTAGATTTAATTTCATTATTTTGAGTACCTATTTAAGACTCCAAAGAAAAAAAATATCTTTTTATCGTAATTGCTCAAGATTTCAAATAAAACAGATAGATGAGGTAGCAATCTTTAAAACAAATTACTTACAAATTCTGCTATAGTAAAAGTGGTGATAGTAGTATAAAGAAACTTTTGAAAAGAAACTTAAATAAACTTTTGAAAAGAAACTTGAATAAACTTAAACATTTAATATAATTCGTAAGATGTTGTCAAATAAAAAATATATTATGTTTGTGAGTTGCTTGAAAAACGTAAATTCTTTAATTATTACATAACATGTAGCTGCATGTTGATATTGATAGCATTTTAATTGAGATTTTGAATAATATTAAGATAATTTTCATGTCAGTTTTTTTCTCTTCATTTTATGACTTTATCAGAAATTGAATTGAAAATTGAGATGAGTGGTGGACCGTGTAATAACTATACTAGTTAGGAATACCGAGTAGTCTAGTGTTTTTGCAGGCCGTATATAATAATAGCAATAAAAATGATTTACTCAACCGGATTACACATTAATTCAAAGAAAAAAAAATAAAGAAAAGTAAACTTGGATTTTTTTATTATTCAGAAAACTTACAGCTTGATAATTTTATATTTAAAAATATAATTAAAATAAGGCCAATTACAAGTAAGTTTTCACAGATAATATATGAAATATGTTTATAAAAAACGTGTCAAAACAACATGCATATTAAGTTTTTACATAAAAGGGTCTTCTATAACACCATAGAGTAAAATAACCGCAACCGAGCTCTCTCGCGAGAAACACATGCTGTCACAAAACGACAATAAAATCGCATGTCCTTGGCAACATCCTACATCCGCTTCTCACACTCAGCGGCCACGCATTAAATCTTAATGCGTAATAAAAATTAAAAAATTACGACTGTCAATCACACCGATCCGTAATGAGTCGAGCGATTAAAGATATACTAAAGACGTTACACAGTTTTTAGAGTATTCGTTACGAATGAAAAATCCGTAGTTGACACTGTTTTCTTTAAAATCTTATAATTCCTAAATGACACAATTCTATGATTATAAGAGAATAATCTGCTTTTTTTTTTCTCGTGAGTAAGATTTATAATAAAAGGTTATCTACCTGTCTGTGTAACTGGTTCTCAAACTTTAGGCATACTATAATATTCTATAAATGACCCACTTCTGGACAAAGACCTTTTAGGAGAGGGATTCATGTTCAGTCTGTCACATTATTCCACTGCGTATTAAAAGAGATTATATCTTAGATTTTCTCACGAGGCATGAACAAAACAAAGTTTACTCTTATAAGACTTATATATATAGACTAATATATTTTTCCTAAGTATATTTGAAATTAAGAATTTTGAACCTGGAATTGACGCTGCGACCTTCCGATCAAGATTCATGTGTTATAATCACTGGGTCATCTCAATTTCGCAATAATATCAAACCATTGTATATTTATTATTTCTTGACGGGTATAAATATAATTTATTCAGCAAAATGTTTCAAGAATAAAAATTTCAGCATTAATTCCTTCACTCAAACCATCTCACTCTGATTACGCTCGCGACGATGAGAAGATTCCACCCATTAGAGTAATGACACACACGTGGCGTAAATCCCTTCACGCACAAAAGAACGATTTGCTGCCCAAATTAATTATTAATGGGCCCTTTTGAAAATGTGGTCCAGAGGAGATGATTAGTTGATTGCGAAGATTTTTGAGTGACGAGAGCGACAGAAGTTGCTAATTTTGTAGATCATTTAAATTTATAATTGATATCAATATCACAATTATAATAATTATTTGGAAGAATATTAAAATACATAAATATATTAAAATAGTATAAACTTCAAATGACGATAACTTTACCTAGTTACAAATCCAATGTATTTCAGATGAAAATATTGTTCGCAACCTATAATTAGTTTAAATTGATCAATGATATCAATATCATAGTAATATTAAGAACTATATTAAAATATATAAATATATCAAAATAGTATCAATGTCAAATGCGATAACTTTAGTCGCAAACAATAATAACATTGGATGTTAATTAAGGCCAGTTCAATGTATTTTAGATGAAACTACTATTCGAGACCTATGTATTAAGAACTATATTAAAATATATAAATATTAATATATATAAGCTATTTAGCTTTGTTTTTCCTGAAGATAAGAATTACCTAATGCCAAAATAATTTTAATCAAACAGCAAGCAGCAGTTAACCGAGCTCAATATTTAATTGCTTCATTATATTATTACAAATAGAAGGATTTAACGTATCAAATCATTATTTCAAATTTAGAATAATAAGCCATTTACACGTGTAACAAAATTGTAACTGGCTGATTACCATATCTGAGATCATATTACCATTTTTTTTTTTCCTTGAAAATTCTGTGCGAATGTTTTTTTTTTAACTGAAATTTCTTTAGAATCGTTGTGATTTGAAACGGGATGGGACGGAAAAAGCGACAGGTAAGAGACACAACCACAAAAATGTGTAGGAGAGAATGAGATAGTATGATGTCGCGTATCCTAGCAACGCGTAAACAATGCGTAAATAAGTACCTAATAGAATGTTTAACTATTAATATTAAAATAAGTAATAGAATGTTTAACTATTAATATTAATAAATTTTAAATTGAGTTTGCCAAAGATGTTTCACTTCTGACATGTGTACCTACTCCGTACAACGACATTTTTTTAATTTTATATTTAACTTATTTGATTTACCTACATTTAATTATGATACACTGTCAAAATGTGTTGTTTGGTTAATTCATGATTCATTTAATTATTTTCATTTTAATAATCCGAAATTGTTCTTGTTTTTAAAGAACAAATCTACAAATAGATAAATATAGATACGCAAAGTCATAGATAAATGATAGCTTTATCTAAATTCCATACGCGAATAACTCATAAAGAATTTAAAGTAACAATATTCACTAATAACCCTCCTTCTGTCGCAGTCGGGTAAAAATGATTATGAAATGTCAATTTTCATAATACACAAAACACGCCCAAAATACGTCGCAACATCAAACTAGCCTATGACCCAGCAACTCTAAATCTTAACCCTATTAGAATCTTCCTGTCGGCGAATTAGGTACTGAAATGAGCGGCCGACATCAAACGTCGGCGACTCTCTGACCAATGACTTGAACGATGTTACGACATGAATCATAACTGCCAATGGAATTGATTGAAATGCTTCTGTTGTCGATGATTGTCGTAGTTACTATTTTATTTGCGTAATAAGTTTATAACGATGAAAAACGTTATATGATATCAAACTTAGTATATTTTAAATTAATCGTACTTACTTTTTTTATTTTAATTATTGTAAAAAATTTGTTGTCTCAATGACGAATTTTTAAGATTTTTTTTGCTACCGTGATATAAAATAAAGTAATTAAAAAAGTACAATAAGACCTGTGAAATTTTAAGAATATACCTACAAATTCATATTATTTTTAATTAAATTTTTGACATAACTAAAAGCTACTTGGTTAAATGAACCAAAAATTCAATTGAATTAATATATTTTTTTATACTATCATATATTTTATTAATTTCGTTTGATTTTTTTCAAAACTAGTAAACGAAAAAGAGCGTCCAGTGTCGATAGTCGTATAGTACGATGACTTTGACCTCAATTCGCTCAAGCGTTGTCTCACGGGATTTGGTTTCAGAAATGATTTTATTAGTACAACTTGCGCTCTTGTACTACTAGCGTAGTAAAATATATACTTATATTAAATTATCAAATCACATACACACACATACATACACATTCGCACACACACACTCACACCCCCCCCCACACACATACACATATACAAAAAACAATCAAGTAGTATTATACAATATTATGTGAATGGTAAAGATACTGAAATAAATTGTAATAAATATAATGATATAAATATATAATAAAAATGGATCATAAACGGTGATACAGAAGAAAATGAAATTTTACCCAGATCGGTGAAAGAGAGAAGACAACAGCTTCCGTGGTAAGAACAGGCAGGCAAACAATTGCGTCCAATTGAAATTCTGCCCTGAGAAAACATTCAATCACGCACAATTAACACCTCTTAACCCGTTCCGCCGTTCGCACGACAATCAGCCGAGCACAATTTAATTGTTCCTAAAACTTTTTTGAAGGTTTTATCCGTTTGGCAAATGAATCGCAACGGAACCATAAATAAATTCGCTAAGTATTGCACTGAGGATAAAAGTTATCTGATCATTTAATTCTTATAAAATATGTTTTTATTTTTGGGTTATCAAATTACAGAAAACAAAAGGAAAAACCTACCTACTAGTTATGCGTTGTGTATTACATTTGGTTATATTAATTATCTTGTCAAACATCGGAATATTATTGATTGATATACTTAAAATCATATTCGCGTTAAAATATGATTTTAATAATAAAAATCTTTTTAAGTTAACTTATGTTTTTATTGTTTTTGCAAATTGCATAAGCAATTACGTAATTGTGATCAAATGGAATTCAAAAATTACATAATTAACTGAATGACTCACAAAAACCATATTCACACAGAGACATTGATGAGCCACGATTTAATTCACAACTAGATCTTAGATCAATTAGAGCAGATGACAAACATTGTGAGTAAGCATGCGTAGGAGGCGTGCCGTGGGAACCTCATCTAGCTCTTGATTAGACGTGGGCTAGACGGATGGTTTTTGTCAAAAGATGATTTGAAAAAAAAATCAGCTTAAATTTAAAAAAAGAAGAAAAAAAGACGCAGTAAGGACAGAAAATTTATGTAATAATTAATGTATAATTTTAACTTATTTATGTATAATTTTATTTTAATATATGTATAATTTTAACTTATACACTATGAAGTTACGTATGACAAAAACCGTCCAAGTGCGAGTCGGACTCGCGCACGTAGGGTTCCGTATCATTATTTATAAAAACGGTAAAAAAATCATGTCTGTTGTATGGGAGCCGTTAAATACATATATTTTTTTTTATTTAATTATTTATTTTTAAAGTGAATTTATAACTAAATATTCTGTGAACATTTCAAGCGTCTACCTGTTGCCGTTATAAATATCGAGCAAATCGAGCAAAAAAAAAATCGCGTTTGTTGTATGGGAGCCCCCTTTAAATATTTTTTTATCCTGTTTTTTAGTATTTGTTGTTATAGAGGCAACAGAAATACATCATATGTGAAAATTTCAACTATCTTATCTATCACGGTTCATGAGATACATCCTGACATACATATATACATGGTGACAAACGGACGGACGTACAGCGGAGTCTTAGTAATAGGGTCCCGTTTTACCATTGGGTACCGTAAAGGAACCCTCAAAAGTAAGGAAAATTAAGCGAAGTGGTTTTTTTTAAAGCTATCTTAAAAAATACAGACTTAAGAAGAGAATTAGCGATGAGAGAACTTTGTGATATGAAAAAGCTTCCTTTGTCCGGTAAGTATTGCGCCTAACACTTAGAATAACCTTGTATAAAAATTTACTTTTAAAAACGATTTTATATTATTTTAAGTATTAAAATTCATTTGACCAATATTTCATAAATATAGTACCTACATTATATATTTCGGCCTACCTTTTTGCGATTTTAATGTTAGAATTAGCACAAAGCATTATTGGTTCAATGGATTCAGAAAATTTGTTACTATAAGCAAGATTTTATTGTAAATAATAATTAAGTTTTACAATCAACAATTTCCTCTATTACCGCGATTGTGTTCACAGAAAAGATTAGGCATAAAGCACTAGCATTAATTAAAGCAACATTGTTTTATAAAAAAATATCGAATATTCCGAAGTCAGGAAGGGGTGACCCGGCTGACCCCGAATGTTTTACATATAAAAAGTCTTGTTCAAGAAAATAAAGAGCCAGTGTGTTCATTGAGATAAGAATACCTAGTAGACTGCGCGTCACCAAGATAATATGCACGGTCAACAACGAGCAAAACTAACAAGGATTCATGCATTCTTCAGCATGAATAATGATATTAATGCAATGAGAAATTCAAACATTATCTTAAGTATCGTGTTAAATGTAGTCCACATTAAAACTGACGATGAGTCAAGTAGAACGTAAATTTCTTCTCAAGATCTCGTCTCTTTTTTGAATAATCGTTATTATTTAATCTATTTCCATCTGACCCGTTTCATAAAACAATGTTGACAAACAAATAGACCAAGTTGGTGGTAATGTGCGATCTTTTATCAGTAAAGCGATCTTGGCTTCCGTTTGAATTCTCTAGATTGTCATGAGTGGGTCGTTGTGGCCAATTATAATACGCTCCTGTACGATGACCACCCAGGCTCCGTGTAATGAAACACTTGGATTAACAGATGAAATCTTTAGAGATGCTATCGGAATATCTAATTTTGCGCACGATACGTTTTATATTTGATTTTAATTCACTCTCTAAATTACATCATTTTAAGTTCATTATTTGAGTATACATTTAAATGAATACGTATATAAATGCAAGTGACTGATATTTTATATAAAAATAATATATTTTACACTCATTGTGATTGTATAAATTCTTACAATTTTATTTATTTTATTTTTTATTTGGAAGACAAAATTCAACCCAAGTTCAAGTTTCGACCCAAAATAAATACAAAACAAATGACAAGTTAAAATAAAAATAAAAATAAGAAAGGAAAGAATATATTATATACGTATAACATCTTATCCTAATTATAATTAAAGTCTTGCTTATCTGACGTATCAATTTCACTCGTTCCCTTCATATCTACTCATTTCGTTTTTAGTACGAAATTAAGTCATAAAATTAAATTGGTATAAATAAAAACGATGCGTCTCCATGACTTCATCATACATTTCATCGAACGATTCCATACAGCACCTAACCGTGTCGAAATGACCAAACTGTGTGAGCGATAAGTGTCCTAAAGCGAATGTAATAAGCAGCAAATTTCTCTGACGAACTATTATGATGATTTACGTTGTCAATTGTAATTCATTTGCTAATAATAATTCAATGAATGAACTCGGGCCCATTGATGGTGATGAACGGTCGATTGTCTTTCAACTAGGAGTATTATTATATGTTCGGTACACTTTGATACTGAAATGAATATTTTCTTCATTGGAATTTTACTATCGGATGATTTTTATAATCTAATATGAATGTTGTCATGTTATCTAATAGGTATCTATATGCTTTTTGTGTCATTCAATTTTGACGTAAACACCAAAAGAATTTTGGCCAAAGTTCGTTAATCAAAATTATAAACAGATTTATTATAAGAACCGACCTTAAAATACATATCTTTCTTAACGAAAGCATTATAAATATATCGTGTTTCCGCGGTAAAAGACGTCCATTCTCAATTCAGTTTTTATTTATATATAAATATATAGATTATATATATAGATTTAATAAGTGTATTATTTTTAAGTGTAGCGCAGTAGTTAAGTATAGTCTAGTCATCTTCATCATCATTATGTCAGTCAGTGGATGTCCACTGCTGAACGTACGCCTCCCCAATTGACCTCTAGAGCTACCGGTTCGAAGCAGCACCCATCCAGCGGCTTACAACGACTCCTTAAGTCATCACAGATCTGTACGTCATCACTGGTAACACACATTGGTCGAAGACTTTCGACTTCAGGCACTGAGGTGAATGATGTGATGGTGACTGATGAAAAAACGTTTTTTAACTTCCCGAACGCTGCCCATCCTAGCTAGATTCGACGACTCACCTCTCTCTCGAAGTTGGACCTAAATTTATATTTTACATTTGGACCATTTGTCCTAGATAGATGTACTCGTCAACAACTTCGAGAGTAGTAAAATAATTTAGTAGTCTAGTAATTTAATGAAATGATCGTAAACGATAATACTATTGAATCTAAAACAGTCATGTAAAAAAAATTAAGTACAAATGCGAAATGAAAACAACGAAACAGATAAGCTATCATTCTACGTGACATTGGCGAAATCGTCTGTACTATTTTAGCACCAATGAAAGCCATCAAATCAGAAGAAGAAAAAACAGATAATCTTGATAGCTTGTGTTGATACACATATTGGGAAATTCCCATACTAGACAGGTTCCTAAAAAGTAAGTATTTATAGGTAGGTACTGCCTTAATCGTGAGATCGTCATACGGATATTATTGAAAACTGGTAGATTTTCGGATACAAGAGTCCAAAAAAAATCATTTTGTGCTTGGTGGATAAAAACAATTCTGAAAATATTATATCTCTGAAAAATATTTACACATTAAATCCGCATATCTATAGTTGAACGGCATCGCGAATAAAGCTTCAATCAAAAAGGCTGCATAACAAGAGAACAGGCATTTACCCAGCTCTGGGATGCTCCCAATTTCAGTACGGGTAGTAATTAGTTTCATTAGTTAGTTGAAAACTAAATACCTACGCCAGTACAAATCGTGAGTAATAAAGAGTGAAATTGTGGTTTTGTTACATAATGACAATCATTGTCTAACCACATTCCTCGTAAATACAACAATATTTACAATTTGTAATTCACAAAGATCTGAATAATAATAACATTAAACCAGTTTAAATTACTTAATATATTTTATTAAAATTTATTTAGTAATTACTTAATATATTTTATTGAAATTTATTTAGTTATAACATTTTATAAAATGTGAGCTTTAAGATACTTTTTTTTTTGTAATAAGAATATCAAACCAGTATTATTTTATCGTTCTTTTTATGTACAAAGAGAGACATTTGGGAGAAATTTTTACATAATATAATTTTAATTTCAGGATTTAGTATTAGCACACAATTATACTGACGAAGAACGTTTCCTGTTATGAAAATTTTATCCTAACACTCATATACACATACAAATCAATCAAAATCCATATCGACTAATTACTTAATCTGAACGTCGAATAACTACAACAACGAGCTCTGTTAAGGCATAACCACAATAGACAGTCACCTGCCCTGATCTTCTGACCACGTATTAACTACCTCATGTCTGGATAAATATGAAAAAATTGCATCCGTCAAGATAACAATTGCAATAAAGTCAATCGTAATTGAATGACCGATCACACGATCAGCGGGAGTGGCGTTATTTGAGAGGGCGCCACCGGCCCTGGCGCCGTCTGATAGACAGCTATAGTCCAACTCATCACAGGATATATAGCTTCTACTAAGGCTATATTATAATACAAGATACACATACCAATTATGCTTAACAATAATTACAGTACTTTGAAAAGAGATCTCTTAAGGAAACTGACGTCGCTATTTTGTTTGTAATATCTAAGTTAATAAATTAGTAACGTAATTTTAGATATTTATTGTCTTTGTATAGAAGCTTTAAAAGCGCCACTAATAATAAAAAATGTAATCAAATAAATAATACTACTGCTACTTGTATATAGACTTATGTCTACAACTTGTAAACTCTATCCATTTAATTCTGTAGTCTGGCAATTGAATTTAAGCATGTTATATCGATTTTGTCGAAAATAAAAAATAAAAAAACTTATTTTTGTTTTCTGAATATAGTTTAATACGTCGCGCTCACTCTATGGATCGTTGACTTTATAAACTCATAACTTTATTGTTTTGGTGTGTTGGCTATAACGTTACAATAGTAAGTGTTGATTAATCTGGTTCTTCTTAGGAATACTATTTATAGATACAATTTCAATTAACCTTTCTTCGTCTCTTCGTTCTGATTCCGTCTTTCATTAACCGTCTTTGTTTACATTGCGATTGTCATTGTCTTTGTTAAATATAAGTTATTTTTGTTACTATGACTTTTAAATTTTAATGAACAAGGATTATTATATATTAATAGGTTTTTTAGACGATTCTTAAATATTAAGTAACAGGTTTTATAGACGACCGCTCTGGTGTAGTGGTGCGAGTAGTCGCTTTAACGCCGGCGGTTGCGGTTTAAATTCCTGCTCGGGGCAGATATTTGTACCTACTTGTGCAAATATTTGTTTCCGTTCTGGGTGTATGCCCTTTTGGGTCTCCCCACCGTGCCTCAGAGAACACGCGAAGTCATCGGTCCCGGTTGTTATCATACACACCTAATAACAATCATTATTCATGATAGAAAAATTATCCGCCAACCCGCAATGAAGCAGCGTAGTGGATTAAGCTCCAACCCACCTCCTACATGAAGATAAAGCCTTTGCTCAGCAGTGGGACGTTTACAGGCTAATTCAATTCAGTTTAGGTTTTTTTTTTTAATACAATCGACATGTTGTATTAAAAGATTCAAAGAGTCATTGCATTTAATATATCGTACCTATACGAAAAAATATTATGTGCAAGACCGTCTTAAAATGTAAACAAAAAAAAATAGTATATTGTTGAAGTTATTAGGGAAGTTGACATAACTTCCCTAATAACTTCAACAATATACATATATAAAGAATGGACGCAATAACAAATCATAAATGAAAAAAATTATACAAATTTTTTGTGACAGTCGATTTGGTTCAAGCATGAAGCAATTACAAAGGGTTCAAGTAAATGACGCGAGCGTATATTGTCGCTTGTGAATAGTAGGTCAAATTGTTTTGTTATTTAACTTAAATATCTATAAACTAATTTTGTTAATAGACCTTTAACGTCTAGAACGTCACGTGTGTTACACCCCACAATATCTTAATTGAATTTTTCTTGATTAAGCAATAAAGTGTAATTCAGATGCTACAGTTTAGTGTTAACTACTGGTATAAAAGAAATTTATACTTTTACAATAACATATTCTGACTGGTTGACTGACTGACTAAATTATCAAGGTTATTCAAGCTGGACACCTAAAATGTGGTCAGTAGGACTATTTTACAATGTGTCCTCAATAACAAAATATTTTTGTAATAATATGTTCCGGGTTAAGAAGGCAACTAGGGAATTAAACGTTAAATGGGTTTATTAATTATATTTTTTTATTAATTAAACCAAAAAAAAAATGTTATTAAAACTACGTCACACTGTACGGTCTTTTATATTATTTTGTGCAAAATTCAAATATATTAGGGCTTTTAAAATCAATAAGTGCATGTTTAAGCGTATTTAAAAAAAGTGGTGGCTTTGTAGCTTAAGTAATTTCAAATGAATCAAGAAAATAAAAGTATTTCCAACGGCTATCATAGCATCAGTAACGTGGCTCTACGAGAATTGTCGAATAAAAAAAACTAGGTTATGGTTTTGCGTCAAAAACAATTGTAACAAATTCAATAACTATATAATAGTAGGTATTCAATTCAGGTAAGTAAAGGATTGTGTACCCTTTGGAGTTAAATGTATTGAGACTTATCTTCTGCAAGCTAGTGATTACATAATTGACAAAAACAACACTTAATCATCCAATTAGGTAAGGAGATAGAAGAAACAATAAAAAATTATTGAGATTATTCACTTCAATTCACTTTATCTATACACGTAGCTGAACTACTAAGCGTAGGTTACAAAATCATTAAACATATTTTAAGGTAACAATTGGTCTTAATTTTATCAAAATCACTTTACTCTATAAAAAAGTTATTGTACTACTTTGAATTTTGTATTTTGATGACGGCATAAGAGAAGAGACATTTAAATGTGATCCAAAAATGTAATAAAGCTATGTAAAATAATGTTTTATAATAGATATTTAATTAATAATAATTAATAATTATAATCAAAGCTAAGTAAACAAAAAAAAAAAACGTCAAAATGTCAGATAGCGATTTATTTTTGTGTGTGTGGCTCTTGCTGATAGACCTTGGTGGGCCTGTCAGGGTACGGGCCTCTAGGCTCTTCGCCTAACTACCCGCGCGTGTACTCTCGTCTCTCCGGTACCATCCACCACCGGGTGATTTACATTCGATCCAATGGGCCGAGGTCGTGCTTTTCAAGCGTCATTTTTACCGAAAGTTCTTTGAAGTACGATACTAACACAACAGATGGCGCTGATGGCGCTTTCTGAATCGCGGTTAGTAGTTACATTCAATAATTTACACAACTACATACTACAGTAAAACTTGTGTGTAGCATAGCCAGTTAAGAATAACTTTATATAAATTACCCACATAGGGTCATTTGTACCAAAATAGAATACAGAAAACACTAAACAATCGCTAAAGCGAATGAGAAATTAGTAAAAGTAACACATTTGAATATAATTGTCTTCAATTAAACTCATTGAGACTCAATTCAGTTTACTTTATTAAGACTAATTTTAGATAAACTGATCACTAAGCATCATCTGTACCAAAACAGAACACAGGAAGCACTGATACAATTGGAGATGCGAGCGACAAATTAGCGCTGAACTCGCGCCGGACGCCGGTCATTGATTCTTGAACAGTGTTGGCGCCGCTCGGCTCGCGTTGCTTTTAACATTTTTGTTTCCTGAACCCCTGACTCATGATATTCTCTATGATTCATAGATGAATGGAGGTCAGTGTGACTATTTTGTTTCATGAGCCAATTGTAAAATATATCAAATTTGATCTGAAAACAGTTACGTAGTTCCATCACGTATGATTCGACTAGTACTTTAAAGGTTAAAGAATTCGATTAAGAACATTAAAAATTAATTTTTATAAATAAATAAATATGTTGGAATCAGTATCCTTCTTTTCTTCCCTTTTACTAAGTTAATATTTATAATGTAAGACTTGAAACTCGATATCAGACATTGAATTTGATACCCTGGAATGAAATTGTATCATAAGACATCATAAATTACATTTGACCATAAGCCATTAATTATGGTATATATTTACTGTCCGTTGGCTTAATTCTAAATTATTCGAACAGCCTTGTTAGTAAATTAATTTAAGTGCATAATTTTTTTTACATTCCAATTATCGTCATGGAAATCTTTAATAATACTAATTCCTGAAACCAATTAATTCCCGATACCTTAGTAAGAATCTCTCATAATAATAATAATATATGTATAAATAATAGAGTAATGTAATATGATTTAAGTAAATACCTAAAATGGCACATACTTAGCCTTAATCTACTTATAAGTATATTAAATCAGTTGATACAGATTTCAAAGTCGACTTCTGACATAGGACTATAATTCTACATTACAGGTCGTATCCGCCGCACTGGCGCCATCGAATCGTTCTCTTCCTCGAGGATGCACAGATTGTCCTTGCTCTTATCATCCTTATCCTGTTTCGAAATGTCCGTCCGTGCCACGATAAATCTTTTCTAATATTCCTTGAGAATTTTAAAAAATGTTTCAGTTTCGGATATTTTGTTTAGCGATTTTGATTTGGCTATTGAAAATCTAAACTAATTTTCTAGATTTGATGAATCGTATGATGTTTTTATGACAACTGTATAATAAAATTTTAATCACTTCATAGAATAAATAGATCATAATTAGTTCGAATAATACCCACGCATTTGACGATGTCTATATTTTTTGGTCTAACATTTTGAAATAAAATATGAAAATGCTTAATATTAATTGAAATTATTTATCAGTTAATGCGACTATAGATAAATCCCTTGAAAATGACAGTGGTAATGTGTAAAATATGAAAGTAAAACGTTTGATTTTTTCTTAAACCTTTTAAATGATTGGAATTAATTTGTTTGTGTCTTAACATAATTAAAGAAATGATTAATTCAAAGTTCTGTCTGACAATATCCTATCAAATTTACACGGTATTACACGCCATTACAAGCGATAAATGTAATTACAGACGCCGTTATCGCGTGTCCGTAGCAGTGATTACATAAATGTATTTTGATAATGCATACATATATCTTTTATTTTTTTCATTTATTGAGTTTTATTTTTTTATTAAACGACTTAATGAAAAACTAATTTCATGGTTTATAGGCTGTTTTTACTATAATTGGGTACCTTCGTTAAAAAAAGATAGAAAGGTTTTATAAATTTAAGTTTAATTAAAGTTAAAAAAATTAAATTTTTGACAGTTTCGGCACAGTATAGTTATATATACAGTATTGTAACTCGGCCGTATATTTGAAATAAATGCCAACAGTGACAGCCGCGCACTACGTAAACGTGCGATAGGGCTGCCCGCCTCAGCATTTTACTTACATTTGCCTACTTTGTGTTTCCATTTAGTTTTGTTATTGTAAATATACTCTTTTTATATAAACAAATAAAATACTTTGTGAATTGAATAGGAAGTGTTCAAAAAAAATGCGTGTTTTTTTGATTGTTAGATTTAATTAAAAAACCATGTTTATGTTTGAATAATGAATCGGTCTTATAAATTTGCACCCGAAAAATATTTGCTCCTCAACTGAGACGTACCAAATGCTTTATTATTAAAGTTTAAAGTATAAAAAATGCGTATTCTAATATAATGTTTAATTAAAAATACTTATCCATTAACAAGTATGCTTAATTAAATAAAATCAAAAAACCCGACTGCGTAAAATACTCTTATTATAAACTAAAAAGAATAAAACAATTTACTAGCTTTCATTTGATACCCATATTGCTACAATAAGAAAAAAAATTCAACTCCCCCCCTCATTCCGCCATTTGCGATCGCCATTTTGAATATTTATATAGCCTATGTCACTACTACAATTTAGACAAATCTAACGACATCTCATATGTCAAAAACCGTCCAGCCGTTTGGGCTGTAGGGCGTGCCAAAGAAATGGACATACATACATACATACATACATTCATACATACATTCATACATACATACATACATACATACATACGTATTATATACAATATACGTATTATATGTATACATGTTATATACAATACATACATACGTACGTACGTACGTACATACATACATACGTACATACATACATACATACATACATACATACATACATACATACATACATACATACATACATACACTCGAAAAACATAACCCTCCTCCTGTCGCAGTCGGGTAAAAAGACACACATTATGTACCTACCTATTAGTACGTACAATTATTTTATAGTCTTACATTTCAGAGTTTCTGGGTAATCTAAAAAAAGTTATCTCTGGATGCGTTATTGGCGAATTCATGCAACCAAAACAGCACAAATAAATCCTACTTGTCATATTAAATTCGAATTGGAATTACTTTCAGTGAAAAAATCGTGTGGTTATTTTTAAAAAAAAATAACACACGGTCCGTTTGTCACTGCAGCACAGTCGCGACTGTTTGCGTTCCGAGTGCATCCCGAGATCGAGGCCGTTTGTATGAAGTTGGAGTACTGTATATATTACTATACTGTGGTTTCGGTATTCTACTAATTCAATTGCTTAGCATCATTGATCTATAAAAAACCCAGATCAATAATTAGCACTGACATTTATGGCATTCTGTTGAAATGTCAGATCATTGTCATTTTAATTTAGTTGTAGAATACGTAAAATCATTAATTCATTCATTAGAATGAAAGAATGAATAAAGAAACTTTATTTCATTATTAGTGTTTAAAGAATTTGATAAATATTTTAATTACCTATATCGATATTTAATTAGCAAGAAATTCCAAATAACAAATTGAATGTTTTTATCTATATTTTTATCTGATGAGATTTTTTTTTATTGAATCAGTTAATCTTGTAGTTACTTGTAAAATAAAATTGGATAAAATGATTCCGTACATCAACAATACTTGAAAATCATACAAAATATTATTTTAGTATGAGTACAATAAAATAATTTCCTGGTAAACACGCAGCACAGACTGATTTTGTTGTTATTGATTAAAATTGTTATATGTTAATTGGAATTACGATTTGCTAATCCGCCTTATCAATCGCAGTACAATTTTTAGATAATATCGGTCCACATATGTTTCTTTGAATTGTCTTAATAGTAGCAAGAATTTACAGATTTAAAAACAAAACTCAAATTTATTTCTTAGTAAAAGTAATTAACATACCTTAACTGAAATCTTGATATCACAAGATTCAGATATTAATTTTTTTTCAATTCGACATAAATATAGTAAGTTTTTCCTTATATGTTTTAGCTTCGCTGATACGAATACTCTCAGTACTCGGCTCCGCCACCGGTGACACTGTAAAGGACGCTAGGGCCAACACACACATTTTGAATTAAAAAAATGTGGTACGAAATTGGAAAATCATTTTGACAAAATTATGATTTGATTTAACTATGAGTATACAAAATATTTGAAAAAACGATTATTAAGTATTTGATAGATCTCTTATCTACTAATGACGACCGTTCTGGTGTGACGACCGTTCTGGTGTAGTGGTGTTAGTAATCACTTCAAACCCGGCGGTCGCGGGTTCGATTCTGCTCGGGGCAGATATTTGTATTTGTATAAATATTTGTTTCCGGTCTGGGTGTATGTCTATGTGGGTCTCTCTACCGTGCCTCGGAGAGCACGTAAAACCGTCGGTCCCGGTTGGTATCATAAACACCTGATAACAATCGTTACTCATGATAGATAGATGATGATAGATAGATAGGGAAAATTATCTGCTAACCCGCAGTTGAACAGCGTGGTAGATTAAGCTCCAACCCTCCTTCTATATGGAGAAGAGGCCTTGGCTCAGCAGTGGGTTGTTTACAGACTGATACAGTACAGTACCTACTGATTATAATCGCAGAACTAAAAGCAAGTACAAATGCCTTCCGGCGTTGTTTTATGCGGAATCTGAGTCAATTTGAGGTTATAACATCAGCTAGGACACAGACATTTTCTATCCCGACACAGATATTTTCCATCCCGAAATTCTTTTAGGAATTTTAAGGTCTTTGGTTTTACAGTCTAGAAATTAAACACATCATAACCCTGAGTGATAGGTCCAAATAAATTGAAACTTGGAATTTATATAAATCTTTGAACGCACATCATAAGCTGGTTTACTTGGTAGGTACTTTATCTTATTGGCCAATGAAAGGTATGGTAACACGCGGGACAGTCAGTAATAATAATGGGATTATATGGTACTGGATTTTAATTAGATGTAAATTTAATTTTTTGTGAAATATAAAACAATGAAAAAAACCAAGATAATTAATCGAAAATGAACGTTAATATTCATTTATTTAATTTATTATTATTTATTACATCACAACGAGTCATCACTATCCCTAAATATTTTTAAATAACTCTAAAATTGTACATTTTTAATAACTTCAAAACACATTTAAATAAATATATGAAAACGTCAAATAATGTATTAATTTATTCAGTAAAAAAAGTACATGTAATACAAATGTAATCGTTGTAATTGTTAAGCTTATCCATACGAAACAAGTTTTAATTTGTTAATCTTAAGTCCCACCCATATGAAATCGAGTGATTCACTTTTAATTGTCAAATGAAAAATACGGAAGGACTCATTACAGTAGGACGTGTTTAAATTTCGTTTAATTAAATGTTATTTGGATGATGAGGATTAATTTGTTTAAAAATATCCGGACGATTTCGATTTTTCGAATGATTATTGTAGAAATGCTAAAATGAACGAAAATGGTATAAACTGAATTAAATCGGAATGAAAACGTCCTACTACTGGGTAAATTTATTGTTTTATTTTTTATTTTCTTACGCTACGACCCATATTAACAAAATAAAACAATAGCAATTAAATTAAATCGCATAAAACCAGACTATTAATTACAAGAATACACATTTTATATATTATCTCTTCTCAGGAGTATCAGCAAGCGAGGCGCTTAGGAGCAGCCTATGTCAGTCCCTGTGGTCGCCAGCGACGCGCCACGAGTCTCGCATATCTTCGCCACCTCAACAAATAGATAGTTATCCCGTTAGAGGTAAGTATTTCACAACATACTGCTTAGTATTTATTGTAATTATCTTTATAAAAACATTGTTTAAGGAAAGAGTTATTAATATAAGATAAATTGATGTGATTAATATAATAAACAATTATTTTTCGATATTACCATATAAACTAGAACTATCAATAACAAAACTCCACACATCGGCAACCAAAGGCTTCGACGTTTAATAAAAAATCTCATAAGCACGTAGGCCCTCACTGAAATTCCAATAACATTGAGTTTCAAATCCCACGGCTTCAGATTTGGGCTGACATATCTTATCGGACCGACATCGCGTATCGCTCGGCAAAATTACGTTTGTTTTATGACTCTGATTTGCCGGCGGCAGCGACAAAGCTGATACCGATATGAGTATCGACAGTTTAAACGTTCGTGTTATGATGGTTGTAATTCATATATCGAACACAAAATTTGATATCGCTGATAACGGTATCGTTGACAAAAAAATAAATTTAGATACAAAATAACGCACCGTAAATATTTGAGTTACACATGAATTTTTCTTCATGTCAGTTTTTTAAGCTTAAAATGGAAATCTTTGTCGCATATCCATGCGAATCACTTTAAATTAAATATATTTTTTTTACAATTAATGTACTTGTATGATGACAATGTTACTGGAAATTAATATTGTCATCGGCACACAAAATTAACTTTATTTGCTGACTCTCCTCTGCCCTCGTCTTAGCGCGTTGTAAATCCGATTTGGACATGTGTACCCGTGTAGGTAAACATTAGTTTACAAGATAACACCGTGTCGTGTTTGAAATGTATGGATTGTTTAGGATTGTGACCGTTTCTGAGAACGATATTTATTATTAATTTAACATGAAAACTAATAATTCTATAGAATTTGTACCTTTATAACAATTTCATCACACTCGATTTCGACTTTTGAGATCCTTTACCAATTAGTTTCCTAATTTTGTATTAACTATTCGTTTTTGTTGTCATTAATTCCCCTCGTTCTACTGATAATTTAAATGGAATTAGCCTCCATGTCTGTTTTACTTTACACGTTCAATTCCGAGGCACTTCGAACATAAGGTGACCACAATGCTCGATCAATCAAATGTTGTCCATTCGTGCACGCTAAGTCCCGTCAATATTTGCCAAGTGGCTACAACGTCACGACATCGCCCCACAATTTTATTTGCCCTATTATTCAGGTTTCTGTTTGGCCAAGTGTGGCCAAGTCGGCAATGTTACATTATCCTTTTGTTTAAAGTTTGCGTGACTTAGCGCTATGACAATTGAATTCTGTGTGCCTCATGAATTGTTAAGGGTTTCGTGATTGTTCCGGTGAACTGTCGTTTCTTTGAAATAATCGGCTTATTTAACGTTGATGTGTCCATCGTGATTAAAAATTCCTTTCATGAGTCCACTATATTTTGAAATAAAAATAATATCGAGTGTCAGTACACGGAAATCGGAATACAAATATACATTGAAAAAACTCATTAAGACTGAAACCTTGTTAAATGGTGATAATCACAAATCTAGGCGCACGTATAACAATTATTGAGGCAGAATTTAATCTCAAAGATGCCGCGAGCGACATTTCGTCAATGTTTACAAACTAACACAGTTAATTTTGCCGTTGGGTATAACAATTACATTTCAATATTCAACCTTAACAACACGTAATAAGGATGTATGGGTGAATGTTTTAATGGTATCCTTAACTTGCTTAATGTCACAAACATGAACCATGCTATTGTTTCAGCAAATAATTCGTGGAAACATTGGAGAGAAATCGGGGCGCACACAAAGGCGCCGCCGAGATAGTGTAGGCACTGCGACCCCTGATTAAATTAAACATTACCGTCAAAACGCGTGTCAAAGACGAATGTTAGGTTTAATATAAGAAATAATTTCCTTGTTTTCTTTAATATTAATGGAATTATAGAATAATAACATTATTCATCAACTTTCCAACTACAACAAAACAGAAAAGAGATGATATTAAACTTACTTTTCTTTTGTGTTAACACAGTCATGTCTCACAAGACCATAATGACCTATTGATTGACTCGCTTAGTTTATTAGATTGAAAGCCCACATCTCATAGCCTTCAGGCTCCATTGGTGTCTGGTGCATTTTTGCCCAAAGAATCGGAATTGCGACTCAATGGGCAAATGTTGCCAGTATTCTTGGCACCATTCCACGCGGATATTATTTATACCAAAATTATCTGTAAATAATTAGTTTTATGTAAATAAATATTTTTTTATTTTATGACAGTATAAAAAAAATGAAGAGATTTGAATTTAAAAAAATCATAATCATTGACGCACTTTTTATTCTCTTTTCTTAAACTGTTGTGCACCATGGTAACATCATCTCTCACCGTCGCGCCGTGGGTTAACTGGAAGAGATCCTTTTTATAGTAAGTTCGCCCTTGCCAACTTCCACTAATATTAACTATTGTAAAAATGTTTCAAATTGCAATAAAGAATATAATATATAAAACTATTAATCAAAATGATTTAGTCATTTAATTTAATATCAAGAAAATGCAAACTTCAAGATCAGCGATTTTTGGATTTAATAATATATCTGACATTTTCTGACAACATTAGATCTCAGGGTGCAACCGTAATCCCTTTCTCAGATATATATCATATCTCTTGAGGTTCCTCTGATGTTGCCGCTAACACCTGATTTATCTCCCGTATCACGAAACTGCTGTCAATGCAAATACATGTGAAACATGTAGGAATTTAAGATAAGTTGCATTTCATATAACGTATTATTTTCTACATATTACTTAAATTTTTCGTACAAAACATGACACCCCATCATCCGTTAACGTTGACGTTACGTTAATATTTACCGCTGTTTGTACTGGATACTTGTCAAAATGGCAGTGATTTATGCTCACTGTTCCGCTTCCTTTGATTCGTGATGTTTTATGACTTAAACTAAAACTTAAAATATGAATCTCTTTACCAGTTTTACCTTTAGTCTATCATGTCGATTTGTCAGCTCAAAACACAGATTGTTCAGAGAAAAGTAAGCAAGAAACTCGGGCGATACCCTTTTGAAAACGTTTTACACAATTAACTATAATCAGTCATCATGTGAAAACTACGATCTATATCATTTCTACGCCGATTTGTCTTTCAGGTAATATTCGACAGAATAATACATGTTTTTTTTTTTTTTTTTAAGAAAATTGTACAACAAAAAATAATTTTAGAATTAAATTGAATTGGTGACTTTTGGCATTAGCTCATTAAATATTTTCACTTGTTTATCACATAGATTAATTCTCTACTTTACCTACATGATTATAAAAATGTTCCAAATTCATCCCCGTTATCTTCAGTAATTCATTAGCACAACCTGTATGCGTAATTATGAGTATACCAAACACATTATGGTCGTGGGATGCTGTTGATCATAACTGTCAAAGCCAACCACAGTGATCGACCGATAATTGACCATTATGGCACTGTTACAACAGTAGTTACCGGTGGAAGGGATGCGCTGTGCCGCGCTCCCGGCTGTATGGGTACCACCATCTTGCTTGTTTCTCCCGTGAAACAGCTTTGCTGTATTTCGGAGAGAAGGGCAAGACAGGCAGTGTAATTACTGGTACCGACACTTTAACACCTTATGTCTCTGGATAGGCAACACATAAATGAGTTGCCTGGGCTAGTTCCAGGTATACTAGTTTATGTTCATGGGCGACGTCAACAACTTACCATCAGGTAGAACGCCTGCCGGTTAGCCTATCCAAATAACATAAAAAAAGGAGACAACCACCTTTCGTGTTTTCAAATGTTAAGAGTTATAATATTTTACCTATATTGGTCCCTTTATTTGTTATAATCAAAACATAAAATAATTCACGGATTCGCTTCTTTTATTAAAAAAAAATAAAATAAAAAAAAGACATTAAATATTTAGTTACGAGCTCCTTGTCTTTGCTTTTTAATTTATAAAAATTAATCTTCTAAATGAAGATTAATAATAATATAAAATACCAAATATCAGAAAAATATTTAATGACACCTGTTTATTACAAAATAATAAAAAAATATTATTTACGACGCAGAAAGATATAAGAGTACTTATAAGCTCTGGTTTATTATTCTTACGTCACTTCCTCAGTACACTAAAGACAAATAAATCGATATCGAAGCGCGTTCATCGTTAATCTTGCGCAGACCTTCATAATATGGCTTTGATTAACACCTAGTAAAGGGATTAATTGAATAAAAAATCCATTTGATTAGACCCGAGGTTTACGATAAGTATGATTTTCGGTTTTTTGAACGAAGCAAACGACGCGTACTGTAATAATTTTATGAACTGATAAAAAAGGATTTGCTCTTTTATGATTTTACGATAACAGTTGTCTTTTGTATTTTATTGTTTTACGTATCCGATTCGGTTTCAAGGCCACACAAGTGAACGAAGTAATTATTGCTTGCTAGTTTTAATATTTTATGTCACAATTAGAGATTATTATAAAACAATTGTTTTATAAATACTGAAATAAAATGAACTGAATCAGCCTGTAAACTGCTGGGAACTCCAACTGCTGGGAAAAGGCCTCTCTTCCGTATGGGAGAAGGGATGGAGCTTAATTCACTACGCTGCTCCACTGCGGGTTAGCGGATAATTTCCCTACCGTGAGGAACGATCGTTATCAGATGTCGATGATAACAACCAGGTCCGCCGGCTTTACGTGTTCTCCGCGGCACGGTGGGGAGACCCACAAGGACATACACCCAGAACAAAACCAAATATTTATACAAATACAAATATCTGCTCCGAGCGGGAATCGAATCCGCGACCGCCCCGAAGTTGATGCGACTACTCGCACCACTACACCAGAACGTCGTAATAAATAGTAGTACATTTCAATTTTACTTATACAACATTCAACAATGTATTATATCCTTTAGATTAGAGTAAAGTGAAAAATCACACTACCTACCTTAAAAAACGCACTTATAGTTTCCATTTTGTTATACTTCTAACTTGCTACAATTTGTAATAGTTTAGGATGATGGTAAAGGAAATACTTTACAGCAAAATTGAGTTATATACAGGTGACTGGTGAGTCACTATCAATATTTAAGGAGAATACTCGATACATGATTGGTATTCGAATTATGTTAAAAAAAATAGGTACTTGATTTTTGACTAAATTTTCATAAATTTCAATTCAAATAAATGAAGCATTGACACTTTTGCTACCGGCGGCACGTGCACAGGTGTTGTACTGTGCTGCTTGTTCACACCTAAAAATTTCCAAAATTCTCATCATTTACCTAGTCAACAAAGTTGCTTAAACGAGTAAAATATCTTAGTATTTTTGCCTACCCTAAGCCAGGATTAAAGTATTAAGGGGGACTGGATCATGCTTGTTTATCCTGCTACCCTGTTAACACGTGGCGGCGTTTGGACGTAGGTAAACTACCTGTTTTGTGTCGAAAGTGCAGCTAGCTGCTAGGGTGTCCAGACGACGCGTAAATAATTAGATAATTGTTGAGTAACTTTACCTAAAAGTTTATTAATATTTACCCATTTTTTCATAATTCGAATAAGAATCATGTACCGAGTATTCTCCTTAAATATTGATAGTAACTCACCATTCATATGAGCTGTGTAAATAAGAGCCATGATCGGTCAATATAAGTTGGTGAATTTAAGGATTTTAATATTTAAAGCTAATTAACCTAGGTTTTATTGATGAAAGTTAGCAAATGGTATCTTACTATGAAACTGTACTAGACAATTTAGATCTACTAAGCTTATTTGTAAGGAAATGCAGGCAAGCCCATATTCGCAACTTCGGCTTTATTAGTTGTGCTATGCGTACCCGTATGGTGCATGTGCGTTACTCGTATTATGGTAGGCCAAGGATCCCCCCTTCTCCCTTGAATTTATAAAATCACTCGGAAGCGCATGCACAGGTAAGGTCAGAAGTTATCAATTACCATGTTTCTCAAGTAGAATCTTATATATCATCACATACTTTTAACAGTTTTATACGACTAATGGTAGCAAATCACTTTGATCCATATTTACCAACTCAGTGGTATTACAATATTAAATACTAAGTCAGTAAGCTCTTAGTTTTACAAGCTAAGCCGGTTTTTTAAAATACGGTATTTTATAGTAAAATTTATTTATTTATTTATAGCACCACAAAAAATGTAAAATACAAACAAGAGAGGTTTATGACGATTATAAATTGTAAAGTACAAGTGGCGGTCTTGTTAGCCATTTCTTTTATACAAGTCAAACATTTATTACTATTTCAATTTAAAAACCTATAAAACTAACTCTAACATCCCTCATTTTACTATTTAATGATCGGATTTTCAAATATGTATTTTTTTTTTTTCATTTCTAATAAAACGATACAATGTGAAATCTTTCGTTCCCACTTTTACTTCCTATTACTGGGGCCACACTAGCGGGAAATGCCGTTGACTGTGGCGTTGAACGTAGGTGTGGCCACCACTCATTGCGATAATTTCACAACGGCATTCACGTTGCCGTTGGACGTTGGGCGATAGTTGCGGCCACACTAGCGGGAAACGCCGTTTACTATGGCGATGAACGTATGTAGGTGTAGCCACGACTCACCGGGAAATGCCGTTGACTGTGGCGTTGAACGTAGGTGTGGCCACGACTCATCGCGATAATTTTACAACGGCATTCACATTGCCGTGGACGTTGGGCGATAGTTCAAGTGGCGGTACATCAAAGAGATAACCGCGAGAGTTAAGGGTTCTGGCCACCCTGGCGGAACAAAAAATGCACTGTTTTTTTACTTAAATTAATAAATTCGAAACTATGGGCCGGAATATTTTTATTTTTTTACTCAATATCACAAAAGGGCTTCAAAAATAACATTGTAAAATTTTATTTGAAAATATTAAAAAATAAGTGTGTAATAATATAAATTAAGATGCCTGTAACTTGGCCAATTTTGAGTGTTTCGATACGCAACAGGTCTTAAAATGTCCGTTACAGTTCAGGGTTTATTAAAAAAAAATAAAAAAATAAAAATTAAAAAAAATAATCCAGGGTGGCCAGACCCCTTAATACGTTGAAGCGGCCACACAGCACACTACGAACATATGTCATTGTGCACCGTGAGCGCGACGGAATCGCACGTGTTTGTTTTCGATAAATATATACTATGACTATGGAGTGGAGTAACGAAAAAGTAATTACGTTTACGGATTCGAGATTCAAAATTTATAAGAATCGTGCGTCACAAAATGATGCTTAGCGACGAATAACGGAATTATTACCTTTTAAAACAACTTAACCAACAACTTTAACTTTCGGTGAAATAAAGATAATAAAAGATCGAAAAATTATGTAAAAGCCACATTAATTACTTTAATATATTCTTTATTCTTTATTGCACTTAAAAATTGAACAGTAATATAATCACATGTATCATTAATATTATTCCAATTGCCTGAAATATATAATATATAAATAAATGAAAGACACAGGTAAATACAGAGTATGTTGTTTTATTTTGTAAAGTATAAAAATGTTGTTTCAATTTAATTGAATAGATAATAGTAATAATAGATATAATAACTCTTAATAAAAAATGTTTGTCTGTAAAGTCGGTTTACGGACGATAAATAATTTTTACGTGTTGACGTCATAAGAAAACATTGATGATAAATTACATACTTTTATGAACGGAATTGAATTATTTGTTATCACTGAATTATCATTATTTTGTATAAAATATATTTATTACTTATTATTATTGTTATGCCATCTGCCCATCTGCAAATGCAATATTACTGTCAATCTCAGGTCGTCTGGCAAAACGTTCAATAATATTTATAGATATACATAATTAATACTTATTATTATATGTTTCTTATTTAATCTCAGATAGCCGGGAAGTTGATGGCATGCATATGTTCATGATGACTGACCCGTTGGCGCAGTTTACAGTGACCCTGTTTTCTGCTCCAAGGGTTTTGGGTTCGATTCCCGCCCCGAGTCTGGGTGTAATGTATGTGTATTCATATATGTATTATTTATATGTATATTTATTTTAAAAAAATGTATATCAGTCGGCTGTTACCTAAAACACAGGCATTAGGTTGCCTACCTTACAGACGACCGTGTGTGTGTGTGTTAAACATATTTATTTATTTATTATTTATACAAAAAAAAATTACACTCATCAAATACAGAGTTGCGCCGTCAACGTCTATCTTGCTTGAAATTCAAATAACATTAGCGCCAATTTTATCGCCAAGAATGGGCGTTGACGTTGAACTTTCAAGTGTAGCCACTCACTTCATCGCGCTAAAATTATCGGAATGTCTACCGCGATGATAGGCATTGACGTTTCCCGCTAGTGTGGCCCCTGGGTTAGAGCTGCAATATGAAATTTTCTATTTTACGCCTATTTGAAAAATGTATCTACTTTTTAAGTGACGAAAGATTTCATACAGTAATTATTAGAACTAATTGTTTAATGTGACTGTACATATTTTCACTCCGTTACGATTAGGACTTAACAAGAAGTTACAAGTTAAAAATAGCCTACTAAGTTACAGTTTAAAAATAGCCTACTGCTAGATAAAAGCCTCTTCTCCTTGTGACAAAAATTGTTGTAGCATAATTTTTCACATTGCTCCGTTGTGGACAGGTGGATGTACATGTGATCAGAACTTCTCCCGAGACATGTAAGCTACCTCACTATGTCTTACATCACCGTAGAACACGAGGTTAAATTAACAATGTTTAATAGCCGAACTAAACGGTTTGGCAGCTCGTTTTTGGTGAGAGTTGCAAAAATTTGGAACGACCTGTATGGGTCTATTTTTCCAGATAGGTTGAATGAACTCAGGAGCCTTTAAGAGTGGAGTGAACAGGTTTCTTTTGGATGGGCGTGTACCACCTTCGTCTTCATCTACACTTTCCATCAGGTGAGATGGAAGACAAACGCCTATTCCATTACAACTATAAAAAATAATAATAATAAAAATAGCCAAATATCGTTTAATAATCACGTGTGACTTTTATTTTTACTACGTTTCGTCATTTATGATCAAAGTTTTAGTTAATCTGAGCCGATAAAAGGGATTATAAATGTTATTACGAACGATAAAAGACATTAAAAAGGAATGATAATATTTGATTTATACGTTTTTTATAATAATATTCCTGATAACGCAATATACTTAGTTATGCCGAATGTTTTTAAATATTTTTAATAATAATTTATTTATTTATTTATTTATTAAGGTTTGCTAGCAGTTGTTTCATTTATGATACATTACAATATTAATTTGAACATTTACATTACATTATTAAATAATATGTTTAACATACACACACGGTCGACTGTCCCTAAGGTAGGCAACTTAATGCCTGTGTTTTAGGTAACAGCCGACTGATATATATTTTTTTAAATAAATATACATAGGTATAAATAATACATATATAAATAAATACATATTACACCCCGACTCGGGGCGGGAATCGAACCCAGAACCCTCGAGCAGAAAACAGGGCCACTGCCAACTGCGCCACGGCCCAGTCAAAAAATTTTATATATTTTTTTTATATTTTTTTTATATTTTTTTTATTCGATTGATTTTTATAACTATCGTGTTAATTGATCACTTTTGTTATAATAACGGATGTTAATAATAATGATATTCATACATTTTGACCCTTTTGAGTTATCAATATTATAGCCTAAAAAAAATAAAAACAAATATTTTTTATAAAAAACAAACATGTGTTTATAATTAAGTAATCTTTTAGTAATCTTTTATTATGTTTATTTTTGTTTTGTTTATTGTGACCTAACTTTAGGCAATTAACTATACATTACCTAATTATGAATTAGTCACTGTACTTAACTTTTATATTGAGACAGAGAACTTTTTTTTCATATTGCTCTTTTTCTTCTTTCTGTCCTTCTAGTCCTTTTAACCCTTCATTCTCTTAAGTCAGAAACTCACCCAATACAAACATATAAAACCTTACAAAAAATCCGGTAACTCACCTACTTGTTTCCAAAAATTATATTAAAAAAAAGGTCAAGTACTTGTCAAGTTACGCCCATTTCAGGATTCCGTAGTCGCCCATCACTGTATACAGTGGTTGACTAGTTCTTATTAAGTTGTAAAAAGGACGTACCTTTGGTGATTTTTTTTTATTTATTATGACTTCGTTATTTATTATAATGTTGTTAATTTTTCTGCATACTTATAAACAACTCTACTCCAAAAACGGTTAATTTTACAGAAAAATGCATTTTTTGTAGATAATTTTATGACGAACAATTTTTATAATGACCTCTATTGACCTCCGAGCAAAAGGTCGCGAGATATTCGCAAAAAACTGATTTTTGTGACCTTTTACCATAAAAGTTAGGTCAAGGTCACAGGTAACTTTTTTAGCCGGCACGAAATCAATGTCGATTTTTCACATCTTCATTACAACGTCGTAATAAAGGTGTACCTACCTAAAGCTTACTAGGAATTTTTCCACAAATTCGGGCTTAAAATGCCTAAAATGAGTGGATTATATGGAATGTATACGTAATACCTATGGAATATACATCCCACAGACGGTGTAGTATTATTTATCATATTTATTTACAAACTTTAACTTCATTCAAGATACTTTATGAAATAAATAACACTGACTATAATATGAAGTTCTGATGTCAAACATGTAATTAAAATCCTCTTAACACCAAACTTGTCGATATGGGTCTAACGTACCCCCAGCTTACTTTATTAAAAATGAAATTTGTCACGCACCCCATATAATTCGGATCATTATTAAATATTTCTCTACAACTCCTAATCCTGACTAACGGTTGTAACGTGACTTTGCATTATTTATACTTATATTAATTATCAATAAATATACCTGAATAATCTACTAAAATATTGGTACTTATTACCTAACCATTGGTATATATACCTGAATAAACTACTAAAACGTTGGTACGTTTCGATATAATAAAGTTGATTTTACAGAATTGTTTGCTTGTACAAAATACAAACTTTGCGTTACAAAGCCTATTTAAAAATGAAGGTTAAGTTACAAATAGGCTTTACAAAACTAAAAAAATAAACGTACTAGTAGAAGCAGATCAGTAATTATAAGTGTTAACTACTCTGACAACTTACTCAATAATTTTCGTAAATTATATTTGAATTGACACGAATTGGTATCAAATCCTTTAACTGCCTATGATACATAATATGTACTATAACATATTGTACAATAAGAGCCGGTATATATTCCACTGCTGGTTGAAAGCCTACTATGAAGAAGAAGGAATAAAGCTCAATCTTCGCACGCAACGCACTTACCTAGGTTACCATTACCATAGGTTTTTTGTTGAATATGAAACAGAACTCAGGTGAAAACCCGAAGGATATATTTTTTTAATATAATGATTTTTTTTTCGAGCTGAGTGAATGCATCGTGCAATTTGCGACCACTCCTTTTATAATTAAAATTGCATTAGTCTGCAAATAGGCGGACTGTTGTGATACTAATGCGCTGTTTCGATAAAAAAGGGTAATGTTAATTGCATTTTAAAAACCTTAATGAGATTGCTTATGAATAGTCCTGGTATAAATCAATGAATTAACATATTAAATAAAATTTTCAATAAATAATAAGCGCTTCACCTAACATTCGTCGGACTCGGAAATCAGAGCCGTTGAGTGTGTAATAGCGACCATTGATTCATCGTTACCTCATTGTAATTTGTGAAATATTAACTTCTGACTTTTTAAGCCGTGCGGTGACTGACAGAGTCTTGATCTCCTTCTTGGTGAGCTGTTCTAAAAGGCGACTTAAGCTTTAATTTTACGAAAAACTGTGCACCAAACAAAATGTTTCAGCTTCACCATACCCTGCCATACACTGCTCGCTAGCCCGCCTGTCAAGTGTGGCGAGTATTAGCAACCGCAAATTACCAGCAACACAGAGCACAGTCGGTAATTCTGGAGGTCGATGGGGGAGACTTAAGTTCAACAATGAACATCCAATGGCTAACACGATATGATGATGATCTTTCTATAAGAAAGTGAAGAAAAGTTAATACAACACACGTTCATCGCGATGAACATAGTTCACACAGCGACAAGTTCAATCTCACTCTTGTTTGTTTTAAAAATACCTTAACGCGCACTATTTTATTATTTTTAAATAAATAAGTCATTATAGACGTTATTTATCTGTGTACAGTATACGTATCCATATTTACTACACCTATCTATATATTTTTATTTTAATATAAATTGTAGTGGTATTTATTATTTATATTTTTATTTACTCTTATCACCTCAAACCAAACATTAAGGAAACTCACTCCAAAGGAATGGAAGTGAACCACAATTTCATTCGCTCATAATACTTCTAAGATCTATTGACATTTTTACAGTTACAGCTTTATTCCTGAAAACTTCAAATTGATTTCTCTAGGAGAAGATTCCAAAATTGTGACATCATAAACTTGGCTGTAAATCTTAATGCTTCTATTTAAATGGGCTGTGGATAGAAGTAGGCAGTGAAGCTTATCAGCCTTTTTTTAATATGACTAGATTTTTAAAATAATTTGGGTTTTTCTTAGATTTATTTTTTTATTTTTTATTGATTATTTTTTAATTTTGATTGATTGATAGATTTCTTATTTTTGGTTATTAAATTAGGGTACTCTAATTACCTCGCTTCTGCATTGTGCAGATCAATTAATAAATATTCCTAAATATAGACCTGAATTAACGCGTCCTGTTCCGACTATCCTGGATCCGGATATACAGGACAAGATACTGACGTTATAAAATTAATATTATTTTATAATATATTCAATAACTGTACATTTTTTTTTTAATTCTCAATTAAACTAGAGACCATCATAAAGTTTTTATTGATATATGCCAGTCATGAAAACCTTAAAATGTAAAATATTAAGTATAATACCCTCCATCTACTTCTCTGTCACTCATTAGTTTAAAAGTCAAGTCATCCCAATCAAATCTTTCTTTAACAATGGCATGGGAAGTAAATATAATATTAATCATAACGTAATTATTTGTCGTTTATTTATTTATAAAAGAAAGAAATGGAACGCCTGATGACTATAATGGTAACTTCAAACAACTTAAATTATCTTATTACAAAACAGTGGACAATGGAGCTAAATAATATCCATCTTTACAGTTCACCCCATAACCCTGAATAGGGACCCATTCAATATTTTGCAAGGCCATGAATTCGAGCATACTGTCGAGGCGGAACAATGAATCTAAATAACCATTAATATGTAATAAATACTATGGGGTAATAAAACCGTTTCGCGTAGGGGACAAACAAACAAGTGCACGTAGGTAACCCTAAACTGCTACTATTGAAAATTTCGAAGCGTAAAATGTTTTGAGGGACTAAGTCATCCCCGAACATAGCCGAATTCGGCCGATTGGTTCCGCTCTGAATGACGACAGCTGCAGAATTTCAGATATAGGGGTCGCTCTTCATTAGTGTAACTTGTCTCGTCTCGAGATGGATGTTTGTTTTTGGACAGCGTGAGTCCGCGCTGATGGTTTCTTGATGATCTGCGGATTATTTATTTGAGTTTATATTGAGTTATTATAAATACTTTTTGATCATCAATACTATTTATTTATAGTACTTATTCATAAATGTTTTTTGGAAAATCCTAAATTGCTTGTACATACGCCTATTTAAGAACGCATATATAAAAAAGAATAATGTATTATCTATATAAAATTACCAGTATAAAATCATTTATAAAAAAAATATTTTTCGTAGAATATATAAATTAAATTATACAAACTTACATAAAAGATCAATAGTTTAAAACAATAATTTGTTTAATTGCAAAAATATCAATGAAATTATTAAGTCTCACTAACACGATGATAAGTTGCAACAATCAATGGAGTAGCAAACCAAATAAACTAAGCGTAGAGCGGTATAGTTTCGTTTACTCGCGCCCGCGGATAAGCGAATTGTAAAAAAAGATTGGGGCCCCTCCGACCTGACGTGTTAATTACTGGGGTTGGACGAGGGGTAGAACAGATGAAAGTCAATTTGCTGCTACGACATGATACGGCTCATTTCATCGTAGCGACAAGTGTGGCACCTGCGCTTTTTCACTGGCCTAGGGGCGTTTCAGTGTCCTTTGTGCTCTTTTAGCAAACAATAGTGAATTGCATTGTGTGCCTTTAAGCGCTCTCTCCCAAACATATTGGGCATTCTGTTACATTTTCGTACAAGTAGTTTATACGTTTCTAATGAAACCTTTTTGATTATACTCGAAATTCTCTCCTGTGTTTTGTTCCAAGTCAATTACTATATTGTTAAAGAGAGATAATGATATTTATTTTAATTTCAGAAGAAATCAAGTTTGGAATAAACCGATTGGTTGGTGAAAGGACAGACGAGGAAGACAATGAATCACACAACAATGAAACTTCAAGAGGAGAAGGAGTTTCTCCTACCTCCCGTTGCGGCAGTCCATGCTGGGCTCCATCACCTCATTCGCCTAGATCAGTGCGTTCTACCTCTCCTGAGTTAGAAGTAGATTCACCTCCATCTTCTCCAAGACGACCACCTAATTCATCGCCACCCTTAAAGAGATCAGAGGCATTTTCAGTGAGTGCATTACTAAGACCAGATGCACCAAGAGTACAACCACAAAGACCATTTCTTTACCCACCGCTACCATTCGCTGAGTTCCTTAGAGACGCTGGTAGTCTTGGCCTTTCTGGGTGGGGCGGATATAGCAATTTATACCTTCATGCAGTCCAAGCGGCTGGTCCAGAACTATTGAGATTGCGTGCGGCTGTGCTCGGTGCTCCAAGTCCTTTATCAAGACCCCTACCCATTGGAGATGTTTACTCTTGCGTTAAGTGCGAGAAAATGTTTAGCACACCGCATGGTTTAGAAGTACATGCCAGAAGATCGCATAACGGAAAGAGGCCTTTCGCATGTGAACTGTGTAGCAAGACGTTTGGTCATGAAATCAGCCTTAGTCAGCACAGGTACGACACATACAATTCTATATATACACTAAACAAATATTTTTAATAAATTAAAACTATTTTTTTTTAATTAATAATATATAACCACATAAATTTAAATAATAACTTAAGGTTCACAATAATATTTATACAATAATATTATTATTTTTTTAAAAATAGAATGTAATCGTTGATCTATTATATAACGCCTTATTTTATCCAACAGGGCTGTCCACAGCGTAGAAAAGGTTTTCGAATGTAAGCAATGCGGGAAGACCTTCAAACGATCCAGCACACTGTCGACACATCTTCTTATACATTCTGACACTAGACCCTACCCTTGCCAGTACTGTGGAAAGCGGTTCCACCAGAAGTCGGACATGAAGAAACACACATATATACATACCGGTAAGTTATTAATTGGTTTTACGAAATATAATTTTTGAGGACTAACTGTTTCATAAAATAATCTTTATAAACAACTAGCAAACCCGGCGAACTCCGTTTCGCCACCAACTTATTTTCGTGAGGGATACTTCCACCAAGTACTGGCGCCATGCAAAACCATATTGGTTTGTAGTACATGCTATGTATCAGAGATGGCGCTGTATGTGAAAAATGATTTTCCCTGTTTTTCTGCTTTTCTGTTGAAAATTTTCCTGAATTTAGTTTGCTATAAAGCTCATGGAGCCCGAGACCTTTCCAACGAATGCAAAACCTTGGAAATCGGTTCGTGCGTTCTGGAATTATAGCGTCAGGAAGGAAAACCCGACTTATTTTTATATTATAGATATAAATAGGCAAAAAAGACTTTTTAAAAAAGTAAATAATACCTTCTAAGGGAACATATATTTCTTTAAAATTAAATTTTTACATAGTAACTTATATCCCGATTAGCAAACCGAAATCATGATTTATAACTTAGTTTGTCTAGCTCAAACAATGTAATAAATTACTTAAAAACTCCAAGTACCATAACTATGTTTAAATGACGGGATTCAACTAAGCTGAGATAATAATTTAAGTTCCTATTTAAAGTACAGGCGTATTTTAAACCGGCACTTCTGTCACAACATCTTAGCGCCCCTCGCCACATAATTAATGTACATTAACACCTAAGATGAGTCGGGGCGTTTTATAATAATTGCGAAGGAGTGAACGGGAGGAGTTTGCGGTGCGTTAGAAGGTGATTGTGTTATAGATACACACGGACTACTTTTACAGCTAACTTATGTGTATGCTAACTACAAGATAGATAGACAAATTTTGTTCCACAACTTGTGTGTTACACAATTTCGATCCTACAGACTTTTCTTCAACCTACAGACTTTCAATGACTTGTATGGTTGAAGCTACTCTTGTCTTATTTTTATTTGAGTTTTCTTCAACAGATTGTCCTGTAAAGTCACTAAAACTCCTAAGCAGTATTATTATCGTATGATAATATGGTTGAATTTCTATAAAGCATTTTACTACAGTACTCAAAATCGAAATTTTTATAAATGTAATTTTCACGCACTTTAATAAATTCGGTTATCTAAACTTCATGACCGTGTGTTTCTTCTATAAAGCCCTTCATGAATACATGATGTTGTGGTATATAGTCCGTTGTTTCGTTAACACTTAAGCCGAGGGATAAGATTCTGTAACGCTTTGATGACTACTTAACCCTAAACAGCTCATAAGATTCTTACTCGTATATCACGATTCTATGCTCGTACTCAAGTTAATCTTTTCATCTCAAAATCACTTCATTTTATATAATTTTTATTGCGATAGAAGTTAGTTATTATTTTGCATTAGATACATGATAGTGAATTGAGCATGAGCAAATCCGCAGCCAACAGCTGATAGTTTAATAAATAAAATAGTGTTTCTTATTTAATCGAACGATAAAGTTTAAATATTAAATTACTATTAATAATAATTTAATATTGAAACTTTTTCGTTCGAATTATTATTAACAAAGCGACAATTTCAATTTGTCGTTTGAATACATATAAATTTTTTAATTGAAGACTTAAAAATTTCATTAATAAATTTTCAATCAGTCTCTAGAAAACTAATGAAGATAAATAGTATTTATACGACGATACAAGGAGACACAATATTTTTTTAACCAGTTATTAATAAAAGAAGATATAAATTACTATTCTCCGAGTTATACCAATCTGTTTGAGTGACGTTCAAATATAATGAGATTTATATAACTACGTACAAAATGTAACACTAGTCTTTGTAATAAATAAATAAGACATCACTCAAATCATTCACAATAAAATTAATAATTATCATTGATTTATATCTAAGAATTTATTCTATGTAACGTAAACACAGCACTTCGGATCTAAGAGAGGTTCCAACATACCTATCAAAATACCTACTCGCTCCCCAGTTCATTTAAGATGGGGTGGGGGGTTATCGTCCGTGATTCAGGCGAAGATTCGCTTTTCATTGCTTTACAGTGGATGGGAGTGAGATAGAAATAGCTAAGATAATGCGCGTGACCGAGACAAAAGATTTAAGGTTCGGTTAGTTATTGTGGCACATGTTACGGAAGATGAACAATTTGTAGATACGTTTTGGGATGAATAAATTTTATTTACTGGTTGAATAATCGTAAAATTTAAAGATTTAACGTTTTATTTTTATTGCAACAATACAGATTTTAATATATAAATTTAAATTTATTATGACTTTTACAAAAATGTTTTTACCGACTTCGATGAACGAAATCATCGCATAACGAATCAATCAGTGACATTCTATATTTTATTCTATAACTCTACTTACACATAATCTAAATATTTTTATTTACTATAATTATCCCTAAAATAATGAATCAAAGAGCAAAATCCCCATCCAAATCGGTTTAGAAGTTCTTTGAAAAAACATGCATAGTCATACATATGTACCTACATATATATACGGGTTATAAACAATCCTAACTATTCTCGTTTACCTATTTCCTGTGTATTAAATTGTTCCTATACGGCGATATTTAAAACTTTAAATACTGTTTTTTGACTTTAGTATGTACTTAAAAATAAAATCATAATTTATATCTCTATATCTACATATAATTAAAATGAATTATAGAGATCTTTATGCGAACAATAAAAGGAAATATAATTATATTTAGATTATTGGTCTGTCTTTCTGTCTATCTGTCTGTCAGTATATTTGTTCATGTATCATGGAAAAAAGTTAGTTCATTTCACGTAATAAGATTCGTTTTTCAAAGTTGTGATCTTGGAGATCTAACTTGAAATCTAGTAAGTAGGTAAAGATTTCATCTTGATGCACCGTCTGGAAGTCGAGTTATTACTTTATAAACATTGCAGTGGAATCGTAACTAAGTCATTTTGTACATTTTTTTTTTTTTTTTTGATATCAACTCCCCCATATCAGAAATTAAAATAAATATCAAAACATCAAGGAATATCAGATAAAAAAGAAAAAAAAAACATTTTTCAGCTCAACTTTAATAAAGATAATTGATTTAAAAGATTATCGTGACGTTTTAAACACATTAAAACAGTATCGAAACAATTTTCTATAGACACTTAATCAAGTCCACAATTAAACCAACCCATTAGTAACCACACCCGATTACTTGCGCCCCATCCACGTGTAAAATATTAACAATATCGAGTTAGCAAATAGTTGCGCCAACAGCATTTTAATCAGCGTCCCAACTTCTTGATTAATGTTCCACCATACAATTTATCGTCGAAATTTTATTTATAATTGCGCCAGCTAAATTAAATGGGGAGCGATTAGTCAATGTCAAGACGTAGGACCGCGACCTGCGATTTGTCACCTCCCCGAACCGGTTTAATTCGACGCTAATTGAGCTCCGAAGTTTGTTACCTCTGAACTTCTCTACCTGTTACTACGGTAATTATCTACCCAGTAGTTGTGAGTAGTTAATGAATTGTTCAATCCTTCCAATTTAGCATATAGGAATCGATTTAAGTTTATAATCATAAAATATAATAAAATGTGTACCTTTTGAAAATTTTTGGTCCAAAATTTTACCCTGTGTCATTATTTATTATGATTATAAAAAAATATAGGATACAAAATTTAAAAACAAACTTAAAAGTGAAATGAAAAAAATATAGAAGATGAAATAAATGAGTTGAATCATCTAAACGGGCCTTAGTAAGCTTCATGAATGTTTGATTTCCCGAATGCGCTGGTAAGGTATTTTTTAAACGCTCTTCTTTCTCTTAATTAGTCAGGGAATAAACAAGAGGCGCATTAGCTCTCGCAATAATTACACAACGGCTGAACTTTCCTCTCTGCTTTTTTTGTTTGTTCTTTTTTTTATTTTCATTATTTCCTAGTCGTGGTTTGTTTGCGGTGAAGAATTTAGAACCATTTACGAAATTGGTTTGCAATGTTATGCAATTAAGGGATAACGTTTATTGCGCTAAAGTTAATTTCTATTATATCATTTCTACTTGAAATGCCTTGGGATAATAATGAAATCTGAAAATTTGATTTCAGTTTTCACAGATAAATTGCGTACTCACATAATAAAACCTAATTTACGAAAAAAAAAAAACTCCGAAGTAGTGATAAAAGCAAATGGGCAATGAGGATAAAATTAAAAGTATAAAACATTTAATAATTGCAATTTCTGCGCCAAATGTTCTCTACCTCTTAACACTCAACCCTCTGATTGCTTTTGAGAGGCTCACTCCGTTTAAAAATAGCAAAAAGACACTTGAAGACTTCTTTAAACGAATTCTAATTGCGTCATTGGATTCATAAGGCGCAATACTAAATAAAAACAATTATTATTATATGTAAATGTGTCAAGCTTTAATTTTTTAAGATAAAAGCAATAAACTTATTTCAATTCTGTTTTTAAGGATGTGTTGACACAAAACGAAAGCCTATTTCTCGATATACCTACTCGTAGCATAAATAAAATATCTAAAATAGTTACATAGATTGTCTTATAAAGATCAATTCATTTTATTTACATTTCAGACTGAAGTAGGTAATCTTATTTATAGATTAAACCATTTCCAGACATAATGTTTAGTTGTGTCTATCGCAAATAAAACTAATCGTCGTAAATCGAAAAAAAAACTGAAACTATCTGTCCAATCTCTCAAAACCAATTCGTACAAGATTCAAGTCTTAGAGAATTCCATCCGCAGTACCTACGGGGTGGAAATCTAAGCGGTCCATAAGGAAGGGTGGTGGGGGCGCCCGTGGGGACTGAATCAAGGAGTGCTACGTGCCTTGAGTTTAATTAAGGACTCTGGAGGGTCTTCAGATACTTCGATTTTAGTGGCGTTTTCTTTTCATTCCTTAAACACACTTTCGTAGTAAATGTCATTTTGCTAGAACATTAGGTTTTTTTTAATGAATATTTGTTATAAACATAATTGATATCTTAAAGCTTTGATCTCTTAAAACAATTAAGCTTAGTTTATTCAAAGATATTTACGTTGTGTCTTACTTAACGCCGTTTAAGTAATATAATAATTTATATTTAAAAAAAAAAACTTGTAAACAACGATTTTCGTTATAGAAATAAACCAAGTCAAGTCACCTATCACCAGATTTATATTTTTCCTCGACACACGTAACTCGATCCAAGTCGCTGGGGATGATAGCAGAAATCAGTTACGAGATTTTTTTTATTTTTTTTTCTCACGCGAAAAACTGTCATTTGAATTTGTATGCCGACCGCCTCACTCCCACACAATATTAGATGCTCCCGAGAGAGAAGGGTAATTAAATTAATGTCCTCAGCCCTCTTTTGCTCCGTTTCGTTTCCAGTAATCCGACACCTGCATTGTTTTCGCTCGGAAACTGCTGGTGACGTATTACTCTGAGTTTTCAGGAGTAACGTAATACTGTTTGAACTTTGTTGTAAGATTACTTTTCTGGATTATACTTAAGCGCCTTTTTTATGTTTTCTTTTTTACAACATGTCTTCATTTATCTTTGATGTCTTTACTTCATTTCAAATGTTTATTATTAGGATTTTTTTTTACAGTTATCGGTAAAATGAAGATCTCAGATCTCAAATCATGTAATTATCACATAACAAACTGTAGGTAGTATAATTACCGAGAAACATTTTAAAAGATCACTCCAATACTTGAACCCACACTTGATTTAACCCGTGTACGCCCTTGTCTTTTTGACATCTACAAAAAGTAACCCCAAGTGCAAGTGCAACCCATGTGCAACCGGAGAGCGCGGACACACGCCACCTAATTCAATAAACACATTATCGCGATTAGCTGAGTGAGAACCCCGCTGCGTCTGAACGACCCCGGTGAGTATAGCAGGTTTGAACGACCGGCAAAAGCACTCCCGAAGGAACAGATTTCGACGGATGATTTGCTAATATTAATCATGAGGTCTTATTTAAATTGACCCGGCGAGTTTAGGGTTAAATTTTGATTCATAGAAAAAATGACACAGATGTATTTTGTTTTACGCCTCAGAATTTATAATTAATGAATGATGAAGATTAATAACCTAATGATTCATTCATTAAACATTGTTGCACGGTTTTATCGCATACATGTTTCCGATTCTAATAATTGCAACATTAGATGTCATTAAAACAATTCACTGTCACAGAAACAACTGGAATTAATTCATATGTGTTATAAATAATATCACAAAAGTAATGTTTACGAAAATTATTCTATTTAGTTCTAAATTTTTTTTAAAGATATTTTTCTAATAGGTATATATAGCAAAGTCAATTAAAAATTCATTACGAAATTACTCTAGTACATTTTTATAAATTTACTTTTTATTTATTAAAAAACAAACCTTATGATAGTGTTATAAATAACAAAATCGTTTTTCTATAAGGGTTACTACACTTTTGATGTATAAAGTGGATATAAAAACTGGTCGGGACGAACCGCGTGCACGACGCGTGTCGTACATCAGACTTGTGTGATTATTCAAACAATTTGATTTTAAATCCGATCTGGCGTTTTATCTAAATGAAACTATTATGCCATCTGCTTGAAATGATAGATTATAATAATTTCTATCTTATTTTTAAACAAATTTCTTTTAAGTCAAAGACTTCTATGTGTAGTATACATAGAAGTCTTTTTTTTAAGTTGTCTATTCGTGAAATGTTTTTGAGTGTATGTTATGTACTTATGTCACATTTGTTGGTAACAATGTACCTACTGATCAACAACTGAACAATATTCGGTTGACCAAAATCATAAAAAAAAATAAGATGAGATATAGGTAAGCTACTAGAGTTAGTAAATAGAACTATAACAATAATCTCCAAAATATAACTGTATTAATAATTTTATAAAATTTATAAAGCCTTATTTGTTTCGTGAATAAATATGTCCGTGCTGTTGTATAAATGTTTTAGATGAATAAGTATTTAACTTATTTTAGTGATTTGCTAAGTTTCTTTACAAAAACTACATTATCCAATTAAAAATCAATTCAATCTAACTGCACTATATAATACCGTGTGAATTATAATTAACATAATTCCTCGATTGACGCGGTCTTACACACGCGACGGACGCGTGTCTCTCCAGTTTTTTACGCAATTATTAGATTAACTACTAGTATTGACAATTAAACTTTACTTTTACGTCTCTATATTTGAATGTAAATAATAGTAATTTGGATTATAAATGTATACCATTTTTGTATGTATATAAAATGTTGTATATATTCCGTAGGTACCTACCTATCTTTGTTTTATATCAACAGTAAGTACCTACTCTATTATTAGGTCCTTACATATGAAATTGGCGTTTTGTATGGTCGGAACATAAAGTCGATTTTTTTATGTATAATATAATTAATCAAAGTACCTATGTATCATTGTTATCTATGCACTTTTGCCATTTTATAGGTAGTTCATTGATACCTTTACAAAAAAAAACTATTCGGACGGGAATCAATAAAATGTTTGAAGGCGGTTTGGACTGCCCCATCGAAGTTGATTTTTTTCCATTGCAAGTTATCCAACTTTAGAAAAAAAATGGTAATCTGATGGAGCAAGGTCTGGAAAGTACGGTGGATGTCTTAGATATTCCAATTGAAGCTCCTCTAATTTGGTAGCCGTCTGTTGTGCAGTGTATGGTCTTGCGTTGTCCTGAAGCAGCAGTGGCCTAGAGTAGGTAGTGGCCAATTAACTAGCCTCGGTTGCTTAGCAGCTAGCTTGTTCATCATGGTTTGTAGTTGCTGACAATAGAGATCTGCTGTAATCGTCTGGCCAGATTTAAGAAAGCTGTACCTAGTGAACGACACCGGCACTAGTCCACCAAACGCTCACAAGTAACTTTTTTAGACTCAATTTTCGCTTGGAGCAGGATTTGGCTGGCTCGCCAGTGTTCAGCCATTGCGATGAGCGCTTCCAATTATCGTAGGTACATAATCCACTTTTCATCACATGTAATGATTTGATTTAAAATTCATTCATGATTGACAGTCTAAGCACGTTTGTCGGTTTGCTTCACTCAATTCATGAGGTACCCACCTTTCAAGCTTTTTTAACTTCCCAATTTGCTTCAAGTGGATTATAACACTCTTATCACTATCACCGCAGCCTGCAGCTAACTCGAACATGGTTTGTGATGGATCCGCTTCAAATCTTCATTATCAACGTTGATCTCCGGCCGTCCACGGGGCTTGTTCTGCTGGTCGAAATTTCGAAAATGAAAACTTTGGAATCAAAAACGCACTGTGTTTTCTTTTGCGACAACGCAGCCATACACATCATTGATCCTTCAAGCCGTTTCTGCAACACTGGTGCCACGGTGGAACTCGTACTCGTAAATAACACGATATTTCAAGTTTTTCATTTTGTAAACTGTGTGACGCAAAGATGAAAAGAAAGAGAAAAAAAAGCAAATGAATTACGGTTTTCGAAACAAAAATGCATGTATAGCTGTGTAAATTTGAATTGGGAATTCCTAACCAAAGAGGAAATATTTGAGATCAAAGTGGTCAGTACGACAAAACGCCAATTTTATATGTAAGGACCTAATATTATTTTGTTAATGAAGAACATTATTATTTCTTATTTTAATCAAATCAATACACCTTATTTTTTTAATACCTACTAGGTAAATTATTATATTAAGGGCCAGTTTCACCACTTGCTATTATGTTCCGGATAACCTAATTAGCACTTTTTTGACAGGTAATCGTATGGGTTATCTGTCAAAATAAGTGCCAGTTAGGATATCCGAAACTTAATAGCAAGTGGTGAAACTGGCCCTTAGTGTTAAAATATGTACCTACCTACCTAAAAAGACTAAGTAAGTACTAAATATCGTGTTATAAATTTATCACCAAACGACCAAAACCGGTTCGCAGTATACCTACATGAAAACAACGATACGAAAATTCAACAAATACTAACACATTTCCAAAACAAACGCATTCGGTAATCAAATTATCGTGTTTTGATTGGCCGACACGACTGCGCACGAGTGTTATGATTTGTTCCCAACACAATGGCGGGTGTTGTCGAGTGTTTTCTTAAACCGACAAGCTCACGTAAGCCACAGGTATCTAGAACTCTTATTTCTAGGGTACTAAAGTCGAAAATAACTAAAAATCGATTGTCAGATGTTAAAGTGCAGCTAAGTGCAATAATAACAGTGCCAAATGTTCGTGTGAGATGTTATCGTATTAGATTCGATGGCTACTTTTATTTGTTCTATTTTTATTTTTGTTAATTTTTAGCTTACACATGACTGTGATAAAATTTGTATCCCACAATCGATTTTACATTTATAATAACTAATAAATAAATTTAAAGTTTATATTAAAAAATCTTTAATATCCTCGGTACAAGATAGATATATAAATGACAAATATAGGAGAGCTCTTGCTTTAGCCTATATTTTTTTTATGTTAAGTGACTAGGCAACTGACAAACAACTGGCAACTGGCAAACTGGCAGATGTTCCACCTGATGGTAAGTGGTTAACATCGCCCATGATCATAAACTAGTTTACCTGGAACTAGCCCATCTATGTGTTGCCTATCCTGAAACATAAGGTGTTAAAGTCTCGGTGCCAGTAATTATACTGCCTGTCTTGCCCTTCTCTCCGAAACATAGCAAGGCTGTTTCACGGGAGAAACAATCAAGATGGTGGTACCCATGCAGCCGGGAGCGTGGCACAGCGCATCCCTCCCACTGGTAGTTGTAGTAATTGTCGCTCCAATGACCTATAATAAATTCATTAAATAATAAATAATGTCTCTCTAAAACGATGAATATAAAGTGCTTTTGAAGCCTAATAAGGATATTTTTGATCTAATAAAATATAAGTTCATAATATACCTACACATATAACCCAATAGGCGAGAATGTATTTGACCTGAATTAATATTTGCAAGATACCTATACCTATATACTCGTACAATGACATACAGATATATACAGTGTAGCACATGAATTTACGGTACCTACCTAACGGTCTTAAATGTCCATCTATATTATTATCTTTTTCGAAATATTGACGATATCTTTTTAAAATATAGATTAGAACGATGAAATTAAAAATCGAAATATTCAAAAAAGAAATTACTTTAAATTGAGTTTTTCAACTTTACATTTTTAATTAATAACATAAGGACAAAATATCTATGCTGTATTTCATAAATTTTTACGTAAAGTTAGTCTAAAAATATATGTACCTAGTTACATAAAAATGTTTGAATTGAATTGGGTTTTAATATCACCAATCAAATTCTTACTCATATAAATCGTCACCCCATCGTGTCATATTTGATTTACAACTTATAATGCGAGAGAGATAATCCTTTAATTGCGTAATACTGTCATTATAATGCAGCTACTATATCTGCCAGCTTGTAGGCAATTTATCTATAATCCATATACACAAAAGTCAACATAGCTTTGTCTATCTATTGCGTTTTCTTGATTTACATCCGGTCTCAGTAATCTATCTCTTTCCCCGATTTTGTTAACTAGATATAGAATTTTAACATGTTCTCAATACGAATTAGCTATTACAGAAGTTAACCGCAAGTAAGCAAAATTCATTCAGCAATTTACAGGCTGATGATGATGATGATGATGATGCCGTCACCTAATTTTTTTTTTAAATTTTTATGTCTATTAAATAAAATCCTAAGTTGTAATGAGAACAATCTTTACATTTTTTTTAATAGGTAGGTACCTACCCTATTAATTTTTAGTTTCTTTTAGTTTTCTTTCAAATAAAAAGTAAAAGGTAGCAAATCAAATATTGTATAAACAGTCTGTGTGTTCATACTTTTCAAAATTAATATATTTCTTCCGATATAACTATATATGTAACAAACTGTAATAAAATGAATACTACGACAAAACCGCATGCGTGTACATGTATAAGCGAGTCTATCATGACTAGTCACATCCCTATTATTGGAATTAAGTATAATCCGACTAAATGATAGCCCAACCCTTTAGTATTGTCTCGAAGCGACTGAGTGGCAATTTATTTTGTCATCATTGTATATTGGATTCTGTAATGCTAGGATTAGTGGTGTGGGGTGTCAAATGATTATTGAATATGAGATATTTAGGGGTGATAAGATGTAGTTGGGTTAGTTGAAAGAGATCAATAAGGCGTTTTCTTCAGATGTCTTTCCAAATAGTAAAACGTAAAGTTGAAAGTAAGTTTAGGTCATATTTTTTGACGTAATAATGTCTTATAAATCGATGAACGCCGGCTGCACGTACGAAAAACCATGACTCACTGTCACGTTCCGCGAGTGAGAGTGCGGATCAAGCGATAGAGAGGAACGATCGGCCTAAGCGTTCGGCTTGTGACGCATCTATCTCTATTCCACTCTAACAACAGATGCGTCCGAGTAGAAGAGAAAAAATATTTAAATTAAAATAAATATTAAATTTATCGAATAGTTAATTTATCGATTTTTTTTTTAAATTTGCAATTAATTCCTTCTTTATATTATACAAAATAATAATTATTGAGTGAAAATAACTCAATTCAATTCATAATAGTATGCAATTTTTCATCAATGTTTATCACGTAAAATTATCGTCCGTGAACCGACTTTACAAACAACCAATTATTTTTACCTGTCTTCTCTCTCGCTAAGCCAAAAATTTTAGAGGCATTCATGATTATTAGATGTCTAAAATTGTAATATATAAGCCTATAAATTCATCACTACCTACTGGACAAGGTTCAACAATATTTTTAAAAAAAGTACCATATTTAATATTGAATATATCAGCAAAAACATATTTGGAATTTTTTCATATTCTTTAAAATGTACCCCATTTACTATTTTTGACATTATTTTTACAAAACATGTTATATATAATATACTAAGCAAACAGTGAATAATTCTTTATTTATTTAATAGAAATTCAATTTAATTAACCTATTGTTTATTAAAGTGACATAAATTACTGTATTGCTCTTAACTCGAGTGGAGTGCTCGAACCCCACAACAGAGTGAACAAATAACCATCACCAACCACTTGTCACTTGTTTGGATTAAACATTTGCACAACTTTTAACTATTCAGAAGCTTTACATACAAATTAAAACATATTTTTTTTATATTTACAGTTTAAATAACTTACTTTTCTTTTCTATGTAATTATAACTTTAAAGAGGTTTGTTCTAGTTTACGATTGTTAAAAAAAAAGTTAAAGAATACCGATAAAGAAAAATTCTGTTCTATCTATAATTAACAGACTAAAAACAGTGGCTTTTTTTTAAAAAAAAGTCTCAGGATATAAAGATTTGATTTAAAAATTCAGTTTGTGTTAGAAAGTTTTCGTGGCTTGTTGAGAAAAGTATTAAAAGTAGACTTTACCCCTTTAGGGGAAGGGACCAAAAAATGTTAATTATAATATTAGTATACTATATATTTTAAACCTTCCATTTTTTTCGTTTTTTTTTTTTTTGTTTTTACGATTTGTTTTTTCATGCCATTATGTGGGTTAAAGTGAGTTTATTATTTTTACTTGATAATAATAAACGATCTTTTAAATATACAACAATATAGTACAAAAGTTAAGGTTCTCTAGGGTAAATACCGTTTGAGTCTAAACACAAATCGTCACGTCCTAATAAGGAGGGTGACGCTTACATTGTGAAGATTCCAAACTCCAGTTTCGGAGGTACGAAAGACTGGAGAGTACAAAATATTTGTTACTAGATGTCACGATGTTTAACATTTACTGGTTTAGTTTCATTTTTTGACTAGTTATCAATTTTTTCGTAAAGCCCACTATTGTCAGCTAGATATTTCATTACTTATAAATAAATGAATGAAATTTGAAAACATTTTTTTTTAATCGGCCAGCAGATCTCGAAATGAGAGAGTCCAAATGAAAAGGCTTTTCAGATAATTTTGAAGAAGTAATTTTTTTTACGTTAGTAGGTACATATGCTTAGATTTCAGTATTCCATATCTAAATCCTTCAAATCGTGGAGATTAACGTAATCGTATTCACATAACGTTTATTCAACTTTTAATTTTACAATTCTTATTATTGTCTCAATATGTGTATCACTTGTATTCTGTAACCATTTATAAATAAATTCCAGACGAACGAAATCTACCTTAAAAGTCACAAATCTAAAATGTTATCCATTTCCCAACTAAGAGCAAGTCGTTTAACCCGCATCGCGTTGACAATATCACGTTAATGTGAATGTGTCCCGAAAATCCCGAATTCCTGAGCACGACGGTCACAAATACATTGCAATAAGCGAAGTGACTAGAACATTCTCGCATTGCTAGGGACAATTCCGAAGAACAATCCCGCCGGGACAATCTGCTGCATACTTGACCGCTTGGACGTATCCTTGATTATGTGTGAAGGGTTTTGTTTGCCACCTTTATTGTTTGGTGATGAATGTTAATTTTATGTGGAAATTTTACTTTCCTTGCCAGTTTTATACCATTTTTGTAATATCTAAGTAGTCTATGGTGCTTAAGGAATAAAACAGACGTGGTTCCTTTAAATTTTTGTCTTTTATTTTTAACAGTTAAGGAAAATAGAATTTTTTTTAAATATAAGAATAATAATAACTAAGCACTGAAAGAAATCTTTTGATCTTGACGTTTGGTCATAAATCGTACAAGATTAAAATAGAAACGTGATTTTTTTTCAGGGTTAACTTGAAATTTTCCTCAATTTAACATACCTAATGTTCTTTTTTAATTAAATGCTCGTCTTAAGAATTTTACGAGCCCTGGTTTTATAGTTTTATTTTTAGTCGTGGTTAGACCCAAAGAGAGTAGACCCAAGTCTACACTTCCTGTTTTTCCGACTCTTTCGTTTCATCTTATCTATTCAGTAAAATAAAACAGTCTAAATAAAATATCAAGCCCATAGTTTTTTCTTGAGTGATTTAAATTTATCTAAAATGATATACATTTTTAGTGTTTTACACATTATGAAATTTCTTATTTTTAAACGATTTAAGTAAAATTCTCTCTTACTATGTATCAGTGGAATTTCGCTAATTATAAGTGACTATTCACTTTTTATCAATGTGAGAATCGTAACACGCAGATTTATTGTCTATTCAATATATGTATGTATGTCTATTTGAATATCAGAGTCCACTGATTTGTTCATTGAATATGTGAACTTATGTGTATTAGTAAATATTCACAAACTTGTTATTGAAATTCACTGATGTGTAGTGAATACTGCTTCACTAACGGAATTAATGAAAATTTCACTGATTCATATTTGGAGAGTATAAGATAAAGTTGAATCTGTATTATTAGATCATCTATTTGAGCGTTGAAAGTATTTGTTCTATCTCTCCTCGGCCTCTGTCCGAGGGTCCGAATTAACGAATTTGTCAAGTGTCATCGGGGGCTCTTATTAGTTCGAGGGAACTTTATGGGTAATCGTTTTTACGGTGATGTTCACTTGTCTAACTACACTCGCCTTTGGTGAGGAAATATAAGAACGTAAGTATATAGAGTTTGATAAATTATTAACTTTATTTTGGGCTTTAATTGGAAAATTATACATTATACATATTATTAGATATTTAATGTTTTTATGCAAAAGTTTATTATATTTTGAATTCAAATAAAAATATATTATTTTTTATTTAAATCCAATATAAAAATAAATTTGTTATACTATAATTCGAAACGTTCATCGATTTCTAATGATAGAATCAATTTTCAGTTTCAAAATTTATAGATTACAAGAAAAACCAAATAAATATATATATTTTTTTATACTATCGTATATCGACTACAAGACGAATTCCGTGAGACTATGGCACTAAAAGAAAAATTAAAAATGCAAAAAACAAATGTCGTACGCTATAAACTCATACTACGGGTATGATATACCGACCTGGGGCACGGTAGCCATACCAATAAATCCATCCTGTAAGTGGCATTTATAGAAGACATCTTTCACAGTACGGGGCAAATCGTAAAAGTCACTCGAATCGCTGTATAGAATGTTTTGTTTATCTGTGTGTACATGAAGGATTACATAAACAGATATGACTACTTATGAAAATTTTTATATATGTCACACTAACTTTTGTTCGCAACTTTACCCACGGTGATTTTTGTGATTTTGCCAATGAATAACTTAAATTTATCTTATTAGTATAAAATTTTACACGTTCACTTAATGCAAAGCTAAAAATATAAACTTCACTGTGTGTAAGACAATAAACAGACATATAAGATAATTTTTCCAAGACGTTTAAGGGTCACGATTGCTTCCTAAACCGGACCCGTGATGAATTAAAAAAAAAGGAAAATTCAGTATTGCCATGTCGATAAAAATAAATTAAGGTACTTGTATATGAGTGTATCTATATACGTACCTGTGTATGCTATTTATGTATCTATTTTTTTTTAAATTCTTGGAAAATAGACTTTATGCACCGTTGCTACCTGTCCAATTTTCATTTAATGAAAAAAATGAAAAATGAAAAAATAGTTTATTACTTCCTCACAAATAATTTACAACAAATTGATTTACAATTACAAAATGCACAAACCCCAAAATGAAATCGTTTTGTGAGGAACTGGTGTCTGTGAGGGGCCGTAGCCGGAAGTACAGATCACCAGGTCCCACTCCACGGTAACCAGTAATTATATAATACATAATTATACAACGTGCAGATGTAAACATCAGTGTCAAACAGGAACGTACTAAACAATAGAATCTAGAAATAATAATAATGAAAGTTTGTGTGTGAGTTTGTGTGTGTGTGTGTACCTGCATGTGTGAATGTGTGTGCGTGAGTGTGTGTGTGAGTACGTGCGTGTGTGTGATTATTTCCGTATGATAAAGCTTGTGTTTTAGATATACCCTAGCAATCGAGTTTAATTAATTTCTCTGTTTGGTGATAATTTAAAGTTTGTAGCCATTTACCAACCAAATACTTCAACCGCTTTTTGTTTAAGTGATATATAAATAGTAGCTTATTCGCACTATTATATAACGAAACACCTTGATAGCAAAGAAATCGATGCGAAAAGCGTGTATTCAATTTAGGTATTTTAAAAATCAAATCCTTTCGTCTCCTATCTTCTCGATTTTCACGACGGTAGTCTGATATAGAATGTTGATATAAGATAGTGTGGAGAATGTAAAGTTGTCGTACAGTTAGAACGTCCGATTGTGTATAAAGATTTTCAGTTGGGTGGTAGAAAGGTAAGTTATAACTTACTTTTAGAATAGCTCGTTGAGCCCTTTCTAACTGTAGTAGATTTGTCTTTGTAGTGCCTCCCCAGCCCACAATACAGTAAGTCAGGAGCGATTGACACAAAGCAAGGTATATATTTTTAATAAGTTTTTTATCAGCTATTTTACTTAATGTTTTGAAAATAAACATTAATTTCCGAACCCTTTTTGTCAATAAATTTATATGTTCCCGAAAATTTAATTTTCTGTCGATTATCACACCCAAGTATTTTACCAAAGTAACACACTCAATCTGACCGCATGAACAGGTTGCATCTTCGGGGTTTCCACAGGTATGTGATATTAAATAATGATGATCATTTAACGCGTCTTTTGCATTGATAGAAAACGAAACAAATTTAGTTTTATTTGTGTTAAGAGTCAGCACGTTAGCAAATAGCCATTTAGAAACTATATTTAATCCTCGCTGGGCATACAAAAATACTTCATCTAGTGAGTCACCGTTAAAAAGTAAAACTGTGTCATCTGCATATGTTATTATTTTTGTATTGGGAATTTGCAGTTGGCACAAATTATTAATATATAACATAAACAAAGTTGGACCCAATACACTACCCTGTGGAACCCCAAAAGTTACAGGTATCTCATCACTGGTGATATTGTCAATTTTGACACACTGGGTACGGTCCGTGAGGTAGCTCTCAAAGAGTTTCAGTTGAAGACCCCTAATTCCAACATCTTCCAATTTTTTGACTAATATTGGAATCGAAACAGTGTCAAAGGCCTTTGCAAGATCTAAAAATATTGCTATAGTTTTTTTCTTGTTATCAATATTGTTTACTACAAAATTAATTAGCTCCTGTACTGCATTGAAGGTTGACCTTTTAACTCTGAATCCATACTGGCAATTAGATATTATGTTGTGGGTTTCGAAGTATTTTGTTAGCCTGACATTTAAAATACGTTCTAGATCAATCCATAATGTTGCCTGTAAGAGATCACTTTTAATGATCAATCCGCTCTTGGATGATTTTCTTTTTTGACGTGATAACGTCTAGTAAATTGATGAAGGGGTGCCCGTTCGAAGAAGATGACGTCATCATTGTCACAATTAGTGAGCGAGAACGCGGAACAAGCGGTAGAGAGGTACGATCGGCTCGGCCGGCCTAATCGTTCGGCTCACGATCGGCGGTCGGCCTAACTTACGACGCGTCCGAGTAGAAATGACAGCGGCAAATGGCGGGAAACTGTTTTGTCAATATTGAATTAATGTCAAATAGTGAAAAGTTGATAATATAATGTAACGTAATAATATAAGTTAATAATATATAAGTAAATAAATGTAAGTTAATAATATAAAAGTTAATAATAAAATCATAAAATGGTTACCATAGTTTATTACAACAACAATTGCAGCAAAAAAGGTAATTAATTCTTGCATTTTAAGAATCCGATTAGCGATATAATCTCATATATTTGTTCTTTGATTATAAAATAAGTAGCATCGGTGGGCGAGTGCAGTAATATTAGGTTATATTACAATTTTGACTAAAAAAGTTATTACGACTCATATAATTACGATCGTATAAAAAGTAAACTGTTTTTATTTAGTATATTTTTACAATTTTCATAAGTGGTTAATGATAATCTAATTTGTTTTGCTAACTTTAAGTTATTAAACTTAGCTTCTTTATTAAACTTGATTATTTCTTGTATTACATATCAAAGTATTTAACTTTATTTCGCTTTTATATTAAATACAATTAATTACCTGTAGCTTATATATATTATACAAAATAATGATAATTCAGTGATAATAATTCAATTCCATTTATGTTTTCTTATGACGTTATCACGTAAAAATTATCGTCCGTAAACCTTACTTTACAGACAACCAAATTTTTTTATTATTATCATGTACTTAATTATTTTGTGTATACTTTTATGTAAGTTCAATTAAGTGTTTATCTATCTATCTATCTATCAATCTCATATCATCTCTCTCAATATATATAGCTAGAAAATTCGTTATGTTAAAACAATTTCGCTACGCCGTGTTTGCGATCCTCTCAAGATTTCATCGCCGTTTTCCATTACAGCGTGGAGAACGTCGCTAGATTCAACAACACCTAGTTTAACTTGGCTTGGTTTGTTTGAGATCAAAATTAGATTGTTTGATGATTTAATGGATTTATAGAGATACTAGAGATATACTACACTTTTGTCAGTGACTTCGGCCGTGTCTTTAATTTATCCGAGAAGATATTTGATAAACAAAAGTAAAAAAAAAAAAAAAAATAAAAAAAAAAAATATAATATAAAATATAATATATAATATAATATTTTAAATATCTTTAAACTAAAATAATTACGGTATTAATCAAGTATCTATTTAAAGGGTAGAATAACAGTTTATTTTTTTTTTCAATTTTCTGAAACTCTAAGATTTTATATTTTCCTGCATATTATATGAAAATATAAAATATATATATATAATAAGCGTGCTTAATATAAAAGGATTTTATAATAAACGACACTAGTGCGTTCTTTACGCCTTCCTCCTACTAGGGAGGTGACGTTAACTGGGATTCTCAACGAAATCACGTAACAGCGACCGCAGGAATCACACCTACATCTTGTTTATGGATATATTGAATCATGTACCTGTGTGGACGACACCGAGTAAAGGAGGATGCCCAAATCCTTAGGAGTCTTGGCCCCCTAGCCTCGCAAGACAAAACTTGTCTTGATGAAAAGTACTCAACAAAACATGAAAAACAGTCAGCGTAATCAAAGCTGTCTGGGCTGTTCTTAAGAAGATATAGGTTGACAAAGTCTCGGTTCTTTTATATAAATTCACTTTCCAGCTTGACAAAATGAATGAATTTGATACAAGAATGAAATTTTACTTTATTACCCGACTGCGACAGAAGGAGGGTTATGTTTTTCGAGTGTATGTATGTATGTATGTATGTATGTATGCACCTATGTATGTATGTATGTCCATTTCTTTGGCACGCCCTACAGCCCAAACGGCTGGACGGTTTTTGACATACGGGGTGTCGTTGGATTTGTCTAAATTGTAGTAGTGACATAGGCTATATAAATTTTCAAAATGGCGCCCGCGAATGGCGAAATGAGGGGGAGGAGTTGAATTTTTTTTTCTTACTGTAGCAATATGGGTATCAAATGAAAGCTAGTAAAAAGACCAGTTCAAAAATATATATATCACATTATGTTTATACTGCTGTTTTATTTAACACAAATATAAAGCGTGGCTTTTACCGCCCGGGCGCCCGAATTATCGTTTTCTAGCAATAAGAATAATTTATCGCGTCAGGAATGTCAAATGTTTGAGTGAGCGAAATGTTGTTTGCCAGAAAAAAATATACCTTAAATAAAAACATAAATTAGTCTAGGTTATTTAATGGGTCCCGACTGTCAAAGTCGCTATATCCCGTATTTAAATATACTATTTGTTATAGTTTAGGTCAAATACTTTCTACGCATTTTTCCTTCAGTTCAGATCAACCAGACTTGTTTTATTTTTTTTAGTTTATAATAAGAGTATTTTACGCAGTCGGGTTTTTTGATTTTTTAATTTATGTTTTTATTTTAACTCTTTGATTATTAATTAATAGATTTTTAATTAATATTTAACAAAACTTAAGAATTTTAATCCAGATTTTTCTTTTACGAGATGTTTCTAGGCGCAGACGCGACTTAGACGCAAGCGCGAGCTAAGCGCAGGCACCAGTGGTGTTTTTTAGAGTACTCATAAAGATCAATGGGTGGCGCCACATATTCTATTTACTAATTAAAACTCCTTTGACTACATTGGTTTAAACTAACGCCTTGTACAATATATTTTTCTTAATAAAAAATAAAAAAAAATTAAAATTCATAACCGAGGTGACGCTTGGGTTTTCGCTTAACTTTAAACACATGACATTGGTCTCATAGATTTTTTTTATTGTCTTGATAAGCTGAATCGATTGCCATTGGTTTTCTTTTGCGAGGACTGGGGGCCGATTTGGGCATCCTCCTTTATATACTCGACTAGACCTGATTCGCGACTTCACCTGCGGTGTTTTGATACATAGAGTTTGGTTTATATTTGTAACAAGATTTCTTAAGAAAAACAATTTTTGAAAGGTAGAAATTAATAGGATTGATGAACATTGAACAACAATTTGAAGATCGTTCTAGTGTAGTGGTGCGACTAGTCGCCTCAACGCAGGCGGCCGCGGGTTCGATTCCTGCTCGGGGCAGATATTGTATATTATTGTACGATTTGTAGGTACTTGTGCAAGTATTTTTTTCCAGTCTGGGTGTATGTTCTTGTGGGTCTCCAGTCTCCACACCATGCCTCAAAGAGCATGTAAGCCGTCGGTCCCGGTTGTTGTCATAGACACTTGGTAACGATCGTTACTCGTTTCGTTTCGCTTCGCTTCAGCCTATCGCAGTTCACTGCTGGATATATGCCTCCCCAAGTTCGCGCCAAATATTTCGGTTTTCTGCAATCCTCATCCAGCTTCCGACGGCAACCTTGCGTAAGTCGACGGTTCAGGGGTCAGAGAACGCCTCACACTACGTTTGCCGATACGCAGTCTCAACTCCAGCACACGTCTGCTCCAGCGGCCATCGGTCCTGCGACATACGTGACCAGCCCACTGCCACTTTGACTTGCTCATTCTGCGGACTTTACATTGGTTTTCTCGCGGATAATCTCATAGCTGATTTTATCCTTGATAGAGACTCCAAGCATTACCCGTTTCATATCGTTGAGTGACTTTAAATTTGTGTACTTATTCCGTCGTCAGTGTCCACGTCTCGGCGCAATATGTCAACACAGATAGGACGCACTACCTACCTACTCGATCATTACTCATGGCAGGAAAATTATCCGCTAACCCGCAGTGGAGCAGCGTGGTAGATTAAGCTCCAACCCTTCTCCTACATGGAGAAGAGGGCTTTGCCCCGCAGTGAAACGTTTACAGATTCAGTTTAGTTCATTTCAGAACACCATTTTTATTATGATTCTTTTCCATATATAATGATATAAAAATGTAAATTTAAAAATAATCTATAATAAATGGACATTTAAATATAAAATGAAAAATATAAGTATATATTAATAAGATTACAATTATAGAGCTGTAAGTAGGTACTTTATTTGTACTTTTCTATCCTTTGAATAAATCTTATTTCATTACATTTTAACGGTCGTTTATAAAACTATGTAACATATTTATCAAACCATATTTTATAAAATAGTAACTTTATATTATTTTACATCTAACTACTTTTAAATAAATAAAAACCTCACCTAACTTCTCAAAAACAAAAGTTTTTACTTGAAATTTTTTGCTTTCCGAAACAATATAGGTATGGTTTTAATATTACACTCTCGGCTATCAGCTGAATGCAGCGATGCACTTAGCGGTCCCAGCTGCTAGATTAAAACCACACTCATTATGATATTCCTTGCCAAGATACACTTGGATTTAGAGGCGAAGTATCCTTTATACTTTCCAAGGAATTACGAAAATCATTGGTAAATAAAAGTGTTTTGAACCAGTATCACAATATAAATCCTTATGCTAAACATGTTTAAACTTATTTAAAATAATTATCTTTAGTATGAACTGAACTGTATCAGCCTGTACCTAAGCGACCCACCGTTGAGCAAAGGACTCTTCTCCACATAAGAGAAGGTTTTGAGCTTTATTGCTGCTTCACTGCGGGTTGGTGGATAATTATTTGTGTTGTGATTAAATCTTCAATATGTTAAAGTAAAAAATATTCAAATCTTAATACTGTTTTCTCAAAAGAACATGTAGATAAATTATAACTGAAATCAAAATTCGTTATATAAACCGTCTTTCAGATAACCAATTCCCCTGTAACATGAAGCACAAACTTTTTTTTAAAATTTGTATTAAAATCACATTATTAAATTCGTCGAACACTAAGTGACTTTTATTAAATGATTTTCTATTAATAATAATAGAATAAAAAGTTTCAATCGACCACAAATATACAATTAAATAACCTAAATATTATCTACATTAATATTTCTAAAGAAAAAAATTCCTTTGATTTCGATTCAAATTCTCCAAGATGTTAATGCACCCTCGGTCCCGCTGCATTTTTTTATAGTTGAATTATTAAGGGCTTAGCCGCATTACTAGTATTACGGCTACCAGTCTTGAGACGTGTCTAAAATTTTGATTAAAAAATTATCGTAAGTATCTTTCCTATTATATTTTGTAATTAGCAAGCCTTAGTAGTGCATATACGTTAATATAATAAGTTAAAGGAAATTGTAAAGGCAACAATATTTAGTACCGAGTGATAGGTAGTAGGTAGGGTTAGTAAGCTACATCTACTTTTCGTCTTTTGTATTTTGGAAATTGAAAATTCATAGGTAGGTTAATTTTTAGATCACAATGGATGTGAATCAATAAGACATACGAACCTTAAATTACTAATTTTTATTTTAAAATGTCTTCAGCTCTAAAAAAACTCAAAAAAACTAAATACAACTTTTCCATCAACTATAACACTCCACATCCTAATACGCCATTATATTCCCTATTTCGTAAGCAATAAATATCAAATTCCTACTCACTATATTATTATATAACAGCTATACCATATTTCGTGAAATCTTACCCGGGAAGCACTTTAAGCGTCGTATATTTAATTCACGAACGAAGCACGTCGCCATAAAAATCCCGAGTGAAACTGTGCAGATGAGCCTGCCAGGGACGGATTTTGTGTAATTTAATTATATTAACGTCTGTTTTATTGTTAATCTGCGTTTAGTGGCCCGATAATGGGCGGTAATGATTTGGGGGCGATTGGATGAGATTGATGGATACTTATTTGCTTTATTATGTTATGATTATTGTATTTCCCGTGAAATGTTGATTTTTTATAATGCAGTACTCTGGAAAAAATATACCTATTTTTAATATTATAATATATTATTATATATAATTAATGTAATAATATGTTTATAAGTAAATATAAGTAGATAGTTACAGTACAAATCATGCATGCGTAATATGGCTGTCTTAAGTTATAAAGATAAAAAAATAAAACTGTAGGTATTAAAATATAATCAAAATTAATTAAGAAACTTTAAATTCATATAGCTTATCCCTAGAACCTGAAAGCAAACCCTTTGACTATCTAAAGACATTCCAAGACATTTGAAATTCCCATTCCATAATATACAAACGTAAAACCGTCCGACCCTGGACATTAGGGATTCTATGTATCTGGGATTTACGGTTATCTCTCGCCAGGCTCCGTTCAATCACAACCCGGGTTAATACTTAAGCGAACCTCGGCTTAAAAGCAGTACGTTTTCACCACTGTAGCTTGAGAAATCGGTGAAATTGAACGCGGAAAATTGAGGACACGAAAATAACTCTAAGCGTACTTATATCCCTTATTTGTACATGGTAAAAGCTGACTTAACAATATTTGCTATAGTGCTTTTCCCATATACATATATCATATTAACCTTTTATATTAATCTACGAGTACGTCAGCCGTTACATTGTTCGCGATTGTTCCTTTTCAAATATTAATTTTAAAGAATATTTTAAAGTCAGTTAGACTCAAAACACCGGGTAGATCGGACATAGATTCCAAAACGAGATTAAAGATCGTCAGTCAAAATAACTTGTGTAGATTTCTTGAATGGTTAGGTTTAGGTAGGTTTGTACGAACAGACTTTTTTTTAAAGGCAAACGGGGTCAGCCTCCTAACAGTACGTTGTTACGTCGAAGTTTCATCAATTGTATTTTTATGTTGCTGCAATATTCATAGGTATAAAACAGACAACCGTTCAGGTGTAACAGTGCGTGTAGTCGATTTACCCCCAGCGGTCACGGGTTTGATTCCCGTTCGAGGTAGATACTTCTATTTATACAAATATTTGTTTCTGGTCCGTCTGTACCGTGTCTTGTGTATGTCCTTATGAGTCTCCCCACCGTGGCTCAGAGAGCAATTAAAGCCGTCAGTCCCAGTTGTTATTATAGACACCTTATAGCGACCGTTAGTCATGATAAATAAATTATCCGCCAACCAGACCAACCACAGTGGAGCAGCATGGTGGATTAAATCTCCAACCCTTCTTCTATATGGAGAAGAGCCCATTGCTCAGCAGTGGGTTGTATACAAGATGATTCAGTTCAATATAAATTACTGACAAATGTCCCAACGCTGGACAAATACTTTTTTTTTAACTCTTTTAAAAACTTAAAAGAGTTGTGAACTTCAGCTGTTGAGTTTAGTATAATCTACATTCCGAATCGATGGTCGATGTGGATGGCTTCACATTAACTATACCTAATCATTATCTAACACTAATACAAACTTTAAGCACTTATACATTAATACATAGTTTGTAAAATGACGATTCAAAAGTGCTTTAGAAGCCTACTTGAATAAAGAATGTTTTTAATTTTAATTTCTATTTAAGACGAAAAACGATTTATCACCTATTTCAATTGCCGATGTTGATAATTATAGGTACCTACATACGTTAATTCCATGGTTAAATGTTCGCTTTTTTGCCGCATACGAATTAAGTCGGCAACAATGATAGGTAATATGTTTAAATGAAAACATATATAAATGTAATATTTCTTGAAAATGTCCTATTTTCTTTAAAAGTCGAACTGCTCTTAATTGCATTGCATTGCTGCTCTCAATTGCAAGACATTAGTTATAAAGATCGATGAATGCGAATCATTCATTTTTCTGAATATAAATTTTATGAATTATAATGTTAATAAATGAATTATAATGTTAATAAATGTTGAAAATTCATAGAGTTCAATAAACACATTTATAATTATACCTAAATATGTCTAGTTTCCTCGAAGAGATTCCGAGAGCCCCGAAACACAATTAAGAGGGCCCTCCGCGCTCATAACCATCTGTAATTGCACTGTCAAGACTTACGACGCAAAGATTTTACGCACTTGGACTTGAGATCGTAACAACTTGAAAATGTGTATTACGTTCGCAAGTTGGTCCCTTTATTCAGTTTATGGTCGAAACTCGGATAATGTCCTGAAAATATACTTTGAATATTGTTTTATTGTCTTACATCGTGTTACTCTCTTAATAATACGCTGTTTTGTATTTAATGATATAAGATCTTTAGAAATACTTATAATAAACATTGACCGTGATGATGTGGAATAGGTATTTGAGAAATTTAATATGTCTTTAGTTATATGTTTTAATGACATGAAATATAATTGGAACAATTAATCAATCATCATGACTCAAAATTTCATGAAAAACGTTCAAGAAAGTCTCATTACATAAATTTACAACTCAAATTTGACATGATATAAAGGAAGCGAACAGCGAAATACGTAAAGGAACATCTTCACTAAAAATCTGCTATCTCAAAGATGGAGGACTAACGAGGGCTGCGAACTCTGATTTCCAATTCAAAGGAAAATTGCGATCCATAACGGGGTGGGGGGTGGTCGGAGTGGGGGGCAACCCCTCCCGTTGCTATGCGACGCGGGGTGGAGCCGCCGCAATCACGGCCAATAGCACGACGGATATAAATTGGTCTCGCAACGCGACACTCACGCGGAAATGAGACAGTCGTCGTCCTCCCGTTCTCTCTAATGAAGTCGCCAGTCGTCAGACCCCTTGATTGACGGACTCTACGGCCCTTTTTCGAAATGCTATACCTAATTATTAGGTACCGGTGCTGTGATTTGCTCACGGGTGTTGCTCCGTATCGGCCGTTATTGGCCGTTTTCTTCTTCTGTTATTTCATCATAATTTTATTTGATAAACAATATCTCTATCGAAGAACTATCCGGCAGATATTTTCAAACAAACAATTTATATCTATTTAGATTATTATTATAAATAAAAGCAAAGTTATCCAATAAAAATAACTGTCTCACAAGAGACTAACTCGAGAATATCTCGGTCAAGAAATCCAGAACAAAGAGCTCCCGATATTAAATTCCACACCTAGAATCACGATACATAAACTGGTAATGGTCGCGAATATAACGCGCTATAAATTTTTGTAGACCGGCCGGGAGTGCTGCGAATCCGTAATGCGAACCGGACTTGGTAGAGATTACATGGACTTGTATTAATACGGGCACGTGATGTATCCGCATGGACAGGGTTGGGAATAATCAGCTACATGCGCAGGTTAAGATACTTTTATAACAACCACATTATTTATGGAACTACTTGGCATAGTCGAATCGAATTGTTTATTTATTCTTATCAACGTAGAATAAATGGTAATAAGAAAATAGATTTATTGCAATATGACACATTCAATTTTTGTATTTTATATTAAAGTAACCAATCCGAAATGGAGCAACGTGGTGTGTTAAGCTCCAACCTTTATTTATAGGCCTAGCTGTGGATTTAGAGGATGTTATATTAATGTTAGAGTAAGGGTTGTCAATTCGATAAAATACCGTTTCGGATGTGGGGTATTTTGTTTTCTTTTTTCGTTATCGACAACCCTAAAACATTCGCAGCCAGCATCACGTGTCAGCGCGGATCGATACTCGGATATGAGGCACAGATTATATAGGGACTATATCGTCGTCTCGCGTCAACGTGATTTCATTATGATAGTTTTCTTCCTTTATATTATCTACTTCTTTGTTTTGTTTACTTTATCTGCGACTGGACTTATGTTTTGTTTTTATATTTATTTCTAATATTCCAGTATCATAAGTTATAGCGTGGTGTTTTAGCTTATGTTATATTTAGAGTTTGGTACCTAACTCTCTCCTTTTTTTAATATGTTTAAAGTTTTTAAAGTTTATTAACTAACTTATCATTTGACACAAACATATTTTTAATAATCACTAGCAAACCCGGCGAACTCCGTTTCGCCATCAACTTATTTTCGTGAGGGATACTCACACCACGTACTGCCGCCATGCAAAACCATATTGGTTTGTAGTACATGCTATGTATCAGAGATGGCGCTGTATGTGAAAAATGATTTTCCCTGTTTTCCTGCTTTTCTGTTGAAAATTTTCCTGAATTTAGTTTGCTATAAAGCTCACGGAGCCCGAGACCTTTCCAACGAATGCAAAACCGTGGAAATCGGTTCGTGCGTTCTGGAATTATAGCGTCAGGAAGGAAAACCCGACTTATTTTTATATTATAGATATTATTATTTTCCATGTTTTCCTGCTTTTCTGTTGAAAATTTTCCCGAATTTAGTTTGCTATAAAGCTCACGGAGCCCGAGACCTTTCCAACGAATGCAAAACCGTGGAAATCGGTTCGTGCGTTCTGGAATTATAGCGTCAGGAAGGAAAACCCGACTTATTTTTATAATTATAATAGATAATATTACAGAATTTATAATTTTTAAATCATTTGATGAGAGTCAATGATGACCCTTCTTCTATATGGAGAAGAGGCCTTTGCCAAGCAATGTGTTGTTTAGAAGTTGATTCAATGCACTTCAGTTCATTATGAGAGTATAAGATTATATTATTATGATTTTCCATGTTTTCCTGCTTTTCTGTTGAAAATTTTCCTGAATTTAGTTTGCTATAAATCTCATGGAGCCCGAGACCTTTCCAACGAATGCAAAACCGTTGAAATCGGTTCGTGCGTTCTGGAATTATAGCGTCAGGAAGGAAAACCCGACTTATTTTTATATAATAGATTAACGAAAGCTCACGCTTAAAAGGTTAAGAAGATTGAATATATTAGATATATTTGAAAAATTATGAAATAAAAAATAATTCGAATGTATTGAAAGCCTTATTAGAATTCTTATTAGGAGACAAATAATTATTATTATTATTATATATTCTTTATTGTACACCATACAGAAAATGAAATAGTACAAAAAAAAATTATGAGATATATCAAAAATGCACAAAAAGGCGGCCTTATCGCTCAATAGCGATTTCTTCCAGGCAACCTTAGGGTTGGAATTTAATGTGTGCCTTATAATGAAATAATGTGTGCCTTATCGATCTAACAAGTAATTTATTTTGTGTTAAAATAACTATAAATACCTAACAGTGTCGTTTATACTAAAACAAGAATCAGTGAGCCTTATTATAATTTAAATAATAACTTCTATTATTTTGTCTGACTATTTGTCGAGTGTAGGTACTTAAGCTTAAGCGAACGTGTTAGTATTACCTACGTAGTTGGTTTAAATTGTATGGCAAAAATTAAATAAATAAAAATGTATTAAAGAACATTCTCTTTTAAGAATTGAGCCAATAACAAAATTGGTATCAGCTTATAACGTAGGTATTTACAAAAAAAAATGTAATATAAATAAAAGTTTATAATTATGTGTTTGAGGTAAAAATTAATAAATATTTAAAATTATTTACTCGTGTATTAATCGACAAGTGTACCATGTAGATATATTTATTCAAATAAATAAAACCTTACTCTTCAAGAAGACTGAGGCCTTAAGTACAATTCAAGCTCACCCTCCTCACCCATAAAACGGTCTGTAATTACACTGTTAAGATTTCCGACTGAAGGATTTTAAGTATTTAAATTAACAACTGAGGTATGTTAAAAAAGTGTTAAATGAAAACGTCGAAGTCTCACCAACTGTATTTGTATGTTGCTGCAATATTCATAAGTATAAAATAGACAACCAGTTCAGGTGTAGCAGTGCGTGTAGTCACCTTAACGCCAGCGGTCACGGTTTGTAGTCCCGCTCGAGGCAAACATTTTTATTTAAACAAATATTTGTATACAACATCGGTTTATTGAACCGTTCCATAAGAATCGGTTATTCTTATGGAACGATGAGGTATCCTAACCGGCAAAAAACGTCCGTAACGAATATGCTCGAAGTAAGATTGTTTCGTTTAAAAACCTCTTAAATAGAATTCTAGAAAAGTAGTTTCTGATTTTTATTGATTAAAAAAAATCATATTAAAAAAATTATACCCGAATAATTAACTTTTTTATCTCGACTAAAACTTGAAATTAGTATTTATGTAATGAGAAACTTCGTTCATATCTGGTGTCCCACGACACCACACTTTTTTTTAAATATTTTTTTATTTCAAAGTGTTATATGACTTTTTAACTAGTTACCGGAATAGAAATACAAATATTTAAATTACAAATCTACAAGTTGCGAGATTAAAGGACTCAATCTAAATTCCATTTCGTCCACAGGTGAAAAACCTCACAAATGCCAAGTGTGCGGTAAAGCGTTCAGCCAAAGTTCGAACCTCATTACACATTCCCGTAAACACACCGGTTTCAAGCCGTTTGCCTGCGAACTGTGCGGGCGAGCGTTCCAAAGGAAGGTTGACTTAAGGCGACATAGAGAAACGCAACATGCGGACTTACGGAACCCTCAGCATATGCAGCCACCGCATACGGATGTGCATGGTATGCATGCGCCTGATATGCATGTTGCGGATCGGATAGGTAATTTTTTTTTATACTAGCCATAGATCTGACAAATTTAAAATGAGTTTTAAAAAATGATACTCTAAATTTTTAAGTTAAATATGTATTATTAGTAAAAATTATATACGATTTACTATCACAAATAATACCTAACTAAAATAAAATAAAATAAAAAGTTTTATAGCTATTAATATATGAATATATTTCTGCGATAAATTTTGAACTTATGTGTTATTCTCTTAAAAATTCAGTTATAGGTAGGTAATGAAGTATTAAAACCAACAAAAAATGGAAAGTTCTTGAAGACTAATTAAAATATCTTTCTCCAGATCTTCGTCCACCCCACCCTGATCTTCGACAGCCCGACTTCAGGATGAGCAGCGCGGTGCCCCCTCTACAACCGCTCCCCTCCTGAACGTCAACCGCCTTCGCGCCCTGGCGCTGAGGCAATCACAACCTTACAGACTTGTAAATATGATTCAAAATATAAAATCTAAATACTATCAACCAAAGACACTTGTGTGATTGAAAAGTGAAGAAATTTTAATATTTAAATAATTTTTATCTCAATAAATTTTTATTATTAAAAAATGTAGTGAAGTTGGTTTTTCATATATTATTTTCATAAACATTTATTATTTTATTTGCTGTGCATTATAAAAATAATAGTAATGTCTCTAAGTTTACATAAAACACCAAAGAATGGCTTGACTAAACAATTATTTATTTTTATTAAACATAACCTATAATATTATACCTAACCTATAAAAAAAAATTAAAAATTATTTGACAAATTACGTATGTTATGTAATTACATAGATTATGTTTTATGTAAGTTTTCGATCTCAGTGAGAAATTATTTGAATGCTTTCTGTATAATTTATATAGACGATGCAAAAATTCATTTATAACGAATCGTATAGTCAGCTTAATACTTGTAAAAAATTCGTATAATTTAAGGCTTCGAGTAAAAAGGCTTGGAATATTGAATACTATTTAATAAAATCATTTATAAAGGTGCCCAATTATAGATTAATTATTGAAATAGTTTTTAATATAAAAAAAATTGATACTCTATAATTTATCGTGTTTGAATTATGCTAGATATCTACACTTACGCGACGTACAGATATTATGGTAAAACTAGTCAAAATTAATTCGGGATGATCAAATATTTTTATTGAAATCTACCAAAAAAAAAGTTGCATTCATAATTAGATATTATATTTATAAGAAAATTTAATTAGAATAATAATAAATCATATGACATAGACAGATCTTAAACATCATTGTCGAGATGGTACGAATTGAGAAATTATTTCTCTATGAAAAATCGCGAGTTCGAATTCGGGCAAACAACGCTGTTTTTTAACTTTATTTTTAATTCACTAGAGGATTTGTTGTGAGGGAACACATCGTGACTGTGAAGCCCTTATGGGCGAATTTTTATAAAAATAGTTTAATTTTAACTTTTGTTATTTTAGCTATATATTGTACGTAACCAAAATGTCTGATATAATTCCTATAATTTCTTTAATTTTTTTCCAATATTATTAAATGGATTTAATCCTATATACGTATAATTCCATATATACCATTCCAAATAAAACTTTTACATATATCACAAGCCTATATAAGAAAGACGGCTAAGAGGAGGTGTATGGACTCTAGGAAGTACCTAATAATGATAAGCGATGCGTCATTGTGAAAGATTTTTCAGATACTACAACTTTTTCTATGGTGAGAAATCTCGTCACTGCAACGAAAGAGGAAAGAGAGAGAAAGATTTTAATTCTCACCATAATAAAAATTGTTTAAAAAAAGCTTCCATGTGACATATCGTTTCTCATTTATAACCTTCTAATGAAATAATTATATATAAAATACATTTGTGATATTCTTTCTTTTATTATAGTTTTTAGTTAGAAAATGTACATAATATTGTTAAGCGCATATCACACTCTTAATAAAAATATTAAATGATACAAATAGCTTGTTCTGTAAATAATTTTGCGAAAAATAAAACCAGTTACAAAAAATTCTTCAACATTATTGTGAATTTACATTTATTGTAAAAACTTAATTAGAGATTTTCAACTTATTGATGATGTAACAAAGATGTAAAAACATATAATTTCAGTCTAAAAACTGTAACACTACAATACTGTAGTAGTACATAGAAATTCTAGTTATCTACTGATACTGTATTATTTATTTTCAATTTATATAAATACATTACATTTATATAATGTTACTTTACAATTCATGTAACATTACATTTTAAGTATAATTGTAACATCGTGTAGTCATGGCACCAAAGCGTAAATACAATAATACAACTTATGTAATTTATACATTATAATACTAAAATATAAAATTTATAATATGTGCTATACTTCAATTGCTTCAAATTGCTATTAAATATGTTGTCGTGAAATCCATTATGCCAAACGTGTATAGATAGATACTTGTATATACAAATAAATGGAGATTATTTCAGTTTTATACGTAAAAATTGTATACGATAATTATATCGTCAGAGCACGGTTTTATAATTAGGAATGTCAATTTTACACTATATTACTTAATTTTAGCATCATTTTTAATAAAAAGGTTTTACCAAAGAGTCTTTATGAATTAAAAATAAAATGATTAATAAATCATACGCCATAATAATTGTTATTTTCTTTTAAATATTTTAATTTATTTTTAATCTATGTACCATCGATGATAATAGACAAAGATAAATTAAGATTATTTATCTATAATTTTAAAGGTTTTATTTCCTCATTGTTATCATAGGTAGGTAACGCTGTATATTTAGAATAAATTTATGAATTTAATAACTTGAGATTTTAATTAAATTTAGTATAATGTTATAGTGTTTTTGTAAATAGTGTAAAAAATAATGTAAACTATTCCAAAGAAGAACGTGCAATCATTATGTCATTATAACTTTTATTGTTATAAGCAACTGTCACTTAAATATATAAAAATGTATTAAAAAGTTGTTTTATTGACTTATACACACACACACACACGTAAGTACCTACTTCAGTTTATTTATTTACTACTAGCTTCCGCACGCGGCTTCGCCTGCGTGAATGTCGGTTATCGCGACAAAAAAAAAGTATCCTACGTTACTTCTAATACCTTCAAGAATATGTGTACAAAGTTTCATGATGATCGGTTAAGTAGTTTTAGAGTGAAAGCGTAACAAACAAACTTATATTTCACATTTATAATATAGGTAGGGAGTAATACATTATAAATAAACGTCTCACACTCAACGGCCCCCAATAGGATGTGAATCCTGTGTGTAATGAATACATTACTTCATTACCGAACCTTACCAAACCGTAACCACAAATATTTTTTTACAACCTAGACATAACAAATTACGAAGCGTGGCGTACTTACTAATTAACATCCTGGTATTGGTTCATCCTGGTTTACATATGGTATTATTGCTTATATAATATATGTATTTTATAATATTGTAATAAATATGTGAAATTATATCACTAAGAAGTACCCGTATTGTGACCACCCGTACCTACTTATTTATATTATGTAATTGTTAAATGTATAGTGAAGTTTTACAAACCATATAACTTCCAAAAAAAAAAAAATTATCGTAACAAAAATAATATTTCAAATGGCAGTATACAGCAGCGTTTGCCATTAAATCAGCACAACTGATTAAAAGCAAAATATAACTTTTTATTTAACTAGCTGTCTTTTTTTTACGTGGGGAAAATCCATTATGGATACCACTCCAGCGCAGGGAAACCGAAGTGGATATGCCCGACTCCCGCGGGCTAAAAACCTCACGTGTGAGCAGTCATCCGCCTGGGTGGGGCGAGATGAGGTCGCGCTAGCATTCACCACCTCGCCCCGGCGGTAGGACCGGATGAACATCCGGGGCTCCGCCACAAGGATTTAACTAGCTGCCTGTCATAACCTTTTCTAAGTTGAATAATAATAAACACAGATTCTGCCTCTGGTGAAAGAACGAATAAGATCACTTTCACCGATTGCTGATAAAGTTATACTTCGACATAAGCGCAGTTACTGATAAGCTATCAGATTCTTTATCAATAGGAGATAAACAAAAACAATGTAAAAAAATAAAATTAGAGAACAGAAATGGCGATGGCCCGGCCACATGGCAAGAAACAAGTTTCGGAAATAGACCAATGATATCACGGATTGGTACTCAAGGGATGGAAAACATAATAAGAGGACGGCAACATCTAGAGTAGGTAGATGACATTGAATGAAAGGTCATAGATAAAAAAAAATTATGGAAGGGAATGGAGGAGGCCTATGTTAGGAGACACACTGGGGATTGAGAACGGCTACCGACGACGGGTGCTTATATTATCCTTCAGTAAATAAAGGCTTATTATTAGGTTTTTGTCATATCTGATATACCCAAATATGCTACTAGTTTCAATGAATTTTTTTGGATAGTATTCCAATTTTAAAGCAAGATAGTTTCTGAACATTACTAGATTCTTCTACATTTGAGTTGATATTTTAACCAGTTATTGATATTTTAATGGATAGTAAGCTTCTCAATTTCCTTCGTACATTTTAAGGCGACTTCAACCAACTTTATATAAATATTTCTTATATTTTAGTAGAATATTCTGCCTAAAAGCAAACAAAGGAAATTATGCTAATAACGTTGAAGATAATTCTGATATTAATCCAATATCTCCATTATCGAAGGAGTAACGCGATTTATGAACTAAGTGACTTCTCGAATTACGAGGGGTGACGAGGTACTATGGAGAGGATAGAACGTTATTATAAATATTGTAATTCCTAAATTACTTGTGTATCTATATAACTATACTTAAACATACAAAGTAATAATTACCTAATTTCACTAATAAAATAAATAAACTAGAGAACTACACAAACTATATAATACCTCCCTTTTTTCAGAAAATAATAATATGAATTTGATTGCTATTAGGTATACATCAATAGCCTATAAATACTCAACAGTTAAACAGAGGCCCTGTTTCTTCTAAAGAGTGAAATATAAATAAATAAATAAATAAATAAATATTAACCAACAATCACACCACGTTAACCTAGCCCCGTGGTAAGTTCGTAAGAACTTGCGTTACAGGTACTAGGAACGGAAATAAATTTAAGATATAAATACATATATACATAAATACACATCCATGACCCGGTGCAGACATCTATATTCGTCATACAGATTATCTGCACCTGGCGGGATTCAAACCCGCGACCGCTGCGTAAAGTGTCCAGTTGTCTGACCACTCGACCAGCCGGCCGTCAAATATATCAAAGCGTAATATAGTAAATTAATAAAAAATATCACGTTGCGTAGAGTAGTAATTTCTTTAAACACGATTATGACTCTTCATGTTAAACCATTACGGCTGATCGCTCATTTGTAACACTATTTACAAACTAATTGCTAACTTTCAGAGATTTAGGGAAGTAGGAGGATTGAAAGAATCTGAAGGGCTAAGGAAATGGGGCTCTTGCCTCTTTCGTTCTCACAGACCATCCAGAACATAGCTCGACTTGCAACTTCACGCCAAATTTTACATGCTTTTACTCTAATCGAGCCTCGCCATACGAGCTTTATTAAGATGCATCTACACTGTTAAAATTTTTGTAAATTTACTATATGTTTTGTAAGCAAATGCATACTAAAATTACAAAACCTTGTATTGTATTGCTATTTTAATACGCATTTGTTTTAATATTACATCTTGTTATAGCCAAAGTACTAAACAGGTTTCAATTTCACAATGTTTTTGTATTTATCAGATACTTATTGTAATTTTATGGTTCTGTGTAGTAGAATTGAATCTCAAATTTCGTAAATTTTCTATACATATTTGTAATTTAATTTTACTAAGATAATCAATAAAATTACTAACCAAATTGCTACTATTTTAATTACAATAAGTGTTAGGAAATATACTAGGTATATATTTCATTTAAATCATGTACGCTATGTGTTTAACAATTCTTCAAGCCGCTAAATCGCGCTAAAGTTTGGTTCTATAGGATCTATATATAGCTCTCCATACAAAATAAATAGACTAAGGATATTTTTATTAAATCAAAGTCATTTCACCTTCCAACGGGGTATTTAAATTATAGGTCCCGTAGTGCGGGTGTGATTTTGGACGTGTGGAATGATAAACGTTTCATACGTATCAAATCGTTTAGCTATCAGTGTTGTAATATTTTCAAACTGTTGTGTAGTAAAATTACAATAGATTTTTGCATAATAACTATATTTATTTGATATATTTTGTTTATTGAAATTACAAATAATGTATAGTAATATTACTACACAAGGTTTTAATAACTGATTAGTTATTTTGCGAAAGATGATTTGTAATATTTTGAAACTTAGTTGTTGTAAATTGTGTAGTAAAATTACAGCACTGAGTTCCTTTATTCCAAAATGGTGGTGTGTAAAAACTTCCTACAAAAATTATTAAAATTACTATAGAAATTTTTAACATAAAATACGAAAAAAATAACATTTCTTGAATATATATTTATCCTCAAACAAGTTTTGTAGCCGCAACAGACTTATCATTTATTTGACATTAGGTGTAATTAAATTTATCATAATACTCGTATTAATAATTATGGTAATGATTTAATATTATTTACGATTCTTTATTAATTTAGAAAATTTGAACGTGAAATACTATTAATAGTAAAAACTAACAAAAATACTATTAATCTATTAAATGTTTATGTTAGGAAAATAAAAATAACGCAAACAAAGTCACGATATTAGCTAGTATATATAAAAAGAATTAAGCCATTACTGTAATGAGTGATCGATCATTAATAGCAAACACGGCGATCGTTCGACAAATATACGAATCGGAGTAAATTGGATTAATTTATATCGCTAATCGATATCTTTGTATGATAAAAACAGAGCGAACGTGAGTAGGACTCCCACACAATGGATTCAGTGCTGTAATGTGTCAAACATGCAGGAGTAATGTATATACACATATTAAGTTTTGAATAATTGTCCATTGTAAGTGTTATTGTTTATTTCTGTAGTACCTATATTAGGTACTTGTAAATTAGTTAAGTTTAATTATACTTTTTTAATTTGAGCACAAAACTTTTAATAAAAATAAAAATTACTGTCTAAAACATATTTATGATTAAAAAATAATTGTAACAATTTTTTACAGATATTTTTTATTGTCATTAATCACTTGATTTACAATTATTTTATTATTTTATTGATACTATTTTTATGATAGCACACAGACTTCTGTTTGTAATTGTAGTTGTAGGTACCAGCCGTAATAATTGTAGAATCAGTCCTCTTGTCAGCAGTGAAGGTTAAAAAGAAAATTTAAACAATACATTGTTATTTTTTCTTTAAAGTTTTCGTTAAATTAATATAGAAACAAATAAAATACTAATACGAAAACGGACGGCTCGACTACTCTATGTAAGTAAATTGTTTAACACTAGCAAAGCGTGTCAGTAAAAACTCGTATTTCGACCATCGTACATCGACCACGAAAAAGTTATTAATTGAAAAATTTATTCACAATTACAATTACATGTCATTAAATATATTAATTTAATATTTTTGAATATTAATTTATATATTAGATGGTATACATCGAAAGCTCAAACCTTTTTTTTGTTTTGCCTTTATTTGATTTTTAGTGGCCCTAATTATACATATTCTATAAGCAATTTAAGTGTCTACCTATTACGGTTACTAAGATTCCTAAGATTTGTGACAAACGGTAACAACGGCACAAGGGATTGTTTTTCATAGGGTTCGCCACATTGCCCGAGATGGGCGGTGCTGCGTCAAGGTCTGACGTCGGTCGTCGGAGGGGACTTGTCGCTCCCGAGCGTCATCACCGCGATGCTCGGCGACGACGAGTCCTGGAAGGCGATGGTCTCCTTCTGCGAGACAGTAATGTCCCAGAAGGAGGCCGACGAGCGGGTGAGAGAGGAGGCCGCCGACGTGGCCTCCATCCGTGGGCGACGAATGGGGGTGCGTAGGAGGCGCTACTTAATGCGCCTCCAGTAACGCCCTTGTGCCCGTGTCGGGCCGGGATGGGAACCCGGTCCTACTAGACACGGCGTCGTCGGGACTGTTCAGAGGTTAGCCGGACAGTCCCCATGGAGTAGAAGTCTGGCCTTTTCGCCGAGGCCAGCCTGTCGCTGGAGGGATCCTGTTGCCTGCAGATCCGGGACCCTCCAATTAAAGCGGCTGAAGGCTCCCGCAGGGGTTTAGTACGGTATTGCACTCCCAAAGTGCCGAGTCCGACATAGGTCTAGGACTGCCGACCCGGGCGTCCTGGATATCATCCGTAAATGGATTCCCCTGCGATAAAAAAAAAAAAAAAAAAGGGTTCGCCACATCCTTTGAATACGGAACTCTAAACAAGTAATCATGTGACATCATTAAAAATGTTATTCATGTTTTGATTCGATTATATCTTTAAAAACAATTTATAAAAATAAAAATAAAAAACTAGACAAGACGCACTCGTGTCTCAGCTTCACGTTTTTAGTCTCTTTCTCACACCTAGGAGTCAGAGCGTGATGTTTTATAACCTATCTACCTTATAACCTATCTCAAGAAATAGGCTTTCTACACGAAAGCTTTTTTTTATTTTTTATTTGCACTAGTAGTACCTGTTAGCATTCAAACAAACAAACTGTTATAAATACCTACACGCTACGTACTCAACACCAGCGCTTGTTACTTATGATAGGAAAATTAGCCGTCAACTCACAGTGGAGAAGCGTGGTGGATTAAGCTTTAACGCTTCTTTTATATGGAGAAGAGGCCTTCGCTCAGCAGTGGGTTGTTAACAGGCTGATATAGTACAATCCAGTACAAATATGAATATCAGTTAATACTTATTAATGTTATTATTAATAAATTATTATAAAACATTATTTTACACAATATACTCATAATTTTTTGATCGCATTTAAATATATTAACTTACCTATTCTACTTTGACGCCGTCATTCAAAATGAAAAATTCAAATTACTACAACTTTTGACAGAGTGAAGCGATTTTGATGAAGTAAAGATTTAATATTAGATTAATTTTTGGTAATTTAATTAACCTACGTTTAGTACTTTAGCAGTTATGCGTGTTCAAGCAAACTGACAGACAGATACTTCTAAAAATAAAGAAATGTAAATAAATAATTAGTGTTTTTTGTTTGAGCATACAAAATTTTTTGTCAAAAATTACACAAAAAAATAGACACGTGAAATTTACAAATTTTATTATATGTACATAAAACAGGTAATTATGTGGTAATATTTAGTTATGTGGTAAGAGATAAATATTTATTTATTTATTTATTTTACTAGGCAATCCAACAGCGTTATGGTACAATAGTATGATACAATAAATAGTATGAATATGGCCAAAACAGGATCACACTGATATGAACAAATTAATTATGAAGAAATACATAACTAGTTAGTTTTAAACATTATGTTAAGCAAGTAATCAGCTATGCTCGATCCCATCCATTGCAGTTAGAGGTGTGTGCATGAAAAGTGAATATGTGTTCGTGGGTGTGCATGAAAGGCGAGTGTGTACTAGTGTGGGTATGTGCATAAATAGGTAGGTGCTAATATTTTCGTTAATACTAGGAGAAATGCATCTTTTTGATTTCGTTCTTAAGTGACGTCTTCGTGCTTAAGCAGAAAAGGTCTAAGTTCGAATACTGGGTGTTGTATTTATTAACAATACGGCAGAGGACCGAGTTACGTGCGTAATTAGTTCTCACTCGACATGCATGAAACAATGGCTTAATATGTCTAGAGTGCCTTGATGGAATTCGGAATTCTGTCCGGGATAATAAATCCGAAGAAAAATTGCTTATAATGTTTAGATAATACTGTTAACATCAATGTGTATCAAAATCTGTACATATATATAAAAGATAGCGCCTGCGATGTCACTCTGTAAGAGTCCCATATCGAGGCCTTTTCATATGATTAAGACAGGGTATATCCTTATTTAAATATACAAGTCTCCAAGCATGAGATGAATGATAACAACCAATTTAGCTCTCGAAAACTAAGTGTTTCCAGTACGGATTTGAACTCGCCTTTAGGTAACGTTAACATGTATCTACTGAGATATCTCAATTCTATGACAGCCCCCTCAAATAAAATGCAAGATAAAAATGTCCAGTAATCCTCATCTGTTATTCTATCACATAACAAGTTTTGCTTGATTACGCAGGACTTACTAAATATTTTTTTCATTCTTATCCCACATATAATAGAAGCTATTTTGTTGCAATTTCATTATTTCTTTTGCGATTTTAATTCTTACTACAGTTTTTATAAGGGTGGTATTGTCATGTATGGTAACATAGAGTTAGATTTAGTAATAAACTAGGAAGGAGACTGTCTCGCGGGAGTATGGTAGACTCTAAACGCCTGTTAGCACGCACTACTGCGTACTGGGCGAGTTCACGCTATTGTCCATAACAGGTACGAATTATGTGATCTCTAGGCTTATTAGCAAAACTTTGTTAGGTTATAAATCTTTATATTACTTTTAATATACATAATAGGTGTAGTTATTACTTATCATTAAAATATTCATCTATATCATAGAAACTTAAAAATTAAAAAAACAGGTTCCACCGAGATTTGAACTCGGATCGCTGGATTCAAAGTCCAGAGTGCTAACCATTACACCATGGAACCGGTTGTTTCTTTTGTATAATTTTTTATTCACAAACGTGAAGTTATAGTTTCCATTACAAATATTTTCGTATTACTTTTATTTTTGAATACTATTTAAACAGGTGTGACCTTGATAGAAGATTCCGTTCAACAGTGACACATTTTTATTACACATCATATTAAATATGGTTAAGTTAATAGTAATTAAATTATTAAAGAAATGTAAATAAAAATTATACTTTTAAACAAACCAAAAAAAAGGTGAGCAACACTACAAAATTGTTTGTTTGTCACGCGATGATTATGAAACGCTTTTAACGATATTTTTTCATATTTATTGGAAATAGAAGAGAGACCTATTTAAGTCTTGGTCCAAAAATACTTAAACTGGAGATACGAACTCTACAAAGACAGCACCAAAAAACAATTACTTATGAATAAACCATGGTATGAAGGCTTATTACTCATATAATGCGCTTTAGAACTGAAAAAAAAAAATCTGCAATACTTCAGTAATTAGTTTTTATAACTCAACTATTTGTTTATTTCTATACCTATACCTCGAAGTTTTTCTGTGAAGAAAGAAAGTATGTTTAAAGAAAGGGATATAAAATAAATAAAATAATCCCAAATTATGCATGCGACATGCACATTTTATTATTATTTTCGTATATCGTCGATTTATAGAAAATTATCATTCATTATATTTATTATACATATTAACTTTTCAATGAAGGAAATTTTTTTATTCTTACTTTGAGTACTTTATAGTCTAAACGGCTTGATGAATTTTAACCAATTGTAAGATTATGTGAATAGTTAAAAAAAATTATAATCTTTAGTTAATAATCTATTGGAGAAATTCGTTTCAAATGAATCTTTTCTAAACTATGAAAAATTTTAGTTTAATATTTTATTTATTTCTTAAGCAATAATTTTTTCGAGAGATGCGTAAAAAACATTATATTCATATTCATAAACAATACTTTTTTAAACAATTGAGTCCATCCCTGTCCGGTCAGAATCGCCACTCATATATAATTCAACGTATACACGTGCGTCCTGGCTTCGTACGCAATCAGTATAGTGAATAATGTATGGTGGACCCTGGACCGATGATTGTGCGGCTCGCGAGATTCAAGATTTCCACCCTGTCTACTATCCCATTGTATATTATATTTTTTATTTACTAAATCGAAATGCTCTTCGTGCATTATTATTTGAAAAAGCTTCTTGTAATTAGAAAAATATATGAAGTATAAATTATTTTCCAATGAAATACATAGTTATTAGCAGAGTTATTGTAGTGGTAAATTAATAAAATAATAATCTAATATCTAGTATTTTTAGGAATTTCTGCCTAACGTTTTGTTTTTTTTTTTTTGATTTCTTTCGATTTCTTACATCTCGTTTCAATGATCGTTAGTCGATAATTTATAATCACAAAGTAAGACAGACAAAGACATATTTTTCTTTGTAATATTTCTGTTTTGAACAAGAATAAAGCGTAATATTATTATTTAATTTTTCGATTAAATAATAATACGCTGTTGCTTAACTTTTTATTTATTTATTTATTAAATAGAGTTAGTTCGTAGAGTTAGTAGAGTTAAAAATATATATAGGTACAGTAAATAAGAAATATATATTCTTATATTTCTTCTTCGTAGGTAATAGCGTTCGGAAGCTTTAGACTAATTCTTTTATAATATATTTATAGGTCAACGATCTTCTTATTCAAGTTATTAGCATTATGGAATTAATTTATTTTAAATTTATAATAAGAGCGCGAAACATAAACTATAATAATAATTTTGGTTTGTTTGTCTGTTACCTTTTGACGTTCCTAAGCATATAATATATAATATTAATAATAAGTTTTAGTCTAGATATATAGATTGGATTTCTATATAATATAATTAAAAAAATCAAAAAAACCCGACTACGTAAAATACTCTTATTATAAACTAAAAAAAATAAAACAATTTACTAGCTTTCATTTGATACCCATATTGCTACAGTAAGAAAAAAAATTCAACCCCCCCCCCTCATTCCGCCATTTGGGGCGCCATATTGAAAATTTATATAGCCTATGTCACTACTACAATTTAGACAAATCCAACGACACCTCATATGTCAAAAACCGTCCAGCCGTTTGGGCTGTAGGGCGTACCAAAGAAATGGACATACATACATACATACATACATACACTCGAAAAACATAACCCCCCTTCTGTCGCAGTCGGGTAATTAATAATAAGTTTTAGTTTAGATAAATAGATTGGATTTCAGAGTAAAGCACATGGGCTACATGTTTACTAACTACAGAATATATGTATGGAGACCTTGTTTTATTTCAAGTAAGGGATATGAAAATAATTTAAATAATTAAAAAATACTTAAAATTCATATAAAATCAAAATGTATTCATCTAATTAGATTCATAGTCGGCTTAAGACAAATGTTTATTTAAACAGTTTTTCGACATTGACGTTTGTTAAATTGAAATCGAGCATTTTGAGGTTAATGATATTTCTATTTTTATAATTTAAAAAACGATGAAGAACTCATATGTCTCCTCTTGACCTCCGTAATAATCTAATCAAAGTCAAAGTCAAAAGTCAAAATATTTTATTCAGCATAAAATTATTACAATTATTTACTGAACGTCATGAGTCTACCACCAGTTCGGAAAGAAGAAGCCTCTGACCTGAGAAGAACTGGCGAAAGAAACTCAGCGGGACTAATATTTTTTTTTTTTTTACGTAATGTTTTTTTTTTTTCAGAGTATATTGAAATTTACAATAATTCTCTATAAGTTGAAATAGCCTGGAGGCGATCACATCATTCCCAAGGCGTACTATCTTCTAGAAAATCGTTGATAGAATAATATCCTTTGGTACACAAACGTTCTTTCACAATTTTTTTAAATTTGGCAATAGAAACTTTTTGAACGTTTTCTGGGAGCCTGTTGTATAAGCGTATACATTGTCCATAAAAAGAATTACTGACTCGGCGTAAGCGAGTTACAGGCATTACAAGTTTATGTTTGTTCCTAGTATTAATGCTATGCATGTCGCAATTCCTGGGAAATTCGTGTATATTTTTATGGACATACATAACATTTTCGTACACATATTGAGAAGCAACAGTCAATATTTTTATTTCTTTAAATTTATCTCTTAATGATACTCTAGGACCTAAACTATAAATTGCACGAATAGCTCTTTTCTGCAGGACAAAAATAGTATTAACGGTAGCTGCATTTCCCCATAGTAAGATTCCATAGGACATAATACTATGAAAATAACTAAAATATACTACGCGAGCTGTATCTACGTCAGTGAGAAGTCGAATTTTTTTTACCGCGAACGCTGCAGAGCTGAGCCTACTCGCTAACCCTTCAATATGGAGATCCCACTGCAATTTCGAATCTATAATTATACCTAGAAATTTAGTGGACTTTACCGGTTTTAACATTTCCCCTCCTAATTCTACACCATTATCAACAAGTTTAACATTAGGTGTCGTGAATTTTATTAATTTTGTTTTTTTGTTATTCAATAGTAAATTATTCGAGTCAAACCAATAGACAACCTTTGAGAGAGCATCGTTTACATCGTCATACATAGGTAAATTACGTTTCACCTTAAAAATAAGTGAAGTATCATCAGCGAACAATACTATCTCATGTTTGTCCTGTACAAAAAATGGCAGATCATTTATGTAAATAAGGAAGAGAAATGGGCCAAGAATAGAGCCTTGTGGAACCCCCATATCTAGAGGAGCCCCAGGAGATCTCTTACCATTTACATCAACCCTCTGTATTCTATTACTCAAATAGGAATTCAGGAGGTTGAGTGCCTTATTTCTAATCCCATAATGATGCAGTTTCCTGATCAACGTCTCGTGATGCACACAATCAAAGGCCTTAGATAAGTCACAGAATATCCCAAGAGCATCCTGCGACCTCTCCCATGCCTCAAAAACATTTTTAATTAGCTCAACACTAGCATCTGCTGTGGAGCGACCTTTTGTAAAACCAAACTGTTTCTTATGTAGTAGATTGTGTGCATTAAAATGCGATAACATTTGCCCGAGTATGATTTTTTCAAAAATTTTACTAAATGTTGGGAGTACTGAAACTGGTCTAAAATTATTAGGGTCTAGCGTACTGCCCGATTTAAAAATAGGAATCACTTTACTGTGTTTCATTAGATCAGGAAACACACCATTTTCTATACAGCCATTAAATATAGTAGCTAGATGAGGTGCAACAACATCAATTATGGAACTAACAACTTTTACAGATAAACCCCATAGATCAGCTGATTTCTTGACGTCCAGGCTTCTGAAGGCTACTATTATATCTTTGGGGTTTACAGGTTTAAATGTAAATATTACATTACATTCTTTAACGTTTTCCTTTAGCAAAAATTCGGCAATGACTGGAGACGAATTAAGTGATTGCGTTGTTGAAAGTGGAATGTCAGTGAAAAATTTTTCAAACTCAGATGCAACTTCTCGGTCTGAGGTAACAAAATTATCATTGATATTTAACTTAAAATCGAAGCTGCGATCTGCGACTCTTCCACTTTCACAAGCAATTATGTTCCATGTCATTTTGATTTTATTATGCGCATTTCTAATTTTGTCTTTAATATACAAGGATTTTGCCATGGAACATACTCTTCTAAACATTTTTGAGTAAGCACTTACAAAAGAAGCAAACGATACATTATGATTATAGGCTTTTGTACTGTACAATTCATAAAGCCTTTGCCTGCTCTTGTGTATGCCAGGAGTTGCCCATTCACCAAATGTCAAGAGACCCCCTGAATTGACTGTTTTAGAAGTAAATATTGTAGAAAATTCAGTTTTTACTAATTTAAATAAACAGTTATATAAGTAGTTGGGATCATTGGTGTATGATAAATAAGGAAGTTTTGCCACAATACTACCTCTAAACCTCTCCATACGTGTAGTACTTATAGGTACAAAAGTCTTTTTTAAAATATTTTTGTTGGTATTTAAAGAATAAGAAAAGGAAGCTAACTGGCCACAATGGTCTGAGCTTAACTTATTAATAATAGCTTTAAAATACGGTTTACAGTTTGTAAATATGTTGTCAATACATGTAGCACTGGTAGCAGTTATTCTAGTGGGTTCAGTAAATAAGTTATGTAGGTTATATGATAAAAGCATAGATTTAAATCTGAGACTTATATTAGAATTATGTAATAAATCAATATTAAAATCCCCACATACAACAATAACCTTATTAGAATTATTTAATTTTAACAAAATTTCTTCTAATGCTTTCTCAAAGTTCTCATATAACCCACTAGGAGGTCTGTATACGCATACAACAATGAAGTGCTCAAGCTCTACGCAGGCTAGTTCAATAGTTTGCTCAACAGAGAGGCTTACAATGTCTTTACGTTCTTTATATTTAAAAAGTTTACTTATAATTATTAAAGAGCCACCACGTATAGCTTTTTCTCTGTTGAACATACTAGCTACCTGGTGACCGCTGAAGTATATATATAATAATATTTATATCAATTCGTTATTTGATTTCTGATACAAATATCTGATATAAATACAAATACATAAAAATTATATATAGGTATAAAAATATATAATAAAAATTATATATATATATATATATATATATATATATATATATATATATATATATATATATATATATATATCTGTAATTTAATAAATTCCAAACCTTAATTCTTGTTTCAATTAAAAACATACTTTATTCAAGTAAGCTTATCTAAGCCCATGAATCGTCACTTTTTCTTAAATTGACTCTACCACTGGTTCGTAGTTTTTAAAATCAATTTTACGAGTGTACCTCGTTTTTCATTCGATAGCCTTTTAAATAATCTCTCAGAAGAATAATTTACAATAAGATATCTTAACGATTCTAGAACAAATGGTAAAAGGCGTGCATTGTAGGCCAATTTTAAAGTTTAATTATTGTTATCAAACGCCTCACACGATTTTTCATACACATACATATATCGGCTAAGCTTTTATAATTTAGATCGTGATGTTATAAAACCTATATCATCGTAATTAAGAGGCTCTATAATCTTATATCTTTAAACGAGCAATTCTTGTATATATATATATAATCGGAATCTCGGAAACGGCTCCAACGATTTTCATAAAATTTAGTATGCAGGGGGTTTCGAGGGCGATAAATCGATCTAGCTAGGATTTATTTTTAGAAAATGTTGTTTTATCCCTTTTTTTACGCAATTAAAAAATACCATTAGAATACGAAGGTAAATTTCGCTGTCATTGACAAGCTTCTAATAGCTCGGATGGGAATCGGGCGGATTCGAAATCAGAAAACCTGGGTTCGAATCCAGGTTTCTACAGACCAATCTTTTTTCATTTTTTTTTCTTTTGAATTAATAGCTCTTTTTATTTTTTATTTTTTATTTAAATAACCAGTTTCTATTATTTTACTATTATGTCGGTAAGATCAAAAATATTATTTATGTTTCATCTGTATCTAATGCATCTAAATATAATTGAACCGAGCAAAGCTCGGTCATCCAGGTACTGATTATAAATAATGATATAAAATTTTAGTAATGTTGTAAATATTATTTTATCCTATAAATTATTAAACAACCAGGCGATGTATTGATAACTCCTATATTATAGGAGTCTTTTAACAAATGAACTTTCAAATTTATAACATTAAGTATAGATTTAGTTCAGAAGAGAAACAAATTCGCTAACACGCTAACGTGAAGCCTTTCACTCACATTCTCAATACTTATGTCATACTATCGGTATCGTCTGAATGTTCTTGACCCCGCGTCGTCATATAAAAGAGAAAGGTAAACGAATCTCCACGCTAATTTAGTAAATCCTCTCGTGAGGTTCCATGGTGTAATGGTTAGCACTCTGGACTTTGAATCCAGCGATCCGAGTTCAAATCTCGGTGGAACCTGATTTTTTTTAATTTTATTTAACCAATTCACATTTATTTCACTACTAGCTGCTGCCCGCGACGTCGTCTTCGTGAACGCTATTAGATTACACGTTGTTAGAGAATGCATTGAAGAAATAAAGGTTCACTGCTCGTTCCCCGTAGGTGATAGCGTGATAATATGTAGTCTATATGTTGACCCGACTTCTTAATAATATTCATGCGAAATTTGAAGTAAATCCATGCCGTACTTTTTGAGTTTATCGCTGACATACATACAGACAAACAGACAAAAATTCTAAAAACTATAATTTTGGCTTCGGTATCGATTGTAGATCACACCCCAAGTATTCTTTAAAAAAATATTCAATGACTTCAATGACTTTCCTACCATTTTATTATATGTATAGATATAAATATTGGAATATAAATTATTTGTACAATACTTAAGGCTAAGAAATCTAATCGATCGTTGCGCCAAATCTCTTTTTTTTTTTTTTTTATTGGAAATTTGAGTGCGTTTGACCTCAATCTTGTCTGATGGTAAACAATGATGAGGTCTAAGGTGAAGCACGCAAACTCAAATAATGCCTGTTCACTCTTGCCTTAAAAATCCCTAGGTTGTACGCATCGGGAAACAGTGACGCAGGAAGAGAATTCCATTCCTTTGCAGTTCTAATAATGAAAGATGATGCAAACCGCGAGGTACGAACCGGAGGAATGTCGACCACGTATGGATGGAACCCCTGCCCTCGTCGAGTTGTCCGATGGTGGAATGGTGCTGGGGGAATTAATTGATGCAATTCCTGTGCACACTCACCGAAATGTAACCTGTAGAAGACACACAGACTAGCAACCAGTCGGCGATGTTCGAGGCTCTGGAGCTGTCTTGAAGTAAGCATCTCATCACCAATGAGTTTTCTGGCACGCCTGTCGATAGCTTCCAGGGCTTCGAGCTGATACCGGGCGGAACCGTCCCACATCTCATTAGTAGAGGTATAATATAATTACTTAAATAATAAGTAGTAGATAAATAATTGGAAATAAATTTAGAATTTTCTATAAATATTTATTTTTATAACATGTTATTGTACTTTCCTCCTTTTTTTTCAATTTAAAATCTGGTAAACCATCAGAAACAAAGAGACTCGCCGAAACATTTATAGGCTATTACAATAAAGTGTAATGTGTATAAAAATATACCTATAAAACAATGCCAAATAAAATTGTTAACAATATAAAAAATCGATTTATCATTTCGTAATATCACAGAAGCGATACACACGTAAAAATATGATGATTGAATATCATATATCATTCGCATGTAAAAGTGTAGGAATGATTGATTCGAGTATATATCTCATAAAATATTGATACTGTCATAAAAGAACCCCAAGTTTGACCACGTTGCTCTTTGCATAATTTTCTGGTTCCATACACCTTGATTCTCAAGGGGCAGGCCCTTTAAGTGTCGTACTGCTTTTTACATTTGCACTTTACATTCGACAAACTCCAGTCGGAATTGGTCTTCGAATAAAAATGTTTTTGATACTGTCAAAATGGACATTTTATGTTGTATACATGTATGCATCTATGTATGTATTATATATGTTTTTTATTATCATTAGTACGCCGTCTTTCCGCTCTATTCTTTTCATGTCCTTTGCCCAAAGGTTATCTGGCAGAAATCACTCTTTTAGTGATAAAACCGCCTTTTGTACATTTTATTTTATTTTATTTTATATTATATGTTTCTATATCTTTTAGTATACAATTAAGAATATTTGTATTGTATTGTATTTTAGTATATTTTTCGTAGTTTCCACTTTTGGTCAAGTTTTATTAGACTTTTTTTTTACTACGACTACGACTGACTTCATATATAATGCAAGCCGCGGGCGAGTAGTAGATGTAAATATAAAATAAAAGGTGTAAAAAGTTAAAAATAAATAATCCAAATAAAAAAGATATTACAATAAATAGTAATTTTGAATATAAAATTATTTTATGAATTTCTGAATTTTATAAATTCGAATAATATATGAATTTCTTCGCTGATATACAACAGACAGATAATATCTTCTATTCTTACGGTCACCAGTCTATTAAAAGACCATGGCTGAAGCCTTTGAAAATGGTAAAAAGTAAAAAAAAAATAGTATGATGAAACTTATTGGAAAATGAAGAAAATATAACAAAAATTAAAGGAAAAATAATTTATCGGCGATTTGAGGCCGGGAAGTGGAAGGGATTCTACGAAATTAGATTTAAATTGTAGAATCTTCTTTAAATTATATGGGTAGATGCCTATTTATTGTTAATTTATGATAACTTATATACCTAAGTGACCTACGGAAAATTTTAGCCCATCAAAATGTATTTCATAGAGAAGTAAGGAAGAGACTAGGAGAGTCTAGAGCTTATTGTGTTTACCTGTTATTTCGTAGCATTTTCTGAAAAAATTTACCACAGTAATGTATTTTTTTTTTACATCAGCAGAAAGTAGAGATTTTAACGAACAAAAAATCCACTGACTTTTTAAAAAATGCAGATATTTTGACGTGAGAATTCTCGATTGAAAATTATGGTGCTTTTTCGATATTAAGTCAAAATAAGGTGAAAAAATAAATATTTTAAATAAAAAAAAATAAGTATATTTGGGATATAAAAAGGTAAGTTTTCACCAAATTTCGTGTTTTTTTTTTTTTTTTTGTAAATGAAAAATATAAAACCAAAAACTTGGCTATTTGCATTTTTTACATAAAGTTTGAGGTTTTGCGAAAAAAGTGCAAATACAAAAGTTGTAGATCATTTTATTACCTACAACTTTTCTATTTAACTTTTTTTCATAGGACTTGTAGTTTTGCCGGAAATCGAGAAAAATGGTTTTTACCCCTTCCAATTCCCGACCTCAGTTCGCCCGCAAATTATTTTTTATGAAAAATTATCGACTCTGGTCTATAATGCAAGCTTATACATAAAACATCAAATACACAATGATTGCATATAATTCGTATCATATAAGATGTCCAATATAACACATGATGATATGATAGAAAGTGGGCTGGTCACATATGTCGCAGGACCGATGGCTGCTGCAGCAGACGTGTCCTGGAGTGGAAACCGCGTATCGGCAAACGCAGTGTCGGGCGTCCTCCGGCCCGCTGGACCGACCGATGACTTACGCAAGATCGCCGGCGGAAGCTGAATGAGGATTGCGGAAAACCAGGATATTTGGCGCGAACTTGAGGAGGCCTATGTCCAGCAGTAGACTGCGATAGGCTAAAGCAAATATGATATTTTAAAAATGCTGAACGTGACAAAAATTGAGAAAGGTATGCTGATATGGTTTGGCTACGTCGAGAGAATGAATGAAGAACGATTGACGAAAAAAGTGTATAAGGCGTGTGAATGAAAGTGCTGGAAGGGGTAGACCTAGGCGGACGTTTCAAGATCAAATCAGGGACGTCTTGAAAAAAGGCCAGGTCAAGAGTGTAACAAATATAATTAAGCAACCTTTGCGTAGGGTGAAATTGCTCACGTGAATGGATAGGCGTGTTGGTTGTTCTATTATTGTTAGTTGTATGTTGGTTGTAATATTATACCGCGACAAGAGTACCCTAAACCGAAGAGCATGTACGAAGGGAATAACGAAAGTGGACGAAGCGAAACAAGTATGTAATGATCGTAGCGAGTGGAAAGAAGTGGTCTCTGCCTACCTACGGGAAAGAGGCGTGATTATATGTATGTATGTATGTATGAACGTAGGCCTCCCCCTACTGGCCTTCAGAGTGACAGCCTGGGCTCTGTATTGCTATTCATCTTGGAGAGAGTTTACTAATATATGCTACATTTCGCAGGTGTGTTGGCGTGCGCAGTGTATTGCGGCAGGGTATAGTGATGCTGCTGCCCATCACCATCTTGTTTAGTCCATAGTTATTCGCACCATTATGGGCTTAGTCGCCTTTTACGATACCTCGAAGAGAAGGAGATCGAGACTATTCTTCTCTGCCGGTCACCGCATGGCTTAAATAATTCAGTATGTGATAAAAATCTTAGAATACAATAACGTCAAGCTTTAAAAAATCCAGAAATACAAGCACACTAATTGTTGCATTGACGACCACAATCACAATTCGGAGATGCGTTGTTCCAATTGAGAAAACTCTATGACAAGTATTCACAATTCACAGTTTTACAACTCTTCTATTATTTTGTAAAGATTGAAAGCACTGACATTCAAATAGAAAAAAAAGAAGTATGTCATCATCTTGAGGTGCTAGATTTCGTAACGACATACTTTTACAGAACTATGAACTACGACGAAATAAGAGTAATAAACAGAAATATAGAACATTTTAATACGAAATAGGGACTGCAGTTAATTGTTCAAGACGAGATCCAAGGAAAAAGATGTAAGAATTGAAGTGGTTGAAAAATCTTCATTCTTCAATAGAACGACTTGATTCTTGATCCTTGTTAAAATCAGTTATTACAGTTCATCACAGTGAGTGGAGATTTTTATTGGATTATGACTTTAAAGGAAGAAGATTTTTTTTTAATGACACCAGGTAATGAGTACGAATTTGAAGGTAAACAGTCAAGATTTATATATAAGAATGGCATGAATGTTGCGGCAGTCAAACTATACAATCAGGATAATGAGCCGGAACATTTTATGTGTTAATATGGATCACATTAAAATCTTTCAAGCAGTCTGAGAAGCGTGATTTAAGGGCAATATTTGGGGAAGGAAATCTGTACTGTCTAAACTATCATCACTAGACAGTTCGTTAGATGACGATAAAAAAAAATAATGATCACTGTGTAAACTACTTAGAAACGACATAAATTAACAACATATATGTATTATGTATATTATAAAATACGTGTGTGTATGTAGTATGATATAATAGTAATTTAAACTATATAAAATATACAATGAGATTTGATTTAAGTAATTTAACTTTAGGAGTCAGCCAGCTACAGTGAAAATAAAATGTTTAAACAACATAAAAGTGAAATTTGTCGAAAACGCAAAAACACAAGGAGCTACCTAATAACAATTAAACAAAATACACATATAAAAAAAGAACAACGGGTTGCACTCCGGGAGTGCCGGCAGAGGTGAAAACTTGAATATTAACGTTGTGCATTTTTGATATTTTGGAATGATTAAGAAATATTTTTGTACGAATTGCTTTAATTATTTATCAATATAAAAATACTATAATTTATGTGGTAAAATACAATATTCATTTATTGCGCTATCGTACACAAACGTGACAATTTATATTACATTAAAAATTTAGGTAACACTTTAGAACTATTACAAGTATTTTATATTAAAAAGTATTTTTTTTTTAAAAGAAATTCATGTCCACGGGCTCATTTTGCCCATGCCTTTTTTATTCCAATTTGTTTTGTTCAATTTTTACTTATTGTTAGTATATTAGTAGCTGCTTACATTAGTAGTAACTTAACCTAATATCTCTAATGTTGGACGTGAGTCCACCGAACCGAACCGAAAATATATTCTTAAATCTAGGTACATGCATTGTTTTTTTTTTAAAATCTGAATCTTAATAAGAAAATCGTAGTTTTTGAGAGAAATTTTGATATATATATATTTGCAAAGTTGCACTTAGTCGACGTGCCAGATTACGATAGAATCCATCACCTAGATAGGAGAAAAGGTCTTTGGCAAAAGTTAAGATTAATTAAGAGTTATTGTACACTACAGTAGGTACCTACTGATCGAAAGCTTAAAAACAATTCAACAAACATACATTGCAGCAAGAATGTTATGGAAAATATCAATATAAAACGACATCAAAATCACTCAAAATCGAATATAACGTTTTATTTGATACAACCGATTAAAATGACAGACGTCGGTATAACCATAACCGATATTAGTACGTAGCCTTTGACGTACGTTAGTCGAAATAAATTTTACCATCCTATCACTTAGTATCGTATCGCCTGCAATAAATATCGAATGGTTTGTCGTATTTGCGACGATGCATAAAGTTCTATACGATAAATTTTTTTACTGCAGTAATCACATTTCATGAGATACTCGCATGCTATATTTTCTGATGGTCAAACGAACGATTAATAAATACTTTGACCGTTTGCTGCGGAAAGAAGTGTAATTCTTTGATTTTTTTTAACTGAGAGAAAAGTGTAAATTTCGTTATATTTCAGTAAAAGTTATATTACTTTCATTTAAACGGCACTTTTAAGTGATTATTGTTTTAAGAACTCTTCGTTCGTTCCTTAACCATGGCGTCTGCAACGTTGCTGAAATATCGAGAATCTCAAAATAATAATCCCTTTAAGTTCCATTTAAATGAATGTATCAATAGTGACCGTGAAAGCTAAAAGATTTATAAAATTTGTAATTTTGTTTTTTTGCAAATACCTTACATTTCGATTAAATCGTGGACCTCAAACCAGAAACTTGTATTCGCAATATCGTTCATTTTAGCAGATATAAAAAACTAAATAATTTATTTCTAATCTGTTTTTGTTTATTCTTTATCTAAGTTGGTATCAATTTCTATAGGGATTTGAAAATATAATATTAATAGGATACATTTTGACTTTCATCCCCTCTACCAAGTGAAACATACTGGATTTCGGATATATCGTAAGTAGTACGAACTTCAGTCGATTCAAGTTTCATTCAAATTTATTATTTAGTTTCTGCTTGATGCGCGGCCTAGATATAAATAGACAGACGAAAATGAAAAAAATTAACTCTACATTTTTTACTTTGGTATCGACTTTTTTGTGCACTCGACAAAAAATGTCAAAATATTTCTTATTACAATTTCATTATAAGTATAGATGTAAGCTATTCATAGTCAATAATGGTTATAATAAGATTTCTATCTGTAAATATTGTTAATTTATTTTAAAATGTATTTCGCCAACGTCCATACCACGTTGAATACACCGGTTCTCGTCCGATCACCGAAGTTAAGCAACGTCGGGCGCGGTCAGTACTTGGATGGGTGACCGCCTGGGAACACCGCGTGACGTTGGCTTTTTTTACTGTTTATATTTATTTTAAACAGACATCGTAAATATTTGTATTTATTTATTGTAATTCTAGCTGATAGCCTTGATATCGTTGCCGTTTTTTATCATATTAATAAAGGATACATATATAGAGAATAAAAGACGCAAGCAAAATTATACTTATCTTCACCACAACAAGAATCACTGAACACGTACCGCTTACGTTACAATTTAATTACAATTACTTATAAAGTAATAACAAGATATCAAGATAAAGTCTATCCGATTTTTAGTTAGACCACCTGGATCAAAGGTATAAAGTTTCATTAAGCAGATTTTGCCTGATTCCGGAACAAATACACAGACAGATAGAAGGACATAAATATATATGTGCAATAAAGGGGGCGTTCATTTTCATTAATTTTCCTTATATAATATAATTAAATATCTGCCTGAAATCGGCATAAATTATAATAAATTTAAAGGCTGTCCCCATTGATCTATAAAAAACGCCAAAATCTATAAAAGGTTTTTTAGATCAATGGCTGTCCCTAAGTAATTTAAATTCTAGAATCGTAAATTGTAGGTAGTAACATTTAAGCTTACACTATTCGCTTAATTTATAATTCTTAAAACAACATTTTACCAATTAAAAGAACCGTAGAATTATTTATCGATTCTTCTCCACATAATCTTCATTTTGAAACAATATTAGATTTTCATTAAGCACGTTATTTAATGTTTTAAAGTGAGCTTGAATAAAATATATGTTTACATCATTTGATTTTATTAAATATGAATAAAGTGAGTTTTGACTTATTTTCATCAAAATCAAAATGCGCGATTTAAAAGTTATGGTAGTAATCAATAACGAAGTCACATTAAAAGCTGATAATATTAATTTTATAGAATAATAATAATTTTATAGAATAATATTAAGTACCTATATAAGCTGTCCTGCTGTCTATTTCCTCTTCCCTAAAGTTGTCTGGAAGGTTTTTGTAGACGAGGAAGACTTTTGCACTTATTTCCAATTTTTGTTTTGTCGTAATATTGCTTATTCTTAGTGTACAATAAAAAGTTATTATTATTATTTGATGTTTGATTATATCATGCAGTAGGTACCCATGCGTTTAGGTGTTCATATCGTCAAACGATGATTATTCATTGATCTAGCCAGACCATATCATTATGCTGGCAAAGGATATTTCAATTTCAGGAATTCATGAAATTCCAATTCCATTTCGTGAAATGATATCATGAAGTGATCAATTCTAAGATTTTTCTCAATATAGACTACATACCTTGCCAACTGGGAATGATAAATCGTGATTAATTAAGTATCAATCATTATCCGTAAATAAGACGGAACCTTTTCACGGTACCTTTTCTATATATAAAGTTACTGCAGTATATAGTAATTTAATCTCAGAGTTTATAAAATACAGAATATCTCCCTTAAAATCAATTTAAATAAGAATATAAATAGTAGAGTATATAATTACGTACAAAAGAAAGACATTTCGATATCTCCATCGACGGTTTGATTTACAGCCATCACGTCGGCTTACACCGTTTAATCTCTCATTAAAATTCAAGGAGCACCTCGACGAATCAATTACAGCGAACATTCAAATACGCCCCCTGATAGAATTGTTATTGAAGAATGTGCGTGTGATAGAATGTCAGCCAATATACCAATACGTGTTATCTTATGTGGGTAGGTACGTATTATGTGTGCTCGTATTGTCTGTTGTGCTTTAAAATGTGTTTTTAACATGTTTTTTATTATTCATAATATGTCTTAGTCATTTGTTAGTACAAAATTATATAATTTTCATACAATTTAAATTAGGTGTGTAAAGTATTAATCAACGCAGTATATTAATTATTTATTGTAGGTATACATAGGTATATGAAAAATAATATAAAACTGGAAACTTTGTTTAAACGCAGTTATCTAAAAAATGCTTTCTGTTTTAGAACAATTACAATTGAAGCAGTAATGATATTAAAAAAAAAAAAAACTTCTGTACGCGTGTACATCGCTAAATCCTCCTAAACGGCTGGATATATATTGATATTGTTTTTTGCTATGTTACTGAATGGTTACATTTCCAACTTGATTTTATATCTTGCGCATCAACTATATCTAATATAGTTTCTAAGTGTATTTCTTAAGCAGAACAACGTTTGGCTGAGAAAAACAAAACAAAAAAACAAATAACATCCACAAACGTCAAAGCTAGAGCCCACGTGGGTTTTATTTTAGGGAATTTACTATTATATATTATCGAGCAGTTGGCTTTAATATCGACCATTTATACAACAGAAATTCACTTATTAACAACAATAGCGAACACAAACAGGAGGCGACCGGAGTGCTATTATGTAAATAAGAAGATTACGACGTAGCAAGATATTATAATGGCGTCGGTACGATGATACGATTGGACCGAGAGGGCGCGTAACTCAATACGCAACTTGGACGCCTCTGGAGATGGATAGGGATGGGAAACGTCATTACGATATTTTCGAATTTCCGCATATGATTTTAGAGTTAAACATGGTTTATCTTCGACTTTAAAATAGTATTTGGAATATACAATATATGAGTTAAAGAACTTAGCTATAATTGACTAGAGCTTGTATGAAGATGTCTCGACCGCGACAGTATTATACTCTCACAGAAATATGACGTAGGTATTCTATTTCATTTAAAAATATAAAAGTTTGAGAGAAGTCTATTTTTGTGCTTTGACTATATCTAAATTGATATTTCACCGAAAATATATCATGTATTTATGTTTTCATTAATAAAAGTCCCAAAATTTTCTATATATTTACATTTCTAGACACATAATTTAAGAGATTTTTATCAGTGCTATAAAATGACACATACGATTTTATCATCCTAAGAAACACCTGGAAAAGACTGAACCTCATAAAGGTTTGTAAGCAATAAATATTTTTAAATACCTAGCAACACATTAAACATTACATTTTGTAGACACATAATAAAAATATTAAGAAATTAAGTCTATTGAAAAATTAAAAATACATATCGATGATATAACAATCATTCACTAAGCAGTAACTCGCGAAAACTCGGATCGGATAAACGGATTCGGTGTCTCAACTAAGCGACAGTTTTAAAGTAACTCCGCCCCTAACTTGATTCCGATGCGTCACAAACTCACCGTTCGTGCCATCTTTATGTAAATTCGGCAAAGTTAACATTGCAAGCGTCGACGACGAAATTACACTTTGCCGACGAACTGAAACTCGTTTATCGACGGCAAAGGAACGGTGGTTGACGAGACGCCGTAGGAATTTCATCTTATTGGTACCGTGACGGTTTTTTTAATGTCATGTCATGTGTTCGTTGCTTTTTAAAAATGTTTTATACTTTGATCAATGATATGATATATATACTTTGCTTAACATAAAGGCGAAAACTTTGATAAATTATTAAAAATATAACTTTTTAAATAGATTTTTTTAATGTTTATGACACTGCACAGCTTGCAACATAATAGTTAATAGGTACCATACAAAAGTCTACTTTTTCCAAGTTACTTTAACAGTTGTATGTTGCAACAACCTAAATTGCCTAGTTTTCGCTAACTGCAATTTTTATATGAAGTCCATGTATGTGTGTTGTATCATAAAACAGTAGCTGATTACCATATGCTGAAACTACAAACCCGTCTGCTCAGCGCCTTACTATACATAACTACTTATATTTTTTTAGTAAAAATTTTGTGCTATATGTATAAAATAATTAACGGAAACGGTCTGTAAATAACTCCCAACTTGCAATAATTTATTTTAATAATAAGAAAGATTGTAATCCTAGCCCTAATTTGGACCCGCTGCATGGCTTGCTATCTTGAGTCTATTTTTATTTACTTTTCTGATAATCTAATCTGTCTATAATACCTGTTTAATACAAATATAATGATTGTTTTAAATACATATCTTTTAAGTCAGAACAAGCTGCTAAAACATCACGTAGTGTAGCTGTTAGCTTCGAAATGCGGTACAACTTTGGAAACGTACTCCATGCATCCTCATTTTCCTAAACTTATTCACAATTTAAAATGTACTGTAACATACTTATTACAATGGCATAAAGTCTAAATTCACATTCTATTTTTCGAAGACGAGTGAACCTCTGCTAAGAGAAAACGGATGTTACTATGAGTGGAATAAGAATTTCTATCCATAATCATATAGTGCTGTTCGAAATTGAGGAATCGCTTTTGCTATTGTAAATTCTCTTTTATTTCTTTTGTATTATAGTTTAGTTTCATATGTGAAAACGTCAAGACAGGTGTGACAAAATTGCGGCTACGACAAGGTACAATTTGAATAAATTTGATAGCGTCTGCGTCTATTGTGGAAGGGTGATATCGGAAAGTGATATGGTGATGAAATTGAAACCGACTGCGGATTATAAGCGATCAAATCGAATTGAGTTCATTGGGTCTGTTATTTATAACCGATATTTCCTTTATTCTGATCTGATATATATATATATATATATATATATATATATATATATATATATATATATATATATATATATATATATATATATGTATGTATACGCCTACCGTTTACAAACATAAATTAATTATAATATATGCAATTATTAACCGCTTCACGCGATTTAACCATAATTTACACATAAATAAAACAACACTAATATTATGGAAAATAGTTTTTTTATTTTATTTTAATAATCAGTTAATTCAAAAACTACTGAAATCAAGCTATTGTATCGGAAATCAGCTTGAATGAAACAATGGTAGTAAAACCTTCAATTTCTACAATAAGTTATGTGCACCTAAAATATGTTTCGTGGGAAAATCCATTATTTATTGGGTGAAAATTAAAACACATCGGTCTGCGATACAGGTTCGTGTGGAAAGCTAAGTAGTTAGTGGGAATAATTAATGGCGTGGTCGTCCCTTAGGACGGAAGATACTGCGTTTCTACATGCAATGTGTGATGTTGATATCTGATTTAGTAGCTACTGTGAGACTTTAGATTTTTAATGGGTTAATTAAGAAACAGTTTTTTTTTTTTACATATATATGCCTGACTTTGAAATTCAAGTGTTGTTTGGTATCTTGTTGCTTAACAATGACGACTGAAGAAGTAGCTGGCTTTTTTGAAAAAACAGGTCCCCAATTGGACTTCTTTCATCGTACAGCTTAAAGCTACCAACTCCGCCATTGTTTTTAAGCCATCCAACTAGTGGGCATTATATTTAAAGCTTCGCGTAATTGTGTGATGTCATTTCACTACCTTGGTTTCTCAACAAAAACTTCAACGGTGTTATATATATATATATATATATATATATAATTTTATAATAGTAACCTCTAGCATGTTAAAAAATATATCTTAAAATTTGAAGGCAAAGATTTTCATTATAATGTTACAATTTTGCATAATTTTTTTCGCAGGCGCTTAATAACATATTTTAAACGAATATAAATTAATATAATAAGACTAATCATTACATAATTTTTTTTTTTGTTTCTAATAGTACTTACGAAATGAAATATAACACTTTAAATACAGTCGTCAGTGTGATTATAGTTATCAAGACTAAACTTTAAGCTTAATTTATATTATACTTACATATAATCTTTTTAAACTTAAGAATTTGAAAAGAAAGATTTAAATACTAAAGAACCGCTAAGGCTAACCGCTAAGGCTGGTCTTTTATGTTTATTTACGTATATATACTACTACAATACTAACTTAATATCAATATACCTTTAACATATTACATTTATACGAATATTAGCAAAGCTTTATTTACCTACTTGAATCATTTAATAGTCGGAAATATTTGCTTATTAAAATATTACTTTAACCTCTTTACTTAATATACATAAGTATACAAAAGAAACCTTTACTAATAAGTACGTTATATAGGTATATAATCTCTAACGCTCATCGCGTGCTTAGAGCCATCTCACGGCTAATAAAGATTTAGCGAGTCTCGGAAACGAGAAGGAAAGAAGGGCACGATCCCTAACAATTTTCTACATTGATTTGTTGCCAGTTAAATAGGACTTTATTGTCGATTAAAGACATTCGTTAAATTATTCCATAGAAAACTAAACATTTAGACTTATTTGCTAAACGAATGAATGTATATGCTTAGGGTGATACACCTAAAGGTGCCTATTCATCAAAGCGGTGCGAGGCTGTGGAGCGGAGAAACGGAGAAATATAAACCAATAGCCCTTGTCCACTGGAGCGGAGGGGACGGTTAAAAGGGATTATGAAAATATATCTAAAGTATTAATTTTTTATAATATATGTTATAAAACGACGAAATAATTACACAGACGAAATAATACAGTACAGGGCAAATCAAAAAAAATTGTGTGTGTCAGCTCCGACGCACGACTGGAGTTTACTCCTTAAGTACGATTGTCTAAACATACGCAAAAAGATTTTATCCAACTGAAAATAAGATTAATACCATATGAAAGGGTAAATTAACAAATTAATGAAAATAATATACATATATAAATATATATTTATTCATTTTATATACATTTATTATAACTAATCGGCGAAATATTTTACATTAAACTTTTCACAATAGTCAATTTCAGATGTGCACAAATATTTCATTAGGAATGTTGATAAATTATGTAATTATTATTATCTGACAATTATCATTTATTTTTTAAATATTATTTTTCAATATTAATTAGAGCAACTTTACTTTCGCACCGCACCATAGGTGCGCGCGCACCGAAAAAGTAACGAGGTCATTCATCAGTAGATTTTACCTCTCATATTTTTCTCATACCGAGCGCCTTATATATGAAAATCGATTCTTAAGGAGTAAACTCCAAAAAGTATGTTTACATTTACAAAGTTTAGTAACATTATAATTATTTAAAAGACATAATAAAGGGCTATTAATAACATTTTATACCAGCTTAAACAATAAAATTTGATCTCTGAGTTTACGACGAACTTCTAATGGACTGATTCTAGGCGACCTTTGACAACCATTATTAAAATGGAAATTATTCCCAATATAAACTCTGTTCTGATAAATAGAATAAAAGGCTTATAAAGACTTTTTAGAGTTTTATTCGACAACAAAAAAAAGTCTACAAAAGTCAAAGTCAACTTTCATAAACATAGTTTAAAACCTTTCTAGGAAGTCAATGTATATTTTATATTGAGGGATTTATTTTCCAGACTAACGAACCAAATTCCAATAAAGAGCGTACTTAGCTATTATATTTAAGAATGAGAGTATAATAGTTTTTAAATTACTTACCTACCCTCATGACAACGTTAAACATTCAATAAGATAAATAATTTAAATGAATAATTTAGATAGTATAAATAAACAATTATTTCGGTTTTCGCTAAAATCTTCTAATCATGTACATACAAACGCCCACGTACAAACAATTTTTATATACCTAATGGTAAGATTTTAAAGAAATATCGTATGTAATTTCACATCTATAACTAGACGGTTCCATGGTGTAATGGTTAGCACTCTGGACTCTGAATCCAGCGATCCGAGTTCAAATCTCGGTGGAACCTTGTCTTTTTGTATAGTCATGAATGGAATTTTTTACTTATAACTATTGTATTAGTTATTTATCCACCATTGTCGGTATTTTTATAGTATTAAATTTTAATGTTAAAATTTGCATCTTTTACTGATGTGTATGTTTGTTCAGTTCAAATCTTCAGAACTAAATTCGAGCCATCTTAATTTTAATTAGTTTAAATTTTTAACGTTGATTAAGATTCATTGACAATGTACTATGATAAGCATAACCCTGGGTAGGCTCCTGATGATGGAACACCAATCTATTTACCAACCTTAAAAACATAAATAAGCATTTAGGCATAATTTTTAAATATTTTATAGGCTTTTTTAAAATATAACACAGTCACTCATTTCCAACAAATATAATTCTTATTATAATAAATTAAATTTGCTTTCTGTCATTACATTAAAAACGATTTAATAAAATATAACTTCAACAAAACATCCCCTTTTTTATCACGTGATTAGAACGAGACGAATAACAAAGTGAAGTGAAATAAAACGAAAGCAATTCGCGTAATGTTCGTCGGTTTGTCGCAAATAATATATTAACATCGCATTAAAGTGTACCTTCAGCCGAGCCGTCACGGCGCCCACGGGTGTCGTCAATGTATCGACGATAATTATTATCGAACGAATATAGACTACATAAAACAGTTTTATATGTAACGAGACGACAACGATACGATAATTTAATTTGAAATTTTAATATAAATTCATTATGTACATTACTTGTGGCAGGATATGGTGACGCTGCTACCCATTATAGGTGGTGTACACTTGTTCGCATCGCTATGGCCTTAGACGTCTTTTACGACTCATCGGCAAGAAAGAGGTCGGCACTATTTTTCTCTGCTTACCTTACGGCTAACTGTCATAAGACTTTTCAGTAAATAAATAGTCATCTGTAACTTTCCTATTAAAACTTATTTAAACTTAAGTCACTGTTGATTAAAACTGAATAAATAAATTTTGTTACGAATTATTTACTATTTTTATTACTCAGACCACTTCAGTAGTTGAAATTATTATGTTATATAAACCCTAGAGCTAAGCTAGTACATATATATTTAACGTGCTTCTAATAGTCTATATATAATATGTATTTATTTTATGTGTTTTAAATGAAATTGACAAAGTAATAATTTCAAAATTTCTTAAATCATGAAAACTGTATAAAATAGACGATATATAATATAAGACCTAAATTACACCAATTATGCTTTTTTTGTTATACAATAATTTCGAGTATTTCTTTTAAATTTAAGAAAATAATTCAACAAATGTTGCTAATAAATTTATATGACTAAACGACTACCGTTTTCAGCGTTTTAAAACTCCGTTAAGTGATCGTGTCGCAGTCGTTACGTGTACTTAAAGGGGTGACGTTAGGCGTACTCTAATGTCGTAAACGTTGACGTTTACGTTATGGGCAATAAGGTTAGTGGTTCTTTGCATAATACCCCTACCAGTAGCAGTTGCATAGAGTTTTACAGTTTCTTACTTTTAATTTCATAGTTCTAGGGTTACAGTTCGGTAGCACTTCGCAACTTTTTATTGATGTAATAAATATAGATGGAATAATTTCCGTTACTAAGGCTTCGACATTTCTGTCACATAAGGTTTTATTAAGATAGGTTAAATGTCGATGGTGGGACCGAAGGTCGTGAAGGCGGCGAGTGCGCTGGGCAGACTCCTCCCGAACCTCGGAGGATCCAGCGCCGCCTGCAGGCAGCTGTACTCCTGAGTCTGCCGGAGTATGGCTACGTACGGTGACCCGGTTTGGGCGGATCGCCTTACTGCGAAAAATAAGGTGGGGGGAGGACCTGGCGGTGCAGCCGTACGGCACACGCGTTACGGCTGCGTTGCGCCCGGTCCTTAAGCGGTGGATGCGCCGAAAACGCAAGCCCCCCTCGAGCCTCGAGGTGTGTCCGAGATGGGCGTCGCTGCGTCGGGGTCTGACGTCAGTCCTCGGAGGGGACTTGTCGCTTCCGAGCATCATCACCGCGATGCTCGGCGACGACGAGTTCTGGAAGGCGATGGTATCTTTCTGCGAGACAGTAATGTCCCAGAAGGAGGCCGACGAGCGGGTGAGAGAGGAGGCCACCGACGTGGTCTCCATCCGCGGGCGACGAATGGGGGTGCGTAGGAGGCGCTACTTAATGCGCCTCCAGTAACGCCCCTGTGCCCGTGTCGGGCCGGGATGGGAACCCGGTCCTGCTAGACACGGCGTCGTCGGGACTGTTCAGAGGTGAACCGGACAGTCCCCATGGAGGAGAAGTCTGGCCTTTTCGCCGAGACCAGCCTGTCGCTGGAGGGATCCTGTTGCCTGCAGATCCGGAACCCTCCAATTAAAGCGGCTGAAGGCTCCCGCAGGGGTTTAGTACGGTATTGCATTCCCAAAGTGCCGAGTCCGACATAGGTCTAGGACTGCCGACCCGGGCATTCTGGGTATCATCCAAAAAAAAGATAGGTTAAATGTAATGGAATAACCAGACAATATCATTGGAACCCTAATACATAGATATTTATATACTTTAAATACAATAGATAATAAATACTAAGAATAAAACTAAAGATGTCTCCAAACAAGAAATATGTTTGTTTACGTGGTTTTTAAATGTTGTTACAAATGAATGTCTCACACGTAATTCACTCGCAGCTTTTGATAAAATATATTTTTTATACGCAATGATTATTTTTGAGAGATTTTGGTAATCTAATAATCCAAAGGTAAAATTGAAAGTATAAAAGTTAAATTGAACCTACTAAAAATAAATCAAATTGTCAATGTGATAACGATGTCAATGAACGATCACTAAACTACCATTTTGACAGGATTGTCTTAGCAAACCTATAATCCTGCGAATATTTCACTGCTGCGTGGAGATCTTTCTCTTTTCCTGGTAAGAATCCTTCAGATCACCGCTTAATATACTACGTCTCTTCACAAAGTATATATTTTAATAATTAAAATTTATACTTTGAAAAATTTAAATAATAAATAATTTAAATGTGTCAATTTTAATAGATATTTAAGCAAAAGATTTTATTTTTTGTTTTATCTGAAAAATCAAAAACTAAAGATACCAGCAAAAACTAAATATAATTATGGAACAAAACCTGCTGAAGATGTTTTACTAAATAATTTTCCACAAAAATGGAGACATACGGCTGACTGCGAACAAATTTACCGTTTCATTTAACAAGCAACAGCAATATTTGAACAATCCTCCCCAAGTACAAATAATAATCTCGTTATTAGCCCCCCACGATGAGCGTTTAAAATAAAATTTACTCAAAAGCACAACCCTTGTTACAAAACAAAGGAAAAATCAAAAACTAAATCGTCGCATATTCTTATTACAAATCAATTTAAATTCCACTTAATTCCTTTAAGAGTAAGATCGAAAATAGAAGAACACATTTTAAATACTCAAAAAAATACTTTCATTTGTATGTTACAAGAAATAAATAAGCGCTAAATTGAATTAAAACTATATTCCCTAAATATAAAGATCAATTTTCTATATCAAATACAGTGATGGAGTAACATTAGGGTCACAGAAAGCCGTAGGCCTATTTGTGTCGGTTTCACACTTACAACAATAGTGTCATGATTCGTGATCCCGGATTATCCCGAAACAAGGCCGGGATTAGGTGGGTTGCGGCAAACAAATGGGCTAACGATGGAACAAGTGTATGTCGCATAACTAATTTTGTTCCAATATCAAATGGTTTTTTTTAATTGCCATTCGAGATACTCTCGTTAAAACAATTTAGCTCACATATTATTATATGTATACAAATTTACAATCGTTCTCATGAGCGATTCCCACTTGGGGCATATATATTTGCAATTATACAAATATTGGTTTCGGGTCCGAATGTGTCTTTATAGGCTTACTTGACGCCAGCAATCATCAGCGGGAGCTCTACATGTCATTTCAGTTCAGTACAGTTAAATATAAATTTGATTACTCTTAAATATTACAACGCACAAGGTTTCAGCTGAGTATATAATTATTGCTTTCCTTGTCATTTTTCGTCTATCATATTTTATTTTATTTTTATTTTATTTATTTATCACTCTAAGAATAAAAAGGCAATTTTTGTCTAATGCAAAAAATATTTTAGATAACAAACTCTTTTGCTTTAACAGAATTTTATAGTTGAACTGAGAAGCTTTATCCGCATTATATTTATCGCTCCGTTTCTATGTATAAGTCATATTGTGAGTATATAATATGTATTGACATTTAATAGCCTATTTTACTTATTTAACTCTTTATTATACGTACAGAAAATTACAAAAATAATGTACAAGTAACAGAAATATATATTGTATAAAGGGTTTGCTTATCCCTATGAGAGATTTCTTCCAGCACACCCGAAAAGGAATCATTTTAGACATAAAACAGATAAGGTAGACGTATAATTACACGTAAAACAAAAAAAATCTAAAACGAAATGAAATTGGAACTATAATACATTAACAAACAAAATTATGGGTGAAGGAAATATAGATCATTCTATATTTATTTATAACAAAATATATGTATACGCTAGACATATATAACATACATATACATTACATAAATTATTACTTAAATACATATATATAAATACATATCTATAAACTATAAAATATCATGTCAGGGACAAAAAATGCTCTTTAAATGCTCTTTAGCCTATTTTACTTCCTCTAATGTTAAAATAATTATTAAATACGCTTCAAAAGTTTCAAATTCTATCACTTACAAACAAACGGATCTTTATTATTTATAATATTTAGTATACATTAATATCTTCTGAAAGCCTTGATAAAAACCTAAAGTACCTGCTATCGTAGCTTAGATATTCATGTCCTACTATTAACATAACATTAACCGCCGTCGGATCTCTATTGATGAACGTAGGCCTCTCCCATAATCTCTGGGGGGTTAGCCAATGCTCGCCACGCCTGGGGTTGGTGAACGCAGTGTATTGTGGCACGATATTTAGATGCTTCTGCCTATTACTATCTAGCAAGCCTACCGACTACCGGCCTAGCAAGCTCGCACGACAAAATTTTGTGTCCCCTTTTTCTCGTATTATCTCTCTATGTCCACAGTAGCTAATATGCGTGTACGTGATACTCTTCTGGCCTTAGTCGCCTTTTACGATACCTCGGCAAGAAAGAGGTCGAGTCTTTTCTTGTCTGCCGGCTACCGCACGGTAACATCATACATTTTTTGTAAAAACAACAACTTAAATTACTGAAATAACAATAAGAATATTATAATCAATAAATGAAATTAATAGGCATGATAATTTAATAAAGAAACTTAAATGATTGATTGACTGATTCAGCTTGCTAATGCAGCATGTTTGTTTTTAAGGTAGAACGGAAAAACCCACCACATATCAGCCGTTATATGACTAGTGCTGAACGTAGGCCTCCTCTATCATCTCTGGGGGGTTTGCCATTACTCGCCACGCTTGTGAGTGCAGTATGAAGAGGTCAGGACTATTCTTCTCTGCCGGTTATCGCACGGCTAAAAGAAACTAAACTAACAATGCTAGATGTAAAATATAACGGTCTTAACACGATCTATTTTACACAAGTAAAAAAGAAAGTAATGTATGTACATAACAAACATATATAATATATATCAAATAATATAAAATACGCTTACTTGTATATAAATCTTTATTTTTTTATAAATATAATATCCATAATACATATTAAAGAGTGTATGTAGGTAACAGGTAAGTATTTTAAATGAAAATAAACAAAATAACAAGTATTTAATTTCCTACTGAATTTCGAAAAGATTTTCTTATCATATACATAGATGGAATAACATTAGGGTCGCAGAAAGCGTAACTAAAGTATAGCGTTAAATAATAATAATAGCCGTCATGTTAGAAATAGCAAATAAAAATAACGAATTTAATAAGTACCGATAACATTACAAAATATTTTATTTTATAATTTAATTAAAAGTCTATAATGGATTTTATGGCGTTAATTTAAAACATTAGGTACAGTTTAACAATATTTTAAATTATTTCCTGACGTTTCGGACCCTTTACAGCGTCCATGATCCAGTTCCCCGAGGCCAAAGGAAAGCGAATCACAAAATGGACCTAATATGGCTTCGCTAACTATAAAAAAATGTATCCATTCCGCAATGATAAGCTATCAAACAGGAAAAAGCTATTACTTTTTTTTCAAAACTTAAAAACTGACTTAACCTTCATAAGACTTGCTAATGTGGCAAATGAGAAAATCCGCAAATATAACATAACAATGAGAACATTGCTGTAACATTACGTTCTAAGCTCAGAGACGAGACGAGCGCATCCAGGTAATTAGTATCGTATTGTTCGAGATTAATTAATCACCATCAACAATGGGATTACAATTGTATCACTAAACGCACCACGACACGTGATATGATGAATAGTGCATGATTAAGACGATGTTAGGACTGAACGTGCTTGGTAAAGCCGACAAAATTAACTAGCTTACAGCTTTACTGTTTTACCTAAAATATTACTAACTAATTAACTAAATAATTTTTTAGTAAAAAGAAGATGAAGTTTAGAAGCAATGGTGCTGATTCTACTATTAGATTTCTGTAATAATGGATGATCATTGGCGTAATGGTTGCTTGAAGACTTTTTGGTGTTTAACTATGGTACTATAAATATTCACTAGGTATACTTTCTGTAGCAAAATCTATGGTCATGCAGTCTTCCTTATGTAGTCGTATAATTCTTACGTATTTTACTCGTTCAGACAAAAATAAAATACTGAATAGACCTATTATATACATAACTTACATAAAATCCTGTATACTTATTTATCTGTACTATATAAGACAATAAACCACCCACAGCTGAGCGAAGGCCTTTTCTCCATATAGAAGAAGGATTAGAGCTTAATCCACCACACTGCGGGTTGGCGGATAATTATCAACGGATCGGCGGATCGTTATCAGGTGTCTAAGATAACAGCCGGGACCGACGGCTTTACGTGCTCTCCGAGGCACATTGGAGAGACATCACAAGGACATTATACACCCAGACCGGAAACAAATATTTGTACAAATACAAATATCTGTACCGAGGGGGAATCGAACCCGTGACCACCGACGCGCGGTTTGAGGTAACTACTCGCACCAGTACACCATAACGGTCGTCATTTTGTCTGTTTACTGAATATTTTGTTCTTTAAAAGGTACTAGCAAACCCGGCGAACTCCGTTTCGCCACCAACTTATTTTCGTGAGGGATACTCACACCACGTACTGCCGCCATGCAAAACCATATTGGTTTGTATGAGATGCTATGTATCAGAAATGGCGCTTTATGTGAAAAATGATTTTCCCTATTTTCCTGCTTGTCTGTTGAAAATTTTCCTGAATTTAGTTTGCTATAAAGCTCACGGAGCCCGAGACCTTTCCAACGAATGCAAAACCGTGGAAATCGGTTCGTGCGTTCTGGAATTATAGCGTCAGGAAGGAAATTCCGACTTATTTTTATATTATAGATTTTAATCTAGGGTATGCAGGTTGGGATAAAAATATAATTAATAATTCTATTTAATTTTTATTGTAACTTTTTTCTCTTCTCTTCTTCTTGTCTTTTGTTATATAGTTATGTCCTATTTATATGTTACCTAAAACACAGGTATAAGGCATTAAGAGGAAAGGATACCGGCTCTTTCTCCATACAAAAGTAGTCAACTGTTTCCTCCCTAGATAATGACACTAGATCAAATATTTTTGTAACATAAAACTTTTAACTGCCACGACCATGCCCCAATGTCTTGGTTTTTTTTTTTCATATTATTATTATTATAGGGAGAAGGAGACTTCAAAAACTAGAATTATTACCTAATTTTTAATACATTTTAAGACACGTATTAAAAAAAAAAACTACGCATACTTACAAAAAGACGAGAACATGGAGGCATAGCAGAAGGTTTTTTTAGCTACATAAAAACATGTAAAAAAAAATTGGCATGTTTTCGGGAGAAAATAGTCGACTACGAAATGCTGTTTTGGTCAATAATAATCTACCTAAAACGGTCTGAGCTGCAGTTTTCCTTTTCTTGCTGTTTGTGGATAGGTCTGGGGAATTTTTTTTATTCAAATACCTATTTTTCAAAAGTCTCTCAGGTATCCTTTCCTCTTAAGTTGCCTACTACTAGTTACATTAGGAACAGGTGACAGTGTGTGTATGTTAAACATACTGCTAAAAGGCGGCTGCTAAAGCAACAGTCAGCTGTGGTGACCACTACGCCAACTCGTCACCACTATCGACTCTCTATTCGTATGTACTGTAAAAATATATATCAGTTTATATGAACATTTATTTAGAAATGTATAAAATAAGAAATACTTTCATAAATGCCTAGATTTAAAATCAAATTCTCAAACCGTCATTAGCAAAAAAATCACAAAAAGGTTCTTCGACACGCTCAGAAAATGAAAACCAATTCAAGCACCAAACAAACCTGTCTATTTATTACACCAGAAAGAACCCAAAATAAAGTATCGCCGATTTCCATTACGGCCTGTCTGCTGAAACCGCTAACGATCTCAGGGTAGGGTTCCCTATCTTTTTTATCTTTACAAAATTTATATAAGACTATCTCTTTCGCACCCTAGTGTGAAATCAGTCCTACAAATTAAATCCCGCCTCAGATTATTACATAGCTCAGTGACTGTTCATAAATAACCCGCAGGGTGGAACGCGAAAATGTACTGAACGTTCCCGTTCTGGAGTCAATATTTTGAATGTGGAATAAGTTTTTTTGCCTATTTCTTGCTTCATATTTCATTTTGAAATATTAATGTCGAATTTATAATCCAAGTTAAATTTATTTTTTTAATTAAACGAGATATATTATTGTACTTAAATATAGAAATACTAAGACAATGATTTATTCACTAGCGCAGAAAAATACTATTGTTCTAAAAACATCCCGTTTCGCGTTATAATGATGAACAGTTTTTTTTTTACTTTCACAAGTATGATTTATGTACAACTGAAAAATATAGAGCCCAAACCATACGAACACTATCGTCGAAAAAAAAAGTACGCAAATGGCCAGTGACACTGAATCCAAATTACAAAGCGCTACGAATTTCGAAATTCAAATTGTACCGAGGATTTGGGGCGTGCATTCCTGTGCGACGCGACTGCGTTATATTATGCCCGTGATTTATTGCATTGAATTCTCTTCGGTAATTAGTGCGTGCCTTTCCGTGAGCCCGGTGATGCTGTGAATCTAATAAATTGTTTATTTACCCTTTTGTTTGTGTTTATTTCTATCATACTTGATTTTTTTTTTGTCTAAGTAATTCGGTTTATTAAGCAAGATACTCAACGAAGAACCTATGTAGATTGTTTCACCGGTAGAATCACAAATTCGCATATCAATCTTCACCTAAATTTGAATGATAGCTCAAGAGTTTTGCTAATATTATTACTAAAAGTATTTATAGAATACATCAGTACTTTTCAATAATTCACCACAACAATTGAGTAAAAAAAATCTAAATAAAAAAAATCTGTCATTACTTTTTTGCATAATTAATATCACTATAAGTAATGAAGATGCCAACAACCATTCTGGTGTAGTGGTGTGAGTAGTATAGTAAGATTTGTTTCTGGTCTGTCTGTATGTTGCTCCACAGTGCCTCGGAAAAAATGGAAATCCTTAGGTCCCGTTTGTTATCACAGATATCTGATAACAATCGTTACTTATGGTAGGGAAATTATCCGCCAAATCGCAGTGGATGGTGGCATGGTGGTTTAAGTTCCAACCCTTCTAAATGGAGAAGGGTGTTTGCCAAGCGTGGGACGTTTACAAATTGATTCAGTTAAGTTCAATGAAAATGCGTCGCATATACTATAAAATTCAGATGCCAATCTTACTCTTAGTCTTCGTAATCGCAATTATACCTAACATTACTGCAATTAGACTCTTAGCATGAGAATATGTATAATATAAATCGCAAGAGGGTAAAACCGTTGATTTTAAGTTTTAATTTAACCAAATACAATACCATCGGTTAAAAGTTGTCGTCACCGGCCCCTACGGATCCCGGATTGAGTTTAATCGGACGACCGGAACGCCCATTAATAACGGGTCTGTTAATTGAACTCCTAGATGCTGGTTATATTTCAAATTTAGAACACGGATAAACAAATTATTGTTCACAGATAACAATATGTACAAATTTTATTTTTAATGGCCGATAAACCTACTTCGTAATTAACACTATATGTCTAGAACTTTGAAAAGGAACGATTATAAAAACTACGGCATTGATAAGATATTGTAGTCAGTTATAGTTACTGTTATTTTTGTATTTAGGTTTTCCATAGAAAACTTTCAGATGGAAATATTAAATTAGTTGTAATTAAAATAAAAAAGCAATTCGATTAATCAGACAGGATTGACAATATAAAAATAAATTACGTTACCAGCATATATTGGTTGAAATATGTTCATTGCGAAAAATTATATATAATGGAATATCAAATAAATAAATGCCTAATTAAGGTAGGATTGACGATGCAAAAATAAAATTTAAGCTCCGACCGGTAGATCCTGAAATTAGCACGTACAAACAATCTATTCCATTTTATAATGATAATGTAGATATAAATTAAAATAATGGATAGATATACTAAAAACAAGTATGCTTAATTAAAAAAAATCAAAAAACCCGACTGCGTAAAATACTCTTATTATAAACTAAAAAGAAATTTCCAATTTACTAGCTTTCATTTGATACCCATATTGTTACAGTAAGAAAAAAAATCAACTCCACTTCCCATTCCACCATTTGCGGGCGCCATTTTCACAATTTATATAGCCTATGTCACTACTACAATTTAGACAAATACAACGATACCTCATACTATGTCAAAAACCGTCCAGCCGTTTGGGCTGTAGGGCGTGCCAAAGAAATGGACATACATACATACATACATACATACATACATACATACATACATACATACATACATACACTCGAATAAACTAAAAAGAATAAAACAATTTACTAGCTTTCATTTGATACCCATATTGCTACAGTAAGAAAAAAAAATTCAACTCTCCCTCCTCATTCCGCTATTTTCGGGCGCCATTTTGAAATTTTATATAGCCTATGTCACTACTACAATTTAGAAAAATCCAACGACACCTCATATGTCAAAAACCGTCCAGCCGTTTGGGCTGTAGGGCGTGCCAAAGAAATGGACATACATACATACATACATACATACATACATACATACATACATACATATATACGTACATACATACACTCGAAAAACATAACCCTCCTTCTGTCGCAGTCGGGTAATTAATATAACTAATTTGTTTATTTAATAATTTTTAACGACATTGTTAAATTATATAACATTATAATAGATATACAACAGATGTGCAATAATTCATCACTAAAAGTGATTTCATACAAGCAACCAACTATGACTACCTACCTATAGGATTTCTAGATACAAAAAAGTAATTGATACATAAAGTACCTACTACTGTCATACTCAACATAGATAGTTAAAACTAATATTATAAAGCTGCAGATGGTTTATTTATTTGAACGAATTAATTAAACAAGTGTTAACAGTCTATATTGATTAAAGTCTGTTCATTGCGATAATAAAATAAAATAAATAAATAATATCAACATACACACACGGTCGTAAGGTAGGCAACTTAATGCCTGTGTTTTGGGTAACAGCCGACTGATTTACAAATTTATAATACGTATATTTTTAGATATATATAAAACTATTACCCAGGCTATACCCAGGCTCAAGGCGGGAATCGAACTCATGACCCTGGGGCGGAGAGCAAAGCACGGCCAATTGCGCCGACGGGCATGTATGATTATTAAAGACGAATAATAATCTAATATACAAGTAGAACAAAATTTAACTCGGGGGAAATCACCATTTTTTAGACTTTGAAATATCAACATAATATGAATTATTAGTTTATTGCATATAAAATATTTATATAAAAAACAACAAATAAAAATATTATCGTCTTTATTTATGACTCCTAACAAATAACCCCTAAATTTGAGAAATTATATCTTATTTTTTAATCTTTTAACATTTTAATGCATGAGTGTAACTCCTATGTGTATTTGCAATATTTCACGTGTATGTACGTAAATCATCACACACACACAGTCATCGAAATATAAAATGGCGAAAATTTCATTTCACAGTTTCCGTCGATTTTCAATCAACACTAACACGGTACGTCGATATGTATACGTTCCGGATACGAGGACGAGGCAAAAAATCCCTTTCAGCTATCATTATGTGATTGCGCGCAGGTGTGTACGCGGCGGAGTGGATTACAGACACGCCAGGAGCGCTAAAATGTATACGTATCTACATGACCGAATTTATATACTTATTTTCAGATACAATTAGATATGGATAATACTCGTAATACGTAAATAGGTTATTAAATGGTACGTACTAGTGATGTTTCTTGCAGGCGTCTTTAGGCTTCGGAACCGGATACCGTCACGCAAACCGTACTCTTATTTACCACCAGAGTGGTATAAGAAATAAGTCCGTGATAAAGTAAAATTAGATAAGCCTCGAAACCTTTCTCAGGCATCTACTGGTAGCTATCAAAAAACAAAACAATAATTTTTTTTCATAACCTGGTAATATAAACCAGTTAAAAAGCAAACATTTCAGCTTAATATATACTTTATATTGTAAATGAATATATACCATTTTATAATAATACCAAGAATATCAAATAAAATGAATCAATTTCATTTTGAAATTATTCAATTTGAAAATACCCATGTGAAATCAAAGTCGAGTTTAGTGTTGTCACTTAATGGTCATGAAGTTCAACTATTTATATGCAACTAAATGGATTAATCTTAATACATGTAATAGTGATATAATATTTTCTTAACCGGCAGAAATTCTTACAAAACAATAAAGAATGAAATGATTAAACAATAAAGGACTATCGTATAGTGAAACGTCGGGCAAAATTTGTTTGTAACAGAAACAATACTGGCATAGGGGATAAGAGTCCATTGTCTTCTACTAGCCTAAATTCTAAGATGGAAGGAAGATCTAAACCTAACCTAGGACACTTGGTGAGAGTGCAGGCTTTTCGTGGAATCACGGCTAATCGCTTTATGATCCCTTCACACAATACCGTTACATATACTACTTCATCTAAATAAACTTCTGTATAACTATCTGCTAACAACACGTGACGGTATTCACGATATCTCAGATTACCTACTAGATAAAAAGTCTGCATATATCGAATTTTAATCACGTATTAAGAGTTTAGTTTCGACTTTCATTTCCCAACTATATTGGTGTAGTGGTGTAAGTAGTCGCCTTAACACCGGCGGTCACGTGTACGATTCCCAATCGGGGCAGATATTTATATTTGTACAAGTATTGGTGCTGGTCTGGTTGTGTCTTTGTGGGTCTCCGTGCCTTGGAAAGCACGCTCCTTCTCCTATATGAAGATGAGGCCTTTATACAGCAGGGGGGCGTTTACAGGTTGATTCAGTTCAGTTTCATTTATACTTACACAATCATTACATTTATATAATATATAATAAATTTAAATATTGTTAAACCGTAACTTTAAATAAACGCGATAAAATCCGTTTTTTAGACTTTTAATTAAATGTATAATAAATTTCAATAGAAATCTATTCCCCGTGATCTCTGATCTCGCCGTCTCCCCGTCTCCCCGTGATCATGGCGATTAAAACTCTACAAAATTATAAACGCGGTAAGCACCCGAACAAATATAAATTTAAATTTAAATAGAAACATATTTCTTTTTAATTAGAAAAAAAATTCTTATTAAAAAGAAATAGGTTTCCTTTCCTTTGCATAAAACCATAACATAAAAAAAATTGCAAGCAACATTTTAACGCTTCCGATCACCATCGCTTCCCAATATAAATCATTTGCTGTCGCAGCGTATTGGATTAAGATTTCCAATGTATTGGATGAGAAGGCTTCATCTCGCGGAGTGACAGCAACGAATATATTGATAACGAAATTTCCCTGGAGTGACGCTTACTTTGTATGTAGATGTATGTAATATTACTACTGTGTGCTTACTTAATTCGAAACTTTCTACTAGAGCAGTATATACATACCATAGTATTCATTATATATAATTATAATGTTTTTTTTTATAAATATAAATAATATGCCACAATAGATTTGGCTAACTTTTACAGTTAAATATTGAGCGACGGTTCGGACCTCTTTTTGAACAATTTCGACTGGTATTTTCTTTTGTCTTCGTAATTAAATAAAAACAAAGAAGAAAGTGTTTGTAAGAATTCTTCAAGAAAAGCAACAAGGAAAATTCGGAAAGAAAAACATTTTGGTTGCATAAAGATAAGATATAGTTTGTGACACTCAGTAATAATCTATACAAATAATAAATCTGTTAAAACCTCCGTTTTATTAATACACTATATATCATCAAGAATAAATTTCAATAGCGCGTTTTTTTTTGTATCAGCGCCATCTCTTATTGTGTTTTTCTCTATTCACGTATCACGTAAAAAGTACAAAACCAATGTAAATAACTTTAATACATAAAAATTAAACATAACTCACAGTATAATTTAGTTTTTGTTTCATTGTAATTAAATTTAAAAATAAATATTTAAGAAAATAGAAATAGGTACCTACGCCGCCAACGCCATCTGGTCTAAGGAATATTAAAAACTCACAAAACTTATTTTTGTGTTATTATTTTGCTAAACTTAAAAGTTTACTAAATATGTCGGATAGGAATAGAAATCGTTTTAATATTTTAGACAAACATCATTTTCAATTAATATAGGTACTATTATGTTAAATGTCACTAAATATAAAAACGATATTCTACTATTATACGATAGATGGCGCATGTAGGTGATAAAAAATATAAATTCATAATTTTTAAAATTTTAGTTAAATACCCGTGCGAAGCCGGGGCGGGCCGCTAGTAGGTACTAAAACCCAAATGATTAATATTGTCTAACGAACATATATCATTAAAATTTAATGCTTACAACTTCCTTCCATCATTATTTTAATTCACAATAATTTTCAGGGACGTATAGCCAGAAAAAATTAGTAAAGAAAAAATAATCTATAGAAGCGCTAAATATTATTAATGTAATTTTTTAAATTAATTCTTGACCTAATTTTAGTATTTTAAAGTAAAAACAAAAAATGTCATGTGTATATTACAATATTTTTAGATACACTTTCCGTAAAATATCTATAGTATTTAACTACATAATTAAACATAATTGATATCGAAATGATATAATCCATCGCTACTATAAGAGCTAAAAAGCCTTTCGATCTTTAAATAATGTTCTAATATTTTAATAAATTAATTCTTTAAATATTTTTTTTATAAAAATTGTGATTGAAAAAAAAATTACTAGTACTTTTTTAAGAGTATTTACATACACAATAATACATATATAAATATTACAACACCCATACTCGGTGAGGGAGTCGAACCCACGACCCTGAAACGGAAAGTATGACCAGTGACCCTGCACTGCCGACTACGCCAACGGGTTAAATGCTGATATAATAAATTTGTTTATCCGTTTAACCGCGGTAACTTTAGGAGTCATCGATGAGTAACAATAAAATGATTTTTTTTTTTTCGTGTTAATGATCCTGTTTTTAGGTATGTTGTATGCTTTAAAATATTATTCCATGACTCTTAGAAGTTAAGTTTATTTTTTAAGTAAGTTAAGTTTATTTTTATATATTAAATCAGCGAATTTGTGGTCAGTGCAAGGACTCGCGATAGATAGAGATCCTAAGCTTAGCTTAAGTTTCGTTGTCTAATTAAGTACGCATGAAACATAACAATAACAATATAAAAATGTAAATAAAAAAAGGCATGGGCAAATAAAGCCTGTGGAAGTATAGTAAAAAAAAAATATATATATATATATATATATAAATACATATTTATGTACTATAAAATATCATGTCAAAGAAAAAAAAATGCTCTTTTAACATTTTTTTAAAGATATTTATAGATTTACTGGTGCGAATCGATGATGGTAACGAATTCCACAACCTTGCTGCATGGACGGTATACGGTATATATGAGGGGTAAAAATTGGAAGAGTGTGATGGAATTTTCAGGAGGAATTAAACCAGGAGGATGTAAAAATTTAAAACGCTCGCGTAGATGGTTGGTTATTACAAGCTACTTCGATATGAATGTTAAAATGTAGAGCAGAAAGTAAATGAATTGTTCCATTATGCAGATAATAATTGTGTTCTTTTTCTACTTAAAACATTTAGTCGAAATAGTGACTTATAAGTATAGGGTTGTACAAAGCATATTTTGACGTTTGTTAAGGATAACGGCGGCTAATGGGACTACTAGTCAAAATGTATTCCCTTCCCGGTTTTGTGTCAGTCCCACGTAAAGGAAATTTTTTAACTAGTATCATTGCAACCTTTTCGTCAATTTCAGACGTCAGTTAAGGTAATATATTTTAAGTTCCAAACATTATTTTATTACACAAGCACCACCACCATGATAATGACATGACCATGACAAACCACATCAGCCGTTAGATGTCCACTGTTGAACATAGGGTTCCCCCATTATCTCTTGGTTCCAATACTCGCCACGTTTGGCGGCAGATTTGGGAGCGCAGTGTGTTGTGGGAGGGTAAGGTGACGCTACTGCCCATCACCATCCTGGTCGGTGTACAATTTTTCACACCACTATGGCCTTGGTCGTCTTTTACAACACCTCGGCGAGAATTTAAGATTATACTTTTCTACCGGTAACTGCACGGCATTATTATATGACATTACAAGTTATTTTGATATGAATGTTAAAATGTCGAGCAGAAAGTAGGTAAATAAGTTGTTCCAGTGTGCAGATAAAAATTATTTGTTTATTTTTCTACTTAAAATATATGGTTGAATTAGTGACTTTTAATTAATAATATACGTATAACAAATCGAAATATATATTTTTATACTTATCAAAGAGAAAAATACTTATATTTTTAATTTTTATAATAATGTGATATGCTTTGATAAATGATTAAGGTACATGCTTGTACATGCGACGTAAACCATTGCTTAGCAATGATATTGTTAATATCGAGTAATAAAATTTTTGTTAAATAAAATTTCTTAATTTTATTGCCATATTAACCTATTAATATAAAGAAAACTTAGCCGTTCTCAGAACTCTCAACCGACCATTCAAACAGTATTTTTTAATAATATGAATAAAATAGTTTTAAAAATTCTCTTCTGTCATTTCGCAATTCAATTTTAACTTGATTTTTACTGACCATATTCCATCAGTTACGGTTACGGATAAAATTATAGTTAAAAATTACGCTATACGTGGGTTTTTGTAGCAGCTAGTATCGATTGCTTAAAGCTGCGATCGCATATCAAACTACAGTCCTCTATGTACACACATACACTAAACCATTTAAGCAGTTGGGACTGCTTCGGATGCACTTTAACCACTGCATTTGGTATCAACAGCACCAGCAGTAATCAGTGGCAGCTTCAAGGTATTGCCTATCACTACAAGAGCGGTCGCTTATGTTGATCACTGGCTAACTGCTCGAGCAGTCCGTGTATGGCCGACCTTAACTAGCGATCACTTGAGCAATACATTCTGTTATTTTCGATTATCAAATATATCTATAAATATTCTCTAACTTCCACCAAACTCTTACCACATGTCTAGTAACCGGCCCTTAGTATGATTATAAATAATTCAGTTAAGTAGTTGCGTTCAAAAATTTCTTTTTTAACGCAAATATAGAAACGAATATTTGTTTATACAAATGTCAGCCAATTATTAGTTCAGCTTTTTAAATATTAATTATTCAAATTTAATACGAAGAAATGTATAGGTGTAAAACTATTTAATTATAAAAAGGTTCCATGGTGTAATGGTTAGCACTCTGGACTTTGAATCCAGCGATCCGAGTTCAAATCTCGGTGGAACCTGACTTTTTAAAGTAGTAAAATAAATTACTCTAGCGTTTATTTTTTACATATTTTAAATTGCAGGCTTAAACTATGATTTCACAGATAAATAATTGATAATGATTAAAATGATAAATTTAAATGTGAGACTGTTAATTTTGTCAAGTTAATTTAGTTAAATCTGCATCCAAAGCTGTGATAACTTCCTTTTAACTATAATATAGTATCGTGAAATGACTCTACCAACTACATTTAAAAGCCAGCGTGAAAAGGGAATTTATTTTATTTTGTAATAGATTTTGAAACAAGACATTTTATATACATACAAACAATTATTATTGAATCTCTAATTATAATTTTAATGAAAATATGATCGTTTTATCATCTACATTGCCATTGGCGGATTATTCTTAAATAAAACTACGTAAAATACAGTAAAAGAACTCAGGTTCCACCGAGATTTGAACTCGGATCGCTGGATTCAGAGTCCAGAGTGCTAACCATTACACCATGGAACCGTGTCTGAAGAACTCTCAATAATTGGATACATTTGCTATTAAAATTTTGTAGGCGTTAAAATACAAACGCAAAACATAACTATCACAACATCACTTAAAATATAATAAACGTTGTTTTACGGCCAGTTTCAATAATATCTTTTGCTGTCTATGTACATAATTTTTAGATAATTCGTAGGAAGTTTCTGTCAAAACATTAACTGAAGTAAGTAAAATCAGAGATACAGATATATACCTACAAATATAGGTTATTGATACCGGTTTTAGACCTTAGAATAAGTATCATACAGACTAGTTTGCTCATTATTAATTCAGTAATAACCAAAATATACAATAACTGTGGTAGTTCATCGGACACATATAAATGCTGTTATAAATGACTTAAATATAAATAATTTTGAAAACACAAAGTTGAATTGAGTCTCTTATCCTTTTTTTACACAAAAAATGTATGTCTTTTAATCAACGTTAGGTGGTTGTTTTTTTTTTTTTTGTCTTTTTAGTCGTATTAATATCACATTTATAATGTTTCATTAAAGAACTAAGTTTGTATTTAAATTATCTATACGGCTCCGTCTATGTTTTAAAACTTGTTAGGTTCTTCTGTAATTTATTGTTCATATGTATTTGTTTCTGTATTGAAATGTAACAGTCATTAATTAAGATACTTTAACGTTCAAAAATGTCTAATTATGGGATAACCGCGAGTGATGCAATCGGTGCCAACTAAGTAAATAGACATAACTAATTAATACATGTTTATGGGAAAATATCATGCCGATTTATGGTCCATTAATCACGCGAGGTTCGAAAAGGGGGGAGGAGTTTGAAAAAAAAGATGTTGCTAAAAAACATCACGTAATTAATTGACGACCCCTTAACAAGACGACCCACGCGGACATACTTACACTTTGTTTTTTTGTCGCAGTGGAATTCATTACGAATGATATTCGGATCGCCAGTTATAGAACTATGTCGCACTCGGCACTTTGGGAGTGCAATACCGTACTAAACCCCTGCGGGAGCCTTCAGCCGCTTTAATTGGAGGGTCCCGGATCTGCAGGCAACAGGATCGCTCCAGCGACAGGCTGGCCTCGGCGAAAAGGCCAAACTTCTCCTCCATGGGGTACGCGGACATACCCCTGCTTAATTAATTCTTGTCAAATTAATCAGTACATTGATTTACTACTGTCCTAATATGTTTTGTAAGACAATTTTTATACTTTGCATACTTTCTCAATTCATATAAAATGATTTTTGTATCGATCCAGTAGGTCGTATGATTAGTCTCTCAGATCCAGACGACAGTTACAGATGACCAAACTGTTAAACTTAATTACGTACCTAGCCTTTTTATTTTTATTTATTTTATTTATTTTTTTATCGCAGGGGAATCCGTTTACGGATGATATCCAGGACGCCCGGGTCGGCAGTCCTAGACCTATGTCGGACTCGGCACTTTGGGAATGCAATACCGTACTAAACCCCTGCGGGAGCCTTCAGCCGCTTTAATTGGAGGGTCCCGGATCTGCAGGCAACAGGATCCTTCCAGCGACAGGCTGGCCTCGGCGAAAAGGCCAGACTTCTCCTCCATATTACGTACCTAGCCGACACAACGACACAAGTACCTACAACACGTAGCACATAGTTACCTTTTTTTTTTAAATATTTAATGTCAAAAATGTATAGTCACTTTGTCAAATTCGCGTTGTTGTTATTGTCGTTTCTCTACGATTTATATTTTATATATAATATATAAAAAAAAAATATTAATTATTTTAAGTTTTGCATTGTAAATATGCATAATATTGCTTAAAAAAACGAAATTTACTATACTTTGTTATTTTGATTATTAAATTACATAATTTATAAGTCGGTAGAATATTATATTATACATATTAATATTATAAAACTAAGAGTTAGTTTGTCTTTTGGGTGCGTTTATAAAAAAATATATTTGTATGATAAACCATGTGTCTTTACCATATCCAGTAGTTGGATGTCCATATATAAATCGCCTACCCCATCGACCTCCAGAGCGATTAGTTCGAAGCAGCCTCCATCCAATGACTTCCGATGATTCTTCTCAAGACTCTATCCATCTCGCGGACGAACATCCGACGCTGCGCTTGCCGGTATTTTGTCTCCACTCGAGAACCTTTCTACTCCATCGTCCGTCAGTTCTACGACCTATGTGCCCTGCTCACCGTCACCTCAGTTTGCAAATCTGCTGGGCTATGTTCTTTAAAAAATGTTAAAAACATTTAGGCTATAAATCATCATGATACGTCTAAAATAGTGCACCAATACTTTGAATTGTCAAAGCTAATCTAATAGATTTAATAAGTACAAATTTTAAAATTAGTAAATATTATTTTGTACTATCATAACGTTAATTTTACGTTTTCTTTCTTTATTGTTATATGTTTATACAACTGTCGATTATTAATAAGTTGTTATACGTAATTAGTAATTATCCAAATTATTAAGTAGATAAGAATAAATTAAATTAATATATAACGCGGTTCCATGGTGTAATGGTTAGCACTCTGGACTTTGAATCCAGCGATCCGAGTTCAAATCTCGGTGGAACCTGACTTTTTATTAACGTTTTGCACAAATTTTACACATAGTTAATGTGACATGTTAAGTTGACATGTTGTTCATGTTTAAGTGACATATATAATTCAATAAAGATATATATAAAACACTATACGTCGATAAGTCATGACTTAGTAACGTTCCTCGATAATTTTTGCAATGCAAACATATTTTTTTATCTTAAAAATACGTATACTCGTGGTTTGTGATCTAGCAGTATAATTGTATCGATATAATAACCATAATATCACTTGCTATAATAAAAGAGAGAAGAATTGTGCAATTATGATTGTCAATTTAGGACAATTCAAAAGCGATAGCCAAGACAGTGATAGTGCTAATTCATCGAAGTAATCGATGAACTAAAATATAAGTACCGGTTACTAGTACCTAGTAGTAGTACTTTGTTTACCAATACTTTTAAATCGTAAATACGTTTTTGAGAATTAACGAGCAATAATTATTTTACTACGGCTATTTATGTAGAGTAGTCCCAATTCTTCAATTTTAGCTAATAGGCTCACCGATTCTAATAATTTTATTTTATTTACTTCGTTCATTTACAATAATTATAAATTGACAAAAAATATATATTGAGACGTATTATGAACCTTTTTCTTTTGAAATCGGTTAAATACAGCGATCGTCCCGCCATCCACGTACAAGTATATATTTTATTAAAGGCCAAGTGCAACATCATCAGTCTTCTCGGTAATATCGTGTCGCCGCGGACGGCTGAACAAATCGTTCTACGAGTTTTGTAAAAGGGTACAACACAGGGTTTGATTGTGGAGGGGAGTCAGGGGACGTTACTGTTTTATATAATTTGATTACCTCATTGTTAAACGTATATATTTTTACATAACCTTCCTTTTTTGTAATGAATTGTTAACATATTATTTATGGTTTACATAAAAATATATTTCCCATGTGTATAAACATTGGGTTAATTAGTTTTTTAAGGTAGAGTCGTATGTTATATTTACATCGTATTTTAATTTAATGTTACGGTAAGTTTAATTCATGTAAATCACCTAAATTAATTGAAACGGTTTTGAAGATGGTGATTAATTATACCATTGAATAACAACAATGTCTTTTTTATCATTACAAAAATTTTAAAAAGCAATCAGTTTCCCTTCAGTAGAAGAATGAAAATTACTAAATATCGCCTTTTTTATATAATTTGAGAAATACGAAATCCTATTTTATTATAAATGCACTTTGTTACACGTCGTTTTAATTTTCAGTTGAAATAGATATCTGGACGTCCAGAAATATCCCAGAACGTGTTTTGCCTCATTTTCAATCGACATGCACATTTTTGCAGATTGCCACTTTTGCGGTGAGTGCTTAATTAATTAAAATTAAAATATACATTATGTATATATGTATACAAACTTGCAGTATATAAGAACACAATATTTTAAATGCTCTTTCTTAGACAACATAAAACTTTCATAAGCATCACCGCTTTAGTGATTTCACGAAACAGGTTTTACGCGAGACGAAAAACAAATGACGGAGGGCGAAATACGAAAAAAAAAAATAACAAAATGTGTTCAGGTCCGAACCATTTGTCGTCGTAGATTACGTTTGAAATGAAAAGTGGGTAGTTCGAGAAGTTTTTTCATACTTGTCGCTCGTAAATACTTGTCAACCCTTGACTGATTTGCATGTTTCGTACCTTTTTAGTTTACTTAAATATGTTTTTTTTTAAAAGAAAAATAGCTAAAAAGGGTTACTTAATTTTGGTTGATATTTTTAGGCTCAAAAATATATCATCGGTCGAATAATCACAATTTGTAAGTTAATTCAAATAAAAATATACTCCAATATATTATCGTCTTGTTTAATTAGTTTTTTAATTAATCATATAGTAATCATATATTAGTTGTATAAAAAATGAGAATTCAATATAATGTTTTTTTTTTTTTAAATAATACACTCTGATAATTAGGTCAACGGCCAGACTTGTCCTTACCACAATGTGACTTAAAAAACAGAAAAAAATTATTACCGATGAGCTTATGTGATCCATAATTACTTTTGCTATTCATTTGACAACCATTCTGGTATACTAGTGCAAGCAGTCGCCTCAACGCCAACCATCGCGAGTTCGATTCCCGTTCGGGGCAGATATTTGTATTTGTTTCTGGTCTGGGTTTATGTCCTTGTGTTTCTCTCCTTCGTGCCTCGGAGAGCACGTAAAGCCGTTGGTCTTGGTTATTATCACAGACATCTGATAACGATCCAGTTGGTGGGAAATGATCCCACCAACCCGCAGTTGGGGATTAAACCTCAACCTTTCTCCTATACGGAGACATTTGCCCAGCAACGTGGGATGCTAATGGACTGATTCAGTTCAATATTTATTTATACAGTTATGTTTGTGATTGAAATATATTACAATATATGTATTTAAACTCTATAAGCTTAATGAGTACGTTAACTAACTCGTATGTATTTCATCAACATTATTTTTTTACTTTTTAAAAATATATTAGTCTACCATTACGTTAACCATTACCTTAAAAAAAATAAAAATAATATTAGTCCCGCTGAGTTTCTTTCGCCAGTTCTTCTCAGGTCAGAGGCTTCTTCTTTCCGAACTGGTGGTAGACTCATGACGTTCAGTAAATAATTGTAATAATTTTAAGCTGAATAAAATATTTTGACTTTGACTTTGAATCTAAACTTTTTAAGTTTTTAATTTTTATATTTTTTATTTATTTTTTATATTAGCTGTATATGTACATTGTACATGATACAGGGTTCATGGATATTTATGACGCCAGAGATAAAAAAAATAATCACAATGATAAAAAAAGATAGGTACTAACGTCATTGAAATCAACGGTGGCAACAATAGCTTACAAATAGCTTTTAAATCTGCCATAATATTAAACGTTTTAAGTTCCATAATAATTCAACTACAAAACTAGACGTACTATTTAAAGAGGTTAGCTATTCTATTGAACGACTATTTGAACACTATGACTTTTATTTTAATTATTCTTATTTGCATATTTTCACAGACCTTAACCTTATACAAAGTTTTATAATGATTGATGTAATCTTTTGTAGACTACCTAGTCTAAATATAAAAGACAAGCATATGATTGATTAATAAACATATAAGCATTTGATTAGTAAACGGGTACCAACATTGTATTCAGTAATTTTTCTTAGAAAAAATCTAATTTACTTTCAAATTAGTTAAATGTGTAAAATTTTCTTTCTTGTATGCATTTTTTTTACTTATAAGAGTACAAGAAAGAAACGTATAGTGCCTAGAAGAAGATTTTTTTAATCTATTCTAAGAGATTTTATTTAATATAATTTTAAGGTTGAAAGTTTATCTATTCCGAGTTTGTGTATTGGTAAAAACTATATTTTATGCCGGTCGCTTAGCGTCTGCTTAGATATGAACATCTCTGCTTCACATAGGTGTATATCTTTTACGACATTTATCTTGAGATAAAACTGAAATATGTTGTTATATTCTTCCACTTTAATCGCTTTTTGAAATCAAAAAGCAGTTTTTAAATTTATAAATCCTCAAAATTAAATAAATAATTTAAGACGGCACGAAGACCGAAAACGTACCATTATAATTTGTGTCTCTGGTGTATAGGTATATACGATGTTTAAACAATAAAATAATAAAGAGTGAAATTTTATTTGATTAAAAGTCTATATCGGATTTTATCGCGTTAAAATCCGATATAGACTTTTAATCAAATGAGTAAAATTCGCGTAAATATAAGAGAACAGTGAAATTTTATCTATATGAAAAATACATCAATTATGTATTATATTAAATAAACAAAAGTTCTATAACAAATATTAATATATCTCCGGATATATATTTCTCCTATCTCATGTGTATCCCGATGTTTCTAGGCATCACATTAAATATTGACAAAATAAAAATGTAGAATGCCAGCGGACGTGCGCGTTATGGCGACGTCGAGTAACCGCCAAAGGAGCCATCTTGGAGCCATTCCATTTTCAGTTTCCCGCCAATAAATATCTTATCGAGTTACAATGAGGGATAAGCGCGCCTCGGGACTGTTCGGCACTTTCCAAAAAATTTACGTTCCATTTTTGATGTGCACATATCAAAAGAGGTCGGATATGTCCATCTTTGCTTATATTTGACATTGATGGAAACGGCAATGTTTAGCGCGATTAAATAATCTTGAATATTTCAAATGTATGAGATAGTTCTTTTACAAAAGAGTAGTGTTTTAAATATTAATATCTCAGAATTTATTTATTTTTATTTTTAAGCTACTTTTTTTACTAATACGATATTAAGTATTTGACATTGAAGGAATTATATCTCAAATGGTTTTATTTACGGCAAAGACTTTAAAAAGCACAGTAAAGACAAATACATACCGTCCAAAGTTACGATAACTAACTCATCCCTACTACATATGACCTTTAGATTATACCTAAATAACGTCTACAAAAATAATTTATAAATTAATAATTTATAAATAAAATAAAAGTACTATTTTAACAATATTTTTTTACATACATTTCACATTTATAATATAGGATTTATACCTTATACATAAAATTTTTAGTAGAGACCAGTTGCGATTAATCGACTAACCTCTATTTAGTTGGCTCGAGTAGATTACTACTTACCAAATACTCACAGGAAACCCACGTGAAGTAACTCCCATAGTTTTCTGCAATGAGTATAAAACCATAAGCCAAGATTTGAGATGATTTACTTTTCATTTTTTCTTTTCGTAGTCATTCATATTAGCAACATTTATGTTAGCAACGCAATATAAAATTGTTCTGGTTTACAAAAGATATTTGATAAGCTCAGTTTTAAAGCTACTATCACACAATACAGGCAGGTACTGCGATCGTTTAAGGGACCTCTCTATCGGACTGATCTAATACTAGAGCCAGCTGACACGACTGAAGGCCGACAATGGTAGTAGGTACCATTAATTTTAAGCTTAGATCTTCAGAGAGTCATCATAGTTCGAAACCTATTGAAGATTTGACTAAGGGCTCTAAACCTACCAACCTGACACTAGATTAAAGATATCTAAGACGTCAACCAATATAAGATAAGCATGCCTATCAACTGATAACAGAATTACAGCGGAAATCCTGAAAGCGAAAACTGATTTTGTAAATCTTTCAGTGATAGTTCAATTCTGTCAGTCACGATGAAATAAAGGTGACATAGGGCCGCGGTGGTTTTATTTTTCAAAAAGAGGATAATACTTTGTATAAGCTACATCGTTGCTGAGTCATATTGACAGTTGTTTTCGAGTCACTACAAATTATCTGCATCATAGGTTATACGACTTCCAGCCTCCCGTAAACGCATTTCTTTTTAAGCTTCTGGATTCGAATGCTGTTGGCATGAATATCACCGTCAAGTTCATTAACCACTTTCGGTTCAACGATGATGTAATATAGGTAAAGATTCAGAACCTCTTAGCTACAGTTTCTTAACTGAGCTGAACCAGCCTATAAGCATCCCACTGCTGAGAAAAGGCCTCTTCTCCGTATAGGAGAAGGGTTGGAGCTTATTCTACCAAGCTGCTCTACTGTAGGTTGACGGATAATTTTTCATATCATGAGTAGCGATCACTATAAGGTGTCTATGATAACGACGATCGACCGACCGATGGGGCTTCACGTGCTCTCCAAGGCACGGTGGGGAAACCCATAAGGATAGAAACCCAGACCGGAAACAAATATTTTTACAAACATAAATGCCCCGAGGAAATTGAACCCACGGCCACTACTCGCTTCAACCTTTCTCATATACCTATGAAGAAGAAGCCTTATTCAAAAATAAATCTGGACCAAAAACGCTGCCTTGTTGATATAATATAATATGATCTTGGAGCAGTGCTCACTGCTCACAGTATCTGCCTGATGCGTTAGAGATAGCGATTTCGATCAGCGCAGATGACAAATATTTGTATAACCCATACAAATATTTGTGGGGGTTTGAACATTTGTGTTTGTACTGCGTGTGTTTCCAGATAACCAACACAGGATTCTTATCGTTCTAGCGGTCGTTGAGCGTGTAGCGCTTATTTATAGGCTTTTCTTAAATCATAACTTTACTACATTTACAATTACCTGTTTTATTTTATTTGGAGTCATTAGTTGACATACAAATATTATATTTTATATTAAGTCAATGTCACGTTTCAGATATTGTTTGTATTTCAATTGTATGAGTATATGTTTATACAAGTGTAATTAGTTTTGTAATTAACACAACTACATTAAATATTATCAATAGAACATGAGGTTCCATGGTGTAATGGTTAGCACTCTGGACTTTGAATCCAGCGATCCGAGTTCAAATCTCGGTGGAACCTGATTTTTTTATGAGTTTGATTGTTTTTTATTCGAGGGTAATAATTTTATCCCTAGTATATCTGAAATTCAAGAATTTTTCGATGTTACAAATTGTAATTTCCTCATCTGTTTACTATCCTATGTAGCAACGTTGATACAAACCGTTCATAGCAAACTTTAACACAAAAGAAACAAAACTTTTACCAAAAAAAAGTAACTTAAAAGTAGGTTAACATTACCTACTTCTTTTGTTATATGGTAACCTGTGCCAACGACTCACCGCTTAATTTTTATAAATAGTATTTTAGCTATAGGTGATTTTAATCAGAGTATAATTGATAAATATTAAACTGCATTTCAAAAATTTAAATGATATATTTGGTATTTTTGTCATGTATCTAAACGAAGGTTCCACCGAGATTTGAACTCGGATCGCTGGATTCAGAGTCCAGAGTGCTAACCGTTACACCATGGAACCGTGTGCTACTTTCTTATTATTTTAAGTATCTTTTAGATTTTTAACAATTTCGTAAGTATTTCACATAAATATTTGTTTTTATATATATATCCTTGTAATATGCCTTATCTGAGACGTATGAAAACCTTGTTATTATTTTATTTATTTATTTATTTAAAAAGCACACAACACACATAAAAAATTCAAAAGTTAAACAATATATAATAATAATGTAAATGTGTAATAATATGTTTGACTGACCCGTTGGCGCAGTTTGCAGTGACCCTATTTTCTGCTCCAAGGGTTGTGGGTTCTATTCCCGCCCCGAGTCTGGGTGTAATAAGTATATGTTTATTTATATATGTATTATTGATAAGAAATCTTACTAAAAATTTGTAATTATAATTATTAAGCAAGTAACTACACGTCTTATACGAAATGTAATACATTTACACATAGTGCTAATAATTTCTAAAAGGGTATTTTAAAGTTAGAATTTTATAAGTGAAACTTTTATATCGACGTATGGGAGAAATCTTATAGATGTTAAAATCAAAAAATGTCACACTACGATCATCACATTTTCGGACCATATATGGTATTGTACTGTATTTCGGGAGTCCCGAAAAAATTCTTCACATTAAAAATTCTAACTTTAAAATATCCTTTCAGAAATTATTAGCACTATGTGTAAATGTATTACATTTCGTATAAGACGTGTAGTTACTTGCTTAATAATTACAATTACAAATTTTTAGTAAGATTTCTGACTTTCAAAATAAATTTAAATTGATGTGAACAACTCTTTTTTGATCCCTTTTTATATCAAATATATTTTACACTACTTACTACTACTAGGAATAATTGGACTAATTATTAAATTTTATATATACTAACAAAATGCTTTTTAAACTATTTCAGGAGCAGTCTTATATACTCGTACATTTTGGTCAGCCATTTAAAAATAATATGAAACAAAACGACATATTATGTACCAACCAATTTTTGAGATATTATCAATTATATATCGAGTTATTGAACAAAGAAATTACAAAATATAGGTTCCACCGAGATTTGAACTCGGATCGCTGGATTCAAAGTCCAGAGTGCTAACCATTACACCATGGAACCGTGTGGCTGAATAGTTTTAAATATCCATTACTCTTACGATAAGCCGTTTCAATTTAAGACAACACCTGTTTAAATCAATCTAAAATTTAAACAAAACCAGACCATCACACTTACTTTTTTTAATAAATTATAGTAATTTTATACTTTTTTTAATTTTACTATAACCCGAACCTTGCCATTGATTATTTTATATCTTTTGAAAATCTTTTAGAAAAGTTTACTCCTCTTTATTCACACACCATTATCATGGGTGACTTTAATACATGCCTTCTCAAAAAAGACTCTCGAGCCAAACGTTTTACTTCTATAGTTCAAGCAGCTAATATGCATATATTACCCTTATCTGCGACTCACACATTTCCTAATTGTTTACCTTCCCTTCTTGATTTAATCCTTGTTTCCCCTGTTGACCATGTCGAAAAATATGGTCAATGTGTTGCTACTGCTTTCTCCTATCATGATCTTCTTTTCTTGTCTTACAAATTAAATCCTCCTAAAGCTAAACCTAGAATTATTCCGCAGCGCAATTTTGGTGGAATGAACGTTGAAAAATTGCGTGAAGATGTTTCAAATCTTGACTGGTCAGGAGTATTTAATTCAATGTCAATTGATGAGCAGTTACACACTTTTAATTCCTTGCTAATTCAACTTTATGACAAACATGCTCCAATTCGACCGGTGCGAATGAAACATCTACCAGCTCCTTGGCTAACTGAGGAAATTAAATGCTCACAAAAAAAAAGAACAACGCCAAAGCTAAATTTAGACTCGATCCTAGTTTAACAAATCGTGAGAAGTACAGGAAGATTCAGAATCGTTGTAATAGGCTATGTAGGGATGAACATCGACGCTATATCTATACATCTGTTATTGAGGAAAAAAACTCTGCTCGAGTTTGGAACTTCCTCAAATCACTTGGAGTTGGGAAACCAAAACAAGGCATTCATTCTCAAAATTTAAATTTAAATTTGCTTAATCAGCATTTCTCATCTTCTGTTATATTTGATAACCAAATAAAATTAAACACAATTTCCCAAATTTCAGATTCTCCAACTCCTGATACTCCTTTATTTCAATTTAGTCAATTCACTTATGATGATGATTGATTTATTATGATGATATTGATTGATTTATTATGATGTGATGTTAAGAGAAATATTCTGGCTATATCATCCAATAGTGTTGGTTCTGATTGCATTAGTCGTAACATGATAATTCCAATCATAGATTATTTAGTTCCCATCATAACACATATTTTAAATTTTTCTATTCGAAGCGGTACATTTCCATCTTGCTGGAAAGATGCTATAATTATCCCATTGCCAAAAAAACCTAATTCTATTTCCTTCTTTGATTTACGCCCAATATCTATCCTCCCATTCCTATCTAAAGTTCTCGAGCGTCTTACCTATAACCAATTAAACCTTTTTCTCTGTAGATACAACCTCTTAAGCCCATTTCAATCCGGTTTTCGCTCAGGTCATAGTACGACTACTGCATTATTTAAAATCATTGATGATATACGTATGGCCAAAGATAATCGGGAGCTTACTATCTTGACATTACTTGACTTTAGTAACGCATTTAATAGTGTAGATTTCGATATCTTGCTGGCCATATTGAGTTCTCTTAACATATTTCCTATTGTGATTGACTGGTTTCATTCTTACTTGCATGGTCGCCGGCAACGTATACGACTTAATGACGCCTATTCCGATTGGTCTAAGATTAATACCGGTGTGCCGCAAGGTGGCGTGATGTCTCCACTTCTTTTTTCAATCTTCATTAATACTATTAGTCATCATATCTCTTCTCCCTACCACCTGTTTGCTGACGATCTCCAAATTTACTTGCATACAAGTTTAACTGATCTACCAAACACGATATACGCCTTAAATCAGGAACTCGAACATATTAACAATTGGAGAAAGTGTTATGGTCTGAAAGTAAATCCCTCTAAATCTCAGACTATATTATCGGAAGTCAACATCTTATTTCGCGTATTGATGAGTCGAATTTAATACAAGTAACTTTTGACGGTGTTCCTATTCCTTACAGTGATAAAGTAAAAAATTTTGGGTATTATATTAGACAAATTTATGTCGTGGGATTCACAAATATACGAAGTTAGCAAAAAATTTTTTTCTACTATGGGTTCTTTAAGGAGGTTGCGAAATTTTCTTCCCATTCCCTAAAATTGCTCTTGCACAATCCCTTCTTCTTCCTTTACTTGATTACGCTGACATTTGTTACCTGGACCTGAGGGAGGACCAACTGAATAAACTTGAGCGTCTTCAAAATTCCTGTTTTCGGTTCATATTTGGACTTCGCAAGTATGACCATATCTCTGAATTTCGTAACAAGCTCAAGTGGATTCCTATACGTCTGCGCAGGAATACTCATATACTATCGCTTCTTTATTCTGTTTTATTTAATCTGGTTCTACCATTCTATTTAAAAGAACACTTTGAGTTTCTCTGTGATTCACATAATAGAACACTTCGTTCTAGAGAAAATCTAATTCTGAAAATTCGAAGTCACTCTTCTTCTTTTTACAGCAAGTCCTTCTGTATTGAAGCTGCACGCTTATGGAATACCTTACCGTTGTCCATTAGACGTGCACCGTCACTGGCATCCTTTAAAAAAGGGACCAAACAGTACTATTTACATCTTTGAGACTAGTCGTCCCCATCGCTAACTATTGAATTTATGTATATATGTATATTTATTTATATGTACCGTTGTTGTATGTATATTTATGTATGTGTGTATGTATGTATATATATATGTATGTATATATGTATTATGCTAAGTTATATATGTAATTGTATTTATTATTGTTACGTATTTATATATGTAGTGTACGTATACTATTTATGTAATATGTTGTTTTATATTATAGTGGTTTGCATTGATTAGTTGTTTATGTATAGTTTTTTTTTTACTGTGGTTTTTTGTTTACTCTCTACACCTTCACCGCTTTTTATCACATTAACTCCTTGACGTTGGTTGTCTGGAAGAGATCGCTGCTTAGCGATAAGACCGCCTTTTGTACATAAGTCTTTTATTTTATACTTAAACTGTTTGTTACTTGTATGTGTACAATAAAGAGTAAATAAATAAATAAATAAATAAATAATTATTCATGATCATTTATTTTATTTAAAAAAGTCCAAGCAGTAAAAAATCCGAGGTGACGCTGTGACTAAATTAGCCCTATTTATAGAAAGACAGACATTTCCATCTTTTGATTTATCATTTGCTTTGTTCTGGACTCACATATTATTTACAGTTTACATGAAATACGTTATATGTATGTACATCGGATGACAATGCACTATTATTATGAAATAGATCTCATCTAATGATAGAGACGGAAGGTATTCAGAATTAGAATTCTGTACGTCAAATTATAATAGAAATTTAGTGTTAATCTAACCGAAACTGTGTGCTGTGACATTATAGGCATAAACAACATTTATGAAAAAAAAAAGGATAAAGTAGATGTTTCTGCGCTAAGTGGAAACAAAATAAATATCTAACGAAAAATAAATGATCGTAAATGTGAAAATGAAAAATAGGTATGTAATTGCAGTTGATGGAGATTTACGTATAGACGTAAATATTTATTAATTAATTTATTAAAATTTTATTGCACACAAATAAAAAGATACAATTTAGAACCACTAGGTACAAACAATTATGTATGCAAAGGCGGCCTTATCGCTTGTAGCGATCTCTTTCAGGCAACCTTTAATGATAGTAGTTTAGGAAAAAGTGTGGGGAAGAGTGCGCAAACGATTCGTGTGATTATTCTTCGTGGTGTCTAATGTTTTATTTAAAAATCATCCCTGATATTATAATAATTATGTACATCAAATTATATAATAAAAATATAGGTGTTGATCATATTTTCATTTTATAAGAAGTTCGTGTCAAGCAGTCGTTGCCGAGCAGTTAAAGGTCCGTTTATATTTATAGACACGGTGCGTGTCAGACACGTACCATCGCAGACACGGACAGACACTGTTTATTCACAACACTGTCTATTAAGCAGTGTTATTAGAAGAGAAAGACCAGCATAAAATAAAAAGAGAGACATGGACGTACACCTTATGATTAGGAAAAGAAAATTAAAAGGAGAATATTGGATCGTGTATAAAGAACTTATTGACGATGAAGAAAATTTTTTCAGATATTTACGTTTGAATCGGTATCAGTTTGTCATTTTACTAAACAAAATAAAATCACTTTTTAAAAATAAATAAAATCAATTTCAAGGAAGCAATTTCACCGAAAGAAAAATTAGGAGGAAAAACTGAAAATACACATATAATATATACATATATAATATTAAATATGTCCATCGTTAAATATGTGTGTATTAATGAAACTCTCCAGTTTTATATAAAATGCGTTTTGTGAAAAAAAATGTAACAGGGCTCTTAAGCTAGCTGTATTGTTAGGAGATCCGATACAGGCCGCGGTGGAACAATATTCAATAATTATAATAATAATGAGTTGAAACTGTTTTGTGCTTAATCCTGAGTTTCTCAGCTTTATTATTATTATTACTAATATGCACATCTTGTACCATTTTTTCAAAGATGGCATCAACTTTATCCGTATGGCGACCAGGGCAAGTTGCATCGTTGACATCAAAATTCCCAGACTTAAAACGCTTGAACCAACTTTGTGCTACTCTTTTGTAATAAAATGGCGAGAAAGTGTTTTTAACATTTCCTTTTTATTTTTCTTAATGTATAATGTCCTATATTTATTGATATCAAAACCAGACAGACATACTACAACTAAAGAGATTTTTTTTTTTTTCAATTTTATACATTCAAAATACGATAAGACTTTCTCCCCGACCTTTATTTTATGTTATTTTAATTTTACACCATTGATTCAGTAGTTGTTCTACTTACGATATAATTGTACGAGTAGGTATAACAATAGTTTAAAATATAGGTTCCACTGAGCTTTGAAAGTTTGAACTCAGATCCCTGGATTCAAAGTCCTGAGTGCTAACCATCACACAATAGAACCGTGTTAATATATGATTTTAAATACATAATATTATCTATTATTTTTATGATGAACCGGATAAATTTAAGAAAACACCTGCTTATATATTTATTTAAAAATTTTACAATAGGTATATATTTACAATACAAAACTTAAACTAATTATTTACAAACAGTTTTAATATAAATCATGTCCGCGTGGAATGGTGCCAAGAATACTGGCAGCATTTTCCCGTTGAATCGCAGTTTCGATTATCTGGGCAAAAAATGCACCAGCCCTCTTGTCATCAGTGGAGGCTATAAACGTGGAGTCAATTCTTTTAGAAAAAATTTTGCACTGCTACTCCAAGGTCCAAGTGTTTCAACTGCAAACGGCACAAAAACATAACTTGGGATAAGTGACGAATATTTGTGTCGTTTAGTCATTTCAGCTTTCTCTGCCGCGGCTCCTGCTCTTTTTAAATAAAACTGTGTAAATATAAAAGACTCACAGTTCAAGGTATATGTTACAATAAAATAACATAAGTTAGCGCTGTTTCACTTAAAATAAATGTAAACAGTAAAAAAGGCCAACGTCACGCGGTGTTCCCAGGCGGTCACCCATCCAAGTACTGACCGCGCCCGACGTTGCTTAACTTCGGTGATCGGACGAGAACCGGTGTATTCAACGTGGTATGGACGTTGGCGACGAGAAAAATGAATTAAACTAACCGTATTTCTATTAGATCTCAACAACCGACCGAAATCATAATTATATCAACCAAATTATTTCAACTTAGATCGATTCGATTCGAAATTAGACAATCGAATATAGTGGGATTTAGTTTCACATAATGGTATTAGATATGTAATGGAATTGTGTCGAAATATACAAAACTTTGAACAAAGCACGTTAAGGACGCGAAGACGGACAAGTAAATTTTTCAGGGATTGAAAGTTCTTTTTGCGTTCTAAAACTCGTTTATTAATATCACGTTATAGCTCAGAGATTCAGAGCGTTGACCCAAAATGTCCACCAATAAAACAAGTACCGAAACCCAACAAAATTATTACATCAAGGAGATATTCTAAGACCAAGAAGTACCTAGGTATGTCAAAATAGATGTCCCAATTATTAAGTATGATAACTACAGCTGATGAAGATTTATTTATAGACGAACTTATTGTTATCAGACATTTTCCGTAAGCGTCATCCTCTAAATGATAAAAATTATGTAAATTCTTTATTTAAGTAATTATGTGGACAATATTATTGTTTTACATGAACTTTGTATCGAGCAGTCGTGGCCGAGCGGTTAAGGCGTCTGACTAGAAATCAGATTCCCTCTGGGAGCGTAGGTTCGAATCCTACCGACTGCGAAATTTTTGTACCTCTAGAATTTTCGTTAGAATCAAATGTATTTAATTAACGTAACGATTACAGGTATAGAATTGTTTGATTATCCAACAGATTAACATCTGTACAGATGTGTTGTACTTAGAAAACATTAATATTTATACACAGGGCATTACTTAACTGTATACTTGTGTACGTAGAATCACTAAGCTACAAAATCTGTATAATATTCAATTCTCAGTCCTCTACCCTGTTTCACAGGTTTTATTTCGCATATAAGTGACAGATAGGCTATTAAAAAAACTTAATCGGTCAGAGACAAAACAGGCCCTTAGGACCTGTTTAACTGCGAATAGAAATATATGACAGATAAAGGGGAGTTTGATGTGAAATAGAAAAAAAACATTTATCCATTTTATACTGTTGTACGTAATGAAAACTGGAACTTTACATACTACTTACACACTTACTCTACTCGCAATATTTCAATTTACGTTTAATACGCAGTCTAGTTTAATAACAATATTAGATAAAAACAAACGCAAGATAACGAAATGGATAATTATGTCAAACAAAATTATAAATACCAATTACTTATATAATTACTTCAAAATATTGTTTTCAAACGTATAAGTAGGTCCAGTTGAGACGGTTGGATTCAATAACTAAAAAACAATAAGAGTGGACTATAGCACCTGGTAGACGGCAAAATTTAGCCGCATTTAGTACTGTATATTATAATTCATTTTCGTTAATTAATTTCAGTACATCGTCATCATGTTAGTTATTGGATGTCCACTGCTGAAGGTCCCTCCCCCATCGACCTCCGTAGCGATCGGTTCGAAGCAGCCTCTGACCAACAGCTTCCGGTGACTCTCCTCAAGTCGATTGTCCATCTCGTGGACGGCCGTCCGACGCTGCGCTTGCCAGTACGTGATCTGCACTCTAGAACTAACCATTGTTTGTCAGTTATTAGTACCGAATTTTTGTTAAAAATCAGTTATCACCATTTAAGCAAACATTCAAAACTTTGAATAGAACTTAAATAAAAGAAGGCTAAAATTATTAACACGTTTCATTTGTTTTAATAAAATATTAAGTAAAAGCAAAAAGTTATTGATTAATGTTAATTTAAAAATAAAGGTTCCACCGAGATTTGAACTCGGATCGCTGGATTCAGAGGCCAGAGCGCTAACCATTATACCATAGAACCGTATTTACGTTTTGTTGTAAATAGTTTTGAATTGAATTTAAATGTGTGACCATACTTACTGTGATTTCGTGCACGTTCAATCAAATCATAATCATTGTTATCCTCTCTTTTCCGTGCTTACAGTTCCGCCTCTCATAGTTATTATTTCCTTTCAATTTTCGTCAACATATTTGCTGCACTACGAGTACCTACCTCTTTTTTTTACTTATTTAGTATACTGTTTCAGGAGTGTATATGACTTTATAATATTAAAAATCTTATATGATTATAGTTTGAAAAATTTTACAAAAATCTAGACTCATCTCTATATAAAAAAGCATACAACAATAAATATATTAACCAAATATGGAGCCGCGTGATTATATTATTAAAACTATGTCATCAAAAACTCACACGTAGTCGTATATTATAAAAAACGGATAAAATATATTAAATACGGATTAGTACAAGTATTCATAATGCTTAATTTCAAATATATTTATGCAAACAGTAAAAAAGCCAACGTCACGCGGTGTTCCCAGGCGGTCACCCATACGTCCATAAAGCTAGAATGTTCAAATGGGCAGAATCACTTAATTTTATTATGAAAAATAAGTGCTCATTTAGTGCTAATTTAATGCTGCAAAATTAAATTTTACGCTCCAATAGTTTACCGAAAAATTAGAAACCTGCTAACTTTATATTAAGCTAGCAGTGCACTACTTCTTAAACGCTAACCGCAGGATATAGCATCAAATCGAAATGTAGATAATTTAGTGCTCAATTAGTGCTAATTTAATGCTGCAAAATTAAATTTTACGCTCCAATAGTTTACCGAAAAATTAGAAAACTGCTAACTTTATATTAAGCTAGCAGTGCACTACTTCTTAAACGCTAACCGCAGGATATAGCATCAAATCGAAATGTAGATAATTTAGTGCTCAATTAGTGCTAATTTAATGCTGCAAAATTAAATTTTACGCTCCAATAGTTTACCGAAAAATTAGAAAACTGCTAACTTTATATTAAGCTAGCAGTGCACTACTTCTTAAACGCTAACCGCAGGATATAGCATCAAATCGAAATGTAGATAATTTAGTGCTCAATTAGTGCTCCTGACATACGAAGACGAAAATATGAAATAATAATAATAATAATTTTTTTCATAACTGAACTTGCCAATTTAACAATATGAGCAGAGAACCTGCTGAAAACTTGAAATCTAGGTAAGTTATCGCCTAATGACCGTAATGAATAATTAAGTGCTCAATTAGTGCTCTTGATATACGAAGACAAAAATATGAAATTATTATTTTTTTTATTTTAATAACAGAACTTGCTAACTTAACAGTATGAAAAGTAAAACATGCTTAAAACTTGAAATCTGTGTCAGTTATCGCCTAATGACCTGAATGAATAATTAAGTGCTCAATTAGTGCTAATTTAATGCTGCAAAATTAAATTTTACGCTCCAATAGTTTACCGAAAAATTAGAAAACTGCTAACTTTATATTAAGCTAGCAGTGCACTACTTCTTAAACGCTAACCGCAGGATATAGCATCAAATCGAAATGTAGATAATTTAGTGCTCAATTAGTGCTCCTGACATACGAAGACGAAAATATGAAATAATAATAATAATAATTTTGTTCATAACTGAACTTACTAATTTAACAATATGAGCAGAGAACCTGCTGAAAACTTGAAATCTAGGTAAGTTATCGCCTAATGACCTTAATGAATAATTAAATGCTCAATTAGTGCTCTTGATATACGAAGACAAAAATATGAAATTATTTTTTTTTTATAACAGAACTTGCTATTTTAACAGTATGAAAAGAGAAAATGCTTAAAACTTAGAATCTGTGTTAGTTATCGCCTAATGACCTTAATGAATAATTAAGTACAAATTTAGTGCTGTTGATAAACTTCGTATGTAGACAACACTAATTGAGCACTAAATTATTAATTAAGGTCATTAGGCGATTGCTTACTCAGATTTCAAGTATTCAGCATATTCTCTGTTCATACTGTTAAATTAGCAAGTTCTGATATAAAAATAAAAAAAATAAAAATTTAAATTTTTGTCTTCGTATATCAACAGCACTAATTGAGCACTTAATTATTCATTAAGGTCATTCGGCGATAACTAACACAGATTCCAAGTTTTAAGCATTTTCTCTTTTCATACTGTTAAATTAGCAAGTTCTTTTATAAAAATAAAATAATTTCACATTTTTGTTTTCGTATATCAAGAGCACTAATTGAGCACTTAATTATTCGTTAAGGTCATTAGGCGATAACTTACCTAGATTTCAAGTTTTCAGCAGGTTCTCTGCTCATATTGTTAAATTAGCAAGTTCAGTTCTGAAAAAAAATATTATTATAATTATTTCATATTTTCGTCTTCGTATGTCAGGAGCACTAATTGAGCACTAAATTATCTACATTTCGATTTGATGCTATATCCTGCGGTTAGCGTTTAAGAAGTAGTGCACTGCTAGCTTAATATAAAGTTAGCAGTTTTCTAATTTTTCGGTAAACTATTGGAGCGTAAAATTTAATTTTGCAGCATTAAATTAGCACTAATTGAGCACTTAATTATTCATTCAGGTCATTAGGCGATAACTGACACAGATTTCAAGTTTTAAGCATGTTTTACTTTTCATACTGTTAAGTTAGCAAGTTCTGTTATTAAAATAAAAAAAAATAATAATTTCATATTTTTGTCTTCGTATATCAAGAGCACTAATTGAGCACTTAATTATTCATTAAGGTCATTAGGCGATAACTTACCTAGATTTCAAGTTTTCAGCAGGTTCTCTGCTCATATTGTTAAATTAGCAAGTTCAGTTATGAAAAAAATTATTATTATTATTATTTCATATTTTCGTCTTCGTATGTCAGGAGCACTAATTGAGCACTAAATTATCTACATTTCGATTTGATGCTATATCCTGCGGTTAGCGTTTAAGAAGTAGTGCACTGCTAGCTTAATATAAAGTTAGCAGTTTTCTAATTTTTCGGTAAACTATTGGAGCGTAAAATTTAATTTTGCAGCATTAAATTAGCACTAATTGAGCACTTAATTATTCATTCAGGTCATTAGGCGATAACTGACACAGATTTCAAGTTTTAAGCATGTTTTACTTTTCATACTGTTAAGTTAGCAAGTTCTGTTATTAAAATAAAAAAAAAATAATAATTTCATATTTTTGTCTTCGTATATCAAGAGCACTAATTGAGCACTTAATTATTCATTAAGGTCATTAGGCGATAACTTACCTAGATTTCAAGTTTTCAGCAGGTTCTCTGCTCATATTGTTAAATTAGCAAGTTCAGTTATGAAAAAAATTATTATTATTATTATTTCATATTTTCGTCTTCGTATGTCAGGAGCACTAATTGAGCACTAAATTATCTACATTTCGATTTGATGCTATATCCTGCGGTTAGCGTTTAAGAAGTAGTGCACTGCTAGCTTAATATAAAGTTAGCAGTTTTCTAATTTTTCGGTAAACTATTGGAGCGTAAAATTTTATTTTGCAGCATTAAATTAGCACTAATTGAGCACTAAATTATCTACATTTCGATTTGATGCTATATCCTGCGGTTAGCGTTTAAGAAGTAGTGCACTGCTAGCTTAATATAAAGTTAGCAGTTTTCTAATTTTTCGGTAAACTATTGGAGCGTAAAATTTAATTTTGCAGCATTAAATTAGCACTAATTGAGCACTTAATTATTCATTCAGGTCATTAGGCGATAACTGACACAGATTTCAAGTTTTAAGCATGTTTTACTTTTCATACTGTTAAGTTAGCAAGTTCTGTTATTAAAATAAAAAAAATAATAATTTCATATTTTTGTCTTCGTATATCAAGAGCACTAATTGAGCACTTAATTATTCATTTAGGTCATTAGGCGATAACTTACCTAGATTTCAAGTTTTCAGCAGGTTCTCTGCTCATATTGTTAAATTGGCAAGTTCAGTTATGAAAAAAATTATAATTATTATTATTTCATATTTTTGTCTTCGTATGTCAGGAGCACTAATTGAGCACTTAATTATCTACATTTCGATTTGATGCTATATCCTACGGTTAGCGTTTAAGAAGTAGTGCACTGCTAGCTTAATTAAAAGTTAGCAGTTTTCTAATTATTCGGTAAACTATTGGAGCGTAAAATTTTATTTTGCAGCATTAAATTAGCACTAATTGAGCACTAAATTATCTACATTTCGATTTGATGCTATATCCTGCGGTTAGCGTTTAAGAAGTAGTGCACTGCTAGCTTAATATAAAGTTAGCAGTTTTCTAATTTTTCGGTAAACTATTGGAGCGTAAAATTTAATTTTGCAGCATTAAATTAGCACTAATTGAGCACTTAATTATTCATTCAGGTCATTAGGCGATAACTGACACAGATTTCAAGTTTTAAGCATGTTTTACTTTTCATACTGTTAAGTTAGCAAGTTCTGTTATTAAAATAAAAAAAATAATAATTTCATATTTTTGTCTTCGTATATCAAGAGCACTAATTGAGCACTTAATTATTCATTTAGGTCATTAGGCGATAACTTACCTAGATTTCAAGTTTTCAGCAGGTTCTCTGCTCATATTGTTAAATTGGCAAGTTCAGTTATGAAAAAAATTATTATTATTATTATTTCATATTTTTGTCTTCGTATGTCAGGAGCACTAATTGAGCACTTAATTATCTACATTTCGATTTGATGCTATATCCTACGGTTAGCGTTTAAGAAGTAGTGCACTGCTAGCTTAATTAAAAGTTAGCAGTTTTCTAATTATTCGGTAAACTATTGGAGCGTAAAATTTAATTTTGCAGCATTAAATTAGCACTAATTGAGCACTAAATTATCTACATTTCGATTTGATGCTATATCCTGCGGTTAGCGTTTAAGAAGTAGTGCGCTGCTAGCTTAATATAAAGTTAGCAGTTTTCTAATTTTTCGGTAAACTATTGGAGCGTAAAATTTAATTTTGCAGCATTAAATTAGCACTAAATGAGCACTTATTTTTCATAATAAAATTAAGTGATTCTGCCCATTTGAACATTCTAGCTTTATGGACGTGTCACCCATCCAAGTACTGACCGCGCCCGACGTTGCTTAACTTCGGTGATCGGACGAGAACCGGTGTATTCAACGTGGTATGGACGTTGGCGATGATACAGTCGAATTACTAAATCATTATCGGTAAAGAGAAAAAGAAGAAGGTAAAAGAAAAAAAAGAGGTATATAAATATAATATACCTATATTTTTTTTGCCCATAGAATCGGAATTGCGATTCAACGAGGAAATGCTGCTAGTATTCTTGGCACCTGGACATGATTTATACCAAAACTGTTTATAAATAATTATTTTAAGTTTTGAATTGTAAATATGTATAATATTGTAAAATTTCTTTAATAATAAATAAATACATTTTATTTTTAAATAATATAGTAAATAATTTTAATATGAATTAATAAATAAATCCTATATAGACAAAGTACGACGTGGGCATTTCATATTGCAGTGAGACTTCGTGTAAATGTCCTTCATTCCCTGTCATTTCCATGTCGATTTCTAGTCAATGTGGAGAAAAAAGCCCTCAAAACTTTAAAACTGACAACACTTCTATATGAGGAGTTAGTGCCGGATTAACCACGTAGCAAGAGTAGCAATTGCTACTCTCCCGCCCCGCATATTTAAACTCACTCATCTGTTGCCTGAGCATAATTTTTTGAGTAGAGACTAAGTAAGATCTGACAATTTCCTTTGCTTAAATAAAATACCGAATTATATACTTTTTTTTTTTTTTGTTTATGAGGAATATGGAGAGGTGATCACCTTTTGACTTTTTTAGGATTACACATAGCCGGAGACGGAGTAAACAACATGAGTCCGGGGTTACTACAAACAACAGGTACAGGAAAGTTATCGCTATTGTCATCCAGAATTTACTACGAGCCCCACGCTCACTTAATCCGGCACTGGAAGTGGAGGAGTTTGGAGTTCTTTACCCATCTAAACTAAGACAATATATATTACTGGAAATAATTTTGTACAAAAAAATTGAGTTGAAGCAGTTTTCAAAGGATAGAAAAGTGAAGAGCTGATCTAAGAAGCTTATTCAATGATAATAATATCTATTTTGATTTTTGAACTCTCATTTTATCATTGGGTGATATAAAAAGTCATCGACATCAGTCGCATCAAGGCCTTTATTCAATACTAGCGCATTATATACCTCATATTGACCTTAATTTTGAAAAACTGAATCTGTGATTTTTGACGGCTCCGTACCCAAAGGATGTAAACGGAACCTTAATACTTCATAAGTATACGTCTGTCGGTACGTCTGTCACACGGCTGTATCTATGGACAGTTGGGTTGACACTTATTCAAAATTTAAATAGGATATGTATTTATTACTAAGGTTACTATATCGACATACAAACAACAAATCAAAGGGGACTGGGGCGACCTGACCATACAAGTGTGTACAAAAGTAGCTTTCTAGATTTTATGAAAAATAGTCCTTTGGGTCAGATATAATTGGTAATAAATGAGGTCTTGTTAATTAATTACATTGCATAATTTAGTTATAAAAAAAACATAACCCTCCTTCTGTCGCAGTCGGATGAAAAATATTTAGTCCACACGATACGCGAAAAAACGAAAAATAATTCGAATTCACGATTCGTGCGTCAAAACAACGCTGAAATTTATCTAGTCATAAAAAGAATATTTAATTTAAAAATTAATAAACTATAACAATAATCGTATCAAAAAAATCATATCGAAATAACCTACTTTAACAATTTTACAAGCTCTGTATCCTTGACGCACGCGAGTCCCCGAGGAACATAACTTGAAACTTGAAGCGTTGTCCATTAGTTTTATAATAAAACATTTCGGAGGCGTATTCAGCGGCGCGCCTTACGTATTAACTGATTACTTTAATTAAAAAATGTTAACTCTTCCGTTGTCAGTGCCTAGGGAACGGTGGCGTGTGGCTAGTTGAAATCTATGTAAGCTAGTCGAACCGTTCTAAACTGTGCTTAACTTACTGTTAAGAACGGAATCATAAGTGACGTATTATTCAACCGTGATGTGTTTTTTTTTTAAATCTATTTTTGTATTTTTTTTTTTTTCTATAGCTATAGTAATAAAATATCCATTAGTGTTTTGAATGAGATTTAGTTTTTCAGAATATCTCAGTCGATATTATTCTCTTATCTCTTTTAAAATCTTTGATACTTGGTGTAGAGAGCTCTATGAGTACCAATAAGGAAGGCAAACCCAGAAAACATATGCATCGCTCATTTTCATGTTAGATGTGCGTCGATGTTTTTTTTTTTTAAATGTTTCTTCAAATATTTTCTTACTTAAATTATACAGATTCATTACAAGTCACAATGTGCTATCCCTTCTACTCGGACGCATCGGCCGATGGAGTGGAAGAGAGATAGATGAGCCACAAGCCGAACGCTTCGGCCAATCGTGCCTCTCTATAGCTTGTTCCTCGGTCTCACTTGCACACTCGGCTCAGGCGAAACGTGACAATGAGTCATGCTTTTTCCGTGCGTGCAGCCGGTGCTTATCGATTTGTAAGACGTTATTACGTCAAATTTTACCAACTTTGATTCTAGTAGCTAAGGAGCTGGTGGCAATTTAGGTACGAGTATTGGTTTCATCGTCGTTGATACCAAGACATAATGTAGTCTGGATCTATGTTAACTAGAAAAAATAAGTGGCGAGTTCAAGTAGCTATTTTTTATTTTTTATTTTTATAAATAACTAGCAAACCCGGCGAATTTCGTTTCGCCACCAGATGGCTTCGTTTTTTGTAAAACCATATTGGTTTGTAGTACATGCTATGTATCGGAGATGGCGCTGTATATGAAAAATGATTTTCCCTGTTTTCCTGCTTTTCTGTTGAAATTTTTCCTGAATTTTGTTTGTTATAAACCTCACGGAGCCTGAGACCTTTCCAACGAATGCAAAACCGTCGAAATCGGTTCGTTCGTTCTGGAATTATAGCGTCAGGAAGGAAAACCCTAGACGTGAACAAGGCCAGCGGACCCGATGGTATACCAGCGATAGTCCTGCGTACATGTGCCCCTGAGTTGTCTCCACCTCTTACACGCCTGTACCGCCTGTCACTTAAGACTGGCAAAGTGCCGAAGTCTTGGAAGCTTGCCAACGTGCAGCCTGTGCCCAAAAAAGGTAGTCGTGCAGACCCTGTCAATTACCGTCCCATCTCGGTCACGTCCATACTCTGTAAGACTATGGAACGTGCACTGAACAACAAACTCCTGGCCCACTTGGAAGGTAACGATCTCCTCAGCGACCGGCAATACGGTTTCCGCCAGAACCGTTCGACTGGGGACCTTCTAGTGTATGCCACACATATTTGGAGTGAGGCCATTGATAAACACGGTGAAGCTCTTGCCGTGTCCCTCGATATCTCGAAGGCCTTTGACAGAGTTTGGCACGCGAGCCTTATAAGCAAGCTTCCTTCATATGGTATTCCACCTGGCCTTTGCGCTTGGATTTCTGATTTCCTGAACGAACGTTCAATTCGAGTTGTCCTTGACGGGTACTCGTCGGACCAAAAGGCTATCGACGCCGGTGTTCCTCAGGGATCAGTCTTGTCCGCTACCCTCTTCCTGCTCCATATTAATGATCTGCTCGTCCCCGGTACCTTTGGGTATGCTGACGACAGCACAGTGACGGACAGATACTTTTCGAGTGCAGGGGCTAGTAAGGATGTTATCCAGTCTTGTCGAGAGGAAATGGTCAGCCGCTTGAACGTCGCCCTCCAGGCAGTCTCCGAATGGGGCGATGCCAATCTGGTCACGTTCAACGCTACAAAAACACAGGCGTGTGTGTTCTCCTCTAAACGGAGCCCTTTACACCTGGCTCCGACTTTCCGAAATGTTTCTGTAGAAATTACCGACTCCCTCCAGCTCCTCGGTGTAGAGCTATCGTCCAATTTGAACTTTGGGCAGCAAGTCGAGTCCAAAGCAAAAACTGCAGCAAAAAAACTAGGTATCCTCTCTAAGGTCAGGCGATACTTCACTCCAGAACAGCTGCTTCAACTGTATAAAGCACAAGTTCGGTCTTGTATGGAGTATTGCTGCCATCTTTGGGATGGATCCGCCAAATACCAACTGGCAACTTTGGACTCGGTGGAAAAACGAGCTAAGAGACTCATAGGTGACCCTACTCTGACAGACACCAAGTTGCAGAGTCTCGATCATCGGCGTAGGGTAGCTCGTCTGTCGGTGTTCTACAGAATATATTTTGGTGAGTGTGCGAAGGAATTGCACGATCTAATTCCCCCAACAACCTTCCGCCATCGGGACACTAGGCGCGGTCGATCGTTCCATCCTTATGTCATTGATATGCCACCTACGCGCACAAAACGCTTTGGCACTACTTTCTTGATGCGCACGGCTAAGGAATGGAACTCGTTGCCCGCGTCTGTGTTTCCCGAACGATACAACCTGGGTGCCTTCAAGGCCAGAGTGAATAGGCTGTTATTAGGCAGGCATGCTCCACCTTCGACCGCATCGGCACTTAACATCAGGTGAGATAGCGGTCAAATGCCTGTCTATCTGTCATAAAAAAAAAAAAAAAAAAAACCCGACTTATTTTTATATTATAGATTTCGATATTTTAAAAGGAAAAAAAAACTGTCAAAAATTATATTATCGTTTCTGCCATCAATTATATCTTATTAAATACATTTCATAGATAGTGAAATTAAAGCTGACAGAAGTCAGGATGGTGAGAGTTTTTATAAAGATAATAATTTTTTTACAGTTTAATAAATACGAGTACACACAGAGTTTTTTTTAGAATTTAATAGCTATAGGAACCCAATTATTAGTATTTTTTATTATCAAATAATGCTAAACGTCGTATAACTTTAACAATAACTGGTCGTATAAACCGCCCTAAGTGTCACCGGACCTAACCCTTCCGACAACAAGCGGACTCGATACTTATCAGTAGTGCCTCGTCGCGACGTCGACATTACCTGTGAATTATTATTTCTGATTAATAAATTGTGGCTCCCTGAAGACAGGGGCGGGGCGCGTTCTCGTCAATTATGAAATTTGATGCTTTTTCATTAAAACCTACGGTGCCCTGGAGGCCGACGGGCCTTCAGTGGGTTAACGGGACGTGTTTAGGGTTATAGCGGTTCCGTCATTTGACAAGTTGGACAGGTGCGGTTATTGGAGTTGTAATTTGTGCTCGATTAATATTCGAGCGTTAACCTTAATAAAAAAAATCTATCAAAGGTTTTATTTCGAATTCGTTTTCATTTGTACACATTATTTTTTAGTGTTTCATAATATGATAGTTTGTTTTCAAAATAAATGAAATTTGTGTATGTAAATAAATTTTTAAGCAAAAAATATTATAAAAAACAATAATAAAAATTTTACTACATTAAATTTTAAATTACTCGCACAAAATAAAATGTCAAGGTTCCACCGAGATTTGAACTCGGATCGCTGGATTCAAAGTCCAGAGTGCTAACCATTACACCATGGAACCAATCCTGATGTGACATAATGTGCGAAATTAAACATCTGTTATTATAATTAGCTTTTTTTTTAAATTTATAATAATACATGATAATTTTTTGATCGATTCAAAAACAAAATGGTAATAGAGAATTAATATAAATTTTAATTGAATTCTATAAAACTAGATTGATGGATGTTTATTAGTTACTCCTTCATAGTAAAATATATAGGTCAATAAATATTATAAGATTAGAAAATTTGTTAATTCTTTAATAAATTAACTCGGAATCGGGACTTATGTAGGTATAACCGCGGAGCACAACTAATAACATTAAAAATAGAGTAAGAGGTCTAATTTCGTGAATTTGTGTAAATATCGAGGGTAATCTTCTGAAATTTCTCTAAAACGTATGTTTTAGAGATAAACTGACCATTTAAAAGGTGATACAATGTAGAATCTAGAATTTATATAGATTCTTTATCTAGATTCAAGGTGGACCTAGACAATATACTACATAGTTCAACAAACAAAATAGTGACGGGCGAACAATTAAAAATATAATCATACGTTTGAACGTAATAAAGCTGCAACAAAGATAGGTCTAGAGTTTATCTATTTATTTTTCGGTTAACAACACGACTTTAAAGTTTTTTTTTTTTTTTTAGAAGGCGGATGACAATTTGTATTGTACTTCATAAATCAATAGATTTTGTAATCAATACGATTTCACGGTTGCCAATAAATAAATTTAAAATTTATTATCAAAATGATTTCATATCCAAAGCATTATTCGGTACAAGATTATATACATGAAACATACATTCAACACAAAACAAACATACATTCGTTGGTTTAGTAGGGATACTTTCCTGCAGGACATACTCGTAGGTACTCGTAGGACAATTTAAAACGGTTGAGTAATTAATATGTTGACGGTTTTCAAAAGTTTTACTAAAACAAAACCGACTTTAACATGCGTTTTTTTTTTCATTTCCTTAAAAAATAATTAATGTCTGCTAAATTAACAGTCATATTATTGGCGGATAATTTCCCTACCATGAGTAACGATCGTTATAAGATGTCTATGATAACAACCTCTCCTCCTCATCTTCTAAAGTTAACATGTGTCTATGATAACAGCCGGGATCTCCGAGTCACGGTGGGGAGACCCACAGGACATCCACCCAGACCGGAAACAAATATTTGTACAAATACAAATAACTGTCCCGAGCTGGAATCAAACCCGTGATGTTATATTGTGTCATTATGTTAAACAATGCATATAGAGGCTGTCATTTATTGAAGAGTTGCATGTCTCCAAAGATTTTCATTAGAACATCACCAAACTAGAAAGAGACCACGGGATGTTCTTCCAAACCATCCTATACAGTTTGTTTGTTCATTTTACATCGACAAGTAAAAAGATGAGAACATCATCAACGTAATCAAAGTATAAAATAAATACGAATTATTAAGAATAACATTAAAACTAATCGTCAAATATCGGTCAAATTTAAATGGGACCACTTGACAAGCATCAGCTTCCAAATATAAAAAGAATCATCAAAATTGGTAAACCCGCACTAAAAAGTTATGAGGTAACAAACATAAAATAAAAATACAGACGAATTGAGAACCTCCTTCTTTTTTTGAAGTCGGTTAAAAGGTGTAAGTGTTGAGCTCACCTTAACTTAATTAATTAATTAAAGAATAATATATAGTTTGTAAAATGACGATCAAACGTGCTTTTGAAACCTTATTGGAAAAAGTAATTTTATGATTTAATTAAATTTGAATACGTTAGAGCAAATTAATTAACTCTTCAGATTTATAATGTTAGTGATGATGTAATAGGTTATTTATAAATTATATCGTGGAATTACAATGTTAAATTAATTAAAATCTGATTTATTCTGACCTTTTATCTGAATGTCGCGATATTAATGTCATGATGTGATAACTTTACGAATTATATAGGTACCAAAATTGTATTTAATTGAATTAGGCTCTAAAATTCTTGAATTGTCAGTATTCAAAATTATGTTAAAGTTGATGTGAAGTTTACACCGGATTTGGAATATTGTGTGCTAAAAAAACCGGCTAATAACTCAACAGTTACTTAATAATTATATATTATTTAATAATTATTATAAATTTAATTACATATGAATATAATGTACTTAAGGCCTGTTCATATAATAGCTATATATGTGATTTTGTTTACTGACGATAACATTTTAACACAATTCTTATGAAGCTTACAATACGATTAGGTATATCCACTTTGACACTCGGCAATCCACGACAATTATAGGGAGAGATCGGAACTACAAATGACACGAGATACATTGCTGCATATTCATAACATCCTACTAGGATATTATAGTCTAAATTTCTAAAACCTTCTAAAACAGTAATCACGTGCCAAAATGTCATTTTTTTACAGTAGTCCTATGAATAGGGTTGCCATATTTAGCAAGGCTCGTGTCGGGACGCAAAGAGAAAAATATTTAGATACGAATATTTTATTTAAAAAAAAATACAAATTCTAATGTATGGAAGCATTCGTGGCTTGATCGTATTTTGCTGAAGACCTTACTTTTTTCAGTAATTTTTTCTGTCCTTTTACATATTTATAAAACTCCGTTAAAGTCATATTAAAGTTAACCTGACACTGTAAAATCGACTACATAGTCTCCGGCAGCAGGCGATTTCTTTCATCGGTCCACTGTCACTGTAGTTTTTGTTTACCAAGTACTAACTGGCAAGTGGCAACTGCCTCGCTGTTGCTACGATAGTCGATAGCACGCGGCGACGTGGGGGGTATTTGAATTGCTGTGACTGCGCCAGAAAACGGGACGTAATTGGGCTTTGTCGGGACGTCGGGACAGTGGACCCAATAAGGGTGACAGTCCCGATATATCGGGACAAATGGCAACCCTACCTATGAATAACACAGATGTGGCTTGATTATTACATCACATTACTAAAAACACAAATATGAAATTCGTACATGGATTTATATTTTTAAAAGTGTTATTTACAATAAGTAGGTACTAGTTGTATAATTCATAACGAAACCATACAGTCTCAGTCACTTTCACTGCCTGAATTAAATTCTAGGATTTTATATACTCTATGTAAAACACGAACCTTTACGGTTTAAACCGAGACATGCGGAGTGTCAAAATGGAAATAAATAATAAAATATATAAATAAATAAATAAATATTAACCAACAATCACACCACGTTAACCTAGCCCCGTGCTAAGTTCGTAAGAACTTGTGTTACAGGTACTAGGAACGGAAATAAATTTAAGTAATTTATATAAATTCGCCATACAAATTATCTGCACCTGGCGGGATTCGAACCCGCGACCGCTGCGTAGTGTCCAGTTGCCTGACCACTCGACCAGCCGGCCGTCGATAATCGTATTGTACGTCAAAATTCAGTCCATTGTAAACAAAATGAAAGTTTATTCTCCATCATTACCTGGCCCATCCCTTCCCTTCCCTCGACAGATCCGGTGGAACATCCTTCCCCTTCCTAAAGGCCGGCAACGCACCCGCTAATCCTCTGATGTAGCGGATGTCTATGGATGTCAACTTTACCACCAGGTGAATCGACTGTCCGTTTGCTCCCTCTAACATAAAAATAATCATACGTGACATTGGAGAAATGTAACATGTAAGCCATCAAACTAAAATTAATAAATAAACAAATTTTAATTTCACACTTCGTTGTAATTGTATGCAGTGACAGGAAAAAAATTTGCTAATAAAAAGTCAGTGAAGTTTCTTGATACATGTTTTAAGTATAGGCAAGATAAAATATTCAGTTAAAAAAAATGATATTAGAAACCGCACTATTATTTTTGAAGACCTATCTATAGACCCCCACCCCACACGTATGGGTTTGATGAAAAAAAATATTTTGAGTTTCAGTTCTAAGTATGGGGAACCCCCAAAATGTATTGTTTTTTTTTTCTATTTTTATGTGAAAATCTTAATACGGTTCACAGAATACATCTACTTACCAAGTTTCAACAGTATAGTTCTTATAGTTTCGGAAAAAAGTAGCTGTGACATACGGACGGACAGACAGACAGACATGACGAATCTATAAGGTATCCGTTTTCGCCATTTGGCTACGGAACCCTAAAAACGTATCAAGTATAGGCAAGATTAAGAAGTATTTCCTACCTATATTATAAACGAGAAAGTTTGAGTGAATGGATGGTTGGTTGTTACACGCAAAATACTGTACTACACTAATAGCAAAGAAATCTATTAAAAAGATAGCTGGGTACCAAAATAAGCCATTTTTTATTCCGTAATGTCCAATGGATCAATAGTTAAGCTGGTTAAGACAAGATGATAATGATGATGATGTGTTGCGCACACATTTCTTAGGTTTGTTGATTTGTGTCCGGTCTGGGTGTATGTTATGGGTCTCCCTACCGTGCCTTGGAGAGCATGTAAAGCCGTCGGTCCCAGTTGTTATCATGGACATATGGTAATGATCGTTATCGTTATCGTTTGTTGATATACTATCCGCTAACCCGCAGTAGAGCAGCGTGATGGAATAATCTCCAACTCTTCTTCTATATGGAGAAGAGGCCCTCTCTCAGCAGTGGTTTGTTTACTTTATTGATACAGTACAGTAAATGTTTCAAGATTGTAAATATACCTTATGATCTTCTAAGCATGTTATAGTTGTATATAATGTTTGTTTATTTAGGTTAAAAGATATTAACTAAATTACTACTACTTCTACGTTCGTCGAAATTCGATGATGGTCGTAAATCTCAACCGAACCGATCAATCTTTTCGTGTATCCTTCATCCTACGTGATATTAACGAAATCAACTGTGCAGCCAGTAAAATAAAATGAATGAATGAAATTATTGATCAACTACTATGGTAACATTTTTACATAGTTAAAATCACGTCACTATGTTTAAAAGAAATCACAATTTCGACACATAAATGACAAGTATGACTTCAGTTTTACAATATTACTTACTAGCTGTGCCCCGCGGTTTCACGCGCGTTAATGTGAGGGAACACGTAAATACGTACGAGTACTTGAATATTTTTAAACAATTATTCTAAGAGTAGGTAACCGCTTCGTTGGTCGAGTGGTCGCAAGCGTTACCTACTGCTGAGCAAGGGGTTTCCTGGGTCGTTCAACGTTTTTGTTTTTTCTTCATTTTTCGAAATTTCTTCGTAAAAGAGTGATGTTATATTTACTTTAAAAGTGGAACTATATTTAAAAAATGTCTCGAGAAGAGAAATAATAAAAGACGCAACGAAAGCTCTCAAAAAAGAATATTTTTCCCGTTTCTGTAACATTTTTTATTATTGCTCAGCCCCTATTGGTCGTAGCGTGATGTCATATAGCCTATAGCCTACCTCGGTAAATGGGCTATCCAACACAAAAAGAATTTTTCAATTCGAACCAGTAGTTCCTGATATTAGCAGTTCAAACAAACAAACAAACAAACAAACTCTTCCGCTTTATAATATTAGTATAGATTAACAATTACGTATTCCACAAACAATGATGATAACCTTTGAGGGTATTTACTGGTATTACTTCTATGTCTCAAGAGCGATTGTTATCTGAAAACGAAGTTAAAATTAATGATATGCAGTATTTATGAACATGACACTGTATGCATAATATTTATGATTAATACTAGAAAGACTGTACGGGGGCGTCCCTTGACTCTTACACTGTCTTATTATGCCTAGTTAGTTGATTGCTATATATATCAAGGGACGTTCCCGTGTATATATATATACTAGCAAACCCGGCGAACTCCGTTTCGCCACCAACTTATTTTCGTGAGGGATACTCACACCACGTACTGGCACCGTCTGCTCCACCACCATGCAAAACCATATTGGTTTGTAGTACATGCTATGTATCAGAGATGGCACTGTATGTGAAAAATGATTTTCCCTGTTTTCCTGCTTTTCTGTTGACATTTTCCCTAAATTTTGTTTGCTATAAACCTCACGAAGCCCGATACCTTTCCAACGAATGCAAAACCGTGGAAATCGGTTCGTGCGTTCTGGAATTATAGCGTCAGGAAGGAAAACCCGACTTATTTTTATATTATAGAGGTTGATCGTAGAGAGGTGAAAATTGAGAGTAATATGAATTTTTTTTATTTTAAGTCGACAGAATAGAAAAATTTTTGCCAAAAAATTAAAGTTTATATTCACAAATAAAAATAAAAATAAAAATCTTCCCACAAAAATTTTTAATTAACAAAAAAAATAGGGGTTGATCGTAGAGGGGTGATAAATTCAGGGTCATATATTTTTTTTTATTCTAAGTCATGACAAAATAAAAAAAATTCTTGCAAAGAAATTAAATTTTTTAATTAACAAATAAAAAATAAGGGTTGATCGTAGAGGGAGAGATCTAGAGGTGAAAATTTAGGGTTGCATGTATTTTTGTATGCTGTATCGTGAAAAAATGAAAACAAAAAATTTTGTCTAAAAAAAAAATTAGATGTTAGAGAAAAATTAGGATGAAAAATAGATGTTGATCGATTCTCCACCCTGGCCGATATGCTCGCTAAGGATCACGAAAATTGGTCGAGCCGTTTCGGAGGAGTTCGGTCCCGTAGAACACGACACGAGAATTTTATATATTAGATATATATATATATATATATATATATATATATATATATATATATATATATATATATATATATATATATCTAATATAAGGCAAAGAAGGAGTAGAAATCACTAATTATTTTCCTAATAAAAGGAACAAACTAATAAAATAACACAAAATATTATGATAAAATGACTACGAAAACACTTCTATTTAGATTATGTGTGTGTGTGGTGTATATGTGTGGGCTGTTCCTGACAGACCTAAAGTCAGTCAGGGTGCGGGTTCATAGGCTAAAGCCTTTAGGTATGTCCGGGCATCTCCTTATAGAGGCATCATGAAATATGTAAATTGTCTGTAGTCTACAATACTCTTATACTTCAGGCACTAGAGAGAGCCGTAAGTTCTTACCAGTTTTTCTTTATATAATTGCTGTCGAACGTTATTTAATTCTTGTGATTCTTTGCACTTGTATTGAAACTTTTAACTGAAGAAAAAAATATTCTCTTAATAAGAATTATAGTGAAATATATTTGTTAGAAGTGTTTTATATGCATTTTTAGTGCTTTTTGAATACTATATATTGGCAAGAAAATTTGGGAATAATATATTTTGGCACGAAAATTTGGACCGGTACGAAGCACTAATTAGTGAGTTCCTGCTAACACAGGCCAGCTGGTATCATTAAGAGATTTTTGTATATATTATAAAATACTGATCTTTTATTAATACGTATTTCAGATCGATTATTAAAATTTTCGTTTTTATGTTAAATTTTATTCATATAATTTATGAAAAAAAGTGGAGACACTACTTAATAATTCTTACATAAAAATCATGCAAGTGTCCTACGTATTATACAATTTAACATCTCAGTATTATATTTTAGACCGGCAGCGAACCCGCAACTCCTATAATGTCACAGATGTCCATGGGCGGCAGTAGCCACATAACATCAAGTGGTGCTGTCTACTTGTATGCCCTCCCTTTAAAAAAAAAGGTTTAAGAGAGTTAAGGTTCCGTAGAGAAAAATAACTTAGGTTCCACCGAGATTTGAACTCGGATCGCTGGATTCAGAGTCCAGAGTGCTGACCATTACACCATGGAACCGCATGTGACTGTTACTTTATTTAACGTAGCTTTCCAATTCCTAACCATTTTAACCACTAAATATATACCATTTAACCATAAGATACAAGGAGTATCTAAAGGTAACGGATTCTTAAAGATATCCAAGTTAAAGGAATTAAGAAAATTAAATATTTTAAAATCCAGACAAAAACAAGCTGTACTATGTTTTTCACTTTATAACTAAATAAAAAGCTTGAAAAAAAAACTTGTAATTATTATACATACGTCTATTCTCTTGGTGGATAGTTTATTCTATATATATTCTAAAACTGTGTATTTGAATATTTATAAAAGCTTAACATTGAGTTTACAGCCGTCTTCACTCGGTGTAGTAGTGCTTCTATCTCCAAATACCCACTAAGCAGTACTTATGAGAGTGTACATACTTGAACTAGAGATGCTTGTGGCTTTGCTTATGCAGAAGTAGATCATAAATAAATACATTTGAAGTTAAAAAAGTTATAAAAATATTCCTTACTTAATTTCACAACCTAAAAGGTAAAATAATATAACACGTTGAATCGTACACACATATATTTTTTAAATAAATAGCCAAAATAGTTTCAAGTAGAGCTTTTTAGAATTTGAGAATTTGTATGGAAATGTTATTTTCTGTTATTTATTTATTATTTCAAAAATAACAGAAAATAGCATTTTCATACAAATTCTCAGGCCCTATTGAGCCTCATTACTGGATTCCATAAAACGCTTAAACATCTTTTCTTTTTTTGTCTTTCTAATCAAAATCCAAAAAATACCTTTTAGACTTTAAACTCTAACGATGTGACGTCCAAAAAAGTTTTATCCCCCTTTCCTTCATTTAGAGTGAAATTTTGAAAAACGCAGAAACACATATTTCTTTTACTTGTCAGAAAATCAAAACTTAAGTTTCATTCATTAAGGTTCAAAAATTACTACATATCAATATTAAATAGTAGAAAAATCATTTTGTTACATTACAATAAATTCGGTTCCACCTAGATTTGAACTCGGATCGCTGGATTCAGAGTCCAAAGCGCTAACCATTACACCATGGATCCATACATTAATATTACGTTATTTTACACATTTTATTTATTATTATCATACCAAATATATAACAAAAGTATATGTTACACATTCACAAAAAAACCAGACCAGGTTATTTATAAACAATTCTTTAAAATATAAAATTCAATGTATATATAACGTAGGTGATTTTAAATAAATTCTATACTTAGTAGGAGAAACGCAAAGAGATTTTCCATTCCAGATATTCGATGATAATTTGTAGAAATGTTATACAATAATTTTTAAGACTTACTTTTAAGGCAACCTGAAATTAGGCTATAAATATTTAATTTAATATGCTCCTAAAAACAGATTATTTTTTAACCTAGCTAGGAGTACAGTACTACACCCACTAAATAAAAAACAAATTGTACATTTATTATAAATTAAAAAAAATAAAAAATTAATTAATTAATTTAGTTTATACGACAAGCGGTTCTTTACCACAGTATGGCAATATATTTAACAAGGCATACATGTTAAATTCAAGATAAAAACGTACTCCTAGTATGATAAAATAATCAAAGGGTAATATTTTGTTTTATAAATTAATTTTATAATATACATTCTCTAATCAAGTGTCTGCCTATTACGGTACCAAAGATATACGAGTAGTGTAACCACGAAGCAATTACAAAGACTAAATCTAAAAGGAGACGGTAAGCAGAAGACACATAAAAATGTATAAAATGGAAATTAAAAAGTTGTTGTGTGAGTCTACATATTTGAATTATGTATTTGTAATGATTATATGACTCATCCTACTGTCCTTATTGCTATTACTGCTTTATCTGTAAAATCATCACTTATTAAGCAAGATAATTATATATATAGATATTTATATTCAAACTCTTCATAATACACAAACACAGATCGTCACTGTCACGCTGCGGTTCGTATTTATCACGAGCATGTTTATTAACCAGCAGATCTAGACAAAACAACTAGGCGATTTTCGAATTAAAAAATTAGCAATATGAGAAAAGAGGTACTGCCATGCTGCTAGTAAGAGATAGTGCTTTGCAGCCGTATTGGGCGGCACGACCAGCGTGATACCTCTCGCTCATATGATACCGACGTAAAGTGACAGCTATGCCGTCGCGTTTCGTTTGGTTTGTGAGTATCCGGTGTCTTATTGGGGGGTATGGGTAAAAAGAACGCAACGCATCTGCATCCTCTTTTGCGGATGTTCATGGGCGTCGGTAGTCACCAAAAGGCTCCGACTGCTCGTTTTCGTCGGCAAATCGATGATGAGTGATTTCCATTCCAAAAGCTTGAAAGCGTCTTCCAATGCTGCGGTTAACAATTTCGGAGAGATGATATCTCCCTGTCTCACACCTCGTTGCATAGGAATCGCTCTCGTGCTATGTTCCTGTACTCGAACCGACATAGTAGCGTTATTGTACAAGCATTTCAACACTTTGATATACCGATAGTCAATGTGGCACCGCTGGAGAGACCACAGCACTGCCCAAGTCTTAACCGAATCGAAAGCTTTCTCATAGTCCACAAACGCCAAGCGCAATGGCCGATTATACTCCTCGGTCTTTTGTATAATTGCCCTCGAGCAAGACGGCATTAAAGAGCCTCTGAATGACTTTAAGTACCAGTGTTCCATCCGCTTTCAGAAGCTCTGGTGTAATACCGTCCTCGCCCGGTGCCTTATAGTTTTTAAGCTGTCCCAGAGTCGTACTTGCTCATGTAAACTGATGTCCGGGGTATCTTCGGAATAATGTCGGTTTAACTCGGCTCGTGGATCTTCAACCGAACTACAAACAGGTTGGTTGACCGAGGTATACAACTATCCATAAAACTTCTCTACCTCCCTCACTATCTCATCTCTGGTCGACGCTGTACCTCCATCCTCTGTTTTCAGCCTCGAAAACTGGCTTTGACCAACAGACGAATCCCTTGAGAATACTTTGGAGCCCCGATTCCGCTCTATCCTATCTTTAATGACGTCACCAGAGGACTGCAGGCTCAACAAGCGTCGCTCTTCCATGAGACCTCGAGTTTGATCAGAGAGTTTTCGGGGGCCAGTTTTACTGCCGGGTCTGTAAAATCGGCTACCGACTGTATGGACAGTGTTCACCAACCTACTGTTTATATCAGAGAAGTATTAAATTCGCACAGTTAAAGTTTATATGGAAAAGAAGTGCAGAATGCTAATATTTTTATAATAATGCTTAACAAATACATTAAATTCATTTAAAAAAAACACTACACACACTACGGCACACACACACACACACAATGTACATATATACACAAATTTTGTTTATTGTCAAAGTCTGTTGTCAACACGGTCTTAAATACGGGTCTTGCAACGAATTTTTTAATTAAATAATAAATTATATTTTTAAAGAATATTTTAAATTTTTTATCACAAAACAGGTCCAATGACTGCTGCATATGCTCACCATGTTATGCGCAACCATATTTTTATGAAGTTGACAATGCTGTCAATTATAGATTACGTCGAATTTCGACCACTGGGCGACCACTAGTAAATATTAAATACATATAGACTAATATATCGGTGGGAGGGATGCGCTGTGCCGCGCTCCCGGCTACATGGGTACCACCATCTTGCTTATATCTCCCGTGAAACAGCTTTGCTGTATTTCGGTGAGAAGGGCAAGACAGGCAGTATAATTACTGACACCGAGACTTTAACACCTTATGTCTCTGGATAGGCAACGCATAAATGGGTTGCCTGGGTTAGTTCCAAGTAAACTGGTTTATGTTCATAGGCAACGTCAACCACTTACCATCAGGTGGAACGTCTGCCAGTTTGCCTATCCAACTAACATTAAAAAAATAAAATAAAAATAGCTACAAATAGCTAGTAAACTCTTGTAGTACCTATGTGTTACTTTTTGGTCCTACCGAAGTAGGACTTTCAATAATTTTAAAGGCTCATTTGAATGTTCTTCTCCACGGAAATCTTTAGTAAAAGGCGAAAGATTTATTCGTTTTGAAGGGAAAGCAGAGATACCGTCATTACAGAAGATACAAAACATTCATCATATTAAAGATACATTATATTAAATTATTTTTATCGGACATCGTATCTAAAAAAATCATAATTATGGGAACTTTATAAGAAAATATGACTCAACAAGATATATGACGTTAAATAACAAAAGTAAGTAAAGTAGCTTTTATATAGATTAATAAAAATTGCATACTTATGACAATATTGTCTCGTCAAAAGGGACTTTATAGGAAATCCCTTTAATCTTTATCGTTACTCGTATCATACAAACAAATCCTATAGGTACTTGTCATGTAATTTACCTTTTTATTGTCTAACAACTCACTATATGGCATTTTCAATCGGAGGCTTCTAAGAAGTGTTATTACCAAATTCAATCGGAAATTGATAATAACACTTCTAAATAATCGCTGATTGGAAATTTGATATGAGGAGCTTAGCGGGAAAAGGGGTTCAGTCATCAAAACAGTAAATTAGGGTTCAAAATTACCAAATTCTCGGTTTTATTTATTATTAATACCAGTCTAAATTTCATATTTAGCTTACTACGCAAATTAAAATTTATCGAGTCATTTAGCTTTTAGAGCATGCCAAGGTTAATTTGGATACATACATACATGCATACAAACACACAATTTAAAAAATAAGCCTTTTTCGGCAATCGGATGTAAAAAAAAAACAAACAAACATATTATAGTATAAATATGCTATAGCATATTTATATTCGTTTGTTATTTTCGTTCTTGTAACATACATATTAAAATCAGTTGCTACGCATAGATTCTGCATTTTAGTAGCGGCCTAAAGAAGAAATTCACAAATATTCTCCAAGAGGCCTCACTTATCTACTGGGAAATCTGGACAAGTATCCACGGCTTCACAATCAATAAAATTTTCTATTTCTGGCATATATCAACATCCAATAAGCAAAGCTGATGGCTCCCATTTCCTAAGTTTCAAGGGCCTCTAGTACGTCAAAAACTTAGGCTTTGTTTTCCAGTGTAGGTACATGAAAGATCAGAGTTGTCGTAAAACACATTTAATTGAACGGAGTTATGTTGTCTTTTTTATATTCTTTTAACTTTAACGCATGCAATTATACATACATTTTATAAAAACTATAACTGTTATGGAAAAAATATGCAGTTCGTTTCATCAATTTTCATAATTCTACCTACCCAGTCATTTAGGGTATAATTTGCACATTTGATAATTAGCGACTGATAACGATAGACACATTCATGGTAATACGTCACGTGATCAATCTACTAAATGTATACACTTGTTACAATTACAGTTCAGTGTTGTTTTATTTATATTTCTATTACGTATGGTGATCATGTATTACAATTATCTAGGTCTCTTTAGCCATCAAGGTAAGTAAAGCCTCATGTCAAATATAATGTAGGAAGTTACCAAAAATGTTCATAATTTAATAGATAGCTTCTTCATCTGCCAGTTTTTTTTTAATTTATTATTATTATTATATAAATTCTCCTAACACAATTGTTTTAAGTTTAAAAAAAATGTAAAATATGATATTTTGGTCAGTACAAACACATTTTAAATCATAACATCAAAAATCTAAATTAAAAACACATTATATATTTATAAAACATGTTTAAACTCTCAAATCACGAGTGAAAACACATCTCATGGCTATAATAATACTAAGTCCCCTATTGACCAACTCGTATAAATCTGGATTAAAACAACGTCGACTTGTTCGTCTCTGTTTCGATCTAGTCAGCAGGCTATCTCCTAAACTGTGACACAGCTCACAAAAGGAGACGACTACTCAAACTATTACACAATGGAAAATCAACGGACAAAATAACTGACCGTCATCCCCTATTTTACTCCCTTAGGATTAAAATTTAAAAAAATCAAAAATCCTTACATATCTATTACAAAAGAACCTCATCGACCAAATTTTATTTATACAGCTTTAATAATTTAGGCTCAACGATGGTGAATTTCTTACCGAACCAACCGAATCATAAGTTGCTCATGGGCTTTATCTGCAGAAAGTAAAACACAGCGTCTTTCACTTCATATACATAAAGTACCTACAACTTTTGGTTTCACAGGTTGCAAATAGAAATATCTGATATGTAAAGTGGAGTTTAGCGGTGAAAAAGAAATAATATATCATAAACTTTTTATCTGTTGTATACCGCTATAGGCAAATAAATTCATTAGCAACCGGTGAAACAGGCTCTAAATATCATCCATTTTGTATGCTATAGAATTTAGGAGTACCTACACAAGTTTTATTTCTTTAAAAATAAATGAGTTTTAAATTTTCTAACTGTTATTGAAACAATTTCTTATTTATGTAATAGTTACAATTTATTAAAAAAAATATTTTAATAAAAAAAGCCAACGTCACGCGGTGTTCCCAGGCGGTCACCCATCCAAGTACTGACCGCGCCCGACGTTGCTTAACTTCGGTGATCGGACGAGAACCGGTGTATTCAACGTGGTATGGACGTTGGCGACAATTTTGTCGAATTACTAAATCATTATCCATAAAGAGGCATGGAATTAAATACGTGAGCTGTTTTTCATTCAATTTAGACTCACCCCTCTCCCTTATGCCTAGTTCGCACTACGCCAGTATTTTAGACGAGTGGCTTGTTATTTAGTGGCTAAACTACGCGCTACTGCCCAGAAATCGTTCGGATTACGGTCGAGTACAGTACATAAGTGAGTGGTGCTGTACAAGATGAACATGCTGCAACGCAATAAAGTGAATAAATTGATTAAGCTAATCGCAACGTCGTAAAGTCGTGTAATTAATAAAAAGAAGCTATGGGTACGAAAATAGATCGATAGACGAGATAAACTAGGAGCTACTAATTGTCTTATCAAGGAATTAGCATTGGAAGATCCCAAAAAATACTTCTATAGTTTAAGAACATCGAAAGTTATGTGAATTTTCTGTTAATGAAAATACACTCTCAAAATTTAGCGTAAAGATAACCTTTTAAAAAATGCGATTCCTGCAATTACAAAATTACAAGCAGTTCTATACTTTCTTGCTACTGGATGTAGTTTAAAGGAAGTTTGTAAAGCAATCTATTAATCATTGATGGAATTTATCAAATTATAAATAAGATTAAATAACTATAACATATTTATTATGAAAAATTTATTTAGTAAGACATATAATAATATAATAATAATAATAAATAAATAAAAAATTGTTTACAACATTTTTAGTTATAACTTTTGCTATGTGTTTTGTTCCTATCACTCTGATTAGCAACATTAGCGTTCTTCATTGCTGTTAAAATTAACTCTGATTTAATTGTAACATTACTCTACGTTTCATTATTCTTTATATGGCCAGATGGAAACCTGGATGGATGGATGGAAACCTGATGTCAGCCCCAGCGACTGAATTTTTCGTGTCCTTTAATTTTTTAACTTCTGCGAGTAGGTTGATCTAAAAAAGATTGGATCTCGTTAAGTAAAATTATGATTATTATTCATAAATGTCTAATGTTGTAAAAGAACAGAATAATTTAAAAACTAAATTAAATATAATACAACCTAAACTTCTATACTTCTTATTTATTTCATTTTTTATAATTAATTATTGAGCATACACAATTTTCAAGTATAAATATAATTCTCAATAAACAAACAAGAAATGTAGTGAATTATTTTTAATAAATAAATATGTTTCCAGAACTATACCTATAATTAAATAAAATACAAATTGAACTTCTATACTTCTTAGTTATTTCATTTTTTATAATTAATTGTTGAGTATACACAATTTTCAAGTATAGGTAAATGTAATTCCCAATAAACAAACAAGACATGTAGTGAATTATTTTGAATGAATAAATATCTTTTATATGTTATAACACTTATAACAATTAACAATTTAAAAATTATTGATAAGTGCCATTAATTGCACTGAGAGGTCAATACCACATATAGGAAATAATTATTATGTGGTCACATACAAAACATCTACCAAAAAACAATGAATTAATATTTTTTAATTAATATAAAATAGATCGTACGAATAAAAATCTTCCAATAATCGTATGAATAACAAAAAAGAAATATTCGTACGATAATCGTATGAATAGATACTTCCAAAAACAATATAAGTAATAATAATTGAGATCTTATTGTAACATAGTAATAAATATGCTTTATTGTTAAATAAATATGCATTTGAAATATAATTATAAAATTATGCACTAACCTGATGTTTTTTATTTTCAATTTAATTTCATTTTCACCAAATCCTGGTGTATGAAGTATGATGTAATTCATTTGTTTGTTTTTATAATGCGGAGACTTAATATTCCACAAAACATTCATGTTCTACATATTTGGAAACAAATTTAAGTTTTTTCTTCGCTCCAGCGAAACGACATTTTTGCGGCAACTAATGAAATAATAAACTCGACTACTTCGACACGTTCGTACTTGTTTAGTCGGTGATCCAGAGAGCGCGGACGCGTGGTGGGAGGTGCTACTCGCCCGATAAAAATAGAATGAAATGGATCGACTCGACTTAACAACTTACTAACCTACTCGACTAAATTTTTGGTGTTCAGACACGGTTAGCTACTAAATAATTCGACACTCGACTAAAATACTGGCGTAGTGCGAACTAGGCATTAGGTGAGATTTACAATTATAAATATTGTACTAAGATTTGGTTTGACCCCTCTTTTCTCACTTACAAAAGATTTACGCTAATGTAGCTCAAGGGCTAACTTTATTTTTATAAATCTGAAAAATAATGCAAAATTCAGGCGTATTATAATGAATATATATATATGTGTGTCTCAAATAAATGTCTTTCTTTCTTTCTTTCTTTCTTTCTTAATATAAATATTTAAAATTTATTAAATTAAAAGTATATTATATATATTATATATATAATATTTTTTTAATTGCCCGTTGTTTATAGTGTACCTATATATATATGCACACCGGCATATTTAGCGGAACACAAAAAAGGTAAATAATTAAAAAAAATGGTTTTATTTTAAAATCTACTTACTACACTTCTTTTGTTATTTAAAGTTTCATTTGTTTTACTTAAAATGAGATCACATTAAGAACAGATTTTGCGAGTAAAGGCTATTTGTGAAAAATGGTACATTTTTGAACTTTTCATGTAACCGGGAAAAGTGAAAATTAATATTAAAATAACAATTAATTAAGTTAGAAAAATGGTGATTAATATCGCGTATTTCCTCCACGTGCTCTTATTAAAGTTTCTACCCGTCTAGGCATAGGATGATGTTATCGATGGTCTCCTGGGATAGTCTCCGCCATTCCTCAACTACGGCCCAGTAGTACACCCGCGTTGGCAGGAGCTGGAATTCTGGACTTAACTTTTCTTTTCAGCAAATCCCAAACGTGCTCTATTGGGTTCATATCCGGTGATCTCGCCGGCCACTCCATAACAGTGATATTCATTCATATCATTAAGATAAGCTTGAGTTACCCGAGCGGTATGCGGCCGAGCATTATCCTGCATAAAAACAAAATCGTCACCGATATATGGGGCAAACGGTACGACATTTTCTTCTAAAACTTCTCGGATATAGCGGTCTGCAGTCAGACTCCCTCTGGCAATTACTACCAAGTCTGTGCGAGCTCCCAAACAAATGCCCGCCCAAAACAGTATTGATCCACCACCGTATGCAACTGTAGTTTCAAAATTTGTCTGAATATATCGTTCTCTTGCGTCTTTTGCGTCTGTATATTCTTTGCCTGCCGTCAATTTGATTTTAAAAGAATTCTGCACTCATCACTAAACAATACCTTACTCCATTGGTTCGCGTTCCAAAGTCGATGTTCCTGAGCAAAAGTTAACCTGTTTCTACGATGATTTACCTCGAGCCTTGGAGCCTTGGCGGGCACAAATGAACCCAAACCAGCTTCTTCGAACCTTCTTTGTACAGTACGCTCACTTACGGTTACACCCCGCACTGCTTCTAACTCATGTCGGGCTTGGACGGCCGTCAAACGGGGATTCCTACGTACACGAAGCCGAATGAAACGATCATCCCTACTCGAAGTGCGTCTTTTTCTCCCTGAACCGGTGGATACTGCGATGGATTGTTGAAACTGGTCGACGAAGATCTCTGGATATTACTCTGTAGGTAGGTTTGACCATTTCTTCGCATTTCGAGTGCCCTGGCAATCTCTGTTGGGGCTAAGTCAGGCATAATTTAGTCCTCAACTCCAAAAAGATACGCGATTTTAAAAAAAAACTAAAAAAAAAAACAGTATTTCAATGAAATGTTAAATAAAACTCAGAAGGAAGAAATACTCGAAGTTCGCTTCAGATATGGTGTATTTGAATAAAATTGAAACAATTGCATAAAATGTGATGTTCAGTTGTTTTCTTAATTTGAAATTATTTCTTTTTAAATTAAATAACGTATAAACCAGCCAGCAACCTTAGGTATATGATACTGATATCAAACCTTTTTTTGTGTTCCGCTAAATATGCCGGTGTGTGTATATATACAACACTATCTTGAAAGAAAATCACTTATTTTCAGACAATCACACATTTTAGATTTGTTTTTATCGTTTACTAGCGGCCCGCCCCGGCAACACCCGGGGTTTTTATGAATATGTACCTAAACTTCCTCATGAATCACTCTATCTATTGGTGAAAACCGCATGAATATCCGTGCAGTAATTTTTTAGATTATCGAGAACAGGCAGACAGACGTACACGGTGGAGGAAAATATAGCTTTCTAATGATGAAAGAATTTTTAAAATCGGTTGAGTAGTTTTTGAGTTAAATCTTAACAAACACATAAATTTTATTTATATATTTTAACATAAAACAATTTAAAATATTTCTTTATATAAGCATTGTGTGCTCAAGTCTATTCCCGCAACTTTCAATGGTTGACCCTGCGCTGTATTAACTGTCATTTCAAAAACTATTTTTATGGGAAATTATAGCTCTTTGAATTGGAAAGGCAATCCTGAGGGTAACATGGGAATTCTTGGTTTAAAAACAGTTTCACCAGTTCCATTGCCAGTTAATATGATAATATTGATTAAAAAAAAATTAAATTGACTACTTTGAGTCTTGCATAGTTTTGGTGGACTCAAATTTCTTACTAATATAATAGGGGCACCTACTTTTAATATTAAAATTAATATTAAAAGTAGGCGGGCAAATATTTGAAAACATGCAAATCGCGCGGCGGTTATTAAAGAACGAATGCGGAGTTTATATTTTTACTTTTGTGAATTATTTCTTATGTAAAAAAGTATCTCAAATATGGACCGATAACTAAAAATCTTATTTATAAATTGAGTTTAGAGATATTACAAATCAAAGAGCCAAAATCTATTCGTCATTCGTGTCCAATTCTCCATTTTCAATCAATAATTATCCTAAAATTGTTAATTCTTCTTGAAGATTATACTTTTGGTAAGATATTCATAAACTTAAGTTGTTAATGAACACATAAAACCATGCTGTAACACGCAAAGAACATAACTTATTAAAAATAAGATCAGTTAAAAAATGTCCATGGACAACTTGCTAATTACCATTTGGGAACATTCCGTAATGATTTTTCTTGTAAAAACTGGAATATTCCAACCCAATAGTACATAGGCGCGTGGGTACCAGTTAGAGCTCGAACACCGAGCGAAGGCTAGTGTCAAAGATCAGTCTTTTTGGCGCCAATTTTGATTATCTCGTCCTCAAAGTGTTTTAGTAAAAATATTATCTAATAACCATTTATTGTTTTTTAGGTAAGTGATCAATTACATATTTTTGATAACATGTTTTATATAGTCCCTATAGTGACTCCTTTTGGATTTTGAGAATAGAATTAGAATGTTTCTAACACAAGACTGATTTATTTAAGAAAATAGTTGAAATACTACTTACCATTTGTCTCATTACCGATATTTGCCGTTCGCACAAGCGAATGGTAATTAGTTTTTTTTAGAAATGGTAATTATGTTGAAATTTCGTCTTAATTTGTGACAGCATTTTTGATGTCTGTGCGGAAAGGAGGTGATTCTTGTGACAACATTTTTGGTCTATTTTGAAGTCTTGGTCTATTTTATTATAGAAGCAGCGGCCTAATGCAAGCCTTTTGCAGCAGAATTGGGCGGCGCGCCGGGGAAGTACTTCTCTTTCACTTAACTTGTGGTTTTTAGCCACGTTTCGGACTACACGGCCTTTCTCGCAACAAGAGTTCAGGTTTGTTTTCCCGCCAAGGTTCCCTGAATGAAACCATTAAAAGGGCTCTTGCCACCATCGACGTTCCTGCTCTTATTGAGCCTACTGGAATTGGTCGCGATAATGACAAGAGGCCTGATGGTTTAACACTGATTCCCTGGGAAAGGGAACGGGCGCTTTTATGGGACTCAACCTGCGTTAGCTCCGCCTCACGTCAGGGAGATAGCTTTAAGAGTGGAAGCCGCTGCGGAGAAAGTTGAAATGACTAAATGGCACAAATATTTGTAACTTATCCCATGTTATGTTTTTGTGCCGTTTACAGTCGAAACACTTGGACCTTGGAGTAGCAGTGCAAAAAAAATTTCTAAAAGAATTAACTCTACGTCTCATATCCTCCACTAGTGACAGGAGGGTTGGTGCATTTTTGCCTTGCACGGATTTTGTCACTAGTAAGATTTTACGTCAAATTTTCACGAGTATTGTGAACTAATGGCGTATCGCAAAGTTTTTGTTTTGTAACTTCCTTGGGGCTATCGTCATTAGGACACACCAACCTCCAGTTTTCTACTGCGTCTGTAGCCTCTGTAATTTGGACTGAATCTAATTTTAAATTTTCGGAACATAGGCCTTTGATACTATGCACAGAAGCAAAAAAAGCAGGAAGAGCGACACTAGAAATTTTTCTCACGCCGATGCCACCATCTCTAATTAGTAAAGCAGCTTTTATATCTTAATTATCATCTCTAATTTTTTTTCATAATTACTATTTGAAAACTATTCATTACATTGTGAGTGACCTAATTACCAATTATTCATATTTATCACTACCGTTCGTATGAATTTTGAATTGCCTATCATACAAAAAGTAAATATTTTAAGGCATTCTCTTAGATACTATTTTAAAAAAAAAGTACCTGAGATTACAAAAATCATATAAAGAATCATTTTCCTCACCTTTTTTTCTTAATCTCCGTAACTATGCCATATGCGCATTTTCAAATATTTACCCAGGCACAGATGTGCGGCGGAATTCCAGGAGGCGTCAAATAATTCAAAAATTCTGTTGGATAATATACTGCTTCTTCTCTATTCACAATTATGTCAACTGAGTATTAGGTTTGTGATGACGCTTCAAATTTGGGAAGAATAAATTTATTTATTTTATCAACTTGCTCATTAGTGGGTAATAGTGTAGCACTTTCTTGAAACCATAAAACCATCTTCGCCGAGGCATGACTGACTGTTAAATGACCAAAATTTTATTTAAAAAAATGTACTTCTGTTCTAAACTAAAAAATAGTAGTACCTATGTATCTATTTACCTAAAGACAACAAACACAACCCAAAATACGAAATTTCACTTAAATACTTATGTTCTTAAATCGATCATTTTTACAAAATAACAACACGAAAAAAATGCGACCCTAATAGGCCTTTTCATTATCAGACGAGCGCAAGCGTAGCCGCCATGTTGAAACGGCGGTAATTCAAAAAATTCGTACTGTTTTAATCAACAATGGCTGGGCAAGGACTATTATCTCCAGAAAGAAATAAATTATTGGAAAAAACCATCGATGGTGCTTCACTTATTTATGATTCAGTTGAAGCTCATAATTGTGAACAATTGAAAAGGTGGCTAAAATGTCATGGGCGTCCGCAAAAAGGGAAAAAAAGTGAGCTGATTGGAGAGGTTAGACATTGACATTTGTTGACTATCTAAAAACATAAAAAAATAAATTAATATTTACAATTTTATTCTTATTAATAAATTCTTATAAATAAATATAATTATAATGGAGTACAAAAAAAATTTTCCGATTATATTGACTTACTACTTTTTTTTTCACTTTTTTTATAATTAATCAACTTTGATTTATATTTTAATTTTTGATATACGGATAGCGGACAATTTAGCATGGTTGTTTACAAAAAACAGTACGAAAAAGATGGCTGATTCTGACGCATGCGCACAAAAAATTTTTGTGATTAGGCCTATATTACTTTTAAAATGATTCACGAAATGGCAATAAAATGACAACAAACAAACAAAAAACTAAATTGCTTAACATTTAAACAAAATAGGTTTACCTACCTACAATGTGAAAACAAACCGAAACAAATTACTAAAAAAATATTTTTATAAAAAAAATATTTAATTATTTTTTTAATGAAATTTTTTTTTAATATTTTTTGTCAAAAGCAGGGGGAACATTTTATATTTATTAATTTGGTAGATAGATAATATAAATAATGTCATAGCTATGATATTAGTTTAAAATATTCATAGGTGGCGTCCCATATACTTGTTGTTCTTGTAGTGTAGACATAGTTCGAAACTGTCAGTCAACATAGTCGACAGATGATGCTTGTATATTTTTTTTAATTATTTTTTATAGCGGCCCGCCCGGGCTGCGCCAGGGGTATATATATTACCTAAACCTTCCTCATGAATCACTCTATCTATTGGTGAAAACCGCATGAAAATCCGGCGGCGGAAGACTGTTTTATAATATGTAGTGATAACTATTTCAGAAACACACACGCTATAAATTACAGTAATAAAAGCTATTAGTTAATGGTTTAAACACATTATTTATGCTAAAATTGAAATGTTAACAGAACCAACTTCCACAGATAAATAATATGTAAGCAACATTTTGACGTTTAGATACGCTACTTTGTCTTTGAATCATACAGATGTGACATTTAGAATGAAATAGCGAGAATGGAAACAGAACTTATCATAAAAATAACCGTTTCGCAAAAAAAAAATATCCAAACAACGATTTTTCCAAACTTTGACCTCGCCTAAATTTTCTTGCACACATGGGATCAATGGGGACTTTTCACAATTTCATTATGAGAGTATCCATAACGGTTTTTATCAGAAACTATCAAAAACGCTTACTCGTGTTTCCTGTAACTTATAGCCTGGGTAATTTTACATGAGATAAAAATAATATTTTTATGTCATGTAATGTAGAGAATAATGTAGAGAAAAATTAAATTAATTATTTTTTTAGGTATCTTTGATTTTCGAGAAGTGATTGTAATTTGTAATAATAATATTTTAACATCCCAACGGTGTATGGTGGGTGTATGGCGTATGCTACTTTAACGCTATTTATAAAATTGCATGGAAGCACTCTACATGTTTATTAGATAAACTCTTGCTCAATTACATATTTGGTCTATGCTTTTGCTATATTGTGAAACCGAACCTATAACACCATCTAGTGTATGCTCCGATAGATGTCGCTGTGCCTGAGGTAGTTGCGAAGTTAAACTAATAACCTACCTACAGTACAGTTTCAAGAAGTGTTCAATACAATCGCTTCTTGTTGTTAGAATAGCTTAATAATTTTGTATTAAGTTTTTATAAATTTATTAAACGATTTTAGACAATAATAACCTCACTTCTACCCTAATCATTGAATTCGAATTTTTTTTTTGCCTTACAAAACCAGGATAATATTCCGTAGATAAGTAAGTATGTGAGTTGAGGCAATGAGACTGGGAGATATTTTTTTACTCTTTAGAAAAGTTACTAGTTAGGTGGTATCCATTAATTACCTTGAGAGGGGAGCGGCAATAAAATCTTATCAAACCTCTTTTCTTTCTTTTATCTTCTTCTCTTTCTCTTTACCGATAATGATTTAGTGATTTGACAACACCATCGCCAACGTCCATACCACGTTGAATACACCGGTTCTCGTCCGATCACCGAAGTTAAGCAACGTCGGGCGCGGTCAGTACTTGGATGGGTGACCGCCTGGGAACACCGTGTGATGTTGGCTTTATTACCGTTTATTTTTTATTTATTTATTATAAATTAAGGAATTGATATTATTTTATTTTTATAATTTTGGCTTTTTTACCGTTTATTTTTTATTTATTTATTATAAATTAAGAAATTGATATTATTTTATTTTTATAAATTTTATAGCAGCAGTCTTCTCTGTTTACGCCTTATTTTTAGGAACCAGAACTTTGGTTTTTTTTTATTAATATTAGAGTAAACATACTTATCGTCAAGTATTTGTAAATATGTACATCCAATTATTGCAACAATCGAAGAAAACTTAAGTATAGGTTTATTATAAACGCAGAATATGTTCAGTTATAACTAAAAGTTTTAACCGATCAGTTGAATCGTTCAAGATAATTAATTAGGTATCACCTATGGCCTATGGGTATACTTGAGAATAAAGCGTCTCTTAGTAGTGGTACTTCGGTAAATAGAAATAGTATTACAGATTTGAAGTACGGTTAGTAGCCATCCTCTCATCGTAAAGTACATTTTCTGGGGATCTCTCACGGTTCAATTCTGCGTTAGCCTATGAAATCTGGATAAAATGGAAACGACAGATAACTCTTTGATTTATGCAGGCTATGGTCGAAAATGATTGTTTATTCGCTAAATTATGTGATATAATTCACTTCATATAAAAAATTCAGTGGGAAACGACCCCAATTCACTTGAACTGATCTGAATAAAACTGTAAAAGTCGCACTGCTGGGCAAGGGCTCTTCTTCATAGAGGAGAAAGTTTGAAGCTTAATTCACTACGCTGTTCCATTGCGGGTAGGCGGATAATTTCCCTACCACGAGCAACGATCGCTATCAAATATTTATAAAAATACAAATATTGCACTGAGTGAGAATCGATATATCGGGATGTTCGTATAGGCTATTTTGTCAAATCATCTTCATTATTAATATTTTATCTCGTCTTCATCCTCATCCGTTTCATTAGGACTATATATTTAACCGGTTATTTATTCGAAAATTTCAAGTCCTCATTACAAAATGATTCTTAAATTCTACCATTGCCATACAATTAGGCACACGAGGTTGTTGTATTTTGGAATAGTATACGGAAGACTATACAGAAAAGCAAAGTTTGTTTTGATTTAATTTTTTTCGTTAACATGTAATTATTGCTTTTTAATCTTTAGGTCCACCATACTTTTTTTTGGCAAGGAGGGTACACTTATGACTTATATTTCAAACATTAAATAATTTAGCTTTATTGTGCCTTAATACCAGATCACACATGTGCATTAATTTCTAATCAAAAGCTCAAAAATAAACCTTCACACTTCTAGCGTGCTTCTAGCTTAAAAGTTCAAATTTCGTGGACAATCTAAAAATGTCTTAATAATTACAAAGTGTCCCCGTGGAATGGAGCAAAAAAAGTTGACAGCATTTTTAACAAACAAATGCTTGTAATTATTTGTTAGATTTTTTAAGGAAAAAATCGAGGCAATAATAGTCGTAGTAGAGTCCATAATTTTTATTTTATTTTTTTATTTTTACTATTATTACGTGATTATTACTACATACTGATATTGATCAATTAATTTAACGCCTTAGTTGCCAACGTCCATACCACGTTGAATACACCGGTTCTCGTCCGATCACCGAAGTTAAGCAACGTCGGGCGCGGTCAGTACTTGGATGGGTGACCGCCTGGGAACACCGCGTGACGTTGGCTTTTTGTGGAAATGACATTTTTAATTTTTTACACTAACAAAACTAATTTTTGCTGTTGGTGTTGCAAATTACTTTATTGTTCCTATTCCTAGAAAAATACGATTTAATTATAGTTCAAAACTTCATACCTTTACTTACATTAGATAGCCAGTAAACTCTTGTACTTTGTGTTACTTTTTGGTCCTACCGAAGTAGGACTTTCAAAAATTTTAAAGACTCATTTGAGTGTTCCCCTCCACGGAAATCTTTAGTAAAAGGCGAAAGATTTATACGATTTGAAGGGAAACCAGAGATATAGTAATCGTAAAGCAAATGCTATTTGGACTCTACATTGAGCATTTTAACATCGCGATCTAGAAGTTAAGACATTCTGTAAAGCGCCATCTATCGGTACATATCGTTTACGCGCGCGCAACACCCGATTGTGTACTATTATCAATTAGTACAATGGATAGAAAAACTACAATAAAAGACTTAGAAATCTTAATGCGCCCAGATCTTAGTTTTACTGATCGTATTTGTAACGTTTCTACTAAAGCCTACAAATCATGAGGGTTTATCTTGAGGCAATCCAATTACCTTGAAAGTGTCGCGGTGATGAAAATATTATACAATAGTTTCGTAAGAAGCATTTTAGAAAATAACGCAGTTATCTGGAGTCCACATGAGGCAAAATACAAACAGGAAACACATGTTGGAGAAACTCCAAAAAAAATTTTAAGATGGCTTTATTTTAAGAGGTATGGGTATTTTGTAGACTACCCTTTTGTGTATCCTTTTTTGTTTTTACAGGGAATGCTAAGATATAATTCCCTGGAACTAAGAAGAGATGTATTTTTGATGGAATATTTTTATAATTTAATCACGGGTAAAATTTCTAATCCATCAGTGCTAAGTCTGATACCTCTGAGAATACCAAAGTATAACCACGTTCGCCGACATAGTCTGTTTGCATTTCGGGGTTGCAGTTTGAGGTTGATACGAGAGTCACCGCTATTTCGGGAATTGACTCTTGCTGCATTGCTGGCGTATAATTCGACTCTAGATTTCTCTCAACACCCGCTGTATTTTGCAGAACGGCCAAACGATTTGCTAAGACCAGATATGTTATGTTATATGATTTAGACTTTGTAAACGCATTAGGTTATTTAAGATCTGTAATGTTTACAATTAATTTGTCTATAATAAATAAATGAATAAAATAAATATATAGTTTACGTGCTACATCATTTTCTATGTCACTTAATTATCAGGATTTGCCTATAATTATTTTATTTTTAGTTGATAACTGATATTTTTCGCATAAATATTAGTGACTGAACTCGTAAAGATATTTCTTTGGGTTTACACCTTATATTATTATTTGATTAAGTATTGTAGAGCAATAATTAGTAGTAAAATTGTACTAATTATGAAGTTGTTCTTCAAAATATATAATTATATAACTGTACGCTTTACAGAAAGTCTTAACTTCCAGATCAATATCAGACTGTTAACCATGCACTGCTGAGCGAAGACCTCTTTTCCATATAGAAGAAGAGTTGCTTAATCCACCACCCTGCTCCACTGCGGGTTGGCGGATAATTACCGGTGTATTCTACGTGGTATAGACGTTGTCAAACAAAGTGTTAAATGATTTGATCAATATCAATGTGTAGTAATAATAGTAAAAATTTAAAAAAATAATATTAAAAAAATAAAAATCATGGACTCATTACCTTGATTTTTTGCTTAGAAAATCTGACAAATACTTACAAGCATTTCTTTGTTAGAAATGCTATCAACATTTTTCCTCCATTTCACGTGGACACTTTGTACTGTAATTATTTAACAATATGTATTTGGTTTGCTACGTATAATGGAAATAGACTTACTGACTGAAACACCTTAAGTTCCCACTTCTGAGCACATATCGCTTCATGTATATCTATACTAGCTTCTGCCCGCAAATTCGCCCGCGTGGATGTCGATTATCGCGACCAAAGAAAAAAGTATCCTATTACTTCTAATAGTTCCAAGAATATGTATACAAAGTTTCATTAAGTAGTTTAAAGTTTTAAGCCGAATGAAACGATCATCCCTACTCGAAGTGCGTCTTTTTCTCCCTGTACCGGTGGATACTGCGATGGATTGTTGAAACTGGTCGACGAAGATCTCTGGATATTACTCTGTAGGTAGGTTTGACCATTTCTTCGCATTTCGAGTGCCCTGGCAATCTCTGTTGGGGCTAAGTCAGGCATAATTTAGTCCTCAACTCCAAAAAGATACGCGATTTAAAAAAAAAAACTAAAAAAAAACAGTATTTCAATGAAATGTTAAATCAAACTCAGAAGGAAGAAATACTCGAAGTTCGCTTCAGATATGGTGTATTTGAATAAAATTGAAACAATTGCATAAAATGTGATGTTCAGTTGTTTTCTTAATTTGAAATTATTTCTTTTTAAATTAAATGACGTATAAACCAGCCAGCAACCTTAGGTATATGATACTGATATCAAACCTTTTTTTGTGTTCCGCTAAATATGCCGGTGTGTGTAAATATACAACACTATCTTCAAAGAAAATCACTTATTTTCAGACAATCACACATTTTAGATTTGTTTTTATCGTTTACTAGCGGCCCGCCCCGGCTGCACCCGGGGTTTATATGAATATGTACCTAAACTTCCTCATGAATCACTCTATCTATTGGTGAAAACCGCATGAATATCCGTGCAGTAACTTTTTAGATTATCGAGAACAGGCAGACAGACATACACGGTGGAGGAAAATATAGCTTTCTAATGATGAAAGAATTTTTAAAATCGGTTGAGTAGTTTTTGAGTTAAATCGTAACAAACACATAAATTTTATTTATATATTTTAACATAAAACAATTTAAAATATTTCTTTATATAAGCATTGTGTGCTCAAGTCTACTCCCGCAACTTTCAATGGTTGACCCTGCGCTGTATTAACTGTCATTTCAAAAACTATTTTTACGGGAAATTATAGCTCTTTGAATTGGAAAGGCAATCCTGATGGTAACATGGGAATTCTTGGTTTAAAAACAGTTTCACCAGTTCCATTGCCAGTTAATATGATAATTTTGATTTAAAAAAAAAATTTAAATTGACTACTTTGAATCTTGTACCGTTGCATAATTTTGGTGGACTCAAATTTCTTACTAATATAATAGGGGCACCTACTTTTAATATTAATTTGTGCGGCGGAATTCCAGGAGGCGTCAAATAATTCAAAAATTGTGTTGGATAATATACTGCTTCTTCTCTATTCACAATTGTGTCAACTGAGTATTAGGTTTGTGATGACGCTTCAAATTCGGGAAGAATAAATTTATTTATTTTATCAACTTGCTCATTAGTGGGTAATAGTATAGCACTTTCTTGAAACCATAAAACCAATCCACCAACAACCAATAATCCAAAGACAACAAACAAACAAAAAACATTTAAAAAAAATATAATGTAATATTTTTTAAAAAATATTTTTTATAAAAAAAAATATTAAATTAATTTTTTTAATAAATTTTTTTTTATATATATTTTTGTCAAAAGCAGGGGCAACATTTTATATTTATTAATTTGGTAGATAGATAATATAAATAATGTCATAGCTATGATATTACTTAGTTGCAAAAAATATTCATAGATTATAATTATATTCCCATATATATTATAGATTCCCATATACTTGTTCTTTGAAACTGTCAGTCAACATAGTCAACAGATGACGCTCATATATTATTTTTAATTATTTTTTATAGCGGCCCGCCCCGGCTGCGCCCGGGGTATGTATATTACCTAAACCTTCCTCATGAATCACTCTATCTATTGGTGAAAACCGCATAAAAATCCGTGCAGTACTTTTTCAGTTTATCGCGAACAGACAGACAAACGCGGCGGAGGACTTTGTTTTATAATATGTAGTGATAACTATTTCAGAAACACCCACGCTATAAATTACAGTAATAAAAGCTATTAGTTAATGGTTTAAACACATTATTTATGCTAAAATTGAAATGTTAACAGAACCAACTTCCACAGATAAATAATATGTACACAACATTTTGACGTTTCGATACGCTACTTTGTCTTTGAATCATACAGATGTGACATTTAGAATGAAATAGCGAGAATGGAAACAGAACTTATCATAAAAATAACCGTTTCGCAAAAAAAAATCCAAACAACGATTTTTCCGAACTTTGACCTCGCCTAAATTTTCTTGCTCACATGGGATCAATGGGGACTTTTCACGATTTCATTATGATGGTATCCATAACGGTTTTTATTAGAAACTATCAAAAACGCTTACTCGTGTTTCCTGCCACTTATAGCCTGGGTAATTTTACATGACATAAAAATAATATTTTTATGTCATGTAAAAATAATATTTTTATGTCATGTAATGTAGAGAAAAATGTAGAGAAAAATTAAATAAATTATTTTTGTAGTTATCTTTGATTTTGGAAAAGTGATTGTAACTTGTAATAATAATATGTTAACATCCCAACGGTGTATGGTGGGTGTATGGCGTATGCTACTTTAACGCTATTTATAAAATTACATGGAAGCACTCTACATGTTTATTAGATAAACTCTTGCTCAATTACATATTATTTTGGTCTATGCTCTTGCTATATTGTGAAACCGAACCGATAACACCATCTAGTGCAGTGTATGCTCCGATAGATGTCGCTGTGCCTGAGGTAGTTGCGAAGTTAAACGAATAACCTACAGTAAAGTTTCAAGAAGTGTACAATCAATCGCTTCTTGTTGTTAGAATAGCTTAATAATATTGTATTAAGTTTTTATAAATTTACTAAACGATTGTAGACAATAGTCCCTAATCATTGAATTCGATTATTTTTTTTTTGTCTTACAAAAGCAGATAATATTCCGTAGATTAGTAAGTATGTGAGACTGTGAGTTGAGGCAATGAGACTGGGACATATTTTTTACTCTTTAGAAATGTTACTAGTTAGGTGGTATCAATTAATTACCTTGAGAGGGGAGCGGCAATAAAATCTTATAAAACCTCTTTTCTTTCTTTTATCTTCTTCTCTTTCTCTTTACCGATAATGATTTAGTAATTCGACAACACCATCGCCAACGTCCATACCACGTTGAATACACCGGTTCTCGTCCGATCACCGAAGTTAAGCAACGTCGGGCGCGGTCAGTACTTGGATGGGTGACCGCCTGGGAACACCGTGTGATGTTGGCTTTTTTATCGTTTATTTTTTTATTTTTTTATAATAAATTAAGGAATTGATATTATTTTATTTTTATAATTTTTATAGCGGTAGTCTTCTATGTTTACGCCTTATTTTTAGGAACCGGAACTTTGGTTTTTTTTTTTTTAAATTAAAGTAAACATACTTGTCGTCATATATTTGTAAATATGTGCATCCAATTATTACAACAATCGAAGAAAACTTAAGTATAGGTTTATTATAAACGCAGAATATGTTCAGTTATAACTAAAAGTTTTAACCGATCAGTTGAATCGTTCAAGATAATTAATTAGGTGTCACCTATGGGTATACTTGAAAATAAAGCGTCTCTATGTTATGTACTGAGTAGTGGTACTTCGGTAAATAGAAATAGTATTACAGATTTGAAGCACGGTTAGTAGCCATCCTCTCATCGTAAAGTACATTTTCTGGGAATCTTTCACGGTTCAATTCTGCGTTAGCCTATGAAATCTGGATAAAATGGAAACGACAGATAACTCTTTGATTTATGCAGGCTATGGTCGAAAATGATTGTTTATTCGCTAAATTATGTGATGTAATTCACTTCATATAAAAAATTCAGTGGGAAACGACCCCAATTCACTTGAACTGATCTGAATAAAACTGTAAAAGTCGCACTGCTGGGCAAGGGCTCTTCTTCATAGAGGAGAAAGTTTGAAGCTTAATTCACTACGCTGTTCCATTGCGGGTAGGCGGATAATTTCCCTACCACGAGCAACGATCGCTATCAAATATTTATAAAAATACAAATATTGCACTGAGTGAGAATCGATATATCGGGATGTTCGTATAGGCTATTTTGTCAAATCATCTTCATTATTAATATTTTATCTCGTCTTCATCCTCATCCGTTTCATTAGGACTATATATTTAACCGGTTATTTATTCGAAAATTTCAAGTCCTCATTACAAAATGATTCTTAAATTCTACCATTGCCATACAATTAGGCACACGAGGTTGTTGTATTTTGGAATAGTATACGGAAGACTATACAGAAAAGCAAAGTTTGTTACCCTTTGCATTGTTTTACAAGTGCTATCTGTTCCAGATTTATTTGTATTGATTTAATTTTTTTCGTTAACATGTAATTATTGCTTTTTAATCTTTAGGTCCACCATACTTTTTTTTGGCAAGGAGGGTACACTTATGACTTATATTTCAAACATTAAATAATTTAGCTTTATTGTGCCTTAATACCAGATCACACATGTGCATTAATTTCTAATCAAAAGCTCAAAAATTAACCTTCACACTTCTAGCGTGCTTCTAGCTTAAAAGTTCAAATTTCGTGGACAATCTAAAAATGTCTTAATAATTACAAAGTGTCCCCGTGGAATGGAGCAAAAAAAGTTGACAGCATTTTTAACAAACAAATGCTTGTAATTATTTGTTAGATTTTTTAAGGAAAAAATCGAGGCAATAATAGTCGTAGTAGAGTCCATAATTTTTATTTTATTTTTTTATTTTTACTATTATTACGTGATTATTACTACATACTGATATTGATCAATTGATTTAACGCCTTAGTTGCCAACGTCCATACCACGTTGAATACACCGGTTCTCGTCCGATCACCGAAGTTAAGCAACGTCGGGCGCGGTCAGTACTTGGATGGGTGACCGCCTGGGAACACCGCGTGACGTTGGCTTTTTGTGGAAATGACATTTTTAATTTTTTACACTAACAAAACTAATTTTTGCTGTTGGTGTTGCAAATTACTTTATTGTTCCTATTCCTAGAAAAATACGATTTAATTATAGTTCAAAACTTCATACCTTTACTTACATTAGATAGCCAGTAAACTCTTGTACTATGTGTTACTTTTTGGTCCTACCGAAGTAAGACTTTCAAAAATTTTAAAGACTCATTTGAGTGTTCCCCTCCACGGAAATCTTTAGTAAAAGGCGAAAGATTTATACGATTTGAAGGGAAACCAGAGATATAGTAATCGTAAAGCAAATGCTATTTGGACTCTACATTGAGCATTTTAACATCGCGATCTAGAAGTTAAGACATTCTGTAAAGCGCCATCTATCGGTACATATCGTTTACGCGCGCGCAACACCCGATTGTGTACTATTATCAATTAGTACAATGGATAGAAAAACTACAATAAAAGACTTAGGAATCTTAATGCGCCCAGATCTTAGTTTTACTGATCGTATTTGTAACGTTTCTACTAAAGCCTACAAATCATGAGGGTTTATCTTGAGGCAATCCAATTACCTTGAAAGTGTCGCGGTGATGAAAATATTATACAATAGTTTCGTAAGAAGCATTTTAGAAAATAACGCAGTTATCTGGAGTCCACATGAGGCAAAATACAAACAGTAAACACATGTTGGAGAAACTCCAAAAAAAATTTTAAGATGGCTTTATTTTAAGAGGTATGAGTATTTTGTAGGCTACCCTTTTGTGTATCCTTTTTTGTTTTTACAGGGAATGCTAAGATATAATTCCCTGGAACTAAGAAGAGATGTATTTTTGATGGAATATTTTTATAATTTAATCACGGGTAAAATTTCTAATCCATCAGTGCTAAGTCTGATACCTCTGAAAATACCAAAGTATAACCACGCTCGCCGACATAGTCTGTTTGCATTTCGGGGTTGCAGTTTGAGGTTGATACGAGAGTCACCGCTATTTCGAGCATTGACTCTTGCTGCATTGCTGGCGTATAATTCGACTCTAGATTTCTCTCAACACCCGCTGTATTTCGCAGAACGGCCAAACGATTTGCTAAGACCAGAGATGTTATGTTATATGATTTAGACTTTGTAAACGCATTAGGTTATTTAAGATCTGTAATGTTTACAATTAATTTGTCTATAATAAATAAATGAATAAAATAAATATATAGTTTACGTGCTACATCATTTTCTATGTCACTTAATTATCAGGATTTGCCTATAATTATTTTATTTTTAGTTGATAACTGATATTTTTCGCATAAATATTAGTGACTGAACTCGTAAAGATATTTCTTTGGGTTTACACCTTATATTATTATTTGATTAAGTATTGTAGAGCAATAATTAGTAGTTAAATTGTACTAATTATGAAGTTGTTCTTCAAAATATATAATTATATAACTGTACGCTTTACAGAAAGTCTTAACTTCCAGATCAATATCAGACTGTTAACCATGCACTGCTGAGCGAAGACCTCTTTTCCATATAGAAGAAGAGTTGCTTAATCCACCACGCTGCTCCACTGCGGGTTGGCGGATAATTACCGGTGTATTCTACGTGGTATAGACGTTGTCAAACAAAGTGTTAAATGATTTGATCAATATCAATGTGTAGTAATAATAGTAAAAATTTAAAAAAATTAATATTAAAAAAATAAAAATCATGGACTCATTACCTTGATTTTTTGCTTAGAAAATCTGACAAAAATACTTACAAGCATTTCTTTGTTAGAAATGCTATCAACATTTTTCCTCCATTTCACGTGGACACTTTGTACTGTAATTATTTGACAATATGTATTTGGTTTGCTACGTATAATGGAAATAGACTTACTGACTGAAACACCTTAAGTTATATACTATATATTATACTAGCTTCTGCCCGCAAATTCGCCCGCGTGGATGTCGATTATCGCGACCAAAGAAAAAAGTATCCTATTACTTCTAATAGTTCCAAGAATATGTATACAAAGTTTCATTAAGTAGTTTTCGCGCGAGAGCGTAACAAACAAACTTACTTTCGCATTAATAATATTTTCGTAAAAAATAATATTTTATTTAATAAGAAGTATCCTGTGTTACTTCTAAAACCTCCAAGAATATGTGTACAAATTTTCATGATGAACGGTTAAGTAGTTTTCGCGTGTAAGCGTAACAAACAAACTTACATTTCACATTTATAATATTAAAATAAAATATAAGTATGATGATAAGGGTTGGGGTTTGAACCGCCACGCTGTTCCACTGTAGGTTGAAGGACAATTCACATCCAAGAGTGAAGATAGTTATTAATTATTTATAATAACAACAGGATACGACGGCCTTAAGTGCTTTCTGAGGAATGAGGAATGTCTACTGTCTGAAGTCGAATCAAACCTGCGATTGCCGGTGTTATTGTATATTTCGTCAAACACGTTACGTTTACGTTACGTTACGTTACGTTACGCTACACGAATACGTTTGTTATTTATGTACTTTGTTTTAGGGTTCCGTAGCCAAATGGCAAAAACGGAACCCTTATGGATTCGTCATGTCTGTCTGTCTGTCCGTCCGTATGTCACAAGCATTTTATTCTGAAACTATAAGAACTATACTGTCGAAACTTGGTAAGTAGATGTATTCTGTGAACCGCATTTAGATTTTTACACAAAAATAGAAAAATTCAATAAATTTTAGAGGTTCCCCATGCTTAGAACTGAACCTCAAAAAATTTTTTTTCATCAAACCCATACGTGTGGGGTATCAATGGATAGGTCTTCAAAAATAATATTGAGGTTTCTGGTTCTTCTACTGAATAGTTTGCGCGAGAGACACTTCCCAAGTGGTAAAATGTGTGTCCCCCGCTGTAACTTCTAAAATAAGAGAATGATAAAAGAAAAAAAAATATGATATACATTATTACAACAACTTTTATATGATGTTACTTGCTGCTACGGAACCCTTCATGGGCGAGTCCGACTCGCACTTGATTAATTTTTTATGTATGCTACTGTGAATTATTTCACACGTGAATATAATTAGTAAAATTCAAATGTCTGTAATTTTTTTGTTATAGATAATCGGATAACTGAAAATGTAAAATAAGTAATACATATAATTATGGTAGCACTGTTGTTTGCGCTGTAGATACTCCTCTTAAAAAAAAAAAAAAAAACAAAAAAAAATGACTTTAACAAGTTTATAAATTATATAATCCATTACTAACGGTCAAAAAACCCTTGGTAATGTTTCAGCCTTAGAACAGTTGGGAACACATCACAAGGGCTGAACTCGTCAGGTTAGAAGTTTATATAAATGACTAAACACATAATCTAGTACACAATTCAGGGATCCTAAAAATAATTTTAAATTTCAACAAACGCAGGGGTTTTGTACGGTATTGCACTCCCAAAGTGCCAAGTCCGACATAGGTCTAGGACTGCCGACCCGAACATCCTGGATATCATCCGTAAATGGATTCCCGTGCGACAAATTAAAAAAAAAATATATATATATATATATATATATATATATATATATATATATATATATATATATATATATATATATATATATATACAGGGTCTCTCGTTCCAACCAATTCGAGGTCTTCCTCGAATTGGTTTTCAGGACTAGGGACGCAAAAAAGGCTTCCAGTGCTAACCAAAGAATGAACAAGAATATAAAACATCGAGTTTTAAAGTTGCCACATTCGTTTATAATAATTGCATTAAAATCACAAGTAAATACTTTATTTCTATTCCACTGTAAAATATGATTTTTATGATAAACAGGCATGGTACAAATGTTCGTTGGTTTTGTTTTTATTAAAATTTAATTAATTTTTTAAAAGAGGAACTGTTATTTTCTTTTTTTAAAATTTTTCTCAGTAGAAAAAACGTTTCGATTTCGAATCGATAGTCGCTTACCTTAAAAGATAACATCATCTACTAAAGAATTTGAAAATATATGTCTATAATATATCTCAGAGCTTATAAAAATAACAAGTAGGTAGCACTTGAAAATATCTTGATAACCTTGAAAACCTAAGTATGATAAATACCCTATGATACAGATACTTAGAAATTATTTAAATGTGTTTATATTTTTAGAATACAGCTTTATTACGAATTTAATTATGTATCTATGATATAAATAATGTTTTTTCTAAACAGTCTTCGATATTGTGAAATTTAATTTATATTATGTAATTAAATTGTGATATATGAAATCACGCTGGACTGATTAGTGAATCATATTCTTTATAATAACATTGTAAAAAAAAGATTTGTTTGTTTCAAATCGGTAATATCTGAAACTTTGAAACAGCTTTTAATAATTTTACCAGTAATAATCTACCGTATCCATAACTAACGTTATTAGCTAAATTTACACAACAATACTAACTTACTAAGCAACGGAAAATCAGTATATATATATATATATATATATATATATATATATATATATATATATATATATATATATATATATATATATATATATATATATATATATATTTTTTTTTTTTTTTTTTTGGTTATTAACGTCAACGACCGTTTTGGTGTGGTGGTGCGAATAGTCGCCTCAACGTCGGCGGTCGTGGTTCGAGTTAAGTAGAGTTATATTTCAAACTATATTAAAAATGAAGAAAAATTAACACAACAAAAATTCATATAAAAATCTTTTATTATAAATTATCACAATTATCCTATTCTTGGAGATCCACTAAAACGGGGATTAGTATTTACGTCTAAAAACATTCTTATGAGTAGATTCAAAATGAACATTAACTCATTAATAACAACTTAAATCACAATCATCAGTAATGATAAATAAATAAATAGAAGAACACTAGCACTTCAACCAGTTTCAAGCGTCCACCGAATCACTGGTACAAATTTTCTGAAATACCATTGGCCCAAAATAACGCTTAGAACTTTTTATTTCTCAGCAAAGCAATTAAAGCTTCCTTTGGATATTAAATTGATCATCGCATAACGAAGGAGAAAATTGATTCGATGACGTCATCCAAATCTTTGCTGAACGGTGACAGCTGAGCTTCATACGCTGGAACTGTATTGTCTTTTCCATTCACCATGAGGTGGCAGTTAGGTCCGACCGTCGAAACTTTGTCGCCTTTCCATCGTTTAGTGATGATAACCATACCGCCACTGCCCACTAAGCTGATGGTACCACAATTATCGACAACTTCTATCCGACAATTGTTGCCAATCACTTCGATTTCACCTTGATTTATTGTCACTCTCACAACACAATTGTTACCGACCACTTTAAGACTGGTCGGATTTGATTCCATCGTAACTTTCTTTTTATTACCGAGGATAGAGTATTTTTTCGTCATTTTGATTTGTTTTAAGAGAATTTACACGTGCAAATTCAGAGCGTCTTACACGTGCAAATTTCAATTGAGAATGATTTGAACTTGAAACGCGCGCTGCTTATATGCTCCGAGGCGACGCGCGAGCGTAATTTATGCGATAAGGGAGTTCCCTCCGTATGCGTCATTCATTCATTAATGTGGCGTAAACGTGAATACTTAACCTCACGCCGTGATTTTAAAGTTAATTGTTATCACATTTGGATCCTCAAAGTCAATGTTAATCCCCGTAAATACTTAATAAGGTAAATTTTCTTATCAACGTTAGTTACCTTATGTAAGTAATTAATTTTATTAAACTAATTCCGTATTATTTTGTTTCAATTTTAGCTTTATTCAGAAAAATATGTTACTTTTTTTAATAAAAAATCGCTAATAACGACTATATAACATTATTAATTGTTTCCTTTTAAGTACAATATCTTACATAGTGACAATTTAATAAAATAAATAGTTATAATAACTTGTCATTATACATCGATATATCTTGCAATTTTATTCCAGTACTTCCAATAAAATAGTCAATACTTATAATTTTTTAATATTTTATACATTTATGAAAATTCGTCTCATTCTTTCTATGTAATCTTTAATTAAATATAACAGGAATTCTGAAATTAGATTGGGTTTTTCTGAAGACATCTTGATCTAAATTTAAGTGTTTACGCTTTAAAACAGCTGCCCAGTTCATTCGTTTTAATAATTGTAGTGGATTTATTTTTGTTTTACGAGTGAAAAACGTATTACGCGGTATTTTTTGTCCGTTCGTTATTCTTATTTCCTGTAGTTTTAAGTGACATACTTTTTCAACTTTGCTTACGAGTTCTCTCGTTAAGAATACAAATATAAATTACTACGAAATTACGTTAAAAAAAAAAGGAAAAAAAAAAAACGATAAAATTAGTTATATACTTATAAAAGTAAATGTTTGTAAAAAGTATAGTATTTTATTTTTTAATTACCTCAAATTTTTGCATGAAAACTGTTAAAAATATTTAAAAAAATAAATTATTATCATAAATTATTTATGATTTATATTTAAAAAAAGTAATAAATAATTATTTTCTAAAATGACGATGATATTGAAACTTCTTGGATAAAGTAAATTTTTGGTGTAACCATGATTAGGATATTCAAAAAAGTTTATCACTATTACAAATATTACTCTATTGTGTGGTCTGTATACAAAAATATTTTATTTGAAAGCGGTATTTTCACGACCTGGATATCCAATTTGATTTGTTTTTATTTATTTATTGTTCAATAGAGTCTTATTAAGGAAGCTAGGCCATAAAATGATACGCTACGCTTATTTATAATGCAGTTATCATAAACTCATCACGCTGGTCTTTAGGGCCTTTTCATCGGTTCTCATAAAGTTATCTGACGTATAACGTATCCAACAAATAAAATTATACGATATTTTCTTCTTTTTCATCATTAAACTCCACTTTATCTGACGAATCTATTTATTCGCAGCGTAATAATTCAAAAGTTGTAGTTTATTAGTTGATGTGAAACAGGACCTAAGTGCTGGCTTTTGGGGATAAAACCTATCAGTGACTTATGTGTCAGATAAACTTTTTCATCAATCGGTGAAACAGGCCCTTAGTATCTTATTTTCTTTTGGCTTAAGGACTTTCAATGGTGCCAAAAGAGCACAGATGATTTCGCCAATGTCACGTAGAATGGAAAATACACGGAGCCCCTTGGTATCTTTATAAAAGTATGAATAGCCTCACACAATTATATAATACTTACATGTTACAGGTCGCTGAATGTCATTATTGTCGTAAACGGAGATAAACAACGATGAAATATAATAATATTTAATTTTTATGTCGGGACAAAACCGAGGTAAAAAAAAACACTTTTAATTACTACTTATTATACTTACTGTATAATTAATTCTCGATTTGTTGGTGATTATTCATGTTTTTTCTACTACACTAATATATAGGTAATTCAAACGGTAAAAAAAATAGTTATACAATACTTTTTTAGTTAGTATAGTTCATTGAACGATATTTGTTTTTTTGTCGTCTTGTAATATTATACAAAATATGTTGCTGTGTTAATATTTTAATAGGTATGTCATTTTATCTTTGCGTTTATCTGCTTGTTTTTTTTTTTTTTGTTAATTGATTATTGATAGAAAATTATAAACAATTCTATAACCAAGACGCCATTTAAATTAAATAAGTAAATTAAAAACTAAACTTTAAAAACATTTTCTTTCCTGTTAAATTATTTTTATTATACATTAACATAAATATAGGACTACCTACATCTATTTATGCTAATAATATTGTTAACTGAAGAGTTCATTTGATTACATTGACAAGACTTTGTTTTGTACAAGGTTGTGCAAAGCAATAACCACAAATGATTGGGAAATTTCGCTAATCGATTAATTAAACCATGTTAAATTATATTATTATGATTAAATACTAAACAATTTGAGTAATTTTAAGACACACAGATTTCAAATTGGTTTTTCTTAACACATCTCAGCATCCTTTTAAATTAACCTCCACTTGTTTCGAATAATAGGATTTACCTTATAATATTGGTGTCAAGTTACATATCATAATAGCGAAATCGTTAAGGTAAAATCATTCTTAAATCAATAGCGTAATGATTGAAATAGATTGTATCGTTGTGAGAAATAATGAGAATGAGAAAGACAAGTGAATGACCTCAATCATGTTATTTCCCTCGCAATATCCGGATATTTTTCTTACTGTTTCTTATATGCTATGTTACACATATCACTATGTTATTTGAAATAGCTAAAACACGTTTTTATGCTTTTTAATTTTATATTAAAATTGTTTTTTTTTTTTTTCATAAAATATTAGTTCTATCATTTTGAAGGAGTTCAGTGACATACACATGTACCGAATTTTATATTTACATAAAATTTTGTGTCGTAGTTATTTAAACGCTTATTTAAATACAGAAGACGCTTGATCTATCTTTAGCTTATTGACAATGAGTGATGTTCTATAATATTCATCAATGAACTTCTATAATATTCATGAACAGGATTCCAAATTTTTTATCGGATAAAAAACAAAAGTACTTCGCTTCGTAGCTATTAGAATTAATAAACATATAAAGTAGCATCAATCTCAATGAGATACAATATTGTTGACTTGTTGTCGTTTCAAGGAAATGTTCATATAATTATGTAGAACATAATTTTACATAACGACTATGTCATTGTCACTTCCTTCCTTATTTCTCATTTCCCACAATATGACAATACTCTAATCCGATACATAGTAATTGATTTTATATAAAACTGCATTTATCATTTGATTCATACTATCGAAAAATTTCCTCAAGGCATATATAATGATTCACTATCATTACACAACTATACATTATAGAGTAATATTATAAAATTGATGTAATCTTTGCCCTGAAGAAACGACGTGAGTCATATGTAGACGCTGAGACAGACGAATGACCGGTTTCGTCAAAGAGTAAACTAAAAGATGGAATTATACAACTATCAAAATTTAGATATATTTTCAGCTCTATCAACGTTGAAATTTACGGTAATTGATCTGCTATTGTGAATCATGTTTTATTACCCATTTCTCTGCTAAAAATGTAGCTCTCTAATTGTAAATTAATTAATATAATTACCTAGTTCAAATTAGAATTTATAAATTATAAACACACAAATCTTTTCTTTTGTTTGTATAGACCGTAGATGGGTAAGTACAAAATAAATAAATAAACAAATAAACATTCACCAACAATCACACCACGTTAACCTATCCCCGTGCTAAGTTCGTAAGAACTTGTGTTACGGGTACTAGGAACGGAAATAAATTTAAGAAATTTATATAAATACATATATACATAAATACACATCCATGACCCGGTGCAGACATCTATATTCGTCATACAAATTATCTGCACTTGGCGGGATTCGAACCCGCGACCGCTGCGTAAAGTGTCCAGTTGCCTGACCACTCGACCAGCCGGCCGCCGCCGAAAAAGTAGATAGTTTTGTTACTTCTCTAATATTATTATCTATTTTAGATGAATAACGTTACTACAGCTTAGTAAACAAATTTTAATATGTTCTGATGTATTAAGCTTTTGAGCAAAATATCACAATAAAAGTAGTTCCACTTTTCAAACATCGAGTGTATGGCCACATTTTCTCTGATAGCCTGTTCGGTACCCGCAACTCCTCTGATATTGCTGATGCCCATGGGTAGTAAAAACTTACTCTCACTAGTCAATGGATGTTAAATATGTCCGTTGCTTATTGTGATCCAACTATCAAATGAATACAAATCAGGTCAATGACTACAAATGAATATATGTTGTGTATCAGAATGCAATAAGCACTTTGTAGGACATCTTTCAAATCAGCTAGTAAAAAAATACAAAATGACGTTATTAAGATAAACATAATCATATACTTTAAAATGACGCTATAAGAGTGATATAATATCGTTTCATTGATCTATGACCGTAGCGAATACGATCACCGGCGACACGAGCCTATTAAAGAAAAATGCCGTGAGTCATGTGCACACGCATGCCTGTCGCGTTCATCAACTTACACTAGCAAAAAAGCCGAGGAAAACATTTTTACAAAGAAATGATTTCTGCATATGTAGTATTTATTTTATTACTTGGAAGTAAATGATTAATGCAACTATTTGTTCCCCTTGATTTTATAAACAATGCCATTATTGTGGTGAGTAATTAGAGTATTTTTTTGATTATTTACCGCAATTAATTCTATATTGGTATGTCCTTTTTCCCTACACCGGTTTTTATTGATAATAGTGCTCCAGTTTTTATTATTTATTCCCGTTATTGTTACATATTGTATAAACCTTCTAGGATTATCCTTAAAATTACCGTCCCGTGCGCATGCACATAACTATGGAGGACTTATAGGTTCAATTCCTCACTCTAAGATCCTCATTGCTTACCCAAGAAAATTAAGTTAAATATTATCTAAATGAGTGACATTTATTGGCTACTACTCCGCTCTAATGAGCCGCGTCGTGATGTTTATAGCCGATATTATCCTTAATTAATCAAAGAAAATGTATTTCCTAACGCAATGTTTAATTGTTTATTTTCTAATCGGATTTGTACAACTATATATGAATAATCGTGAGTATTTCAAATCACTATCTGAATTACACTACAACTGAGTTTTTCCAAGTAAAATATTTACTAGGAAACTAATAAATATATCTAAAATATTTGAGATCACTATCTCATCAACAAAGGCATTTATACTGTATTCACGTAATCGGACAATACGTCGTTGTTATTTGAAAAAATTTAGATAAAGATGTTTAGCTTATCTCTTATCAGTGACGAAAAAAGATGACTTATTCAGTTGAAATGTTATAACGGCGCCTTTATCAAGATAATTGAAAGTAATCTTTTTCTAAGGAACATTTTATGTACTATCACAAAACGTTCCTAAGAAAAAGATTACATACAATATGGTTTTAAAAGAAGTTCCGTTTGAATCATATTCTTATCACATATTACGTCAAATAAGTACATCATGTCAAATATTTTGATATTATTATGAATCATTATTTATACACATATATGCAAATACAGTATTATAATACGGTTTATGAATTTCATACCTATTATAATATTATGTACGCGATTAACAGTTTAAAAACTTATGTTTATTTTTTATCCTAAAAGGCTAAAAGCGTAAAGTCCTAAAATTTTATAGATAAAGTAAAATATAAGTAGTATAATATGTTATACTATATCCTTAGTTTGATTTTAACTTCCTTTTAGCACAGTTTCAGGTGAAACTCTCAGATACGTGTGGCATATTCCTCAATATGTATTAACCTGCTTGGCAAATCAAGTTCTAACTTATCTCTTGTATAGGATAAGAATCCTTTGGCCAGAAGCGAAAGTGTACATTTTTAACTGTCGCAGCACAAAGTACTACATAATATATACTGACGTATATATTTATAAATAAGAAAATCTACTTTTTTTAATTGATGTTTTTTTCTTTTGCGGTGGCACCAGTTCGAGGTTTATAGCTACTTTTTCTCTACTATGTTTTTTTTTATTTTTTTAATATATAGTATATATAATTGTAAGCGAAAGAATATAAATACGTTGTAAAATTTGAAGAGAGTCAAAGATTTTTGGGACATCTAAAAGTGGGCTCGATTTTACAGAATTCTAAGCTATATTTGATTTTATAGTAAGATCGTTATAATTTCTCTAGAATAAGTCACCCAAATTTTTGTGAATTTTTAACTTTTATGTCGAATGAACCGAACTGTACTGTATCAGCCTGTAAACGACCAACTGCTGAGCGAAGGCCTCTTCTCCATATAGAAGAAGGGTTAGAGCTTAATCCGTCACCCTGCTCCACTGCGAATTGGCTGATAATTTCCCTACTATTAGTAATGATTCTTATCAAGAGTCTATGAAAACTCCGGGGCCGACAGCTCAAAATGCTCTCCGAGGCACGATGGGGAGACCTACAACAACATACGCCCAGACCGGAAACAAATATTTACACAACTACAAATATCTGCCTTGAGCGGGAATCGAACCCACGACCGCCGGCGTTAAGGCGATTAACGTTCTTCAACATATTTTTATCATTTAACGGGCCGACGGTTTTACATGCTCTCCGAGGGGGGTTGGTAAGACCCCGCTAAAACCCAGGGGGGTGGTAAGACCCACTAGTACAGTCATACACCCAGAAAAAAAAAATTGTTGTGTAATAATATCTGTGTCGAATATATATCGTAAAAATATATTATGTACATATACGTTATCGCTATATCAATTGGAACGATTCTAATTAAAAAAAGGTTATTTTACAAAGTCCAAATTATATTCTTTTATCAATGTCTTGGTACTCCAGACCTTGATAACAATAAACTAATCTAACTAATCATTAGTTTCAATTATATTAAAGTATAGGTAGGTAAAGGGGATTTCTGTTGGAGAGCATCCTCATACCTAAGAATTAAATTGATAAAACATAAACCATAACGGAACACGGTGTATTGGAAATGTTTACATTGCTTTATAATAATAGGTAATAATAAATATGTTGAACATATATAAAAACATATATAAAAATCAACACTATAATTCTGTACCTTTATCGGATACCTACCTGTCGACCCGTGTGATTTTACCTGCATTGACATTAATGGTTACTGTTCCGACTACATGAGTCATAGTGTGATGTTATATAGCCCAATTTATGGCCATGTTGTACTATGATATACAAAATAATAGGAAATTAAAAAGTAACAGACGAAAAAAAATTTGTTTTGAAAAAATATTCTATGTACAATTATTAAAAAAATGTTGGCAGCCCTAGCTGGGTTACCAAAATTTTTTTTGTCTGAATATAGTCCTTTTTTTTAAAGCTATATAAATATAGTAAGCTTTAAAAATATGTTATTTTATGGGAAGAATAAAAAATTGACTAGCTTATATTTTTTTACTCATTTATTATTTCTGTATAAAAACTATATATTTTTGCACTTCTTGCATTCTTTAACAATTTTGTCTTCAATAAAACTGGCATAAGGTTTATCGCAGTTAACTTTTATATTAATACAAATCAAAGCACATTTTTTTATTAAAGATATAATTCATATAATTGCTCTGTTTCTTTCTTCACGCCATTTGGATATGGATATCATAATAGATATTATCCTTTCTATGAATGCTGAATTGGCGGGAATAGAAAGGAGAAATGAAATAATATTAATTAAATTTTAGTAACTTATTTTCGGCATTTTTTTAAATATGCTGCCATTTTTGGGACGTGGTTTTATCAATAACATTGATCTATTGTATTGAAAATTTCAGTCTAAAATATAGTATTTTCGCGTACTATATAATTATATTTCTTCAACAGTATTTAGCAGTGGCGTAGCTTGCCTCAGATGGGCCCTGTACCAAAATCTGTAAGGGGGCCCAAATAAAGGAAACGGAACAAAAACGCCCGCATTGAATTAAAATAATTACATATTGATTATAAGTTATTAATTACAATTAATACTCCTGTCTTTTGTTCGGCGAATTTATTTATTAAGACCCCGTTCAGATGACAAGCGCTTAACGCGCGTTATGATAACGCGCGCTTACAACTACACATGCCGTACGTACGGCCGTACACATGCTAACGCGCGTTAAACGCGCGTTAGCATGTGTACGGCCTGAATAAAATGTATGTAGTTGTAAGCGCGCGTTATCATAACGCGCGTTAAGCGCTTGTCATCTGAACGGGGTCTAAATCATTCATAACTGAAGACGATATCAGTTTTTCTAAATTTTCTGCCTCTATAGACAATAGTCACAAGTCTGATAGCCTTTCATCTCACTAAGATAATATTTTTAAGTCCTAAGATAATTTATTTAAGTTCTTAAGTAACATTTTACGAATTTTTGCTTACACACGTGCTGGGCGTCGGCTGATACGGCGGTAGCTAGGTACGCCTCTGGTATTTAGTAGGGAGTCTCGAAATATAGTTCAATACTATATATATATATATATATATATATATATATATATATAATATTATAGTACGCTTTACAACCCTAATTACAGCCTCGCGACGATTTTATTACATGCGTAGAACATAGATATGAAATATCAAGATGGGCTTGTCGGTTACTCCCGCTGAGTCACAAGTACAGTTAGTCAGATTTACTTGAAATTTTCCGTAACGGATTGGTCCAGTAGGAAAGGTTGGCTGTTGCGCTAGCGATCGTGTTTGAAAGGGTCATTCAGATTGTTGCCTTTTGAGCGTTTAATTTTGTGTTGTGTGTTTCCTAACACTCGATACAGGAATTTATTCTACAAGGACCTGTTGAGTGTAAATTTTTTATTTATTATTAATTTATGATCACTAATTAGCTTGTCTGGTGTTACATAATGTGACAGTGGGACGGAGGAGTCTAAGAAAACGTTATTACGTTACGTGTGCTGCAAACATTTTTTTTTTTTCATAAAATATGGATAGGGTATTGAGCTTTTGTAACTTTATTTACAGAATGATCGCAGATAATTATTATATACAGAATGACTGGTAAATAACTATCAATATTTAAGGAGAATACTCGGTACATGATTCTCATTCGAATTATGTAAAAAAATAGGTACTTAATTTTTGACCAAATTTTCATAAATTTCATTTCAAGTAAATGAAGCGTTGACACTCTAGTCATGCCGGCGGCACGTGCACAGGTGTTGTACTGTGCCGCTTGTTCACATCTAAAAATTGCCAAAGTTCACATCATTTACCTAGTCAACAAATTTGTTTCTTAAACGAGTAAAATTTCTTAGTATTTTTGCCTATCCTAAGCCAGGATTAAAGTATTAAGGGGGACTTGGATCATGCTTGTTTATCCTGCTACCCTGTTAACACGTGGCGGCGTTTGGACGTAGATAAACTACCTGTTTTGTGTCGAAAGTGCAGCTAGCTGCTAGAGTGTCCAGACGACGCGTACATAATTGGATAATTGTTGAGTAACTTTACTTAAAAGTTTATTAATATTTACCTGTTTTTTAACATAATTCGAATGAGAATCATGTACCGAGTATTCTCCTTAAATATTGATAGTAATTTACCAGTCATTCTGTATAACGCAGACTGATAAACCCATCCCGGGTTAAAAAACAACATTTATCGTGACGTATCTTATAAATGGCGTCAAAGATTAAGTCTGAACAAGTAAATACTTCAGTTTTATAATATTAGTAAACGTTGTTATTTACTAAAGGCGTATTCTGAAATATTATTGGACAAATAGGCCAAATCTATTTACGTCTTAAAGTGACGCAAATAGGTTAAAAGGAAAAGGAGTGTCAGTCTTTTATATCATCATGTAAAATACAGCTATTTCAGACTCTTTAACTTTATAGTATGGTTTTAATCTGGATGAGGCATCTGTATTATGTAAGAACTGGAGATATCTTCTGGTTTCACGTGCGTTGACATTAATGGCTACTGCTCCACTACTGTGAGTTATTGCGTGATATGTTATGGCCAAAATTTGTAGGTATTACTATTTATATATAATAAATTGGATTATTCATCAATATCAAGATTTACTTTAAAGCAATGTAACCGATCAGGGTACAAGAAATACATACCGCGCGCGGGCTTAGATACGGCAACACGCCAAATACTCAAGGGTAACGATTTTTTGCCATATTATTTCTAGTAAATATTTTGGTACTCAAATAAAAAATAACTAACTTATTGAGAGTGTGGAGATTTGGTATATGACTGAAAGAGGAATGGAGCGCTGTGAACGATGACGGCCTATAAAAATAACAAAACAGCAAACATTCATTTTTGAATTCATTGTACTTTTATCACAAATTATGACAAAAAAAAAATACATTATCAGTCTCTCAGTGCAATTAAATTTATGATATTTTTAGTAAGTCCATCTTTAGCAAACACAAACAAACTGGATGGTTTACCCACGCGAGAATATGCCACGTATAATTTTCCGTATGAAAACACGGTGTGCCCAAATCTAAGCCACACACAGACATCGTTTGGCCTTGCGACTTATTGATTGTCATTGCGAATGGCAATCTAATTCGAAATTGAACCCGTTTGAATAAAAAAAAAGCTTAAAGCTTATTGTGTGAGAAAGACAGGAGACCGGCTTCGTTCTCATCCCTATTCTGTGCTGTTTACGGGGTTAGAAGTGACACTGGTAGACGCCTGGCGGGAATAACTAATCGAGTGGTAACTGATCAATTATAGACAGCCGAGAGTAGAAAATTATTAAAGTACTAACATCGCTATTAAAAATAGGGGTTGGTGGTAGAAGGGTGAACATTTTGGGTTGAATGTATTTTTTTATGCTGAATCATAAAAAAATAAAATTAAAAAATTTTGTCCATTTTGATTCAATAATAATTATTATCGATAAGTTTTTTTTTTCGTCGTCCGATAACTCTACCGATAATTATCGATAACTTTCATCCGATAATCATCGATAACTGTCGTCAACTATCGATAATTTATATCGGATAATTATCGATAACTGTCGCCAACTATCGATAATTTTGTTCATTCGATAATAATTTATTTATTTATTTATTTATTCATAAGGATCTCCAACAGTTATACATAGGTTAAACATTCACAAACCATAAATTGACAATAAATTTCAAGAAAACTATGTAACAGATTACAGGAGAACACATGTTATTTTTACAAATTAAGCTAAACAGGAACCAATAATTTTGTTATATAAAATTAGTGATGACTCATATTAAGAGCCACCAAAAAAGTATAATTACAATGAGAGGTACCTACATACTATATATTATTTATTTATAAAATTGTAATTTGGAATAGATAAACAAGCTAACCACATTAATTAATTATTAACAAGCGAAAGTAACAGAAATAAGTTAGAACTATATAAAAAGTACACAAATAAATGTCATCAAGACATCAATTAAGCTACAGATTAACAGACAAGATACATATAAGTTCACATTTTTTTTATGTACTGAGAAAGCACATCAGAACCAATGTCCAGGGACGGCATATAATTAGTCACAGTCACAGTCATTGTATAAATGCGTAATACGGAGGGGTATCGGTCCTATTCTTCCTAGTTATAGTACGAGTTTTACTAGTCGTAAACAATGAACACGGTTTGCGAGGCGGTCTTCTAGGTACATTAATGTTGAGTCTCTCTAGCAGCCTTTCATTGTCTATTTTACCATTAAAAATATTATATAAAAGTTTAAGTTCAAGAAGACGTCTACGAGTAACGTATGCTTAACTTTGAAATGATTGAGTTTAATTTCATATGGCTCGGTTGGTTCTGTAACTTTGAAACGGTATATAAGGTGTTTAATGAACCTTTTTTGAACGCGTTCAATCCTAGCAATGTAAGTTTTAGAAATTGGGGACCAAACCTGGCAGCAGTATTCCAGTTTGCTCCTAACATTTGTGACTGTTATATACCTGAAATATAGTTGAAGCATTTTTAAAGTCTTTGGTTTGTCTCAAAACAAAACCTAGTGATTTAAACGATGCATTTACAATGGAATTTATGTGTTTGTCAAATTTTAAATGTGTATCAAAAATAACTCCCAAATCTCGAATATGATCAGTTTCCTTTAGTTTTGTGCCTTTAATATTGTTTGAGATTATTATTGGATACTTTTTCCTCGTAAATTTAATAAAATTACATTTACCAGGGTTTAGAGACATACCGTTCCCGTCACACCAATCAACAAGTCTATCAAGGTTAGCTTGGAGATCACTCATGTCAGATTCCTGAGTCATAACCTTCGCTATTATAATGTCATCAGCAAACATGTAAACGTGGCAATTCTCAAACAGACGTACTACATCATTTATGAACCATATAAAGAAGAGAGGCCCCAAATTTGATCCCTGTGGCACACCAGAAATGGCCTGGAAGAAATCAAATTGTTGCCCATCAATCACCACTTTACATTGACGATTAGTACCTTAGATATGACTTACACCATGAAAGTAACGGGTTATTATCGATAACTATCGATAGCACGATACGATAATTATCGATAATTTTTTCCGATGAACATCCCTAATATATACAAATATATATTATCAAAAATGTAGTTTTAAAATTTGAAATAAATAGTTGCACCAATTTCATTCTTAACATGTTTTCTATTCTACCATTCTAATACAGACTAAGTCCCTGGTGTATAAATGATAATGGACAACGCGGACTGCTTAACTTTGGAGGAAGAGAGATACCTACACCTTAGAATCCAGCGCGACCGGGCAAATTTCAGAACATTGCCTCCTTTCTAAAATTTCGTAGTGCCTCAAGATAAAAGTCTTTTAAAAAATTCTACAAAGTTACAGTTTCTCTGATAAACTTTATTGTATATATGCTGAAAGTGGCAACTAAATATAAGCTACTAAGCTTTAAAACCAAACAGTGTTTGCCTAACATGACATTTGTAGAATAATTCTCAGAAAAAAAAATCGTTCTGAGTATTTCGTTGACTACTGGTATTTTGTCTCTTTCTTACGAGTTGCCTTGAATCCATGATAGAAAGAGATGCAACCCCTTTCTTCGGAACATTTTTTGAGTACACGTGCGAATTCCAGTTTGTACATAAATTCCTTGGTTGAATTACTTTGAATATACCCTTTCGCTACCAGCGTCACATATATGTTACGATCCGATTTTTTTGCTGGGCCCGGTGTCACAAATATGTGACGGGTGTTCATTATCAATTTATGATAACTGTCGTATCAATCGCACATAGATGTAATGTTACACAACAATAAAATAAATGAAAAATGTTACTGGTCTGGCAATAATTACAGTTGTTTATAAGACCTGAGCGGTTTTTTTTTCCTGAGGCCCTGGTAGAGAAAGGGTTAAGTATTTTAATACAATATAATATTATATTATACACTATTTTATATAGGTATAGGTATAAACAAAAAATAATTTTTTTTTATTAAACAACAAAATCATTGTATAAAAATTTATTTAAAAAAAATTGGCCTACTTACATTAATATGTTACATAAATTATTCGATGGTATAAAATTTTATAACTAGTGTTTTAGCGGTTTTATATAAATTTTACATATGACTTAGAATAAAATATAATGTTGTACATAAGAAAAAATATAATAAAATCATGTGTATGTCGACATAATATAAAAAAAGTCTTTGCAACTTCAAGAAGTCACTGCCACTTGCTGTGAGTTGAGACTACGGATACAATCCTGCTTGTGACAAATATGTATTTGACGTGAACATACAGATGCGTGTTGTAGTTTGGGTGTAAGTGTTGAACATATTTCTAAACCTCAATCCATCCATTGAGCATAAAACGTTTTCTTTTAATAATATACTAAACAAATAAGACACGATACTCAATAATTAAAAGTTTAAAATCGAAAACTTACTTAAACATATTATAATGTAATACAACATTATAATAAAAAATAGAAGATATTTTTGGCTTTATTTACCATGTATCACATTGTCATTAATAGTTCATAAGTCCGATTAAATATAAAAATACGTTTACATAAAATTATAAAGCTCAATTCAAATTTAATTAAAATATATATACCTATATATAGGTATATATATACCTATATTTTGTACATAATAAGCTAAAATTATTTTGTTCTAAGTTTAATAATTGCAAAAATATCACTGTTATTATGATTCATATTGAGCATTATTTAGCTAAAATTTTATATATTATATCACAAGTTTCTTATAATAATTGAGATTTCTATTTATACTAAATATTACATACTGGGACACTGGACTATGACTATACATAATGTAGCTTATTTTTAAAACATTTTATAACCAAGCTCTTTTTAGCGAAATTATTACAGTAAACCTGTTTTAATTCGAACTTTTTGCGCAACAATGTACGATTTTTTTTTTTTAGATTACTCTCTGTAATCTACGTATCTATGTATCTATGTGTGTGCTTTTAGTACGAAATATAGAAACCTCTTGCAATAAAATTAAGAAATCACTGGTACATACGAAATATTAATGTATTACAAGAGACCTAGCATTAAATAAGGGTTATATCACTGAGGATTCAGAGAAATAAATTATTCATTATTATATTATTACTTCTATCATAAGTAAAAATTAAAAATAAATAAAAAACAAATAATGTTAACAAATCTTTCGATAAAAAAATAATAATTTGGTTTATTGAATACAATTCATAAAATTGTCTATTCCTAAAGAATATCATCAATAGTTCTTAATGTTATATAGTATGTGTTATCATTTTAATAGTAGCTTTACTATGTATTAAACATTAATAGTTTAAAAAAAGTATAAGCATGCTTAAATTATTAATTATTATTACATGAATATTATTATTTTATTATCACATGACTATGCGTTTTAGCCACTTATTGACATTTCATTATGAAAATGTAGGAGGGTACTAAAGTTAGTTAAACTAAGTCATATATTTGTAACTATAGTAAATTATTATACCTATCAATTGACAATGAAACAAAAATGTGAACTCTCACAAAAATCATACTATCGTGTCACATTGTATTCTTGATTTATTATTATTTCATTGTTGAAGTTTGTCATAATTTTTTTCAATTTTCTCAAAAAGAAAAAATTTCTGTTGCAATAAACAAAAAAGACAAAATTAAATTTCAATTAAAGTAATGTAAGAATATTAAAAAAGCATACATTTTTGTTCTCAATAAGTTAGTTTCGAAATGGGTATACCAATACCATTGTTGTATTTCCATAACCTCTAAATGACCTTTAAGTTTAAATACTCATTTACAGTTTTAGTTTTAATCCAGATAAGGTAAGAGATAATTATCAACAATGCTCACATTCATATGCCAAGTAAAATGGTTGACTCCTGGAACGGTGACTATATGCAGACGTTTGGTTTTGTCCAACGTCTTGAGGCCAATTTTGTCTGATAGGTAAATGTCTTGACCGCGCATCTCTACGACGGTTTCGTTTGCATCGTAGTAACCGAACTGACTGAAATTGAAAGATAATTCATTCTAATTATAATATAATAAAGAAAATTAATTCCAATTATAATTAGAATTAATAGAAATTCTGGTAGGTAATTTGCAGTATTTTTGCGCGATTAATTAAGATCACAGTGGTGCATTTACAAACTGAGTACACTGCAGGGTAAGATTTCTCCAATTATAATAATACGTGACGAAATATAATGGTCAAGGAAGTTAAAAAAATATAGTAGTTTTTTACGAAAAAATTATGTTCTTTTAGGAGTGAATATTATGATCGAGGATTGATTGCTTAAAAATTTAACTATTACAAAATAGAATCGATAACGACTAAAACGATTCCAGTACACTTTAACAGAGGAAACATTTGTTGTTAGTTATTTGTTGGTAATTTAATTGTTGTTTTGTTAGAAAAACAATAAAATTAGAGTCTTCATTCCAACAATAGTTCTTTCATTTTGTTTAAAATCATATCGTTTTGATGATGCCATGAGGCGTGACTTAATTTTTATTAAATTTGTATTATAGAAATTGATCTCCGATCTTACGTGCTCTCCGAGGCACGGTGGGGAGACCCACAAAGACAATACACCCAGACCGGAATAAAATATTTGTACAAAAATACAAATATCTGTGCCGAGCGGGAATCGAACCCGCGACCGCCACGGCGCACGGCTTTGTAGCAATTACTCGCACCACTATACCAGAACCCGCGACCGCTGGCACTAAAGCGAATAGTCGCTTCACTACTCTTCTGTCTTTATATTAATTTAGGTTTATGTAGACTCAAAAATACACACACACATATATATATATATATATATATATATATATATATATATATATATATATATATATATATATACATGTACCAAACACACCTGCTTTGCCAAGGCGTGATCACTTGATCATCCGGTCCTCCAATCAGCACAAGTCTTTTTAAACGAAGCATATTTTTCTTGAAATCTTCAGATTTTGCGGACCTGTAAAACAATTATACGCCTTTGTTATATAATTTAAATTGAAGTTTTCGCATATTATGTAGGTGTTTTGTATTCGAGTTTAAATTTACATTACAACCTGTGATTTTTCGTGGAAATCCCTTAAGGATATACGAGAACCATGATAAAAATAGGCTTGTCCTATACCAGACTATAACCTATCTCTATCCCAGATTTCATCCAGATCCGTTCAATCTTTCGTCTTAAGATAAATAATATTAACACCTTATTTTATTTATTTTTTTATATTAAGTATCTTTTATTTACAAAATAATCATTACATTTAATCATACATTTACAAAATAATATTATATTTATATTAAAAATATATAAGGTTATTACAAATTACAATTTTTGTCGTGATAACGTCTTATAAATCGATGAACGCCGGCTGCACGCACGAAAAAGCATGACTCATTGTCACGTTCCGCCTGAGCCGAGTGTGCAAGCGAGAGCGCGGAATAAGCGAAAGAAGTACGATCGGCCTAAGCGTTCGACTTGTGACGCATCTATCTCTTATCTATCTAATCTGTATAATTTAAGTTAAAAAATCATATTTGAATTTTTTTAACAAGTGGATATAAATGTTAATTTATCGCAATAATTGTAATTTTCAAGTAAATAAAATAATGTTAATTCAGTGATAATAATTCAATTCAATTTATAAAAGTATGCAATTTTTCATTAATGTTTTCTTATGACGTTATCACGTAAAATTTTCGTCAGTAAACCGACTTTACAGACAACCAATATTTTTTAAATATATTTACAATGTAAACAATAACGCAATAATAATTATTATTTATCGATTTTATGACGCAAAACCGGTTCAATGTAATGTTTTATCACTGACCATAAACATTGTAAGGTCAAGATTTATAAAAGAAAATATAACCTAGAAAAATACGATATGTGCGTCATACTTAATCTTTAAAAAAAATAGAACAAATAAATTTTATGCTAAATTCTTAAAAAAATAATTACATATTGTTAAAAAAAATTGCGATACTTAAAAAATAAAGAAATAAAAAAGCCAGGTTCCACCGAGATTTGAACTCGGATCGCTGGATTCAGAGTCCAGAGTGCTAACCATTACACCATGGAACCAGTTGAACAATGTATCGAAATTAGGGCTTATATTTTAAAATACAACATTTTACGTTCTTTAATAAATATAACAAAATTATTGTTATCATTCGATGTCTGTACATAATAAATATAAGAGAAAGAAAGAGAATTTTATTTCTCTTTCTTTCTCTTATATTTATTTCAGAAATTAAATGAAAAAAAAAAATTCAAAATTTTTAAAATTTGATTTTTCTAAATGTATGTTTATTTCAAAATCAATGACACGAAATAAGATTTGTTTTTTAAGTTATTTATATTCATTAAATTCTACAATAGATTTTTTGTTTTTACAACTACTTCTAGTGCAAGGTATCAATTATTGATTCTGCAATAAAAATAAGGAATTTGACATATATTTTGTATTTAAAGCTGTAACAGTAGCAATATGAAGCAGCTTAAGCAGCATTTGCATTTAAAATAACCTATGATTACAAAAAAACTAATTGATTGACGATAATGACAAAAGATTGATAACATTAAAATTATTAGAACATTTTAATAAGAATTTATTGGTAAAAAAAAAGTTTTATCAATAAATTAAAAATATTATATTAAAACTAATTTGAATAATTTGCTTTTATCATAAATAATTACTTTTTTCCTTTACTGTACAGTATGAAAGCTGAACTGCATGGTTTTGACTATGCCGTAATAATATTAAGACAGTTTTGTAAAGAAAGTGGAACAAACATTCATCCGTCAATCTGTCATCACAATTTCACGTAAATAATTCATATGTATAAAGATTAATTATTGACAATTTTTTACTTACTGTATATGATTATTAATGTAAGGCAGATACACACTGTACGACTCGTACAATGTTTGATGGTATGGATCTCTCCAGTAGTTACCGACGGATGTGTGTTGTCCTACTCTAGAATAGAACAGCTCATATGCTGTATCTTTGACTAGACCAGGGAAAACGATATGTAGGAAACCAGCTGAAATACAAATGTTTTTGTGTGTATATTGATTCATACATACTCCCAGATACTAATACGAATATTAAAAATGGAAAATAGAGGTCTGTCTGTGTGTGTTCCCTTTTTCATGCCTGAATAACGGACCCAAATATAATTTAAGTAAACTAAAATTAACTGTAAAATTGTATTACCTCCATATTGTCCAGCTTGTGGTGAACTTAGAGATATGAAAGTGTTAACCGACACATTTGCAAATGTCTCCACTATGCCCCTCGCTATCAGACCTCCTTGGGAATATCCTGCAATTATGAAAAAAAAATCATACTTAATACTGTAACTGTTGTAAACAAAACCTGTTAGTACAATGACAAAATCTTCCTTAAATAAATTGTATTTTTTGTTAACATTATATTAAATTTATATAGTATACTATGCCCCGCGATTTCACCCACGTTAATTTGAGGGAAAAACGTACTTAAATATTTTTAAACAATTACTCTAAAAGTAGGTACCCGCCTCGTTAGTCGAGCGTTCGCAAGCATAACTGCCGAGAAAGGGGTCTCAGGTTTGATTCCTGGGTCGCTCAACATATTAATGATTTTTGTTTTTCGAAAATTCTCATTAAAAGAGTGATATAATATTTACTTTAAAAGTGGAACTATAGTAAAAAATGTCTCGAGAAGAGAAATAATAAAGGACACAATAGAAGCTCTCAAAAAAGCTTTTTCCCTGTTTTTGTAACATTTTTTATTATTGCTCAGTCCCTATTGGTCATAGAGTGATGCTATATAGCCTATAGCCTTCCTTGGTAAATGGGCTATCCAACACAATAAGAATTTTTGAATTCGAAACAGTAGTTCCTTAGACTAGCGCATTCAAACAAACAAACTCTCCAGCTTTATAATATTAGTATAGATCATTTATATGGATGCATTCTTAATAGCAACACAATTTAAAATAATAATTAAATTGAGAGCTAAAAAATTTCATTAATTTTCTTTTTTAATATTCTAATCTCAAGATTCCCAATTTAAAAATACTATAATAATTATATCCCACTATAATTCAAGGAAAGCATAATGTGAAAATAGATAGAATATTTTTTTTAAATATTTTCTCATGTTTAAAAAAAAATTACCAATAAGATTAATTCCCTGGGGATGTTTACTGGAAATGTTTGCAACATCCATTCCAATCTCCAGAACCTGGTGCCACATGGTCTCCAGACTGGACCAACTCTCAAATCTGTTCACATTGTATACTATTGTGCCAGGATGTTTCTGAAATAAATTACTTTTTTTTTAAATATTTAAAAATTAACTAAATTTTGTGTCTGAATTAAGTAGATATATAAAATAAAAATATTATTATTTAAATATTATTTTTATTTCTGCGTACAATAAATAATGCAGAATTATTTAAAATCTTACCTCTTCTATTCTGTTTTTAATCAGTTCCATACTTCCACTACCAGTCATGATACCATGAATTAAAACCACGGGTTTATACGTTAAACTTTGATGAAATAACAATGCTGATAACAAAATATAAAGGTTTGTAGCTGTTGTAGTCATTTTGGCAACTTTTAGAAATGCGAACAAAGAAGTTTTATTTCAATTCGTATAGGAAATTAGAACTGTTAAAAAAAACAGTTTAATTTGTTGCAACTTTACGACTAATATTATTTAAATATATTTTGTACATTAAATTATAAATTCGAAACGATTTTAAAATCACGTAACTGATCTGCGTCACTATAATTTTGAAAAATATGTGTGAAACTATGAACCTGACACAGACAGCTTGAAAATGAAATCTTGAAATTCTTGAATGGCAATGGAGTGATTTGAAATTTTTAATGTGTCAACTCACAACTGTCAGTGTCAAATCAACGATTACAATTCAAGGCCGTGTTCCGACATATACTGAGAGCACTGCCCCAGTGCTGTCAGTACTGAAAATTCGTTCCGTTATAGACTGACACACTGACGTCACACACTGGTTCAGGATCTTAAAAAGGTGGACTTAGGGGTCAAAGTGACATAATCAGGCTGATATTTTTTTCTTGTGTTCTTTGCATGATTACAAAACGATTTTATAGATTGCATTTTTTTGATTAATTGATTCATTTCAGGGTAAAGAATATTGTAATATTTTTTTGTATGGGGAAAAACTAATTTTTGACTATAACTTGGAAAATAGCACCGATGTCAAAATAAATCTTTATGATCATCATAGTGGACGTTACTCTTAATATATCTTGCCTAGAAACGTACTCCATATCTCTGCCGTAAATGGATTGATGCCTACTTGAAAATTTCAAAAAATTATTTCTAATTGAACTACATATTTATTCATGTTTAGACCTTTTATTTAGTCTTAGCTAACAGATTTATAATGGTTATATACCTATTACAATACATATATGTTCGTGAATTAAACCTATTATTTAGTTTTGGCTTTATACTGCTAAGTAAAAAAAAACTTACTACTCTGAATATTGTCCGACATGACTACTAAAATTTGTTATTGAGAATATACTTACCTACCAGATTTTTTAAGACTCTTTACATCTTAAAACAAGTATTTTGACGTGATAACGTCTAGTAAATTGATGAAGGGGTGCCCGTTCGAAGAAGATGACGTCATCATTGTCACAATTAGTGAGCGAGAGCGTGGAACAAGCGGTAGAGAGGTACGATCGGCTCGGCCTAAGCGTTCGGCTCACGATCGGCGGTCGGCCTAACTTACGACGCGTCCGAGTAGAAATGACAGCGGCAAATGGCGGGAAACTGTTTTGTCAATATTGAAGTAATGGCAAATAGTGAAAAGTTGATAATATAATGTAATGTAATAATATAAGTTAATAATATATGTATAAGTAAATAAATGTAAGTTAATAATAAAAGTTAATAAAATCATAAAATGGTTACCATAATTTATTACAACAACAATTGCAGTAAAAAAGGTAATTAATTCTTGCATTTTAAGAATCCGATTAGCGATATAATCTCATATATTTGTTCTTTGATTATAAAATAAGTAGTATCGGTGGGCGAGTGCAGTAATATTAGGTTATATTACAATTTTGACTAAAAAGTTATTAGGACTCATATAATTACGATCGTATAAAAAGTAAACTGTTTTTATTTAGTATATTTTTATAATTTTCATAAGTGGTTAATTTTAATCTAATTTGTTTTGCTAACTTTAAGTTATTAAGCTTAGCTTCTTTATTAAACTTGATTATTTCTTGTATTACATATCAAAGTATTTAACTTTATTTCGCTTTTATATTAAATACAATTGATTACCTGTAGCTTATATATATATATATATATATATATATTATACAAAATAATGATAATTCAGTGAAAATAATTCAATTCCATTCATGTTTTCTTATGACCTTATCACGTAAAATTTATCGTCCGTAAACCGACTTTACAGACAACCAATTTTTTTTTATGGGGGCTATTAACTATGAAAAATATCAGTTTTCCGTAACAATTGGAGCAGTACTGCAGTAGGTACACATAGAAAATGTTACTACTACATGTACAGTATCTTTGAGTAGCAAATTCACATAATTTTCTAGTTGTTGTACGATTGTAAGGTTACTACAAATTGGTGATATAATAAATAATGACACTGTTTTATTTACTTAGATCGATTTTTTTAATAAGGAGAAAAACAAATGTAACAAAGAAGTATTTTTTTACAACAGTACATAGAAATGAATAAATTAGTTCTTAACACTTATAGCGAAACAAGATTAACAAACGGACAAGTACAAAAAAAAATACATTTGAAAAGAATACATTGTCCAAAACAGTAAGTACTACAAATATGTATTAAATATAACCGCTAGGCTACTCCTGTCGCCTACTAGTCGACAAGATTTTACCCCTAAAATGGCCCGTCGACTACTAGCTGACAAGATCGAAGCGGTTCGGATGTTCTCAAACAAAGTTATATATAACCACATGTGTCGCGCTAATGGCAATTTGTGTTATTTATTTCGCTTCTTTGTAAAATTTGCTCTATATATATCCATAGTCACGTATCATAAACAAAAGAAGAAACGAGCAATAATTACGTTTAACCTAAACTACGCCGCGCGTCACCAGATTATTGTTTAAAATCAAAGGGCCGTAAATAAATATTTTGTGGAACGCGACCGCGACGCGCGGTCGCAGAAACAAAAAATGGCGGGACACTTTATCCAACAACACGTGAGAGGCCCGGACATAGGAGCAGATAATAAAACATTTAATAAAATTGAATAATACACATTTGAATGAAATTACCACACATGAGGTCAACAATAAAGAGGTACATTATGTCTGTTATCAATTTTCGTCATCATCGTTGTGTTTAGCTCAGAAAAGATGCTGAAGCTGTGAAAATTACTAACAAGTTAGAGCTTGGTTCGGTGCACAATACTTGAGTATAAATACTACAAACATGCTTAAGTGAAATAGATAAAAATAAATACCTGATAACCTATGTACCGAATATTAAATATACCTGATAGCCTATCTACCTGATAAACTATGTAACTGATATCCTATATACCAGATATACCATGTACCTGATAACCTATGCACCTGATAAACTATGTACCTACCTGATAAACTATGTAAGAGATAATTTATATACGAGAAAGCCTATGTACGAGATAACTTATGTACGAGATAACCTATGCACGAGATAATCTATGTACCTGATAACCTACGTACCTGATAAACTATGTACCTAATAACCTATATACCTGTTAATCTATATACCTGATAACCTTTGTACGAGATAAACTTCATTAGTAACCTGTGAAGACAGGCTCGTAGTTACGAGATAAATAATAATGATGATTATGATAATGATAACTAATGATCTTCGGTTTTACCTTGAAATTCAACTGCTTTGTGACAAAGATCCTTGTAGTTTTAAATATTTCTGCCCAACATTTAAATCAATTTGAAAAAATTTGCCAATTTCTTTTTTAAACCAAAATTGGTAAATTTCATGCCCCTCCAAAAGGCTCGAGTGTGCGAATACATACGTTGCACACCCCTCAGGCCGTTCCTGCTAACAATTTTAACGTTTTTATACGTATAAACAATGTATCAATAATATCCAGTTACATTGACTGGTAGTGAAACTAATCCAAACACAAAAAACTAGTGAATGTTGGCTCAGTGTGAAATTTGGTATTGTTTTGCATTCACATGTTTTTTACTTTTTTTTGATCAGTCGTTATATTGTTAAAGGTTTGTAAAATTGTAATAGATTTTTATACACAACTTTAAATATTATAATTATTATGTTTATTCAACGTAAGTAAATTAAAATAAAAAAACTAGATCACTAAGTTTTTAAATCACTAATGTATATTATATTTAGTGAAGAATGTTTGAAAACTAATTACAAATATCAATAACTTGAAACAAAAAATTTAAATTGCGTGTACTAGCGTACACTCGTAAGAAGTGAAACTTATCATAAAAACAGTTTACTTTTTATACGATCGTAATTATATGAGTCCTGTGTTTGCGTTCGGACATATTTATATTCGAATTACCTACTCACTATAGAATACATCATACAATAACTGCAAACTTCTATATAGTGATACTTAATTTCACTCAAGAATCTTAGAGATTTCTAGCGCAGTGGCTGCCAACGCGAATTGACTTTCGTATATCGCTCGAGAGCTGCAAGTTCAAAACCCTGCGAGAGCCACATTCTGTAGCATTCAAAATTTGATATTTGATTTATTTAGTTTAACTATTTATTTATATATATATAGGATTTCATCTACTACCACTCGGAATCTTCCTTGCGCATGTGTTTATTGAAAAACGACTGAAATACGCAATAATCAAGAACAAGATGGCGCGTAACGCAAGATGGCGCGTAACGAAAAAATCTTTCCAATCCCGATAATAAAGAAGTTTCACTTCAATAAAAGATAATGCGTGTCTGAACATAAATTTTTTGAATGCTATTCAGGGATAGTGTAGCTATTTTTAATATAGGTATATACATATTTATGAAAATATTTAGAAATCATTCAGTAGGAAATTAGTTTGTGGGGTCACCAGAATGTCTAGTTATCCTAATAACCTCACATTTACTTAGTTCTTACTTACGGATATAATTTACGTAAAAGTTATACTTAGTTTTGAGATATTAAATTATATGAAATGTGATTGAAACGATTTAATATGGAGATGAATTTAATGCACAAAAATAAACGATTAAAATACGAAAATTTAAAAGGAACGATATAATTATATAAAAATTAGGCGCGCGGTTAGTTTCGAAGCAAATGCATTAGTGGAGTGCGCCAGCGCCGTTCGGCTCCTCAAGTACCACCATCATTTGTCACGTCGTCGTCGTGTGGCCCAAGTTGAAAAATTATAAGGAGCTGGTCCAAGTTAACAAAATAAATAATTTTATTATTGTGGCGTCAATTATCACAGATATCATGAGTTCTACCCACGTTAATAAATAAATTTTACCTTTGCAACAGATAATTATAAATAATATATAAATATATCTATCTCCCTGACTTATTTATTTCAAGTTTTATGTAGCTCGTACTACTGTGTATTAATATTATAAAATATTATTTTTATAATTATTTTCTAATAGGTTTTTAGCATCTGCCTATGGTTGGTTGCTAAGCAACGGTTTGTTGGTAAACAATTCATATCGAATTTGGCTTAAGTAGGCCGTGTTCCGATATATACTGGAGCACTGCAAGTTGTGACGTCATTTCAGTATACTGCAAAGCCGTTACTTTTTAATTTGCTATACTGTGCTATACTGGTTACTCATAAAGAGTAACCAGTTCGCATACCGGAACGAAGTCCAGTATGCCCGCTCCTATGTCCAGGCCTCTGAAGCCTTTTTGGCTAAAGTTTCCCGCCGTTTTTTGACTTATTGTTTGTCTCTTCTTTTGCTTATAATACGTCACTATGAATATATATATATATTATTTTACGAAGAAGCGAGATAAATAACGCGACAAAGGTGGTTATTATATAAATTTGTTCGAAATTTTCCGGACCACTTCGATCTTGTCAACTAGTAGTCGACGGGCCATTTTAGGGGTAAAAACTTGTCGAATAGTAGGTGACAGGAGCAGCCCAGTGGATACTGGACTACTATTATCTTCCTCATTTTACGACTTTTTTTCAAATGAAAATATTTATCATGTACACGTTTTTTATTCAACAAGAAAAATGATTATTTAAATATTGTGGAGATTTTTGAATAACAATATTAATTAATAATAATAACAATCATTCGCGCTGTCATATTTTCGATCACGTGACCTCAGTACTGAGAGCACCTTAACTCGAAAGCGACAGTTGATTGATTGATTGACAGAGATCGTAAACAGTTATTTGTCTCGTCGCCATCGTTGTTTTTTAAAATTCCCGCTTCGTTTTGGTGAAAGCCCACTTTGACCCATCAATATTTTGTGGGCGAAGTGGGCGCGATGTGGTCGCGAACAGTGACGTCATCTATGACGTCGAACGATCGCTCGCGACGACCACGGACCTTAGGTGGAACGATACAGAGGATGTTACAATCGTTGCGGGCGTTAAGTGGAACGTAGCCTATGTAGAAGATCGTCGAAATCTGACAGTGACAGTTCTGACACATGTTTTCAAATGTCATTCACACGTGCTCTACATCATCTCTACACTAAAATCTGTTTTTGTATCTATTTTAGTAATTATTTCTGTAGTAGTTATGTGTTTGAAATTTTAAGGTGTTAACAGGTCTTTTAATTAAATAATATATATCCTTATTTTTTTCTGTGTGTCACGTAATGCTTCTATAAAAGCAATTTTGTTTTAAGGTTAAACAAAGTTAATTGAAAACATGGCATCTACATCGTTAGCGGAACAGCTACAGAAGCTTACTGTGCCACAGTCGGCTATTTATAAAGATGATAAGAAAAAAGTGTCATTACTTTTTAATCCGAAGGAGGCGGCGTTAAAAGACCGAGATACTTTTTATGAAATTGGCCTAAGTGGTCTTAAAGAATTAATCGCTTTGTACGAAGGCTTTCGAGTATTTGAAGACTCCTTGTTCAGTGTTTCGTCTAAAGATTTTGAGCGAGCCGTCCAGAGTAAAGAAGTAAATCAAAATTTAGATCAAACAATTGAAAAATTTCTCATACAGTTGTCACCGTATTTCCTTTTACAATCATCTCACAAAGCATTGGAATGGCTTGTAAATAGATACCACATACATGAATATAATCAAGAAGCTATCATGATGCTAATCCTACCTTATCATGAAACAAAAATCTTCATCCGTTTCATCCAACTATTTAAATTATCATCAACATCGAATAGATGGAACTGGCTGGAAACAGTTCAGAAACGTAGTGTGCCACTAACAAAACAGGTTTTATACAATCAGTGTGTCTCGAACACATCTACATTACTATTTATAGCTAAAAGTGTTTTGAAATATGTAACAGAGTTTGGAGAAAGGGCTACTCAATTGAACACAGTATATGCATTCTTCTGTTCAGCAGCTATTGGTACTATTAACACAAGTAAATATGTATCTGAATCAATAATAAATGCTTTACTGCCAACAATAGTAGAAGGCCTAGAATCTTCAATAAAAGACTTCAGATCTTCAGCTTATGTTATACTAGGATATCTATCTACAAAAGCTACATTTAAAAAAGAAACAATAAATGAACTTATTGTTAGACTTATCGACACAAGCATGGCGTATGACTTGTCGTATGATGTTGTTATGCTTATAAATTTAATTTATACAAATCAGAAAGCCTTAACTAAGATGCCGGAAGATATATTGCGTAACATATCCATTGATGTAATGAACGACTTGTGTAAGCATCTGAAAAAATTGGTCGAACTTAAAATCAATATTCAAAAATTTAGCTTGGTGTTTCTGTCCAGCGTGTTGCCAATTATTCAAGGTAATGCAGAAGATTGCCGAAGGTTCTGTAAACTACCTGAAATATTTATTGACGAAATTGACTTCAAGACTCATCAACCTGAAAAGATTATTAGGTGAGTTTATTTATTTATTTTTGTCTTTAACAAATAAACCAAAACTATATTATATGAAGTTGTAAATATATTTATTTATTAATTAATGCTTTATTGCACAAAAAATTATTAAATTATACTAAGAGCGGACACTTGTAGGTGGCAAAATAGCAATCGAAGAAAATTCAAAAAGGCAAACGATAATATTAAAATAAGTTACAATAATTGTATTAAATATAGCAAAAAAATAAATAAATAAGGTCCTATGCAAAAAAAATGCATCCTTGTATCAGCTAGATTAATTAATATTATTATAGTAATTTACTAACTAGAGAGATTAATGATGAATGAAGGAAATTATCATAATTTCCTTCATTCATCATTAATTATGTATGTTATAATTTAATTATGTATGTTTTTAAGGCTATTTATTTAGAATGAAACTATTTTAATTTAATAAATTTAGGTTTGTATGTTTTAATTTCTGTGCTAATAATTTGAAAACTTACACAATAATAACTATAAGTTGAGCACTATCTACTGAGACAATGACAAATAATGTAATCACAAAAAAAAAAGAAAACTGCAAATTATTTAATATATTAGGTTCACTTTTTTGTTATAATATTGTCCCTACACTACATAAAAATAATTTGTAATTCATTAAAATCTTAATAATAACATTTACCTATATCAAAAGTTAATTTTTTAATTGTTGGGCATTTATAATAGGTATAAATTAACATTTATACTTTTTAATTTGCAGATGTGCACTAACTACATTGAAAATTTCAAACAATGAACTTAAAGATGATGGAAGTGATATTGAAATAATTGATGAAGAAGATGATATTTCTAGCACAATACAGTCATGGTATTCACAGTTCTTAAAGAATTTAGAAACAAAGTACCCTGAAGATTTCGACAAAGTGATCAAGAATGTAATGGGATCGGAAAGCAAAATGTCTTCTAAAGCAAAGGCTCAGCTATCCAAACTGTTAGGATTTAAACCAGCCGTCGCCCATAAAGTAGGTGATGCATATCTATTTGAAAATTTGAATCATGTCAATCAAGAAATGAGACTTGAAGCTGTAAATTATATTGCTAAAGAGTTCCAATCGTTAAAATTGGAGAATAAAGATTTTCTTAAGGATTCTATCATAAGCAGGCTAAAAGATGACAGTTCTGATGTCGTTCTAGCGACTTTAAAAATTTCGAATGAAAATTATGAAGAATTATTAGACGAGCATGACTTGACAAATGTATTTGTTTATATTGTTTCAAAACACTCTAAGAAGTGGTTGAATGTGATAAGAAACACTGTAATTAAATTTTGCTCATTAGATATTTTCCCTATTAATCATGAAATTGTGCTAGCCATAATACCATACATGTTTCCTAAAGATAAAGAGTCTGCAGATATTACATTTAATGTATTACTATCACCATGGGGCAAAAAAATTGGTTTGAAAGATAAAATTTCTCCATTAAACAATTCTTTTAAACACAATCATGAAGCAATCAATAACTCAGTGTTTAAGGTGTTATTCATTGATAAGGCTATTAATTTTGATAATATACTTGACATTAATCTGTTGAACAGAGAAAATACTACAGATGTATGCTTTTTCATGCTTCTTAAATCATGTTCCCTGAATAAATCATCTGTTTCGGAAACCACAGCTGTATTAAATCTTTTGTTGGAAGCAGTTGAGAGTCGAGTAATTATTCCTAGTTCGGAAAATACTAAATTCTCAGCCGATGTAATGAAAGAATTCATCAAACTTTCAAAGCAAAATCAAATTTTATTTGAAGTAATAGAATACATCTTGTACAGTGTAACTGAACAAGTTAATCCAGATATGATAACAAAACCATGGTGTAATTTACTCAATACACCAGAAACTGTTCTTATCAGACGATTATATGAAATCTTGATAACAGGATGTGGAATTCCATCATATAGTGATAATTATGCCAGATTGCTACAAAAACTTTTTGGAAAAATTTTCAAAAATTCAAGGGAGAGATTCGAATTTGTAGCTAATGTCGCTTGTGGACATATACTATATGCTAACGATCCGAAAGATGTAATAACACCGGAACTTCAACTTAGAAGCCTAAAATTGATGACTAACTTTTTATCTGTACAAAAAAATAATGACTGGATTTATGAATCGCATGTCTTTATTTTAACAATTATATTCGATTTAAATAATCCCGTTGCGCCGATACGACAATGTGTTGTTGATTTAATAAAACATATTTTGGAAAACGCACCAAACAAAAAATCTATTTACATACAGTTATTAAAAGAATTAATCGATCATGAACATGAGCTGATACTAGACCATGAACAGCTACCTCAAGTACTGAAGACTATACTTACACAAAAATCTTTGGGTACTAAAGTATTTAGGAAGAATTGCTTATTAAAACTGACATCAATTCTCATTGGTGAAACACCATCACACATTAAATCGGCTCTTGTAAAAGTTCTCTCTAATATCAATAATGAAACTACTTTTACTCATATTATTCCAGCACTTGAAAACACACTGAAAAAATTAAAAGGTAATGAACTCGATAAAAAGATTATTTTCGACATTTACGACTCCAATTTAATAAGAACAGTGTATTTTCAAATAAATGAATCTACTGTATCTACTTTTAACAAAGAACAAGTTTGGAATTTAATTGAAATGGGATTAAAAGAGTATAGAGAATGTGTTCTCAATGACGATCTTTCTTTTATTTGTCCGAGTGTTTTGATAATGAAACAAATCAATGAAGAGGTATTTCAAAATGTACCTGAAGAAAAATCGAAGAATCTGATCAAACTGATAACTTTAGCTGGTACGATAAGCAATAATCCTAGCATATCGAGTGTAGCTTCGAAGGTTATGAAAAAGATCCATTTACACTTTAAAGATTTCAAACCAATTCTTGACAATATGCTGAATGCAGTAGACCCTGCAGCTAATATACCTAAAAAGAAGAAAGCTACAGTGTCTATGCTTTCGTATCAATTAGCCGAAACAGAAGATTGGCGGCTGGGTGTTACTGTTCTTGAATATGTCCAAAGTAAAAAGAAGATGACTGTAGATAGTTCGTTTGTCGCCATACTATTCCAATTGCTCAACAAATGCTTGAGATTCGAAGAGCAGTCTTACGTTGAATACACGAAGCAACTCATTTTGTCCTCACTTTGGTATTTCTGTAAGAAGTTTGTAAATGATTCTGATAAAGAACAAATCAAGACGATAAAGAATATATTCGATGTTGAAACAGTCGTACAGTGCATAAGGGGAACGCAAAATCCACAGACACAACATCATGCACTGATACTGCTATCTCACGCGGCTTATATGTTGCCTGAACAAGTTCTTCATCACACTATGGAAATATTTACGTTTATGGGATCGTCTGTATTAAGACACGACGATGCTTATAGTTTCCAAATTATTACAAAAATAATAGAAACCCTTGTACCTATTTTAGTGAAATTAGATAAGAGTGTGGAAGAATATACGGAAAAAGAATTTCAACAACTACAAAAACGTGTCGTTCCAGTGTTACGCATCTTTGCAGATGTTGTTTTACACGTACCAGAACACAGAAGATTGCCGCTCTACAGGAAACTTATTGAAACTCTGGGACCAAATCAGTTTCTTTGGGTATTCCTTGCTTTATTACTTGAAACTCATATCGCACACTTTAACGATACTAAGAAGAAAGATAAGAGACCGCCAAGAACTTTAGCCGATCAAGAATCTCCGATAAACAGAATGGACTTTGGACAGAGTATATTGCTAGAATTTCCGCCTGAAGTTTGTTTGGAAAATTTTATCAAACTCATCATATATATGAAATCCTTGCCATTACAAAAAGATGAAAACGCCATGGAAACCGATGTGGATCCCAGTGATATTTTTAGCGTCAACGGCCACACTCCAATTCAGTTAAGACACTATAGATATGTTATTGTAACATTCATGAACACTTGTTTATCGTCCTCGAGATTTATTCAACATAATAGTTCAGCTGTTGATATAAAAACTATGGAAAATCATTACAAAACTTTAATTGTTAACATATTAACATTTATTCAAAGTATATTAAAAGTTGGTGATGAAAAAACAGGAAAATATTGGCGTGTAATGTTGCACCACAGCTACGACTTATTAGACCATACTAATAACTTATTATCAGCTCCTATGTTCTTGTCAGTGGTTCGAGGTCTATTAAAACACACACTACAAACGGTTCGAAGGAAGGCAATGGAGTTGCTTAATTCGAAAATCCAATTCAGTCCTGAAATGTTTGCAGATGTAGATAAAGAATTACTTTTCTCATTACTACCAGTTCTTTTGGAGATCGTGAGAACTCTTGAAAACCCGAATGATAGTTTAGATGAAAATGAAGCACAAGAATTAGAACTCAATCAACAGACAGCTCTTTTGTCATTGAAATTATTGATAAGAATGCTAGCTTCAGAGTATCCAGAACCATTCAAGCCAGTTTTAGCTACAGTGACCGATTATACATGTAATGCAAATATACCTGGTAACGTGATGGCATCTATTGTACTTTGTTTAGCTGAATTATGTGGAAATTTGAAGGCACACGCTTTGAGTAGTCTGAGAAAATTCATGCCAGCTTTAATTAAAGTTCTTAAAAAGCAACGTAAAGCAGATACACCAGAATTGATCTTATTGAGTACAGTCACGGCCATATCGAAGATTGTCGAAAGTCTTCCATTATTTTTGAGTCCATATCTGGAGAAGATTCTTTATGAGTACGCAATATTACTGGCAAAATGGCAAGCTGGAGATCAGGAATGCAGCAAAGTCTCAGCTATCGTATCCAAATTGGTAAATATAAAGAAAAAGATCGCAACCTCGATTCCTCCGAGAGTACTTATACCAGTAGCCAACGAAACTCATAAATTATTATTAGAAAAAGATAATTTTAACGCAATCGGTCCAGTTATGTCTGTTTTGGCAGATAGTTTCGGAAATGTGACTACTGCTGATTTCAATGCCTTACAACAGGATTTAACAACATTTTTCTTATCTGCCTTACAATTAAGAGGAGAAGCCTCCGATAAAAATATTGACGCTAATGTAATCGATATAGCAGAAGACGAAATCGTGAATGCGTTAGTATGCCTCGTTCTAAAATTATCTGAAAGTAGCTTTAGACCTTTCTATTTCAAGATTTACGACTGGGCGATACGAACTAATATTGAAGGACGTAAGGACAGAACTATAACGTTTTATAGGTACGTATCTATAATAAAAGTATATAAAATAGTATTATATATAAAAGTTTAATGAAATAATATTGAATAATTGTTTTATGTTTCAGGTTGAGCAGTGCAATCGCAGATAAATTGAAAGGGCTCTTTGTATTGTTCGCTGGTCACTTTATCAAGAACGCGGCTGAGCTTCTTGATGCTTGTAATAACAGTAAAAACGAGGAGTTGTTCTTTGATACGGATGACAAATGTATTTTGTTGATCAAATACATCATAAAAACACTACACATTGTATTCTTGTATGACAGCCAGAGTTTCTTGAATAAGGATAGATTTGAAACTCTTATGCAGCCTGTTGTCGATCAATTGGAGAATACAGTAGGTGGAATAGCAAGTCTTAAATCGAGATCCACAGAGTATATTATACCTTGTATATCTCAATTTGCTGTGGCTATTGCTGACGATTCGCTCTGGAAATTGCTCAATTATCAAGTTTTGTTGAAGACGAGACACAATGACGCAGAAATAAGGTAAACATTTAATCTATATTATAATATTATGAAGCCGCATAGTTTATTTTCAGAACCATACGATGATAAATCTGATTATTTTTTTTATTTGAAATATTTCCAATTTTCAGTATATAGTTTTACGAAATAACTTTTTTGTTCCGATTATAAGTTATAATGTTATCGACATGTTGCCGAACAGTTAACGTAACTTCACCTAAATTTATTAAGAAATATAAATATATTTTTATTCATTAAAAAATAGAATTTTTGATATGATATAATATATCCATTGATATGATATAATATATTTTGTTAAATATAGTTGCGTTCACAATAAATATATATTTTTTTTTTTCAGATTGGCAGGCTTAGAATGTCTTGTTGCTATGGCTTCTCAATTAGGCAGCAACTGGCTTCCTCTATTAGCAGAGAGTGTGCCCTTCCTTGCAGAGTTACTTGAAGATGGAGATCAGAGAATAGAAGTAGCTACCAAGAATGCAGTGCGTACATTAGAACAAATCCTAGGCGAGCCCTTGGAGAAATATTTTTAGTATAAGTTTCACGTAACCTAGAGTATACATATGTGTGTATATACTATATAATAAATTAATATTTTATACATTTTTTGTTTTATTAAAAATAATATATCATTTATAAAAATAAATAATATATTATGTTCCTCTGTCTTAATTTAGTATATTTATTTATTAAGATTAAAATTTTTAAAATAAAAAAATATTTTATAGGTACGATTTTTTGTTTTATTTAAAAAGAATATACCTATGTATGTATCAATATTAAGATCCATTGTCTTAATTTAGTAAATTTATTTATTTAAATTAAAATTAATAAAACGTAGATGTCGTTTTCATAATTAATTTTGTCTCATTTTACAAACGTAAATAGATTGGATATCCTTACAAGTTTCATTTTACAACATACTTTGTTAGAAAAGTATTAAGAATTATCTAGTTCCGCGTCAAAGATTTTGATTTCGACATAATGTTCGCATACATACATATAGGTAATATGTATATGCGAACATATTTATTTATTCGCGGATGTCTATGCCAATTGTGAATCGATTACGAAAAATCTTTCATTTATTTTTAAATTATATTTTCTGTTCCCGCAATTCGTATATTTTTCGCCAACGTCCATACCACGTTGAATACACCGGTTCTCGTCCGATCACCGAAGTTAAGCAACGTCGGGCGCGGTCAGTACTTGGATGGGTGACCGCCTGGGAACACCGCGTGACGTTGGCTTTTTGTGGAAATGACATTTTTAATTTTTTACACTAACAAAACTAATTTTTGCTGCTGGTGTTGCATATTACTTTATTGTTCCTATTCCTAGAAAAAATCAAAGTTGATTTAATTATAGTTCAAAACTTCATAGTACTCTAAACTCTTGTACTAATGTGTTACTTTTTGGTCCTACCGAAGTAGGACTTTCAAAAATTTTAAAGACTCATTTGAGTGTTCCCCTCCACGGAAATCTTTAGTAAAAGGCGAAAGATTTATGCGTTTTGAAGGGAAACCAGAGATATCTTTTTTGTAAAGCAAGTGCTATTTGGACTCTACATTGAACATTTTAACATCGCGATCTAGAAGTTAAGACTTTCTGTAAAGCGCCATCTATCGGTACATATACATATAATGTACGTGGTAAGTCATTTTCTTGTAACGTTCAGATTTCTATATCACTTAATTATCAGGATTTGATTATAATCATTTTATTTTTAGTTGCTAACTAATATTTTTTACAGAAATGTTAGTGACTGAACTCGTAAAGATTAATTGTGTTAAAACCTTTATTATTTGATTAGTACAAATATACTAATTATGAAGTTGCTCTACAAAAGTTCAGTCTGTAGTTATTATTAATATTTCAATAAAAACTATCAGTGATTTAACGTAAATTGTTATAAATTTACTTATGTAGTCATATTTTATGATAGCGCTTAAAAATAATTTCTTTAAAAAATTGTTTATCTAATAGAGACTTTTTTTGTTGAAAAAAAAGGTATACTATAGTGCGTTCAACAAGACAAGATACCAAATGTAAACAAACCAACTGCCAGGTCATTTGCCTATGCAAGGTTTTGTAACTTTTTTTACTTACACAAATTTTTTAAATGTAATATAATTTTATATTTTGATAATTACTATTTAAGAAGTATTAAATTTTATATAATTATACTATCTAAACGAACAATTAATTATTCTTGAATGTATATTGACTTATTCTGTGTATCTTAGAAATCCCCCGCTTTGCCTCCCTAACCATTATAACAATTTAATTACGATTGCCGATCTTATTAAATTTTGCATACACGTTGACAATACACAACACGTAAACAAATAACAACTATAACTAAAACTAAAACCAGTAACAAATAACAATAATTAACGAAAATAATACGGGAAATTACAGAGAACGAACAAAATTTATGATCACCCCGAGCGCTTCACGAACGGAATGAAATTAAAAAAATAAATATGTATGAAATTAAAATAAATAAATATGTAGGTAAATACGAAATCAAAAAGCCGTCCAAATGTTTTCAATACCTGCAATAGTCTCGTTTGACCTAGTCCGTCCTTGCCGAGAGCAGTGTAGCAGATAGCAAAGAAAGAAGATAGAAAGTGATAGCCTATATTTTGTATGTTCCGTCGTCGAAGATGGGTATTGTTTACATTTGGTATCTTGTCTCGTTGAACGCACTATACCTATACTTAATACTAAGTTACCTCTACTTCACTGTACCGTTTTATAATTTAATAATCTGTAAACGTCTCATTACTGGGCAAAGAATTTTCAAAATTTTTCATGTATTGATTAGTCGGTAGACGTGAAAAAGCGTATAAACAAACAACAACAACTACTATACTTTATAAAACAGTCGGCCAAGTAACATATAGAAGATCTCAATTCATCCTTGCTATATAAATAAATGTTCATATAAACAAGATATTAATTAGATGATTGAATAATGAGATTCGATCATTATGATGTGCTTAATTTACTTGTTAAATTAGCAAAGATATAATTATGGAACAACAACAATACTTAATGAAATGATAATAGTAAGAGGAACGTGCTACATTTATGTGGACTCTGAAAATGGTAATGACATTATTTGTTACGTGGTAATAATCATTACCGTAACTATTATAAATGTATTTGTGGTTTTTATCTATTCTTTTTCACGACTTTTCATTTTTGAAGTCAATAATATTAAGGCACACCTTCTGTTTCTTCTGACCGACGATGAACCGACACGCTGAGTACGATAATGCAGAATCGCGTATACTTTCTGATGCAGAATCGCGTATACTTTCTAGTTGTCATCGAAAGTCGAATGTAAGCTTACGTAAAAATTGAAGTTAACGAATAATATGATTGAATGATAATTTTCAGCTAAGTCGTGTGTAGTCGTGTTGTAGAGTTTTATATCGTGCGAGCACTTATAAAACGCTCCTAGCTGAAAAATTAGAAATCAAAATTTGGCTTAAAACCTTATAAAGTTAACAATAGTTGGTTTATTACACTTACGTCACGGCTGTCTTCAGACACGTTGTTTAACAAAACTGCACCGTTTAAAAATGATGAATAAAAATTGTAAATTTCTATATTAATTTTATTGTGAATTGCAACGTGTCAATACCAAAAAAAAAAAGGAAAAACTCGCATTTCTTTCATAAAGAGAAATATTATAAAAAATTGTGTGTGTATGTGTGTGTGTGTTTACTAATGTACACACGTATAAAGTGAAACTTTTTATTATATATTTAACATTAATTGGTCTAGTGAAGTTTACGAAAAAAAAGTGTGTGTGTATACGCACATAAGAAGTTATAGGTACCTAGTTATAATAAAACGGTGTTTATAGTTAGACCCTGGTAACCATCTAAAAACAAAGTACTCGTCAAGACGAATCAAACGAGCTTAAACTCGTTGGGGTTGCGTCGTTTCATTACATGACACCTTCCAGCTCCTATGACCACCTTCCAGCTCCTAGGACCACCTTCTAGCTCTTATGACTACGTTCCAGCTGCATCATCAGACCCTGATTACCATTGAAAGACAAACTAGTTGTCAAGACGAATCAAACGAGCCGAAATTCGATGGGGTTGCGTCGTTTCATTACAGAGTTCCTATGACCACTTTCCAGCTCCATCATGAGATCCTGATTATCATTGAAAGACAAACTACTCGTCAAGACGATTCAATCGAGTCAATTAAAACTTTTAAACATTCTAGGTTAAAATTACCAATAAACTTCATTGCAAATGAATAAAATCTACCTTAATTTTGAATGAGAAACATTTACAATTACTAACATTATGTAACTAAGACAAATATATAAAATTATATAAACTAACTCAAAAGTCTTGTTAGCGTTAGTTAAATCCACAAAAGTAAATATCAACCCTTAACTAACTGAAACAGAGTATATGTCAGGTTCGCCTTTGAAGACGTTCATCCAAGTTCTGCACCTGAGCTTACACACGTTAATACATATTACTAATTAGTTTGTTCATAAAAAACATTTCATTTTGAGTCATTCATAGCTTTTTTGGAAACACATATTGAACGCTTTTATAAAAGCATTTTTGGTCCATCCATGGAAACTAATAAAAATAGATAAATCAAATTATTCATGATCGTTGAAAGAGTAACGATCGTTATAAAATTTTTATGGTAATAATTTTTACGTGTTCTAAAAGATAATGTGAGGCTTTTTCACAAGGACAAGTCTCTGATCAATCAAAAATATATATTCGTACCAGAACAATAATTATTATAAAAAATAATTTAATAATGACCGTAATAACAAAATATCTTCATCAGACGACATATACAAACTATAAATTGAATGTCGTACGTGTTTCCAGTTGCACATAAACATTTAGACTTAACGACTATTAACTGAAATATATATTATTTAACAGGAATTAAAATTAAAACAAAAAAAAAATAAAAATATTTTTCACAAAATATTATTTCTTCCAATATAATTTAAAATGTGTTCAAAACAACCACTTGACCAAAAACAGTTTTTCGATTGAAAATTAGTAACTAAATACGGAAATTTATCATTCTATGGCTAATAGTTAATATTTTGTATTTCTTTTATTACATATAAACTCTAATTTTTTTTAAATAGCTCTTTTTTTCGTCCCGTAAATTTCCTAAAAACTTTCGTCAATTTTAACCGTTTTGGTATAGGGGTGCGAGTAGTCGTTTCAATACTTGGTGGTCGTGGGTACGATTCCCGCTCTGGGCAGATATTTGTAATTGTGCAAATGTTGGTTTATGTTCGTGTTTATCTTTTTGGATCTCCCCACCGTGCCTCAGAAAGCACGTAAAACCGTCAGTCCCGTTTGTTGTAATAGATACCTGATAGGGATCGTCACTCGTGATAGGGAAATTGCCGCCAACCCGCAGTGAAGCGACGTGGTAGATTATTCTCCAACTCTTCTCTTAAATGGCGAAGAAGCCTTTTCCCAGAATTGGAACGTTTACGTGGGCTGATTCAGTTCACATTATTTCTTTCATTAATTCCCACTTCTATGAAAAGAATTGAATTTTGAAAGTCTTTTTAATTTTTTGACAAACAAAATATAATATAATATATACAAAATATAAAACTTTTCAATAATATATATATTAATTTGTACGCTACAAAAACAAAAACGCCATCACGCCCGCTAATAATATTTTCTACCAGCCAACCTTAGAAAATAAATGAGAGGACGTTTGTAGGTGTACAAAAGGGAAATTAAAACAAATCCTATATATATATATATATATATATATATATATATATATATATATATATATATATATATATATTTGTTGACTAATAACGAAAATATAAGGTTTCTAACAACTGTTTCTTTTTTTTTAAATATAATTTCATATTTTTGTCTCCGTATATCAACAGCACTAATTATTGTAACTAAATTATTGATAAAGGTCGTTTAAGAAGTAGTGCACTGCTAGATTAATTAAAAGTTAGCTGTTTTCTAATTTTTGGTTAAGCTATTGGAGCGTAAAAAAATTTGCAGCATTAAATTAGCACTTAATGAGATATTTTTAATAAAAAAATTAAGTGATTCTGCCCATTTGACCATTCTAGCTTTATGGACGTGTAAAAAATGTCATTTCCACAAAAAGCCAACGTCACGCGGTGTTCCCAGGCGGTCACACATCCAAGTACTGACCGCGCCCGACGTTGCTTAACTTCGGTGATCGGATGAGTAACATTTCTGAAAAAAATATTAGTTAGCAACTAAAAATAAAATGATTATAATCAAATCCTAATAATTAAATGATATAGAAATCTGAACGTTACAAGAAAATGACTTACTGGTCTTACCACGTACATCGTACATATATGTACCGATAGATGGCGCTTTACAGAAAGTCTTAACTTCTAGATCGCGATGTTAAAATGTTCAATGTAGAGCAGTGGCGTGCATAAAGTTTTAAGACAGGGTAGGCAGTCAAAAAAAATATGAATCTAAAGAACATCACATGATTCCAATTTAAGTAATTATGCTATACCTACATTTAAATAAAAAAAGATTAAACATTTTTAATTCACAGAAAAAAAAAGTATAAAAATACATACAATTTTTAAATTGTTAAAATTTTTTGTTTCTCTGAAATATGATCTATACATATAATAAAATGGTAGGAATGTCAAAACTATACATTGGATATTTTTTTTAAAAGAATACTTGGGGTGTGATCTACAATCAATACCGAACCTAAAAATATAGTTTTTAGAATTTTTGCTTGCAGCTAGTTATTTAATATTATTGTTTTTTTTTTTTGTATTTGAAATTCTTTTATTGTTTAGAAAAAGTTTTTAATGTTATCATCTATTTCCAAAATAATAAAAGTTGTCTGTATAGTTAAATATATATTTGTATTTTGTTGATACAAAATACAAATATATCGACTCATCCGTAGAATAAAGTCCGATCTGCAGATTTGATTGTTTTCAGTAGAGGCAAAAGAAGTCGTTGACTTTTGTAACTCTTAAACGGTGAGACTTGACATTTTGATTTTTTGGTATGTTATTACATCGCCCCTGTCTAGTAAAATGCTTTGTAGCGTATATTTTTTAACCTTTTATTACACGAGATAGTGAGTTCCATGTTACCATATGACGTTTTATTGCGGAATAACTTAAGTCCGTAGTGTACATTATACATTGTTTTACGGAAACGTCTAAAAAAAGTGACGTTCCATATTAAAATGGTTCGCTTTTTGTTGGAATTACCCATACCTTTAAGAGTCCATTGTGAATAATTACCTTGAAATATAAAACATAATTTGAGCCTAATTATAACTACTCTCCGATGTAACTAAATAAAACACGAAAATATCATTTAAATTGTTTATTATTTGAAAAAAATCTCAAAATAGGTAACAAATCCATGAGATGTCATCATGTCAATTGAAAAATCGTTAAACTGTAAAGTTTTTAAACAAATAAACGAGATAAAATCTGATCTAGACTTTTAATTAAATAGCAGTCTTAAACTTATAAAGGTACGTACTTTAATATTTATCATAACAATGGATAAAACGTATTTTTAAATATTTCACTAGTGACTAAATTCAAAATAAATCACTTAATAATGAGAACGTTTTACCTGAAAATAAAACGTTTATTAAACATACTTACCTTATTTTAAGCCTAATAAGCAATGAGATAGATACCATTGTTTCTGTCCCTTTTTAACCCTATTTCTACCTCTTATTGCCTTCTCTTTCACACATTCCACCACCACCGGCAGTAGTCGCCTTGTATTTAGTAGGCGATTTTTGAATCATTACGTCGCATAATATACCAGGCAGTGTTTAAATTATTAGGCTTAAAATAAGGTAAGTATGTTTAATAAACGTTTTATTTTCAGGTAAAACGTTCTCATTAAACAACTTGACCGTTATTTTAAGCCTAATAAGCAATGAGAGACGTGTTTGTTATCGCCTGGTGGTGGTTATGACGTCAATGTGATAAGACTTTGTCATCAATTTATAAGTAGCTAATACAGAACTATATTTAAAAGCATAATAATTGCTAAGGTGCTTGTTGAATACAAAATTATAAGGTATTAGAATATGCCAAAGTACCTACTATCATTGACTGCTAAAATATGTAAGTGGCTAATGTCTAGCTAAATAAAATAATGAGAATAAATAAATAGTCAGGTATTGAATCACACAATCTTTAATAAATTTTAACAACAGATTTTCTATTATAAATCATAATACAAATCAACAACTTATAATATTCATATTTATTTATATTTATTTATTATTATTGATTACTTCTATAATCGAAAGCTACTAATCAACAGGAGAAAATAACTGCGTGATAGACTTGTTTTTCTTAGTTTTGCATCTCGTTACTTCTCTACAGTAAAAACGCTTAAAAGTATTTACGGACTTCCAATTTCCTCTGGAGAGAATTTCGTCTAACGGGGAATTCTCAATCCAGCTTTTTGATGCAACCGCTGCTCGAAAACTGCCAGCTGAAGCATTAATTCCTGACTCCTTCAACATATTTTTAACCCATCCGCCTATAACAGAACGAGAAGCTGCCTTCGCCGGGCCACATGTAGTTATGAATAAGTTCTCGCAATTGGCTAGTTTCCTTCTATCAAAACCAGCTGTAATTAACAAATTGATCCAATGTACTGGATCTAAGCTTTTATTAACAGTGTTCCTACTTAATTTCCAACCTGACTGACGAACTTCTGCTGAGTCCGTTTTTGATCCAAAAACAGGCCATAAGGTTATATGATTGGGTGTAATGCTGCAGCAGTTTTCATTCACTCTTAGTAGAGTAAGGTCATGAACACGACGTCCGGAACAAAGCAGCAAAATAGATGCAGTACATTTTGATATTTGGTATAGATTATTAATATCAGGGTTTATTTTTGATATGTGCTCGACAAGGGGATCAACATCCCAAATTGGTGCTTTTGAAATCTTCGGATTTGTTAATGCAATAGACTTCAACATACGCTTTACTAACGGGTGACCACTAAGGCGCTCAGATGACTGTGGATCGCATAGAGTAGAGACTGCTGATTTATATGTCAATATGGTGTTATAAGAATATCCATCTTTCTGATGAAGATCGGCCAGAAATCTAGCCAGTTGTGAGCCATCAGGTTTATTCTGGGAGACATTATTTTGATTTGCCCAGATAATCCACCTCTCCCATGCCGGTTTATAAGTTCTTAGAGAAGAGGTACGCCAACTATTTAATAATAGACCCTTTTGCTGCTCAGTCCATTCGCTTAGGAATTCACTCCACCCCCACATTTCCAGACTTCCAGAATCATTTCCGACACTTTTTGTGGTGCTCGGCCGGTCGATGTGTCTATCAGGACCTGAGGTAGATTCTTGATGGTCCATGGAGGTGCTACTGCTCTGTTCTTTAGGTCTGGCCTCCAATACACCTTCGGCCACCTCGGGGCTATTATTAGAAATATGCCTTTGCACTTGTTCAGGTGCGATAGAATCTTGGGCATTAAAAATGGAGGCGGAAATACCCATGCTAGTTGATAGTCCCACGTCTGAGAGAACGCATCGTGGAATACTGCTTGACTGTCTTGATAGTCTAGGGTGCAATACCTGGGCACTACATAAGCGTTTCGAGAGGCGAACAGATCTATCTCCGGGGTTCCCCATTTGGCAAAAATCAGAGTGGTTGCTTGGGAGAGCAAGTGCCACTCCGGAATTCCGTTTAGGCGAGACAAGCGATCTGCTTCCGCGTTGTAAACGCCTGGGATATGATGGACTGTTAGATGTATTCTGTATGAGTCTAGTAAATCCAGAATTCGGTAAGTAAGGTTGAGCAATGCTCGAGACCTCGTTCCCCCTTCGTTCCGTAAATATGATACTGCAGTCTGGTTGTCGCACTGCAAATGTAGCGAACTGCAATGGAGGCTCGGACCTTGCTTTTGTAAAGCTTTTAGTATTGCAAGTAATTCCTTTTGATTGCAGTGAAGATTCTTTTCTGAGGTTAACCAGTTTCCCGATAGATGTACTTTGTCTACATGTGCACCCCATGCAAGATCTGATGCATCGGTGACCATATAATGGGTAGGGGGAGGCATGTGGATTGCTGATTGGTCTTTGTGATGAACTTGCCACCAATGCAGTTCCGTTAGAACAGACCTGGGTAATTGTACGACCTTCGAATTCTTGCTTGCATGACTGATGCAGATTCGTTGGAGCTGACGAAAGTTCAGTCTCCCTCGAGGAACAACAAAACTTGCGAAGTTCAACATTCCCACTAAGCTTTGTAGATCTTTTAGACCTATTTTTCGCTTTGTTTTGAGACGGGTTATCATTCCTTCTATCTTCGTGCATTTCTTTATGGATAGTGATTTGATGTTTTGCCGGGAATTCCATATTACACCTAGGTATTCCATTATCTGGCTGGGTATCAGAATGGATTTTGTATAGTTTATTTTCCAGCCCAGATGTTCTAATAGATTGACTGCGAACGTAGCATGACTCTTTAGAACATGGTGACTTTGATTGACGATCAGAAAATCGTCTAAATACACTATCACTCGGATGCCTACGTGACTTCTCAGAATTTGAGCGACCCAATTTGTCACCGACGCGAACGCTTTTGGTGCCGAACTTAGCCCGAAGGGCAGGCAGTTCATTTGCAGCAGTTCTTGTTGGTAGAGGAGCCGTAGAAACCGTCTGTGCGATTGAGCAATAGGCAGGTGAAAGTACGCCTGGTTTATGTCTATTTTGACCATCCAATCGTATGGTTGTATGAATTGGGGTATTTTCTGCATATTGATTAGTCGGAATTTTGAAGCAAGAACAAATCGATTTAAGGCTTTCAGATTGAATATGGGTCTGACACTTCCGTCTTCCTTTGGTACTAAGAACATTGGAGACAAAAAGCTTGGAGACGGTGGAACCGTCGTCAATACCCCCTCCAACTTCATCTTTTCTATAGCCTTGCTCATATCTGTTGAAGGAGACGTTGCTTGCTCGCTTTTGTATATATTGGGTATATGAAGAGGCGGCTTCGTCAGGAAGGGAATGCGATATCCCGATATTATTTTTATTATGTAATCTGGTGCACCTATTTGTTTCCATCGGTCGAGATTTAAGATCAGCTGACCAGCACGGAATTGACTCGGTGAGTCAATACCTTCTAGTTTTACCTCTCCTATCCCGGTGGGATGAGGGAGAGTGCTTGCGCGTATTGCCGTAAGTATCATTGGTCTCGCGCCGAATTCCTTTCTTACCACCGCGTCCACGAAAGGAATTATAGTTACTAGCATTCGCTACATTAGCTCTTGGTGCATGTGAATATGTCATATCAGAGTGTCTTGGAGCATATGACTGCGTCACGTTTTTGTAGGTACCTCTCCTCGGTCCTTGAGCCGTAATATTTCTTTTAGAAGACATAGAGGAACCTGGATCGGTCTGTGGAACAGAAACGCGATCCTTTTCGCGAGGCCAGAAGACCTTTCTTACTCCCCCCGCTTTTTCAAGAGTGACTGTAAATTTTTCATACTCGAATAGGTTTTGGCATGATGGAGGTATCTTTCGAAGGGTACTTTTATGAAGCGGATCCTTGATAAAAGATAAAATAGATTCCCTTCTTTGTTGAATCAATTCAGCTCTGTGGCCGCAGACCAGCTGAAGAGCATCGTTTGATATTTTGGAATAGTCGCCGTTCACAAAAATGTCGTGTATTTTTTCCTTGACTTCGTCGTACCTTATATCTGATGTCTCTTTGAACCACGCCAAAAAACTCCGTAGATCTATTTCGAGCTGATCTTTTTGCTTTATTAAGGCAAAGCTTAAAGCTGCAAAAGCTTTTTCTATATTTCCAAGAGTACGAGAGGTGTCATAGCGTTTTACTTCATCGTTTACCTCTAATTCAGTGAATCCCGGACTATGACGGTATCTCTTCTCTACTTCGGAGTATCGAACGTCACGCCAATTCGCGTCATCAATTCGTTGAACTTGCTTAAGTATATTTAGAAATTTTGAAGGAGTTTTCAAAACATCAGGATCCTTTACAGTAGTTCCAATAGGCAAAGAAAATTCTGTTTCTAGTTCTTGTTCACCATTATGGTCACTAGTAGTGGGGCAGTAGTGTTCACTGGGCTCACTAAAGTTATCGTCATAATTACTAGACGTAATTTTATTTCTGAGGTCGCTTACCTCTTCCATTAAACGTTTAATCCTTCGGTCTTTTCGACTTTTAGTTTTCTTACGATGCCGGCGCGATCGTTTAGGGCTCGAAGAGTCGGAGGAGGAACTTGAGCTTGAACTAGATGACGAACTACTCTGTTTTCGCTTCCGAGAAGGCACTTCATTAGTATTAGAACAATGTAACTCCAGGATATCTGGTTCGGTATTCTCCGGATTTTCCATAATAACTTGTAGTATGTAGTATACCTACCTAAATATTTAGGATATTGTTATTAAGGTTGTAAACGTTATAACAATTTTTGCGAAAACCAACAGGTTAAATTAAAAAATGCTAAAAAATTTTGAAGGTAGGTTAATATGAAAGTTAGAAACTAACAATATAAAACTAGGAAAGTTGAAAATAGGTTAACGACAAAGTATCGTAGTTCTTACATTTAATTTTGTATGAGGGTAGAATTTAAATAAAACACTATGTTTGTCGAACGGCATCGCCGTTAATAATTTCAACAGTGATATTATATATTAATCAAATCGAAAATTTTAAGTAGTTATTCTGTTAAAATACTTCTTCCTTTTATATCATGCACAAGTTATTATTTTTAGCAGGTAGGAAAAAATATGTCTTACATACCTCAACACTTGTATACTTCAACGAAGTTTTATGGACAATAAGGCGTTAATAATTAAAATAATTACTCTAAACAACTTGTACAATAATTATCACCAACAGTCCTTAGGACTGTGTTGTCGGGACGGAAACAACGACGTCAATGATTCAAAAATCGCCTACTAAATACAAGGCGACTACTGCCGGTGGTGGTGGAATGTGTGAAAGAGAAGGCAATAAGAGGTAGAAATAGGGTTAAAAAGGGACAGAAACAATGGTATCTATCTCATTGCTTATTAGGCTTAAAATAACGGTCAAGTTGTTTAATAATAAAATGGTAGGAAAGTTAAAACTGTACAATGAATATTTTTTTAAAGAATACTTACTACAATCGATACCGAAGCCAAAAATATAGTTTTTAGAATTTTTGTCTGTTTGTCTGTATGTATGTCCGGGATAAACTCAAAAAGTACCGCTTTGATTTACTTCAAATTTTCACGAATATTATTAAGAAGTCGGGTCAACATATAGGCTACATATTATCACGCTATCACCTACGGGGAACGAGCAGTGAACCTTTATTTCTTTAACGCATTCAACAATGTGTAATCTAACGACGCATAAGACAGTCTCCCTCTGTTACTGCACTTTCTGTATATATGAAATGTAAAGAAGAAACGGGTAAATGAATGTTATTTTAAAAGGTATAGTCTTAGGTATTTTTGGTGCTGTATAGCATTCACGCAGACGATGTCGCGGGCAGCAGCTAGTCACTTAATAATCAGCTTCATTAACTTATAAATCACTCTTACATCGTGACCTAGACGTGTGTAGGTAGGTAACTAGGTAGGTACACATACTTAATAGGAAGGAAATATTACGTAGACAAAAAATACATTATTATAATTAGCATTGATTTTGTAAAAAGAAATTAGGTCTAAAAATAAGTATAAAAAAAGAAAAAAAAAATTATTAAATATATCTTATTCCGATAGGTCATCATACGATTCTTCAGAAACATCAACAGTAATGTGATGTGGCAAAGAGTTAAAGTACCTATAGATGATACTCTAAGAGAATAACATGCACATACCCATTAAGTCCATATATATGGACTGGAAATGGGAATATGGAAAGATAGATTGAAGTTTGTTGACAATGACACGATACTGGCGTTCTTTTATAGCTTTAGATGTGTATTTCTCTGAGTCGATTCATTAAACATATAATTGTAAAATTTTCGTAATACTTAAGTCCCCTTTTAGGGGCATTTGTACCCATGTAATGCGATTCAATGGGTACAAATGCCCGAACATGGTCACAGACACCTTCTTTCATTGCATCATTTATAATAATGTTATGCTTTTCGTGGCAAGCCCGTGTATCCTCTTCTTATATTCGCACTTCAATCGTACTTCTTTCAGACAGTTTTTAAGATACGAGTTGAAACTGCAAGAGTATGAAGAAACATAATTTGACATACTTCGATTTTTTCTCAGTGAGAACCTGTAATCAGCTGGAGATAATACTTAAAAGTATGTTTCCTATTATTAGGAGTGTCTTTGTTTAGGCATTTTTTTTCTTTATTTTATTAGAATATTTGATGATGAAATACCACTGCAAAGCTTGATCACCCAATTGTCAAAATTTTTTAAAGCAGTCCAGCCGCTGTTGGTGAGATATTTTATTAGAAATCAGATCATTTGTAACGGTATTTACATGATAGCCCCATTGTTTTTTCATCTACGGCTTTACCCTTTTTTGTTAAGTATTTTTACCTAAGTTTTAGTAGGTGGGATAAAATCGCTTGAGTGCGAAAGAGCAGGCGTATTCAAAGTGCTAAGTGAGGGTGAAGAAATCACAGAGTCTACGTGAATAGCGCAGAATATGTTATCGCAGAACTTATGGACATTAGTAGGAGACGGAATGGGAGTTGGCACTGATAGTTCCAAATTTATCAGAGTAGATCTATCGTCAGAAACTTCTAAGTCTTCAAGCTCTATTATTGGTGAATTTTCGAAACTAGAAGGTGCTTGCAAAGAAAATATACTAGGTTGATTGCTGTAGACTCTCTCGGTAGACGGATCAGATGTACTATTCGGTATTGAGTTGTAACAGGTAATTTTTTTGATTCCATCATCTTCATGAGAATTTCTTCCCACACATCAGCTAGTTCCTGACCAATTTCTTTCGCACCAGGAGGAAATGGTGACCTTTGATGTGTCATGGCGGTTTCGTTATCATACACAACTAAAATAAAATAAAAAACACTGTATTTATTGTAGGTATTCATAAAATTACTATTAATATTATATGTATATATCAAGACAGTGTACATAGCAACTAATAAAACAAATTTTAAATTAAAAATATTTATAAATAACAATATTTAAAAACAAACAACGTCCTAACTGATTCAATTTTCCCTGCAACAACGTCCTATCTTAATATGGAACCGATAAATCGTATCACAGATTCCGTAGAAAAACGTCTGATAGTCACATATAACGCTTCAAATTTCAATTTTATTCGTATAAAAGTGGCCTAATATTACATACGACTTCAACTTTTTTTGGTTTATTATTACATAAATAATGGCTCTCAAGTGAATATGTATTACGACAAACGTATTTCCGTACTCAAAATGCTATTTCACTACATCTCCGTCAAAAAACGTCGTATATAAAAATCGAACGCCCACAACTAGTAATTGCGATAAAAAATATATATAAAAGTAATATTTATTAATTTAAGATCTAAATGTTATATCACGAAATAATGCAATAAAAAATCGTCAACTTAGCAGTATTTGTGCTCTTCTTCGTGTAAACAACATCATATTATGTAAATGTTGAACTAAGATCAAGCTCTTCTGCATCACCTTTGAGCATATCCAACATTTTCCGAGATCGTGACCTCTCTAAAAATATGTTTTTTCATGCAAAACACTGATAAATTACAATTTTATATCAAAGCGAAATAAATCTAAGCGCATGCTACAAAAACACCCGTTCTCCAACAAACAACGGCCGGAGTGAGGAACGGACGTGGCGCCTGCGCCGCTTCAACTACCCTCGCGCCGTCGCTTGATCACTTCGTGCGTTTTTATGCGGAGCAAAATGTCAGATTGAACGTTATTCGATTCCATATTTTCGAAACTAAATAAAATACGAAAATTCCAAAAACGTACGTTTGTAGAGTTGAAATTGCTTATCTCGTCTAGCTATTTAACTCATTTTTGCCTCATGATCACATCGGACTCTGTTCTACGGATAAGTCGATATATTTAAAGTATAATATTCAAAACCTAATTTTTAAAAATATACAATTATATTAATCTCTTTATTCAAATAAGATTGATGATACAAATAATTCCAAACTCAATAAATTTTAAACAAATGATTGCTTTTAATATATGTACTGAATTTAATTACTTTATGTCATGTTATATCATACTGCAATAAATAAATAACTTTAAAAAAATTAATCAAATTATTATTACCATATTTAAAATTATATATACTTATAATATCTCAAAAACTTTGATATAAAGCAAAAACTGATGGAAAGAAATGATGATTTCAATTTATTTATTCTATATAGAATAATTTACCAGCAAAGTTAGTCGGAAAAAAAAGTTAGTCGAAGTAGTTTTTAGCTTTATAAGTGCAAAAATAAAAATGTATTATTATGGACTAGAAAGTTATTATACATATCTTGTTTATGGTGTTTGATATGTGTTTTTAAGTAATCAATCTGATTTTGAGAGTTACAAATGTACAATTTGTAAATTTTCTAAATCGACACAGAATTATCGACATTTTTGTTATATTATAAATGGTTGTTCTAATATTTTATATTCATATATAGTAGTTTATTTCTTTAACTTTTTTTTTTTTAATCTTTAATCTTACATATTTTTCCTAATATTTCAATTTTATTGGGAATAGAGGCTTTTAGATAATTTCAAGAACAGACAAGTAAATTATTAGACACTGTGTAAGTTCATTTATACTAATAACGCAGGCATACACATACAGCAGGACAAAATACATTTAACTATACATACCATGCTTATTGATTGATCCGGCTTTTCTCGGCATGTGATACAAGTCGTGCCAAATCTTTTATAAGCATGAGCCACTTATATATACAGCAACCAAGTACCAACTGATACTTATCAAACAAATCAGTTACTGGTTAGACATAGTGGCCACATAAGGCCGGCACTCTGATAATTTCGTTTGGTCAAACATACGAAATCATTGATAACACTATCAAGGAATTTCTATTAATTAGTTACGAAATTGTATGCTTAATTAAAGTACTTGTTTATTTATTAATAAATGAAAAATTATAACATCATTGTTATTTATAATATGTTAAATCGATACGCCTATCTTTTTTTAAATACGTAATAATCTGTAAAATCGAACGTGTTGAATTTGGATGCACTATTTACTTTATTTACTTTCATCAAACACACATCTCCGTTACATATTTCACAAGTAAACTAGTCCATCACTAATATAAATTCAAAGTGAATTGCAATAACATCTGTCATGGAATGATTCGGAGTTCGGATTGGACGGCGGATGCGATTATGCGACCGTGTCAAAAATCATAATTATTGGTACAAACGGTATCGAATTCAAGACAATTTGATTTGACAGGTTATTTAGGCACTGCCTGCTGGATTGTTAAACCGACCAATGTTAAAAACACAATACTTTGTTCGTATTCCATATGACGCGCGACATTATAAAATTGTAGGATTATAATAATGTCGTTCTGTCAATGCTAACATTTTGTATGCGATTTAAGGCAAAGTTTTATAAAAGGCCCGTCGCGGTCGTCGATTCGCGCGAAGCGCTGATATCGCATATATGATGGCGGGTTTTTTGAAGCGGATTTAAATTTAATTATGGTTTATGTCTTTTTCAAAAATATGTAATGTTCATGTTTTATATATAATTTTTAGTAACATGCCAGGGTAGGCAGTGCCTTTCTGCCTATATGAAATGCACGCTACTGATGTAGAGTCCAAATAGCACTTGCTTTACAAAAAAGATATCTCTGGTTTCCCTTCAAAACGCATAAATCTTTCGCCTTTTACTAAAGATTTCCGTGGAGGGGAACACTCAAATGAGTCTTTAAAATTTTTGAAAGTCCTACTTCGGTAGGACCAAAAAGTAACACATAGTACAAGAGTTTACTGGCTATCTAACGTAAGTAAAGGTATGAACTATGAAGTTTTGAAATATAAATAAATCATCTTTGATTTTTTCTAGGAATAGGAACAATAAAGTATGTAATTTGTAGGGGTGTTCATGGGAAAAAATTATCGATAATTGTCGGATAAAAAATTATAGATAGTTGCGGACAGTTATCGATAAGTATCGGATAAAAATTATCGATAGTTGACGATCGTTATCGATAATTATCGGTTCAATTTTCGGACGACGAAAAAAAAAAAAAGGTCATCCGCCGTCCAATGTCGACATTATCCTCCGGACCCTATTCGAATACCTAAAAAAAAAAGGTCATCCGCCGTCCAATGTCGACATTATCCTCCGGACCCTATCCGAATACCTAAAAAAAAAGGTCCTCCGCCCTACCATATTTATCGGATCCAAAAACAATTATCGATAATTATCGAATACCACAATATCATCGATAATTATCGAATGGCACAAAATTATCGATAATTATCGGATTGCAAAAAATTATCAATAATTATCGAATGAAAACTTATCGATACTTATCGATAATTATCGAATGAAAAATTATCGATAATTATCGAATCAAAATTATCGAAAAACACTTATCGATAATTATCGATAATTATCGAATGAAAAATTATCGAGTAGTTACGAATTATCGATAATTATCGCACACCCCTAGTAATTTGCAACACCAACAGCAAAAAATAGTTTTGTTAGTGTAAAAAATTAAAAATGTCATTTTCCACAAAAAGCCAACGTCACGCGGTGTTCCCAGGCGGTCACCCATCCAAGTACTGACCGCGCCCGACGTTGCTTAACTTCGGTGATCGGACGAGAACCGGTGTATTCAACGTGGTATGGACGTTGGCGACAGATATACGAATTGCACGAAGAGAATAATAATTTCTTACACAAAAAAAAAAATAACAATATATAAATAAATAAATAACGCATTTCAAGTACAGTCAGGACAGGTATTTAAAAATTTACCAAGATCATTATCAAATAGTTCCAGTTCACTATACAATTTTTCTCACCTTGACCACTAATAATTCGACTGTCCCTACGTATACTATCGACACTGAAAAAAGGTACTTTACAGGAGAGCACTTTTAAGTTAATTTTGTGTACAAAATTGTCATTTATTTGTTAAGTACCGATATGATACTCATGAAAAATGTGGTTTAATATGTATTATTATTCTCTTTTTTTGTATGAAAACATATAGATATAAAAAGGAGTTTCTTAGTGCAATAAAAAAAAAATCGCAAATTTTCAGTTTCGATACTGTACGTAGGGACAGTCGAATTGTTTTAATGGTACCTCCATTTTTGTTTAATTTTTTTTTTAGACTAGACGACTTGTCTGGTTTGATCCGCGATTCCGTCGCTGTTATGGGTCGTACCGCAATGTTTTTTAGATTATAAAATTTTCCTTGCTAAAAAACAATACCATATTGTCCAGCGGATTGTGTTGGTTAGATGACCGCCTGGCAACAACGCGCGACGTTGGATTTTTCTTTTAAATATATTATATAAATGATTTATTGTCATTTTATTTTTAGTTTAACTTTTTGAGGAATTTAAGAAAATTAAATTTATTGACGATTTATGTTTTATTATATTAGTTTAAATTTACCATGTTTACGACCTATTATATAATATTATAGATATTAAAGATAGTTCTTAAGTCGCAATTTTTATATTCCTCGAATTAAGAACATATTCTCTCCGAAGTAAATAATAATAATAATTATAATAACAGCGTAATGCGGCTCTACTATGCGACCTACAGCGCAGCGGTGTCTGTATGTATGAACTCAGTTAAATTTAAATTTAGTTAAAGTAAGAAGTAGTTAGAAGAAGCTAGTTAATTGAAAGCACTAATTTCCGGAACATAAGCCTATTTTTGAAGAAAGTAAAGGTAACAATTTATCACTCTTGATTAGGAACAGCAGAAAAAAAAGTTTGATCTAATAAACTAATAAAGTATAAACATTGAAATAATGCTAGTGACATCGTGAAGATGTTGTACTCATCAACATTTCATTTGCAGATCAAATATCTCGACGTGTATTAATTGTCAGTGTACTGCATCTGCCATACATTGTCACGTATTTTGAAACTTTATGATCTTTTATACCAAACGTGATGGATACGAGTCGGTCTGGATTAATAAATATTAAAGTTGATTTTACGTTACTTAATAGAAAGTTTTTTTGTATGCAAAATAGGCTTTTGCTTGATAATAATAATGTCTGACAGATAGCAAAGATAAGGAAGGACTCTTCAACTGTGAGAGATACGAGTGCGTTAGTTTAGAAAAATGCCTATTCACTCTTTTCCTAAAGATACCCAGGTTTTAAGTAATAAGAAATATGGATGCTTTTAATATTTTAATGCTTGTAATCCACTCCTAAATGGTTCGTATCAGAAACGTGAAAGAGAAACGTTCGTGAAAACTTATTTTTATTAGAATTAAGCGTATGTTATTCGATATTATTTAATTTGTAATAAATTAAGACTAAAGTTAGAAGAGAATGGAATCAATTGGTATATAAAACGAATAGAAATTAACGTTTAACTTTTCTTAGACAGATATTCTTACATCTAGACTCTCTCTATATATTAGAGTAACAATTATTTCTCTAAACGTTTATTCACCGAATCTCCGTAGTTCTGCACTTAGCATGGTAATGAAGGGTAGTGGCAAATCATGTCTAAATGCAGGCGAGTTGTGAATTGAATCTCTTGTAATGCAAATGTAGACCATTTGCAACTTGATTTACAAAGATATGATTCTCGGGAACGATCTTGTCTTTCAAGATGTTTTTTAATTAAATTATAAGCATTCATCTAATATATTGTACAATTTAATTATTATATAATATATTAATATCGATTTAATGTTATTTACTCAAAAGATTGAAATTTTTAATTAATCTTAATGTTGAGATCCGTAATTTGGACATTTTGGTTAATTTCATTATTAAAATAATTTTAGTACCATTAAATAATTAATTTTTACCTTAAGATTTTACACATGATATAACAAAAAGGGGGTTTGGCTTTAACTTAGACAAAAAAAAATAGAGCCGAAGAATTAATTTCAGGGCAAATACAATGTAATCAATGTTAAATGATAAAGTCATGTTTTCTAGAAATAAGTTTCATTGGTAATTCCACCAGCTTAAAGTCCCGATTTTACTGTATATAAAACCAATTTTTAATAAAAATCGAAAAAAAATCTACTTTTAAAATTTTGTGACTTACGCCGAGTTGCACGAAACAAATTTTAAATTTAAGTGTTTATTAAACTAATTTAATCACAAGAATCGTGATTATCTGTTGCACGAAACCTACATCTGATTAAGTTAACAAAAAAATTTAGATTAATTAAAGACCTATCTAACGGATGATTAATTCCAACAGCTTTAAATTAATCATGAGATCAACTAATTTTAAGATTAATTGCAACTTAACTAACGGAAAGTTAGCGACGGTTTCGTGCAACTCGCCGTTTGTCCGTTAAACTTCATTTAGCTCAATGTCCATTATTTTTAATGTCCGCTTCAGATAAATTGTTCGAAAGGGCAAGATTTCATAAAGTGTTTTTCTAACTTTTACATTTTCTTTTTAATTTGTAAATATTATGTAAATCATCGAGGCTTATATTTGCATCTTTTTATAAACTTTAAAAAGACTTTTATACTTTTGGGACTAGAAGACTTTTATTTTTATTTTTGAAACAAATTTTTAATTTCCACAAAGTATGAGGCCTTTCTGAAATCTTAAATATGAAATTATGTTATGAAAGAAATGCGAGATCTTAGATATTTTTTTTTTTTTTGATATTGACAAGCTGCAATTGACAATTTATATACTTTATTTTTATACATCATTTTTAAACGGTGCGGTCTTGTTAAATACGTTTCTGATGAAAGCCGTAGCGTAATTGTATTTATGGTTTTATGTCAAATTTTCGTTTCTAACTTTTGAGCTAAGAGCGTTTTATGCTCGCAAAATACGACACTCTACAACACGACTACACACAACATTACTCAGCTGAAAATGTAGAGTTAAATAATTTTATTCGCTATTTTTAGTTTTGACATAAGCTCACATTAGACTTTCGATGACAACTAGAGCAGAAAGTATACGCGATTTAGCATCACCGTACTTACCATGGACGGTTCATCGTCGGTCAAAAGAAGCAGGTGTGCCTTAATAATTATTGACTTCAAAAATGAAAAGTCGTGAAAAAAAGATGTAGATGCAAACACATGCATGCACATATACATTTAGAACAGTTACGGTAATGATTATTATGACGTAACAAATAATGTCATTACCGTTATCAGAGTCCATGTAAAGGTACCACGTTCCTCTTACTATCATCATTTCCTTAAGTATTATCGTTGTTTCGTAGGGAGCTTATTTGAAGAGTGAATTAAGCATGTCGTAGTGATCACATCGTTTTTTGTTATTGTTAGGATAAATATCTTGTTTAGATGAACGTTTATTTATCTTAGTTATTACGATATTAGCAAGGATGAATTGATATCTTGAAGATATTACTTGACCTACGTCCATCGACCAATCTATGCATAAAAATATTGTAACATCGTAGGAGTCTATAAACTTAAAATTAATGTATTTTATAGCAGTCGTACTTACAAAACTGATGTTTTCTTTTAAAATCCATTTTAAAATTTTTAAACAAAAATTCCAAATTTTTGCGAATGACGCGGGGAATCAAAGTTTGTATGAGAGTTTTGTTATTTTTAAACTAAAAACACGATACCGCTACTTTGTAAAAAAAAATTCTTGGTCCCTATAGGTATACATTTAACATGAAACATTTTTTTTCTTGAAAGATTATTACGTATCTGTTTGATTGAATGTTGCAAGGAAGTCCTTTATTTTTGATTTTATTACTTTTGTTTATAATGAGGAACACAAAAATATTTGAGAGTTTCTGAAAATTATTTTCGTAAGTATCGAATAACTATGATTTTTTTTTTAATTTTATTACTCTCGTTATAGCTTTCGTGTGTTTATGATTGGTGTCATATGATGTTGTTCTCTTTGAAACATACATCTGAAGAGATACCAACCAAAGGCATTGTTAATGGCAATTAATAAAAAAATAAATATGTTTAACATACACACACGGTTGTCTGTTTCTAAGGTAGGCAACTTAATAGGTACCTGTGTTTTAGGTAACAGCTGACTTATATACATTTTTTTAAATAAATAGACATATAAATAATGCATATTACAACCAGACTCGGGGTAGGAATCGAACTCACCTCAACTGAACCTGGAGCAGAAAACAGGGTAACTGCCAACTGCGCCAACGGGCCAGTCTAATCTATTACTTATTTAGAGCTGAAGAGTTTGTTAGTTTGACGCGCTAATCTCAGGAACTACTGGTTTGAATTAAAAAAATATTTTAGTGTTAGATAGTCCATTTACCGAAGAAGGCTATAGGCTATATAACTAATAGGAGCTGAGCATTCACAAGAAACGTTACAAAAACGGGAAAAACATTCTTTTTTGAGAGCTTCCGTTTCGTACCCTGCGTAAACGGTTAAAGTTACGCAAAAAATATGTATAACGGGATTTATTGACATTAAAAGTTAAAAAAAAAGTCCGCGACAGCATATACCTATCTCTTGAGAATGACTCATTATAACCGTTTTTTATAGTAATCAAGTTTCTTCTAAAATAACGTGTTATTTACGAAGGTGGTTTTATAGACACGATATAAATCCTTATCCAAATAAATAGGTTATTCATCACAAGTATTTCTTTTTGAATAAAATTGTCCTTGACATCATTTGATTTCAATAAATGTCTTAGAAGTTATCATAGTTTTAACATAACTCCAACGAAATAATGATAACAAAAAATAAAAAGGTGGTTTTATTGCATTATTAATACCTAGGTATATGAATCCTTATGAATTATAAATACTTGATCAACAAGGCAACTTTATGAAGATAAATTTTGTCATTTACAGCATTTATTATTATGTTTAAAACGGGTACATACCACGATATAACAAAAGTGATTTTCTGTCAATATTTCGACCCAGTTGCATGGATCGTGGTCACGACAGGACTGCGGTGTCGCGAGGTGTGTAGCTGGAACTGTCATGGGTAGTAGCGAACTACCCTCTTTCTCGTTCTCTTCACAGGAACGTCGCGAAAATTTCGGCAAAATACACTCACAACGTCACTTTTCTCTTTTGCTTTCATGCGGCTCTGTTCTGGTTTGCATAATTCTACCACTGGATTCCACATACTGGCTAGCTTAAAGCCATCATCACGATTGAAATTCCGGTGTTTGCGAATTTCAATCGCTTCGCGCACTAGTCTAGGTATGTAGTGGCGGTCTGTGGAAAGAACTCGGGGGTTATGGAGTTCAATCCAGTGATTTGTTCCCGGCTGTAGAATATGCTCCGCGATCGCAGACTTCTGTGGGTCGTTGTTTTTTACCGCTTTTATGTGTTCAGACACACGGGTAGATATGGGTCTCTTGGTTTGACCTATATATGAGCTGCCACAGCTGCAGTCGATTTTATACACTCCTGGACACTGGAATGGCAGGCGATCCTTCGGAGAACGCATCATCTGGGCAATCTTTTGTAAAGGAGTGAATACGGTCTTGATATTGTATTGTTTCTTCAACAATGTGCCTATTCTGTCAGTCACCCCCTTGACAAACGGTAGGTAGGCCATCTGTCTTTGTGCTTCCGAACAACAACAACAGATGGCCTACCTACCGTTTGTCAAGGGGGTGACTGACAGAATAGGCACATTGTTGAAGAAACAATACAATATCAAGACCGTATTCACTCCTTTACAAAAGATTGCCCAGATGATGCGTTCTCCGAAGGATCGCCTGCCATTCCAGTGTCCAGGAGTGTATAAAATCGACTGCAGCTGTGGCAGCTCATATATAGGTCAAACCAAGAGACCCATATCTACCCGTGTGTCTGAACACATAAAAGCGGTAAAAAACAACGACCCACAGAAGTCTGCGATCGCGGAGCATATTCTACAGCCGGGAACAAATCACTGGATTGAACTCCATAACCCCCGAGTTCTTTCCACAGACCGCCACTACATACCTAGACTAGTGCGCGAAGCGATTGAAATTCGCAAACACCGGAATTTCAATCGTGATGATGGCTTTAAGCTAGCCAGTATGTGGAATCCAGTGGTAGAATTATGCAAACCAGAACAGAGCCGCATGAAAGCAAAAGAGAAAAGTGACGTTGTGAGTGTATTTTGCCGAAATTTTCGCGACGTTCCTGTGAAGAGAACGAGAAAGAGGGTAGTTCGCTACTACCCATGACAGTTCCAGCTACACACCTCGCGACACCGCAGTCCTGTCGTGACCACGATCCATGCAACTGGGTCGAAATATTGACAGAAAATCACTTTTGTTATATCGTGGTATGTACCCGTTTTAAACATAATAATATGTCTTCAAACCACGAAATAAGTCTTAAATCATTAGTTTACAGCATTTAGTTTGGACCCATAATTTAGGAGAAAATGTAAAATGAAATGAAACGATGTGCGTCGCGCCGCGCTGATGTAAGTCGCCCGAGTTATCGTTTGCAAGCACAGCGGCAAATATTTAAGCACATTCAATCGATTTACGTCAAGACTGCTTTTCACAAGGAAAACTATATGTTGCCTAATCAAGATCAGGTTGCGGAGGAAACCAGTATTTTCTTTTCCTTTGTTGGTTACTAATTTTTAAAAGGTTTAAAAATATTTAAGTACGTTTTTCCTCAAATTAACGCGGGCGAAACCGCTTTGCACAGTTAGTAAATAAATAAAGGTGATTAGACTACAGAAGCTAAAAATAAAAGTGCGATGTTTATGGTGAGAAAACAAAAGATTATAGCCACAGTATAATATTCTATTGTAGTGACACAGCTAGTCACCTCAACGCCTGGTTGTAATCGTAGTGACTTGATAACGATCGTTACTAATGATAGGAAAATTATCTGCCAACATGCAGTGGAGCAGCATGATGGATTAAGCTCTAACCCTTTGCCTATATGAAGAAGAGGCATTTGCCCAGTCAGGGAAATATATGTCTTATTCAGTTCAAACTCATAATTAAATTTATAAATATATATATTTTCAAATTATTACTTCGAATTAGACTTAAGCTTAGTGAGAATTTACTTTTAAAGAATTTCATTCATTTCTTGATCATGGTTTAGATTAAGACTTAATTAAAGGTTAAATTATTTACTTGAAATTAATTTTATTTATAAATGTAATACAAAATTTTATAATTAGTAATATTCTTGGAATATCTGTGACTAGGTCAGTAATTAAATTTATTGCGTATATTAAAGGAAAAAATCCCAATTTGCTTACATTGTTCTTTTTTTATCTTTTTGGAATAATAAATAATATCACCTGAAAAGAAATTTGAACTTCGCAACTACATATATAAAAACTTATTTTGAAACTAACAATTACAACTTTTATTTTCCTTTTTACGTATTTTAATTAAAATAGCAATCATTTTGAAAATATCATCAATATTCGAAACCAATTAACTTTTATAATGAATTAAAGTTTATTAAATAACAATATTCAATTAATTTTAGATTTGTTTTAAGACTAACAATAAGTCTACTTTCAATTATTAAGAATCGCATCGTACTTTCAAAAACTTTTCCAAAAATAAAATCGATTAATCTACACATCAATGTTTCATCAATCTCTTCGTTGTAGTTGTTGTTCGACATACGGCGAGTTGCACGAAACCGTCGCTAACTTTCCGTTAGTTAAGTTGCAATTAATCTTAAAATTAGTTGATCTTATGATTAATTTAAAGCTGTTGGAATTAATCATCCGTTAGATAGGTCTTTAATTAAACTAAATTTTTTTGTTAACTTAATCAGATGTAGGTTTCGTGCAACAGATAATCACGATTCTTGTGATTAACGGCGAGTTGCACGAAACCGTCGTTAACTTTCCGTTAGTTAAGTTGCAATTAATCTTAAAATTAGTTGATCTTATGATTAATTTAAAGCTGTTGGAATTAATGATCCGTTAGACAGGTCTTTAATTAAACTAATTTTTTTTTGTTAACTTAATCAGATGTAGGTTTCGTGCAACAGATAATCACGATTCTTGTGATTAACGGCGAGTTGCACGAAACCGTCGCTAACTTTCCGTTAGTTAAGTTGCAATTAATCTTAAAATTAGTTGATCTTATGATTAATTTAAAGCTGTTGGAATTAATCATCCGTTAGATAGGTCTTTAATTAAACTAAATTTTTTTGTTAACTTAATCAGATGTAGGTTTTGTGCAACAGATAATCACGATTCTTGTGATTAAATTAGTTTAATAAACACTTAAATTTAAAATTTGTTTCGTGCAACTCGGCGATAGTCTCAAAACATGTTGGCAAAGCTTCATTTACCTTGAAGTAAATATTTAGGATCGTATCATCTCAATTCTACGAATACTTTATTGGCAAGATATCTGAATTTATTCGAGCGGCATACGAGAGATTTATAATATGAATTCCAGCTAAATAATAAGATTTTTTTTAGGTTGTTAGATGACTACATTAGGTAGAGGTTTTATATTTACTATGGAAAATAATGATTAATACTTTTGTATATATGAAAATATTTGTTTATTCCGTGCTGTAATATATTTCTACTGCAGAGTTCAATCTTTTTATGTTTTTAAAGAAAATAAAGTTTCATCAACCGTATTATTTTCATCCCACTACATTCAAATATTAATCCGGAAGTTAATGTCTACGTTATCTCTAGATGATTTTTTTTTGAGACTTACATATTTCCTCATGATATTTTTCACCACTGTCAAGCCAAATATGTTTTGAAATTAAGAAAAACTTTTAAATGCCCGCTTAACGTTTAACTAGGACTTTCGAATTTGAATCAGAACAAATCAGCGTCAAGTAGTTGCGTATGATTTTTCGTATTTTGAGCAAGATATAAGGAAGCATCCTTTAGCCCTTCCTTTTTCTTCTCCTTTCAGTTATCCCTTCATCTTTTTATTAAATTGATCTTTTTCCCTCTTTTCTTTCTTCCCTGTTTTACTTTTAGAAAGATATCTGATATTTATATTAAAAAAAGAAACAAAATAAAAATACTATGAAATAATTAAATGCATAATTTATTTTATCTTTTATTCTATACTACAAAATCTGAATAAGTTGGTTATACAGAATGACTGGTAAATTACTATCAAGTATCAATATTTAAAGAGAATACTCGGTACATGATTCTCATTCGAATTATTTGAAAAAAAAAGGTAAACATTAATAAACTTTTAAGTAAAGTTACTCAACAATTATCTAATTATTAGTAATTTACCAGTCATTCTGTATATACCATAGGCAAAGTAAATTGTACTATTGAGAATTTAGTAACTTTAAGACATACTGTTCTCTTGTGTTTACGCGAATTTTACTCATTTAATTAAAAGTAGGTATATACCGGATTTTTTTTTTGCGTTTATTTAAATACTTTAGAGTTTTATAATTTTTAATTTTTTTATTTCTCGACGTTTCGGATCCTTTACAGCGTCCATGGTCTCGGGGGACTGAGGTGGTGGGTGTCTGAATATTATTCGTTAACCGTTATCGTTAAATTTATTTTTCGGTTCGTACAGCGTTTAAGTATTATATATATATATATATATATATATATATATATATATATATATATATATATATATATATATATATATATATATATATAATATCAAATAAGTACATATTTAAAATTGATGATAATAACAATAATTAATACGATATCTTTTTTTGAAACTTTTTTATGATAAAATCAAAATGCCTATTTCTAAAATAAATTCGAACAAAACAGGTAAAAATTAAATAAATGTAACATCAGTCAGAGAAGTCAGTTTTACAACTGGACAAAGGCTTTCTTAATTTATTTTACTGTACTGTACATTACTACAGTACACTAAAATAAAATTACGGCTTATTGCCTACTTTTGACGTAAATTAAAAAAAAAAAATCTTAAATATTTTAGGATATTGTCGAATCGGTTTTATTTTCTTGACATTTTTAGGCCTCGGAATAGCATTTAGCGAACTGTAAGCTAGAGTTAACAGCTAGTAACACAACAACGCTGCTTGAGAAAGGCTGTTACTAGTATGTCTCAGAGACTAAAAGTGTGTCGCTCAATTGTTCATATAACTTGTTAAAATATTTAGTAATATAGGTTACGTTCTTAATAACTGATTTTGAATGCAAACCTTTCCTGGTAAATCGTTATAATTAAATACCTAATCCTTAACCAATGAAACTCAGTTATGTTTTCGCATCAATTTTTGTGTTGGTTCATACGGTGTTAGTGGTCATAGAAAACAGTACATGTACATGAGTATATATCAGTAGTTCAGTATTAACAGTCCTCGGAGAACATTCAACTTTTAATGAGGATGACGTCTCATACAAAACATGCTTATCGTGTAGATCGTCATTTGTAAAGGTTGGTTTGAAATACCGACATCAATCTCACAGAGCACATTCAGCATGTTTTAAACTAATAAAGATCGTAGTAGCGCGTTCTGCAATGCTTTGAGATCTTAGAAATGCTAAGTAATAAGTAAATTCCAAAATAACAAGAAACAAGAATATTACTGATAGAAAGCTTAGAGAATACAAACCATCAGGATAGGTTGGCTCATTTTTTTTTGTTGGGTGTTTAAAATTTGAATTTAATATTTAAAAAAAAAAAGGTAGACGTTGCTTTAAGAAATAACAAAATTATTAATACAATCTGGAGAATCAAATACCAATAAACACTTTTACAAGTATATTAAAATCAGGGTTGACAATCTGAGTCTTAATATTCTAGTGTTGTACCTTGAAATACTACTACTAGTACTTGTATACCTAACTCGTGATCCTATGAAATACTTGAAATAAAAGAAATGTGCTCTAATATTTATCTAAATATGAAGTACTATTACAAATGGTTAAATAGTACAAGCGTAAAAGAGTATTAAACATCTATCTATCTATCCAATTCCGCAATCTTTCTGTTTATAATATTTTACTATATACTCTGATCTGTGTACTAAATACTGTAGAAGAAGTGAATAGCACATAAAATACTATAATTGAGTAATATGGACCAATGTTGAAAAATTGATTTGCACAAAATTATTTATTTAAGTCTAATTTTTATAGCTTATTTTAAAGGAAACGAAGAAATGTTGGCAGCCCTAGTTAAATTCCTAGATTCAGGAGAACAATGTAGTAAATAAGGTCTTGTACTAAGAATTTAATTTGCCCGATTGTTTGCGGTAAGTTCTAGAGATTTCAAGTATTTGATTAAAAAGTTACGAGAAACCGAAAATGAGAAATTTTATGAAAGATCAGTCTATAGTGCTAGAAAATGACCCACTGCAGAGTAAAGACCACTATATTATAGGTCGGTTCGGAATGTAAATTTACCATGTTGCTCCATTTCGGATCTGTAAAAATAAAATGCTCACACTCAATGACTCTGTAGCAAATAATCATGTGTCAGGGGTCCAGATACACAAGACAAACCAAGGAAAGAAAAAGACAAGGTTTCTATCATAACTGGAACGCTCACTTAATAAAATTGTATATTCAAATATGCACCTTGAAACATTTGACATAAGGTTGACATTGGCTTATAACATGTAAAGTGAAAAATCGTTCCGAGCATTTCGTTGACAACCGGTATTTTGTCTCTTTCTTACGAGAGTTGCCTTGAATCCATGGGAGAAAGAGATGCAATCCCGGGTTTAGGAACGGTTTTGGACTGCATGTGAGCATTCCAGTTTGTATATAAATTCCTTGAGACAAACAGAAATACCCAGACCAAGACAAATGTATGTATGACCTATAAAACATTTGACATTAGCGAGGACACTTTAGTGGACTGTATATTACAGGATCAGTCCCGATATACAAGTACCCCGACCTCGTTTTGCTTGACCGCCGGTCATGTGACGGATTTTGAATAAACCATGTTTCAGTCAATCTCAAGTCATTATTTACTTATGATAGAACTACAATTTTTTTCTTTATTTCTAATACAATAGTATTTTAAATTGTACATTTAGTTTAAAAAAACAATAAAATTAAAACCACAATAAACATGGAAACATCCGAATAGTATGTACAAACATTTGTCGAAAGAGAATTGAATCCAGCAACTACACAGCGACCACAACACCAATCAGTGAATTTAATTAACATCGACAAAAACTAAATAACAAAACTTCTTTCTCCATAAAAACCGACATCAATAATCTGTCAGTATTTAAATGTGGTTGAAGTTTTTCATAAGAATTACGTATGATCGTAAACATTGTTCGTTTGTTATCTCTCTATTGGATGTACATTAATAAACCCTTTCGCTACCAGCGTCACATATATGTGACGACCCGATTTTCTTTGCTGCGCCCGGTGTCACAAATATATGACGGTGTTTATATCAAGTCGTACTGCACATACATGTAAAATGTTATACAAAAATAAAATAAATAAAATATGTTATTGGTCTGGCAATAATTACAATTGTTTATAAGATCTAAGCGTTTTTCTCCTGAGGCCCTGGTAGCGAAAGGATTAAACTCAAGATATTCAAAATATTATGGTAACATAATATAATTACTAAAAACAACTAAAACAAATTTTAAAATGGAAAATATACAGAAAAATTAGTCTTATATTACATACCTATGAAAGTTCAGTAACAATGCAATATCACAACACCAAAAAGATGGTCTGATAATGAATATGAAAGATAAATGTTAATCTTTCATAGATAAATGTTAAGCTTATCATAATTGGTTTTGACAAGTCACAAATTTTTTTAGAATGGAGTTAATTTTTAACAAACCCTATTTTAAATATTACCTTTGAAATTAAATTTTTATTTATTTTCATTTTAGCTAGAATCTATCAATAGGTAAATTAGGTTAAGTATGAATGTTTTGCATATTACACGTCCAGTAATTTTCTGTTATATAGTTTACTTACATATCCTTATTAAAGAAAATCAAACCAACTGCATGATAGTAATAGTAAGCCAAGTTTGGTTGACCACCACGCTATTTTTGGTTGATTGGTTCCGATCGCGAAGATTATTGTCTAATTATTTGATTCATTTATTTTATTTATAATCATCAATGACGTAGAGAAGAAAGATTTGTTTGTAAATGAAAAATTCTAAAACTACTAAATTAATTTCAAAATGAACCGACAAAAGAAACTGGAAAACAATGCATAAATACTAAAACATTTTAAAGAAAAAAAAGAAGTTAATATAACTAATGTCTAAAACGTCGTAAACAAACAAACTGATTAAATATATACATATATATTTCTATTCTTATTTGTATGGCTTTTATTCGCTAATGTCACGTAAAATTGAGAAGACACAATGGAGATTGGTCAGTTGGTGTTTCAGAACACAAGGTCCATTTAATTTTGAAAGCACTTAAAATAGTTGGAAAATACATTATTGAGATGCAATCTTAAAAAGGCAAAATATAAATGTTAGTAAAATTAAAGAAGTCACTTGTCGATTTTTAAGCTATAGATATTAAATGATAATATTAGATATTCAAAATCAAAATCAAAAACAACTTTATTCAAATAGGCCCCACGAGCACCTTCGAATAGTCATTTTACAATATTAATATTGTAGTGATTATTATTATTATTTGTAAAAGTAAAGCTACCACCGATTCGGAATGTAGATTCTGCAGAGAAAAATCGGCAAGAAACTCTGTAGTTACTCATTTGAAAATATGATATAAACTGCGTTTTAGTACAAAATTAGTAATATCTTGCATGAAATACAGCGCCACTAAGTCCATACGTCTTTATCAGCTAAATAATCCTTATTAGCTCGCTTTATCTATTATTTTTTTTAAATGAAATCTTTAAATTTATGTTGGGACAATTCCAAAATTGTTTGTGAGATTTTATTATACATGCGAATACCATAACCCAGAAAGGAGGCGTTTAGTTTGCGTAGTCGGAAACTTGGAGTTACAATTTTGTTATTCCTTCTGGTGTTTACATTGCGATTAATACTATTTATTTCAAAACAATGAATATTCTGGTGAATATATATAATATTATCATAAATATATTGCGACGCAATTGTTAATATGTACCTTTCATAAAATACCATAGAACAAAATTTTGTTTTCGCTTACTACATAAGAGTTATTATTATCCAAGAAAGACCGATTCTTAGGTGAATGTCCATAATAATTGTCGCGTACAATAAGAATGATTTATGACAGGTAATATTTTTCCAGTAGTTCTAAAAATAAAGGAATAAGGTTGAAAATTAAATACCAGAGACTATATTTTATTCACGAGAAACACAATAACATATGATTAATGTTAGGACGAGATAAATCTAGGGTTAAGGAAGAGAGGTCGTTTAACATTAAGAGAAAATAAGTTTAGAGTGGACAATACATTAAAACCTAAGTAATATTAAGGCAGTAAATAAAAAATGATTATGCTAGTCGAGTCCATACTATAAATAAATTTGTGATATACTTACATAAGTGCATAGTAATACTAAAAAATATTAAGAGCTTAAAAGCAGTTATTATTAAGTTTTTGAAACGTTTTGTTACATTAAAAAAAAATTTGGTTCGGTAAGTCATTATTATTGCTATTGTTAATTTTAATTGCATTATTATTGTTAAAAACTGGAAAGTTATTTATAATTCTTTTTTTCGCTTTATAAATTCTTTCTTTAAACAGGATGGAGGCTATAAGAAATTACGCTATGAGTCTTATGGGGCCATTTTCCTCTAGAAAATAAAATACAGCAAAAATATTGTAAACTCATTCCAACACGCCGCATCTGCCTAAAAACATAGAACCTCTCACTGACACGGAATCAGATAAGGAATTAGTTTAGTACGATAACGTACGTTTTATACGGACGTCTATCCGTCGGTTTGAATGACATAAATATATTTTCGACGAGCCCGGATTCGGTAAAGCTTCGATTCCTATCTGGTAATCCCGGTGGATCGTGGAATTGACTTATTTATGGAATGCATCGAACGCTGGAATACCATAAAAATATCTCATGCTGTTATTGTACTATTCGATTTTCGTGCAGCGGTGAATTTTACGTAAACCGAGAACTTTTTTATTTAACTTTCGAAAATCTTTCTCTGGTAATATACGAAACTCTTTAAAAAGAAATCATAAAAAATTACCGATTAAAATTGATAACTTACGTAAACTGGATTACAACATTATTGTAAACAATTTTTAAGATTGATTTTTAAAACTTTTTTTTTCAAAAAGGTATGATGGTACCTTTGATGAAAAGATGATCTAATACCAATTTCTTTTTGTGTATAATTTTTGGATATAATCAACAAATTAACACCCGGGATCGAACCTTACCATAAATAAATAAATAAAACTCCATATTTGTCACACAAAATAATAAAATCTAATTAAAATTAAAACCAAATTTAAACTGAAGGGCAAAAGAAAGTGGCTCAGCTTCTCCAATATGATTCTAATAGGTACATTTTGAAAGAACTCAGGTACATTCTTGAGACTGTGATATATGCAATTAAGATTATTATATAGTCTGTGACAACAGTTTACTGGTTCTTTTGAATACTGTAGTCTGTAGTAGTTAAATATGTAAGTCAGTCTAAGAATAAACGTTATACTGTGCACTCGCTGTTTTATTTATCAGTGGCGACGAGGGTAAAAATTAAAAATGTCGATCGGTCGGCTTAGTGAGTTCGACGTGGACGCTGGTAATTGGGAACTTTATTGTGAACGTTTAGAAATGTACTTTACGGCGAACGATATTAAGGACGAATTGAAATTACCAATACTAATCTCGTCAATGGGGGATGTCGCGTATGAATTGTTAGTGAATCTTGCGATTCCCCGGAAACCTGCCGAGTTGACGTTTCTAGAAGCCGTTACTTTGTTAAAAGATCATTTAAACCCGAAACCGTCAATTCTTGCGGAACGGTACATTTTTCGCCAGAGAAAGCAAAAGGCTAATGAAAACATTCAGTGTTATGTGGCAGAATTAAAGAAACTTTCGCGGTTTTGTGACTTTGGTGCCACATTAAATGACAATTTGAGAGATCAATTCGTGTGCGGGATAAGATGTGACGCTATACGGCAACAATTATTTGCCGCGGTGGAGGGGCCGGGCGGTGGCGCGGGCACGAGCGCGAGCGCGGTCTCGTCGTCGGCGGCTACGTGTTTATCTGAAGCAGCGAGTACTTCTCGGCGTAGTACGGCAGGCCTGGATAGTGAGTTGCATAGGGTGCAGATCAGTGGCTGTTGGGTATGCGGTGATTATCGGCATAGGCGTGCAGACTGTAAATTTAAGAATGTCAAGTGCAGTCTTTGCGGGCAGATAGGTCATTTGAGACGAATGTGTGGAGAGAGTTCAATGAGGGCATCGGTTGCTACGAACAAGTCTGGAAGCGAAAAGGTGGCACGTGGTCGCGGGAAAGGCGACTCGGTTGCGGCGCGAAGCGACCGAATAAATAGGCGGCCAGGGGAGATGAGGAATTCCAATAATCGACGGGTTGCCCACGCGCATTGGATAGAGGACCAGGAGGATCAGAAGGAGTATGAGGAACAGGAGGCGGATGAGGCAATTTATCAAATGTCTCTTAGCCAATATAAGCCGGTGAGGATTATTTTAAATGTACAAAAAGTTGATCTTACGATGGAAATCGATACCGGTTCCCCCTTGTCTTGTATTAATTATAATACCTATATAAAATACTTTAAAAATTTACCATTGTTAGAAGCTAATTTATCTGTAAATTATTATAATTTAAGTCAAGATAATGCATTAGGCAGATTAGAGGTAAATGTTACATATGGAAAGAAAAATAAACTTTTAGATTTGTACGTATTCAAGGTAGGCGCTACGAGTTTACTGGGACGGCAATGGCTCGCCGAGTTAGATATTTCTGTGCCAAAAATAGGCATAAATAATTTGTCGGTAGAAGTAAAAAAGTTTAAGAACCGAAACGTAATTATTAATGATATTGTTTCCAGGCATAAGGATATATTCGATGGTACTTTGGGGTGTTTCACGGGCGGTCGGGCCACATTGAAACTACGAGCCGACGCGGAACCCGTGTTTTGCCGCGCGCGGCCGCTGCCGTACGCGCTGCGGCCGCGGGTTGACGCCGAGCTGGATGGCATGCTGCGCGCCGGCGTCATTGAGCCCTTCGACACCTCCGACTGGGCTACACCGTTAGTAATTGTACATAAACCTGATGGTTCTTTGCGTATATGTGCCGATTACAAAGTAACACTTAATAAAATGTTACATGTCGATAAGTATCCGGTACCTAAAGTTAACGATTTATTTTCACGGCTCAGGGGTAGTAAATATTTTACTAAACTCGATCTTTCTCAAGCTTATAATCAAATTTTACTCGATGAAACTAGAAATTTGACTGTAATTAATACTCACAGGGGTCTCTTTATGTATAACCGTTTAGTATACGGTCTAGCTTCGAGCCCTGGTATTTTTCAAAGAATAATGGTAAAATTGTTTGAGGGCGTTCCCAATGTAACAGTTTTTCTTGATGATATATTAATACATAATTCTTGTCTAGACTCCCATATCGATACGGTAAACAGGGTCTTACAAATCCTTAAAGGCAATGGGTTGAAAATAAAGAAACAAAATTGTGAATTTTTATGTAAGGAGGTAAAATATTTAGGATTCATAGTCAGTAGCGAGGGAGTGAGGGTAGATAGTGAAAAAATTAAACCGATTTTAGAAATATCTCCCCCGTGTAATGTATCTGAACTAAAATCTTTTCTAGGTATGATAAATTTTTACGGCAAATTTATAAAAAATTTATCCGGAAATTTAATTCCTCTTTATGAGTTGTTAAAGAAAGGAAAACACTGGTCATGGGGTCCAGAACAAGATTTTGCTTTTAAGAAGGTAAAGAAAATGCTAGTGAGTCCCGAAATATTAGTTCACTATGACGAATCGAAACCGGTCGTAGTAACATGTGACGCGAGCGGACGCGGCATCGGTGCAGTGCTCGCGCAGACGGACGATCGCGGCCGGGAGCACGCCGTCGCTTACGCCTCGCGAGCGCTCACGCCAGCCGAGCGGAATTACAGCCAGATACATCGGGAAGCGTTGGCTATCGTTTTCGCGGTTAAAAAGTTTCACCAATATTTATACGGTAGGCATTTCATTTTGCGAACGGATCACAAGCCTTTAACTAGTATATTCGGGGCAAACTCGGGAATACCTAGTATGACGGCGAGTCGATTACAGCGTTGGGCGTTATTGTTATCGGCATACGACTTTACTATCGAATACATAAATACTAATAATAATGGAGCCGATGCACTTTCGAGATTGATGCAAGGCTATAAGGCGTTAAACGCTAAAGAGGTTTGTGAATATGAGCCGGAACAAACTTATCTACATTTTGCTTCCGAAGCCCTTTTGCTTAATTTTGAAAATATTCGAAAAGAAACCCGGAAAGATCCTATTTTGAGTAGAATTATGTCTTATGTTAGGGACGGGTGGCCGAAAGATGTAGAAATTAAAGAATTTAAACCTTATTTTAATAGGCGCACGGAACTATATTACGAATTAGGATGTCTAATGTGGGGCCATAGGCTAGTAGTACCTAAAACTTGTCGAAACAAGATTTTATTGGAATTGCACGATAGTCACATGGGTATTGTGAAAACTAAAGCCATAGCTAGAAGTTACGTGTGGTGGCCTGGGATAGATGAGGAAATCGAGGCTTGTTGTCGCGAATGTGCAGTGTGCGCGGACGTCGGCGATGCACCGCCCCGCCACGTCCCGCAGCCTTGGCCCTGGCCTGTTAGACCTTGGACGAGACTACATATTGATTTCTTAGGTCCTATTGTAGGAAAGAAATTTTTAGTTATCGTAGATTCATCCTCAAAATGGATCGAGGTTTGTCAAATGAAAGATACTACAGCTTTATCGGTAATCACTAAACTCAGAGAAATCTGTGCTCGTTTCGGTATCCCGCGTCAACTTGTCAGTGATAATGGACCACCCTTCAGTAGTGTCGAATTTAATAACTTTTTAAGTAATAATGGAATTGAACATTGTTACTCGGCTCCATATCACCCATCTTCGATTGGTGCGGCCGAGAATGCAGTTAAAATTTGTAAAAAAGTAATAAAAAAAGCTTTGAAACTAGGTATAGATATTGAGTGTGCGTTACAACGTTACTTATTAATGTACAGAAATACTGAACATCATACGACTGGCGAATGTCCAGCTAAGGTTTTGCTGGGTAGGACTGTCCGTACGAGGCTCGATCGAATAAAACCGTCCCGTGAAAGTTTAGTTTTGAGAGCTCAACAACATCAACAACGCGCAGCGGGTGGCTCGCACCGAGCTTTTAACGTAGGAGATACTGTGTGGTATCGGGTGTACCAGGGTCCTAGTAAATGGTTGCAAGGCCGAGTTAAAGATGTAATAGGTAATACCGATTATGAAATTGATACAACTGAGGGTACCGTAGTTCATCGACACATAGACCAGATGAAACTCAGGTCGTCATCTCAAAGTCCAGTTATCAAATCTAAAAAGTGGAACACAATAGTTCCAGAAAGTGATCACACGGTGTATCCTTTCGTGGGGTCGGGGGGCTCGAGTTCACCTCTAGATGAAGATGACGGGACCGATGCCATTCAGCTCGGTGAGGGGGGTGATAGGGTGCTTCAAGGTACCAACGATAATTTTGCAACGGCTCTAAACACACGCCGGTACCCTTTGAGAGTACGTAATGTACCGGAACGTTATGGTTTTGATTCGAACCCATAGAAACTGTGTAATAAGCATTTAGTCATAAGTTGTTTCAAATGTATATTATTTTTATTTAAATTGTATTATATAATTGTTCTTATTAAAGGTGGAGGTGTGATATATGCAATTAAGATTATTATATAGTCTGTGACAACAGTTTACTGGTTCTTTTGAATACTGTAGTCTGTAGTAGTTAAATATGTAAGTCAGTCTAAGAATAAACGTTATACTGTGCACTCGCTGTTTTATTTATCAGAGACCATAAGGTAATAATACTAAATATCAATAAACACCAAGGTTTTTTTGACAGTACATATATTTATTAAGATCTGAAGGATCCAAACATAATCTAACATTTTTATTTGATTTTTCAACATCATTATTCTGTTAATATAAGAATTTTCATAAATTTTGTCTGCTTTAACTATTGATTTTCTATTTTCTAGGCTATCTAACTCACACTTTAACGGGTCTAGAAGACAATTAGGTATCCTAAGGTGTGGATGACATATTTGCTGGTCAAATGGTTTTGTAAAAATGCTATTTTTAACCGGTAGCTTGCCTACCCCCTTGAAAAACACTTTGATGTTTTAATATATCTTTCTGTAAAAGTCAACAATAGACTCATCACTATTCGCTCTTTTTATTAGATTTAAAGAAATACAGCCTGGCAGACCTAACAATGTATTGTTACACTTTACAACTACAAAATTTTCAAAACTTTAACATTTTTAAATTTAGGTATACTTACATTAAGTTAATCATACCTATGGGTTCAACAACATTACCGCGAAAAGATTCTAACTTTATATTTGTTTTTAACAATTTTATATTTAACTTATTATTAACCTATTGTAATATATTTAATATTATAATACTCATCGGCATCGGCACCGGTATCAAGCTATAAGATTCATCAAAATAAAATTAATTAAAGTATCCAATACGTGACGAACTCCTCTTGACTTATCCTCGTCTTTTTAATTAAGCAAGTGAAACTGAAGCGAAGAATTTTATTGATATATAAAATTTAATTAGCTCGTCGATTTCTAAATTTATATAAAAATCATTAAAAAATAATTATATGTACTTTTTTAATTACCAAGGAATGAGGTGTCGAGACAGTCTTCTATCCAGAAACCTTGGATACTTATCTACCTACATTCGCAGCTAATGCTAGTATGAAATTTTCATAAATAATTTGTTATAATATACAACTGATTACATTTTAATTTTTAAAATACTGAAATATCTAGGTTTATATAGTAAAGCGAAAAATTTTGTCTGGACCGCATAGCATAAGTAGTGCCCAGAATGTAAATGTATTTTGCAACGTTCGGAAAAGGCATCTAAGTTTATAAGTACATACATACAATGTACTATTTGTTATAGTGTACGATTCATCAGGACTAAACTGTAACTTTTAGCAACAACGTGGGTGAAATTAAGCGGGACGCCTAGCTGTGCAAAACTAAAGTACTAAAGGGTCCAGGATGGTAAAACTGTGTGAGATCCGGATTTCGAAGTTTTTAACCATTTCTCAGCACAGTGTTAAGGTATCGTTAAAACAGAATGTAGCCATAACAGTTCCTTGATTACACATGAAAAGCTCATCATTTTTGATATCGTTAGATTAGTATTAATATTCTACATATAAAAAAATAAAAATAAAATTCGGAAAGAAAAGTTCGGAAACTTATATAATGTACAAGCATAAATCTTCCAGACCACGACAGACAGGTTATTATCATAGACACCTGATAACGATCGTTACTTATGGTAGGGAAATTATACAAGACCCTCTTGAAAAGGCCTCAGAGGGTCATAGAGGTGAGGGCGATACGTGGATGCCGTACGGTGTCATGGACGAAAGCAACACTTCTCGCGAGTGATCCGCCCTGGGGACTCCAGGCAGAGGTGCTCGCAGAAGTGTACCGTTTTCAGTCGAGCCTTAGAGCTAGAGGACAAGACCCAAGTGCGGATCAGACGGCTCAGATCAGAGCTCAGGCTCAGAGAGCCCTGATCTATTGGTAGAAGGAGGACGTGAAGTCCCCAGAGGCGGGCTTAGCGACAGTGGACGCTATACGTCCCTATCTTCATCGCTGCTTTACCAGTCAACACTGATATTTAGGGGGGACATTTGTATCGTAGTATAATTCTATATTTTGAAATCCAGCAAGCAGCACCAACACAACTATCGGGGGAAATTTAAAAGACTTAAGTGTGAAAAGTGCTGCTTATTTATTGCCCACCATAGTGTCTCTTCCATCTGACATCTGACATGTGTCAAGAACATTTTTTTTACGGTGCGCCAATGGGTAAGCATTTTTTTATGTTACTAAAATTTGATTGAATTCCTATTATATGTAAAATCTTTCTGCATCGTTCCGTTAATTGATTATTTTGTCATCATCACATTACATAGTTTTAATGTTTTTCATCGTTCACATTAGCACATAAGAAGGTACTTAAATTATTACTTCACCTCTTTTTTCCCATGTTCATATTTATTTATTTATTTAATACTTTATTACACACATAAAATAATTAACATTGTAAAATATTTACAGCAAATGTGCAATTGCGGCCTTATTACTAAAAGCGATTTCTTACGGGCAACCATGAGTTTAGGATTTCTGGACACAAAGCAGTTGATGCGTAAAGTACTAATATCATACATACTAAGTTACATACATAAAATAATAGTTTAATATAAATATATAATACATACACACACATACACATATATACATACATACATATATTTATACATTATAATTTATACCTATATCAATACATACATACATACATACATACATACATACATACATACATACATACATACATACATACATACATACATAGATACAGAGATACATTCATCAATACACATAATAACCGTAAATTATTGACATACAGCGTTGAGTAGGCTATGCATTTTGTGTTAGATAATGCTGTTTAACACGACGTTTAAATATATCAACTGATTTAGATCGTTTAATATCATATGGTAGCGCATTCCAAAGTTTCACTGTCTTTACAGTGAAAGATTCACTATAACATTTTGTTCGATTCAGAGGCAACTCGAGTAGATTGTTATTTCAGGACCGAAGGTGATGTGGGAGTAGGGAGTTTGAGCCCAAGAACCTAAATCTTTCCTTGACATATAGAGGAGTATCAGGATTATAAAGGAGAGAGACAGAATGTAAATGACGTCGCTGTCGTATTGTTAACTACTAAAGTTGTGTTCGGTATTGCTTAATGTGATCGTACTTTCTTAAGCCGAAAATGAATCGTATTATAAGATTTTGTAGGCGCTCAAGTTTATTGATCAATTGCTGAGATAAGTCCAGGTTACAGGAATCAGCATAATCGAGTATAGGCAGAAAAAGCGTGTGAGGCAGATATATTTTAGTTTTTGTTGGCAGCAGATTTTTCCACCTTCTTAGTCCACCAATAGCACAAAAGATCTTACGGCTTAGTTCAGCAATGTGGGGCACCCAGGAGAAAGTACTATCCATCAAGATGCCCAAGTTCTTTACCGATCCACAATACTCCAAACAAACACCATCAAATAAAATTAAAGGAAGATGAAAGAGGAAAGTCAATTTTGTGAAGTTGTTTTGAGTTACCGAAAATACATACTTGAGACTTACTAGGATTTATAGTCAACCCAAACGACTTATTCCAGGTACTGATAACTGTTAGGTCGGAGTTTATATCGTCAATAGCCCGAGCAATATCGTTTACAGTTGCAGTCTTATAAATCTGTAAGTCATCAGCGTAAAGATGATAAGATGATGATAAGTGTTGAGTGAGAGTGTTGATGAAAATGGAGAAAAGCAAAGGAGAAAGCACTCCACCCTGCGGGACGCCAGCACAGATAGGAGAAAATGAAGATTGCTTCCCATCGAGACTAATAGATTGTCTGCGAACACATAAGTAGGAATGAAACCAGTCTGTAGCATTTGAGGAGATATTTATGGACTTGAGAACTGCTAAGAGTATATCGAAATCTACTGTGTTGAAAGCGTTAGAGAAGTCTAACAGGGCAAGGATTGTAATTTGCTGGTTGTCAATTCCGTACCTAATATCATTGCAGACCTTGTGGAGTGCTCTAACTGTACTGTGCCCGGGGCGCAAGCCAGACTGGGAAGGGGATAGGATATTGTTGCTGTTTAAATGTGAATATAGCTGTTTGTGTACAATGCGTTCAAGAACTTTAGATAGAAAATGAAGTATTGATCGACCAATTGTCGATAGTGTAAAAATGTTGAAGGTTTTGATATTTTCGGAATAAGAATGACTAATGCATGACGCCACACATCAGGAAAAACATTAGAAGTAAGAGAAAAGTTAAATATGTGACATAGGATAGTAAGAATAGAATGGAGAGATAATAGTATCATACGTCGACTTATGTTATCGATACCAGTAGCATCAGATTTGATAGCCATCACATGTTTGCGTACCTGCGCAGTCGTAACAGGTGTGAAATGGAAAGTTGTAATAGAAGGATCAGGTTCTAATGATAAGGACTGGATAGTATTCATTTTAGAGCAGCTGGGTATCAAATTAACAGTTGTAAAATGCTTATTAAGCAAATCACAATCTGTGCAGTTAGTTAAAGTTGTTGTGTGGTATGTGTTCAGCAGTTTCCAAGTTTCGCAGGATTATTGTTATCGATTGACATGTGGATATAGTTACGTCGAGCATCTCTAATAGTCTTATTGCATCGGTTCCGAAGTATTTTATACCTTTGCAGGTTTTCATCTGTAGGACGTTTCTTATATTTAGACTTGGCAGCATTTCGTTTGGTCATGAGTCACTTAATATCTAAAGTCAGCCACGGAGCAGGAAGATGTTTCAGTTTAATTCGTCGTAATGGCGCGTAAATATCAAACAATTTGGTTAACATTGAATTAAAGATGTTGATCTTGTCATTAATAGAGGAGGCATTAAATATGCAATCCCAGTCGATGCGATTGAGATCTTGCATGAACCTTTCATTATCAAAGTTATTGAAACATCTTCTCATTACTACCGTAGGTTTTTAGGTGGTCGAATTTTGTAAGATAGGTAAACGAGGTCGTGATACGAAAATGCCTCCGCGGACATTTGGCCAAAAGTAGCTACGCGTCTAGTGGATGACACAATCATAAGATCCAATAGAGATGGTGCACAATTAGGAAATAAGTTCATAATGTGCTAGTTAACGAGGTTTATAATATAAGAGAAAAAAAGGTTATTAAATAGATATTATTTTAAATTGTATATACAGTACGGTATTATAAATTAAATTTTATGTAAAATATTGATAAAAGAATTATTTTTATGCCAAAAATTCTATCATAAGCCTTTTTATGTTTTATTAAAAAATGAATGAAATATTTCAATCGTAACTCAATAAAACCCATCAAGGTTGAAAGCGTCGAATTTCGTAATTTCATTTTGTTTCGCGTCAAATTCGATTTTTACACAGTTGCGTTTGTTTAATCAAGTAAGTCTAAATTTTTTTCATATATTAATAAAAATTTATTACCATAAATTTGCTATTTTCTTACTTCGGCTTTTAAAATTGTACTTTTTTTGTAATCTGTACATATATAAGAAATAATAGTTAATTAGTTTAATTAATTTTATTAGGCATATTTATTAATTAATTTATACTTTATTTTAATCATTATAACCATATATATATATATATATATATATATATATATATATATATATATATATATATATATATATATATATATATATATATATATATATCTATATACCTACTACTTAACTGAATTTTTAATGTATTATTTTAGTTCTTAAACTCTTTTAGGGGTAAAAAGTAATAAGTAGATTTTTGTAAGAAGCCATGCCATAATTATGTTACTTGAAAGTCACAGATAATAAAAGTATTCTTTTTTTTAATATATAGCAGTTGTATAAGGAAGTGAAAAGTTATTCGAGTAGGAGCGAAATTTCACAAAAAAAAAAATATTAAAAGTCCGCGTCCGCTCGCTTTTTCCCCGGAATATAGCAATTCCTTCGGCGAAGAAAAAAGTGACATAAAAATGTCTTTTAACGAAAATTGTTACACCTAACACTACAGTAAGACATGATTTCGAACAAGATTACTTTGGGTCTAGTAATTTGTTTCTATAGACAAAGTAGAATACGTTTCCGATTTATCACGGTTCAAGCGCCACTCGGATTCTCAGGTACTCGCAATTTTATATAAATAAAATTTGATTATCTATTTACGATTTACTATATAAAATAGAATTTAAAAATAAGAGCCGTGTGGTGCGGTGACCATGGTTTTATTAAAGATAACTGATCAGGTTACAGGCCAGGATAGGGTCAGATGTGCCATGCGATAACCGGCAGAGAAGAATAGTGTCGACCTCTTTCTTGCCGAGGTTTCGTTAAAGCCGACTAAGACCATAGTGGCCATAGTGGTAGTTGTTCGCAACAAATGTTCACCAAACGCGATGGTGATGGGCAGAAACCTTACAGCGGGAAAAAATGTACATGACCGCACACCCCGTTGTTCGGGGAGACAACGGGGTATTGTGGGGCCCACTAAAATAACTCGCCGTGCGCCCTCACCCGCCCTTATAAGGCAGACCACGGGTACTGCGTAAGTTGCTCCGTGGCCCGCAGGCGATAGCCCCATCGGGCACTCTCTTCTTTGCGACGCCCTGCACACTTGGGCATCGCACTTTCGCAGTAGGCTGTTTCGGCGGACGATGAGCAATCAGCGTTACCATATCTTGCCACAACTCACTGCGCTCACAAACCCACTTGCCAAGCGTGGCGAGTATTGATATAACTTCAGAGATAACAGTTATTTTTTTAAATTACTTTTTATCTAAAATATATATAAGTAATATAAATTACGACAAATAAAAATAAACATTTTATAGGAATTAAAAACAGCAAATATTATTGAAATTTCAGTCATCAAGATAATTAATTTCTCAGTAAATACCTTCGGTTTATTACGGAAAGCCTCACGTATCGAGAAGAGTGTATCAGATAGAGCACTTTACCTGATTACGTGTCATCTCGTGATCAGTTCCCCTTTGATCGATAGCACTCGTTACAGGAAGGGAAATCAAGTGGTGCTGATATATGATAACATTTGTATATATTACTGTGAAAGCTAATTTATTTGTAAATCTTAGATATTGCTAGTAGATTTATGGACTCTACGGCGAAATTAACAACGATACCAGATAATTACGGATTTCTAACAAAAAAGTGATAAATCTTAAATAAGTGGTTTATATTTTATAAGCAAAGCCGTGTACTTACAAGAAATTACTTGATGATTGATATGCTAAGTTTTATCTCAGAGACGTGATATAAGTCAAGGTCAAGTTTCAATTTTCCATTACACCAATAGGTTATTTTTATTTTATAAGGTAGGATGGCCACCTTCCTTGCAACAAATAAGCCGAAACTAGAAAAGCGAGCGTGGATATCTGCGTTTTGTTAAGTTTAGGAATAGATATTACAAGTTCAATGTTGAAGACCTAAAAAATCTAAGTATTAAGATTGATAACGGAGAGTTTTTTTAGTAGGAAGCTATAATTATCCAATCGCCTTTAGCGGAATCTATACTGATAAAGGCGGAAAATGCCTCAAACTTAACGAAACCACTAAAATGGTTTGTAATCCGCTGTAAGGGGCCCGGAAATATACACAGCATAATGAAAAATGAAAAAAGAGGAAGGAGAAGGAAGATTAGAAATATTATGCCGAAACGCGATCGCGTGAAGCTTGTTTAATCAAAAATTGATCTAACGTTTGGTTCATGTTTTATCGCTTTTTTGTCGAAATGTCTGTTTGTTGGCGTACAGACACCTTTCTTTCAACTATATTTTTTATTTCGGCAGACCGTGGTTAATGTCTATATTTGGTTAATTATGTACTACATTGCGTTGTGTTATAACATTCTTAGCTCGATCAATCGTGAATCTAGGATTTTGTCGTTAGACAAAAGGTAGTTCATACATGACTTCGTTTACTGAATTTTTTGTCATAAGTCAAAAATAATAGGTTATGGTACATGTATTATGACGATCATTGAACAAAATATTTTATTTTTTAATAGTCAAAATAATGTTTGACATTAAAGTACAAGGAAGAATTGCGCTCAATCTTCCTTCAATTTTCTCTAGATTCGTTTGTTCAAGACAATCCTGTGAACAACAGCCCGTGATAAATTACTTTTGTTTCAAATTAATTGTATCGTGTTATTTCATTGGTTAGAACGCAAAGTTTCGTAAGCGTTCGAATTGATATTAATCTAAAGTTTTAACGATTTATGAAATCTAAATATAACTTGAACTAAAACAATTTTAAACAAAATGATTCTTTTCAAGCAACTCATTAAGAGTAATAGGGTGGTATTCATTTGAAATATTGCAAATTTTGTCATTTATCAATGAACATTGTTTAATAGAAATTATTTATTTTGTAGCAATATACACAGTGTGCCCTAGGAGTATTATCATGTTAGGTAAACGATTTATCATCTGATTTGGTACTGTCCTTGCAATACTTAATACTTATATCCAGTGCTTCTCAATATAAAAATAATTTTGGTAATATATAAAAGAAAAATATTAAATTATTATATCTTTCACGTCTTCATCCTTCTTCTTATAACGATATCACATTTTACAATTTTCTCTTCGTCGTCTTCAAGAACAAAAACTTGAAATTTTACATAACTAAATTCACTTAATAAATACGAGTATATACAGTTTTTAAAAATCCTATAGTTTTTTATAGACTTTGGGTTAAACGTTGTTAAATTATCCACATTTTGTTAAATATTATTGTTTCACAACATCGACGCTAGCCATAGCGTCAGCACAAACCTCAAATAAAGCTTACCCACAGGATTTAATACATTCGCAATACAGTTCTTATTTCCAGTGAGTTAAAGATTAATTTTAAACAAAATTCCGTGTACATCGTAATCACGAGCTAAGAGTTGTTTGTCGATAGATTAAAAAGCGGTGGAACAATGTTGATTTCAAGAATACTCATATATATATATATATAATAATAATAGATAATATTTTATTGTTAGATAAAATTAAAATCAATTCAAAGCTTCGCAGTTAATATTTAACTCGAGTTGGAAAAAAAAATTATCCACAAAAAATGTAGACCTCTCTAATAGTCAGTTTTCATCGGAATCCTTTAGGGGTAAATTGAGCCGTTGTCTCATTAAGTACCTGCCAGAGTGTCGGCGTTGATGGCGTTTTGATTAATCGCCTTTTGTCCCTATTCGACTCCGCCATTATATCTTCAATAAAAGGGTATGATCGAAAAATCTTTTCAACGGTCGAGGAAACTGAAATACCTCGAAAATTTTATTTTTACAAATTAATTAAATACTTTGACGAAAACGATGAATTAATAAAGTATTCCAGTATTTATGAAAATACTTTTGATGACTTATAATATATATATTATTTATGTGAGGCTTAAATGTTCTCTTACCTTATATTGTAAAAAAAAACACCATGAAAATTATCTTTGAATTATTCAGTAGTTACAGAGTGATTGAATAATAATAAATAGATGGTTAATTATATAATCAGACGGTTACTACAAGAAATAATCTAATTTGAACTAGAAGACACTTTACGATATAACGCATATACATTATACATATATACATAAGGTTTTGAATCTGAAGTGAAAATTCTATATAGCTTTCACTAACGTTTCTCAAAGATAGTAAACTGTAATTTAAAAACCAACTGCATCTAAAAGACGTCTGACGAGTCTGAACGAACAACTGCACAGGTCAAATGGAATGTACTCGTATCCTTTTACAATTTGTGTTAGGTCCTTTGTGTGTTAAAAGAAATAGCGATTTTAAAACATTTTTAGTTATTTTATTTAATAATAATAATTCTTAAGCTGTAATTAATTTCGTCGTTAACTATATAATCGTTATCATAGTATATATATATTTGCTGCACTCACTGCACTCACATCAAAGTATACACAAAATAATGAAATACAAAATTATAAAAATAAAAAAAATAAATGGTGCAAGGATGACCGTATCACTAAAAGTGGTTTTTACAGGCAACCTGATGAATGGATTGTTATCATATTTAATTTACCTACTATATTTTTATTTTCATTACATGTGTTAGAAGTATCGTGTAATTTGTATTTGTAATGTGACTTATAATTATAATTAACATAATAAATAATTGTTATTCACAATATTAAAAAATAAAAAAAATAAGATATGTTAAAGATAAAACATATTTAACATTAAATAAATATAAATATTTACAAACAACACATAAACACACACGTAAAATTTCGAAGAAAACGTCTTAAAAGAATCAAATAGCACATTTTGATTAAGAAACATCGTTTACTCATTTCTTCTACGTCCAAAAAAAGAAAAAAAAAAACAATATTTATTTAGAAAATTGTGTTACAATGTACAGTTTAACGTACTGACTGAATCAGTCTGAAAATGTCCTACTGCCGGGTAAAGGCCTCATATAGGACAATGGTTGGAGCTTAATGCCCTACGCTGTTTCACTGTAGGTTGGCGGATAATTTCCAAGCCATGAGTCGTCAATGTCGCTATTAGGTGTTTATGATTACCGGGATAGCTTTACGTCTTCTTTTAGGCACGGTAGGGAGACCCACCCACAAGAACATACAACCAGACCAAAAATATTTGTATAAATACAAATATATGACCCGAGCGGGAATTGAACCCGTGACCGCCGGCGTTGAGGCGAGTATTCGCACCACTACGCCAGGACAGTTATCTTCTATAGTTTAAGTTTAATAAAATAATTCAATTCTACGATCGCTTACTCTTATACAACGTGGTATCATCTATACAATTCGTGGTTCGTCGAAGCGGTAACTTGCTGTTTTGATGTCGGCGCCTTCGAGGGTATTGTTTTCAACATTTTTCCAGTTTATACGACTATACCTAGTATATACCAACTACTCTAACAGACCAAAATGAGAAATATTTTCAAAATTTCGCTTATATATAGAAGTTTATTTGAATATTTTACAATGTGTTGAATTTAATATATTGATATAAATGTAGAACTTGCTTGTATCAATAGTATTATATATTTATATTAAGCCAGTTGAAGTAAGTTATCAATTACAAACGGTTCACTCAAGCAATCCTTTACTTTGTTAATTTATTGGCCCAAAATAATAGATTGACTGACCCATGCACGGCAATTCCCTTCGGATCACTGTCAATACTAATATAATATTATCAAATTATATTGCTTGTAATTAATGATTAATTATATGTTAGAAATGTACTAACAGTGTCGGGTAGTCCGACAGCCAGGCGGGCAGACAGGCAAGAAGACCGGCGTGATTGTTGCAAATTTAATGTCAATATATAACAATTTATGTCTGGGGCAGTATTCCCGTATGCTAAGAAATAAAAATTATAAAAATATAAATTTAACTTGATGAAGTTTACTCTCGAATCTAAATATACACTTATTCATTAAATCAATTCAATACTGACTATGATACCGGACAATTTGATTCGTATTGTGTCGTAATTGTCGTGTAACCGACAATTAAGTGCGGTAGCCTTGATTAATTGTGGCTGGATCAGTGATAAGAAAAGTTAGCTTGTCAAAGTGGTCAAGTATCAAAATAGGTCAGAAGATATGTACCGAATATAGTTACCATTAGGTTTTATTATGTTAAGAACTATAAGATATAAGTTAGCTATGTATACTTACGCAAGGTAATTTTTGTTAGTTTAGCTTATTAGCCGATTCTCATAAGAGTTGATAATTCGAAAAAGAATTATTTTATAAAAACTATTACAAATTGTTTGTGAACAATTATAGCTGTATGTAAAGTGCTATTTATTTGTAATAGTTTAGCTTCGGTTTAAGATGTACGTTATTTTCATTTACTCTTAAACAAAATGCAAATTTCTTGTGAAAATGCATATTAATATTTAAAGTAACAGCGATCTTACGCTAAAGGCCGGTATAAAAATGGCAGTAAAATCCCTCGTTTAACAAAGGAATTTCTCTTTTAAATGACTACAAATTAGCTTGGCTTTACTTGGCTTCTTGAGCATTTTTAAAGCTTGGGTGATTTTTATATGTCACAAAATGGCCGGCAATTGAAGTGTTTGCCTCGAATCGTGGCAGCAAATGAATGTTTGGAGAATGTTCGAGGAATCATCTAATCTATTTACAATTACATATAGTACATATAATATATATCTAGTATTACATAGTATGTTACATCTATTAACAGAGATTTTAAGTAACCTTAATGATAAAAAATGTAAGAAGTTCTATATACGTCTTTTTGTGTTTTTGTGTACTGATATATTTGTCATCGGTGGTCCAATTTAGAAAAACCTCTGTTCACCAAATCAAAATTCGATGGTCTAATATCCAGATATGTGAGGAATCTCTAGATGATTGAGGAATCTACTAATAATTATAGGCACTACTACAGTAGTAGTAGTACACTACTAAGTATGTTATTTTTTGTATATTGTCAGATGTTTGCATATCGAAATATTAATCATACCATCAAAAACATAACTTGTAAAAAGAAACCAAGTCTCGCAATTCACTTCTTCTTCCATAAAAAGTTGTGAGATCCATGTAATACCAAGTCGGCTAATTTATTCAATCCCTACTTAAGGGTTCTTCTGCTTTAAGTTATTACGTTAGTAGCTAACCTAACAACATCGTATAGTGATCATATCAATATTAAAAATCTTTGATGTTTTAAATAAATAGACTGACTTGGCAATTCCTTCGCCATATCTAGGCTAACTGCTAATGCCTCACCTTGACTCTCGATGGCTGAAGCCCATCGGTGTGTCAGATACACTAGAAGGTCACCAGTCGAGCGACCGTGGCGAAAGCCGTATTGCCGGTCGCTGATCAAATCGTGTTCCTCTAGGTACCTGAGGAGCTTGGTGTTAATAACACGCTCCATAACCTTGGAGAGAAGGGAGGTAATAGCGATAGGCCTGTAATTCGATGGATCTGATCTATCGCCCTTTTTGGGTTCCGGGTGCACATGGGCGGTCTTCCATGAAGACGGTACTTGCCTAGTGTGGTAGAAAAGTGCGAAAAGTCGCGTTAATACAGGGCACAACTCTGGAGCACACTGTTTCAGCACCATCGCTGGAATGCCGTCGGGCCCACTCGACTTATGAACATCGAGAGTAAGCAGCTCTCGCCGGACGTCTCTTTGTGAGAAGTTTATTTCCGGCATGGAGTATCCACACCGCGGGATGGTCGGCGGTACGGCGCTCTCATCGACATTCAAAGTCGAGTTTGAGGCAAAGAGTGTACCTAGAAGATCGGCTTTCTCCTTGGCGCTATGGGCCAGGTTGCCGTCGCCATTTTGCAATGGTGGTAAGGACGACAGACAAAAGTTTCCCTCGGCAGCTTTGGCGAGCGACCAGAAGGCTCGACTCCCGGAAGGGTAGTTGGTAAGCCTTTCGCCAATTCTCCCGATGAACTCGAATTTAGCTCTGGCAATTGCTCTTTTACAGGACCTTGAGACAGCATTTAGCTTGCGTTTCACGTCAGATACGTTTGGATCGCTGTTACTCCGAGCCGTGGTCCAAGCCCTGAACGTGGCTTGCTTAATGCGTTTCGCTTCCTTACAAGGCCGATTAAACCACGGTCGTTTCCTTGTCCCGGCAGCAACTAGCGAGTTCGGAATGAAATATTCCATACCCGCCAGTATCGTCTCAGAGACAGCAGCTGCGCAGGTGTCGGGATCTTCTGATGTGAAGCAAAGCTGCCTCCACGGGTACGATGCATAGTATTCTCGCAATCCATCCCAATCTGCTGACTTGTACTGCCATATGCGCCGTAAACTAGTTGGCCGAGGTGGATCTGTGCGCGTGCATGGTGCAAGAGTCCGGATGAGGCAGTGGTCGGACGAGCCGAGTGGTGCATCCATTGAGATGGAATATCCATCCGGACGTTGAGTCAGCAGAAGGTCCAGTATAGAGCTCGTATGGTCCTCAATATCTGGTATTCTTGTAGGAGAATGTACCAGTTGTGAGTAACCATAGGCCAGAGCAAATTCGTGAGCACACCTCCCCGCGTAGTCAGTGGACCGAGAACTAAGCCATTCAGTGTGGTGGGCATTGAAGTCTCCTAAAATCACCAACTCCGTAGAGGGGTATAGCTCACGTAGAGGGGTATAGCTCATACATATTTTCTATATTTATTTTTATTTATTTAATGTTAATATACATTAATTAACAGTTATTGCTGTTATGACTCACTTAATCAATCAGGTGCATTCTAATAATGACATAATTATATGAACTCAAAAATGATGACCACGCTGGCGAAATGATGCGCGCTGTTGTATATTAAGCGGGAGATCCCGGGTTCAATCCCCGGCAGAGTAAATTTTCTTTCTTTGATCTGCTTTGGTGGGAGTCTTTGGTAGTGGCTAGTTACCACCCTATCGGCAAAGACGTGCCGCCAAGCGATTGAGCGTTTTGCTACAATGCAGTGTAGAAACCGATTAGAGGGATAGGTTTAATATAGCTGTCTACTGAATAAAATAAAATAACTTACGTACGGGAAGCGTGGAAGCCGTGGAGCGGGCAAACTACCTCAGCCAGTCGTGGTTATGATTTATTAGTGTTCTTTAATACTTTGCGTGATTTTGGTACAGCTACATAAGACATGTCCCATTCTTGCTTTTTCATTCCGTTGACCATTTTACAGGTTACCTTTGAAGATAATTATATCTAGGTACCTATCTACACCTATTATTCCACTATATTATACTTGTAGGGGTACATTGATTCATTCACTGCAAATGTAACTTTGTAATCCTATATATTTATATGGGATTACAAAGTTATTTATGCAGTTGGTGTATCTAGAAAACTGGACCGAAATTGCAAAATATTTGAATTTTTCCTTGGTTTATATACTAAACACTAATGGTATTCTAAATTTGAAGCTTCTATGTCTGCTAGAAGTGCCTTAGAGTTTTGATGATCGGTCAGTCAGTGAGTGACAAAATTCGAAACTTTGACTAATTATAATTCTTAAACTACTGGTTCAAATTGAATGAAATTTGAAATATACCGTGTTTATACAATGCCTGCTTGGGTATTGAAAATTCAGACTTCTAGTTTTATCCACAACGAAGTTATAGGGGGTCGAAAATGGTCTGAGTTGCTTCGAGAAAAGGATAGTACGGCCGTGCCACTTTTTTTTTTGCTCGACTTGGCGGAGGCACTGCCGTGCCTCCAGATATGCTTCTAATTATAAAAGCAACAGAACTTCTTAACAGTTAGAATATATTACGATCTATAATTTTAATTCGATAAAATTATTGCAGAAAAATCAAAGTACCATAAGAAATGGAAGATTTATAATAGAATATCTGACTACCACACGTTTGTTCTTTTACGAGAACGACAAAAATTAGTTCAAGCTCAGAGTTATAATAATTATATTCATAATGCTGAAGTCAGAATACGCAATAACAGCAAATACTTTTGGTCCTTTGTGAAAAGTAAAAGATCATCATCCAACCTTCCTGACAGTCTATTTTTGTTTGATCGTACAGCTAGTGACGAAGAGGAGATATGTTCTTTATTCAATGATTACTTTAAATCAGTTTACAGCGATCGATCCGAAAACACAACATTTGATCGACAGAATCATGGCTGTGGTAGTTTGGATATCGGCCATATAGACTTGTCAGTATCAACTATTAAAAAATACTTGAAGTCACTTGATGTCAATAAAGGATACGGTCCCGATAAGATACCACCTATATTTAAAAAAAATGCTACAATTCTTTAGCCTATCCTATTTCTCTTCTTTTTATTAAATCATTGAGTTCAGGTTCCATGCCTATTGTTTGGAAGCGCTCGTTTATGGTATCAATATTTAAGTCAGGTGATAAACATAATGTTCAGAAGTATAGGCCGATATCTAAATTATGTACAGTTGCAAAAATGTTTGAGAAAATCATTTATGATAATATCTCTCCCATTATACGGGGTATTCTGATTAATGAACAACATGGTTTCATCTGTAAAAGGTCAGTCGAAACGAATGTGTGTGAGCTGGTTCATCGTGTACTGGAAGTTATGAATGCTGGTGGTCAGGTGGACATCGTGTATACCGACTTCTCTAAGGCATTCGACAAAATATCTCATAACATCCTTCTTAATAAACTAGAGCAAGTTGGTATACACGGTGATCTACTTAGGTGGTTATCCTCTTATCTTCATAATAGGAGTCAGGCAGTGACGATAAAGGGCTTTTGTTCATCATTTGTCCCTGTTTCATCAGGTGTACCGCAGGGCTCTCACCTTGGTCCGCTGCTTTTTAATATTTTTATAAATGATATTTGCAAGACTTTTGAGCACTCTTCCATATTATTATTTGCAGACGACTTGAAGGTTTTTAGGAGAGTATCTAAACTGTCGGATTGTCTTCTGTTACAAGAGGATCTCAACAAACTATGTAAATACTGTAACGATAATCTTCTTTCCCTTAATGTTAAAAAGTGTAGCGTTATATCATTAACACGAAAACAAACGCGAATTTCTTACGATTATCATCTGAATGATGAAATTATTAATCGCGTTTATGAGGTGAGGGACCTGGGTATTTACCTGGATAATAAATTAACATTTGGGTTTCACATAGACCGTATTGTTGCTAAAGCCTATCGAATGCTTGGATTTGTTTTAAGGGTTAGTAAGGAGTTTAAAAACTATTGTACTCTTGCTCTTTTGTACAATAGCCTGGTGCGCTCTTTATTGGAGTTTGGTTCGGCAGTCTGGAACCCTCAATATAAAACATACATCGACTCCATTGCAAAGGTACAAAATAAATTTATGAAACATGTTCACTATAAATTTTATCACTCTTCTCAGAGTCCACCTAGAAGAAGTTCGTTGGAAGTTCGTCGTACTCTGAGAGATCAGGTTTTTCTTTTTAAGCTGGTGAATAATTTTGTTGGTAGCCCATACCTATTAGGTTGCTTAAATTTCAATGTCCCTACATTTTATAAACGCAAAAATGCTCTTTTTGATTTACCCTGTACTAAGACAAAATATGCCCAAAATAATTTTGTTCGTCGTGCCTGTAATATGTATAACAAAAAATTTAGTAATGTAGATATGTTTTCATGTTCACTCTTAAGTTTTAAAAGTAGCATCAATCAATTATTGAATGAATGAATATTAACTTGTTTTGTGTATTCATTGCTTTGCTTTTTATTCTCAATTTTAATTTTAATTTAAATGTTAATATTTTATTTTTGATTTTTAAACTTTAAAATTTTAATTATTGATTATTTTAATTGGTAATTATTGATTTGTTTCTTATTCTCAATTTTAATTTTTAATGATAATTTTTAATTTATAATTTTAGAATATTCAAAATTTACAAATTTTAAATTTTTAATTATTGACTTTGAAGCTTCGAATTTTAATTTTTAATTATAAATCTCTTAATTTATTTGTTCTTACTGTTGTATTTAATTGTTTTAAGATCTGATTTTAATTGTTTTTATCCCATTTTTTACCTTCTGCTTCTTGTGTGTATTATTTATTGGTGGAAACTTGATTGGTTTATGTTATATCTCTTTATTATTTTATTATTTGTGTGTTATTGTACTGTTTGTTTCCCAAATATAAATAAATAAAATAAATACATAAATAAATCTTTAAACACAAGCTATTTAAAGTGTTTTATAAATAGAGATGTGGCGATTAGCTTGGTATGTGGTTCTCCTAAAAAAAGGGAATAAAAAATATATTTAATCAGTTTTATGTTACTTAAAAAATCATCAAAAGTTGTTAAGAAACCGAAATTCGTGAATTAAACAATTCAATAATAATGAAAAAAGATATATGCTCCTGTTCTGTTTGAGCCTGTTGAAGTCGGTACTTCACTTAATCCTTCGTGAGTGCGGAGAGATTTGTGATGTGGCGGGAATGGAGCCTTGACATTTAAGTCCCAAAAATCATTAAGCATGAATACTTTAAGATCTGCTTATTACAAATAATTATATATTAAGCTTTTATCGTAAATCAGAATTTGTAATTAAATAAATCCGTAATTTCTTATTATAGTTTTCTTAGTTTCTTACTTTCTTGTGTAATCTAAATACCGACAATGACTTTTTTTTAAAGAAAACTGAATATTTGTTCTACTATTTCTGTTATAGTTTTGACAACTTATCGATATATTTTTTGCGATAGAGATTCTTAAACAATATCTCACAGATCTTTATACGTGATTAAAGTATACACTTAATATAATTAGTGAACACAATTTATTGTACTAGAGATCACTAACCTCATTTACATAACGTGTAAATTTAAGATTCTATTTTGGAATAATGTTGGATCTCGCACAAAGTATAGTTTCATGTCATGTAAATTAGGTGAAACAATTATTTGCGAGGTTAGCTGGAACATCATTATACAGTAAGTATGAATATACGAGTATATAGTACATTGGAACAACTCTTATGTAGTTTCAAATAATAAAATGAATGTTTAATTCAATGAAAAGTACTAATTATTATTTTTGGCTTATTAGGCTACGACCATATTTTTTTTAATTTATATGATAAAGATAAAAAAAAAATTAATAAAAAAGATTTAGAAATATCAGAGCAAACGCGTTATTCTTTTTTACATGAATGTGTAATCAATAAGTTCAAATTAAACTTTCTTTCCTTTTTCTTTATTTGAACTGAATCAGTCTGTAAGAGTCCCACAGTTGGGCTTAAACCACCACGCTGCTCAACTGCGAGTTGGCGCTTAATTTATACAAATACTGCTTCGAAAGGGAATCAAACCTACGATCGCCAGCGTACCACTACACCAGAATGGTGGTCTAAAGAAGATAAATGATGTGTAAATAGATTTTACACAAAAACTTTTACTTGGAAATAAAAATACTAAGAAACTAACACACGGAATCCAAAAACGGAATCGTTTTATGACAAATACCATTAGTAAGTGAATAATTAATCACGAAGCGAGTCACATTGTTGATCATGACGAGGGTCGGTTGACCTGATGCCATTTAATTTTTTAATTCGATATCTGACCGGTTTGACTTTTAGCTGAATTCGACGGAAACGGATTCGGATGTGGTTCTTTAGTGTTCATTGTCGGATATTTTATTTTATAGTAATCCAGTCTTTATTAAATATAGTATATATAGTTAACGTTGTAAAATCTTTTTAGATAAATACAGCTAACAGATAGTAAAATTGCAAATTATATATTTATTTGTATTTGTGTGTTTTACTCGTATTTATAAATTTTATTTACATATATGATATGTGTGATCGAATCGTGGCGGTGGTGTTGTAAGCTTGGATATTAAAATTGAACGTTGTGTTTATTTTATTATATTAATTTTTTTCTCATTATGCAAGACATTTACGAGGATAAATTTCGAGATATGTGTTACATTTATACAGAGTGACTGGTAAATTACTATCAATATTTAAGGAGAATACTCGGTACATGATTCTCATTCGAATTATGTAAAAAAAAAATAGGTTCTTAATTTTTGACCAAATTTTCATAAATTTTAATTCAAGTAAATGAAGCGTTGACACTCTACAGTCATGCCGGCGGCACGTGCATTTTTATACAAATACACTAAAAGAGTTATAAATAATAGTTTAATTAAATATTGGCTTAAAGTTAATTAGTGACACAAATCTACAAAAAAAAACTGCTAGTCTAGTCAGTAAGGGTGAAAAATCCGATTATTTACAAAGGACAGATTAAATAACGATTAGATACAGCAGACATTTTCATGATACAAATTTTTACAGGAAACGCGAATCATTTGTCAAGTCTACCTTCTTTGATGTCTAAAAGTGTTTCGAGTTCTGAGTGTGTATTCTTGTAATATTTTCCGATGTTCCTCAAAATAGCTTTTAAGTTAGAAAGAGGTAATTTTTAAAAATGTATAACGTAATTTTGAAAGGAAATGTATAATGAGTGGTTTTTTACGACCCATTATAGTAAATATGTAACCTTCGAAGGAATTGGTCTTCTATCGCGCATGAAAAATAAATTCCCTAATATGACGACACTCGGATCAAAACAACACTACTTTCATTAAATACATAGAGACACATATTATGTTTTAATTTTTAGAGCTATTTTTACGTTTGGGTTTTTTAACTGAACTAATTAAATCGGCCTCTTAAAGGCCTCTTCTCAATTTAGGAGAAGGATTAGAGCTTAATCCAATACGTTGCTCCATTGCGGGCTGGCAGATAGTTTTCCTATCATGAGTAAAAATAAGTAGCACATGCCTAGGGTAACAACTGAGACCGACGCCTTTATGTGCTCTGCGAGGAATGGTAGAGCATACATCCAGACCTGGAATAGGTTGACTAGAAGAGATTTTTAGAGATAAGTCCACCTTTACCATAAGCTCTACACATATGAAATATTTCTCTATAACTGTTTTTTAAGTGTAATGAGGTATATTTGACTTATATTATCTACAAGTAACACATGGTGAAAACATCACCCTGCCACTTATATGAGCGGATCAATGACTGTAATTGTACCTACTATATTCGGCTAATTCAAATGTATATATTTTTGGGAGACTCTTGATAAGCTTATATGTACCGGACCCTAGTCGAAAGAAATACGAAGTGGACTGTATATGGTGCGATGTGACGATGAGACGTCTGTTTCTAGGGCCGGTATCAAACGAATGCGAAGGGTGAGCTGGTTCTAGTTCGCCGTGTGTTCAGTGAGGGTGTACGTCAGTGAAACGCCAATTAATTGTTGAAGATTTTCCCGCTTGTGAGGAGCAGAATTGCTGGCTAGCTTCTATAAGCGATCTCTTCTATACTATGGTCTCTTGCTATTCTTTATCTTTACTATTCGCTGGTCGATCGAGGACTGGCATATGGTGCCCGAAATGGCACCGCAATTTATACTTCTCTGATTGGCTGGCCAGCGATCCCTTACCTCACCCCCGGGAATTTACTTTATTTAAAAAACATACTTTTTACAATATTCGAGCTTATTTCTATACTTACTCTATTTTAATTATTCATCCTCTATTATTTCAACATACAATTAATGCGGCGCGCGCGCTAATTATCAATAAACGGGGTCGGGTCCTCGCCGCGGTATTTAAATCTACCTCGTCCCCCACCGCTTGATATAAAAGCCCCCCGCGGATCCTTAATCCGCGTTAGTCTGCCACGTGCGCGCGTCGCTAATCCATCTACGAATTCTCGAATGCTATATTGTTAAAATCTATTTTTACATGTAAATTGCTATTTTTTACATATAAAATATCTATAAATTAACTATAAATTGACAAAATATCCTTAAATCTATGCAAACTATATCTGAAAATATTCTTAAGCTAATATTAACACAATGAAATGTCCTTAATCCTATAATCTTATTTTTACATATGAATTATCACTTTTAGACTATAAAAACCTATAAAATATCTATAATAACATTAATAAATTTATATTAAATGACAAAACATCCTTAATCTACGAATTTCTATCTGTAAACATTAAATAATGAAATTATCCTTAATCCTATTGCTTTCTCTATTTTTCTATACAAAATTCTATATCTATCTCTCTTTATACGAAAATATTTAAACTTTAATAAATTTACAAGTTAATAAAATAATGTTACGAAATGATACAAGTACCTCTCTAAGTACCTAACTACGCGAATGATTATTATAAATATGGTCGATATTTTTCGACATCATTATGTTGTCTCGCTCACACACGTGCGAGGGAGACCGTCTATCTCTATCCCTTTCGATTGTCTCTTACACATATTCTAACGAAGTAGTTCTATGAAATGATACAAAATACCTCTTTAAGGTCCTAACTATACGAGTGATTACTATAAGTACGCGCGATTCGGATGGTAACATTATGCTATCTCGCTTACACACGTGCGAAGGAGACCGTCTGTTGCTGTCCTTCTCGGTTGTCTCGTACATTATACATTCGTCAGGGCCGGAAAATAGAGGGCGACAAAAGACGTTTGTCTATTTAAATGTTGCCAATAATTGGCAATAGATATAACTGTATCAGCATATAAACCACCCACTGTTGAGCGAAGGCCTCTTCTCCGTGTAGAAGAAGCATTGGAGCTTAATCCACCACGCTGCTCCACTGCGGGTCGGCGGATAATTTCCTTATAATGGGTAACGATGGTTATCAGGTGTCTATTATGATAACAATCGGGGCCGACGGCTTCACGTGATCTCCGAGGCACGGTGGGGAGACCCACAAGAACATACACCCAGACTGGAAACAAATATTTGTACAAATACAAATATATGCAATAGATATATAGAGCAGTAATGTTTATTCGTCTATATTATTCAAAGGAGTGAGTACGCTATATAATGTAATGAAGAAACAAAACTCTGTCGTGCGGAAAATTAAAAGATACCGAATCTCCTTTGTAGGTCATATATTCAAATATTATAATTCAAAGATGAATCACTGTTTATATTTTGAAAATATTCATTACCCTTTTTTATTCGATTTTAGATTATGTCATGTTTTTTGTTTATTTTGTTCATTATTACAAAATATATAGTATATAACTACTTAGTCAAACATACGAAGCTTGATCCTTGTAAATATATATCGCTATTAATTAATTTAGAAAATAAGCACCTACTCAGTACACATCTTCTATTACTTTACCTATTGTCTAGATATTTTTGCCTGTCCTATGCTAAAGCTAAACTGTTCCGTAGCCTAATGGAAAAATCGGAACCCTTATGGATTCGTCATATCTGTCTGTCTGTCCGTCCGTATATCACAGCCACTTTTTCCGAAACTATAAGAACTATACTGTTGAAACTTGGTAAGTAGATGTATGTGTTGACTGTTGACGACACTCTTCTTATTGAATTATTATTATTTATATAAGTCTCGTCACGAAATATCTACATTTAAAAAAAGTATATTATGATAAGTACCCGTTTAACGTTCTATAGATATGAAATCTGTCGAATATTTTCTCTTTCCAGTGTTAATACGAGTATGATAAGTCTAACCAAAATCCTTTGAAGGACCTTTGCCATGATCGTGCTAAAACTTTATCACTATATTACTTATGATAGATAACACCAAGCTACTTTTGTGAATCTAAAAGTGAGTACACATCTTAAGCCCTCAGCGCTGCGTTTTGTTTCACTATCGTAGAGTATGTTTTCACCGCCATAATTATTCAGGTGCTTTGAATTTAACACGAGTTTGTGAAGTAATTAAGCTTAAAACAAAACCATGTAAATTTTAAGACAGCTTACTATTTAATACGTAGACGTTATCGTGTCTAATAATATATATCGCGGTCATGGTATGGTTCAAAGAAAAGGATAGATTCCTTTATAATTCTAAATTTAAAGTTAGTATGTTTTGGTTCGTTGTTTGGTTGGTTGATTCTTAAAATTGGTAAAGGTAACTTGATACAAAATTTTCCTGCAAATTGCCATCCCGTTGTTTAGTGTGAACGGAGATTGTTAGATTATTATGTAATTTAGTGATGTAATGAGTGTTAGATTTCTCACATTATTCTTAAATACAACTATTCATATCCTATATTCGCGAATCCAAATTCGAATGTTGATTTACAAATAAAGCGCGCACAAAATATCATAAAAACTTGACATTTCGTATCAGCCACGTTTAAACCGAACATAGCCGAGTCTATTCGGTCGGTCGGCACTATTCTTCTCTACCGGTCATCACAAGGAGTTTTTTTTTTTTTTCATTTTACTAACCAGATTTTCGTAATTTTTAGCCGATATTTTTTCAAGTACTGCAAATTGTTTTCAAAAATATACCCGCTTCATACGAAATTTTATATAGGCCAGATAAGAGTTTACCATAATCTGGTTATCTGTGCTTATGTTGCGTTTGTGAACCCTCGTCACAATGGGATAAACGTTTATTTATTTAGTATTTCTTGGTTTAAAATACAGTATCGTCTTTTAATAGAAAGTTGAAAGATGAATTTCAGTGGAGATAATTATTAAATTTATAGCAAAATAGCCTTTTTAGTACGTTGTTACATAACACATGCAAAATTTTAGTTTATGTCAAAATTGCGATTCTATTGCTTCTTTATTCTATGCCATATAGTATATTTTTGGCGTAGTAACATGATGAAAACGAAAAAAAAAATGACATGCATGACATGAGACAACACATGACATGACAATTTAAATTTTACCAAGCGTGGGACGAGTGTCTTACTTGTTGCGTGGTTGCAGGGAGAAAGAGGGGAGGCCGTTTCAAAACAAAATTTGACGAAATAGCATTTAATATTTACAATACAGTGCTTGAACAAAAAAAAAATCCAATTATTGGAACCAGTTCTTTAGAAACTATATTTTCTGTATTCGGATAAAAAGCAAAATGGGTCACACAATTTCACTGATAACTGTTCAGTCACGGACTGATCCTGTTTCAAATTTATTTTTTCTTTTCCTAGTATAAGAAATTTTTCTCCGGTCCGAATAGAATTAATAGCGAATTAATGTCCGGATAGAATTAATAGCGAGTGAACATCGTTACATTTTCAATAGAAATTTACTAGCAGAAATTACTTACAATTTGCGGTCAATCTTACAACAAACTCTATCGTCACGCCTCGGATCTCACCGCTAAGGTTAATTTAACTTTTTCGAACAATATCCCCTTTCCATGATGGCCTAGCGTTCAAACTTGATTATGAATTTGCAAATGATGTTTCCGGAATCGGAAAAAAGGGAAATCTCCAAAAAATTAAATATTCTATTTAATATAAATAATAATAATATCTATTTTTGGAGTCAGGTTAGGGTTATTATCTATATGTATTGGATATTGTTTTTTTTTTAGTTCGTTAATTGACGTTTTCAACTACATTTTATTTCCTAACATTTTGAATGTTTTTAATCTTTTACATCGAATTATTATAGTATCGTAAAAAGTTATCGGTTTTCGGTGTAGGAAAAACTTTAAATTGCATTAAATTATACGAAACCATATAAAAGGCAAAAGATTCTGATGCACTTTCTGTCCGACATCCACTTCTCCGCTGAGTTAGGACCTGTAAAAATAATTTAGCCGTTTAAAAAGCATGACTGCCAAAACTATCTTATTTGGTGTCGGATACCGAAGAGAGTAAATATAGTATAATATATTCATAATCATAAAATTTGAAATGTATCTTAATTAGAACTTTAAGTATACCTTATATTAAAGCGTTTAAAAAACTAAATTAATGGTAAGATTAAAGAACCTTTTTCCTTTTACGAGTAACTTGTGTAATATTTATGGCTTTCCCTCGTTTCTTTTGTCAGTGAAAGTAAAAAATAAACATTAAGCCTGCGTCTTTAAGCCTGATTTCGTAATACTTGAATGCTTTCAAAGCTATCCTTGGTATTGTGAATATGGTTTTCAAGATCGTGGTTAATTCAAAAATTCGTGAAAAAAGTGCTATATTAAGCCTTAATTTGTGTTAGATATTAAAGATTTGTCGACCGATAAATTTGATAGCTTAAATCATAATAATGTACATAAAAATACACATATACAATTTAAAATTTGCCACAGATAAGAAAATTGGCAGACCTAAAAATTTGTAGTAAAACCTTTCATGAACTATATTATTATAACTATAACTATTATTTATACATTTAGATACAACATGTGTCATACATAATATAAGATTTTTCAGTTCTATATAAACCGAGCTCTTTATATCTTCTCTTCAATTTCACTTTTAAGAATTATAAATTATGGACCTAATTCTAAAGTAATATTACAAATGCAGGTATACCTTAGAATGTTTTACTCGTAAGTCGTTAGCTGAAGGATGCGGCGCTTTCCAAACTTTTCATAATTCATTACAACTTCCATATTCGTGTTACACGTTTCGGTTCGAAGTATTTACCATTGAAATTCGAAGTTTTATCGTTTTTAAAATAAAGTAAAATTTTACTGTAGATACACTCTTTTATATATTAGGTACCTACTTTCACTGAACTAAAGCGAAATCAATGAACAACTTTGTTTTAGTAATCAGTTTCTTTCGTACTAAAATACTCAAAGAATTTAGCTGTATGTCTTTTGTTTTTTTTTTTTACAAAAAATTACCTCAATCTATGGCCGTCGTGTTTAAAAAATACGAGTAGTGAGTGAGTTTTCGAACATTTTACTACTTACATGTACATTCTCTAAACTGTAGTATTTTTTTTTTTTCGTTCATTCAGTTTCATTGAGTTTGTATGTATGAATGTATCATCTGTGGAGAAACTGTTTAAAATATGCCACTAACATAAACTATCAAATGTTTACAGAAATAACTTATTTAATAGATAAATTACTTTGACAAATTTTAAATAAACAAATAAATAAATATGTTTTTAACACACACACGGTCGTCTGCTCCTAAGGTAGGCAACTTAATGCATGTGTTATAGGTAACAGCCGACTGATATACATTTTTTTTTAAATAAATATACATATAAATAATACATATATTACACCCAGACTCGGGGCGGGAATCGAACCCACAACCCTTGGAGCAGAAAACAGGTTCACTGCAAACTGCGCCAACGGGTCAGTCGACATCGACATCGAGTCGATTAACAGTTTTTACCCATTTATGAATTTATTTTATTAGATAGATTAGATAATACTAAATATACCAAATAATAAATACTGATTTCGACAAAATTCTTTAGCTGTATCGACTTTTGATGAAACCGTAGGCATGCAAACCTTTTAAATTTCAAAAAAAACTTTGACTTCTAGTTTATGTATTTTTGTGCTTTATATTGCTGTTTCAAATTCGAATTGAGAGTGACTTAGCGTAACGTAGTAGACACGCTTTAAAATATTAAAGCCCATGTTACATCACGAAGTGGCAGAGAAACAGTTCTAACCTTTATTATGTTTATTATACTTATAAAAGTATTTTGTTTCAACGTGGTTTAATTATGACTATATAATTATAGAAAATTGTTAAAAGTTTTTCTCGTAGAAAATATCAAATTATGATAGAAAAAAGGCTGGTATTAATTAGTGCATTTAAGCATATTTAAAATCGCGTACCTAGCTAGATCTGGCGCACGATTGGGTTTCGCTTAAATCATTCCTATATTAATATCTGCTAACGGTTTGATCCTAATTAACCTCGTTCACCATTTGAATATATCAACTTCAAATACGTGTCTTAAAAGACATAGTAGATAAAAAATTAAAGAGCAATATCCACAAAAGTATCATCTTGCCAATATGCCAGTTGACGTTAAAGTAAAATATCTTGTACGAACAGAACAATATATTAACATACAAACTCAAAAGTTTTTTACTGTAAAAGATTGAATAGTACTAAGAAACCAAAATTAGAAGTCCCTAAAGTCATTAATAACTATGTCAAACATCAATTTAAATATATTGTTCCTGTTTTAATGAATTCACTCCCAAAATACAAAGGATAGGATCCCAGGACTCCCAAAATACAAAGGATAAATATGATAAAATAAACAATAAAAATAGATTGATATAGCTAAGTATAAGTACACTTGATGAAAGGATGAAGAAAGTGGTGTTCCATACCTGGGCTAGGATGGTCAATTTTTTAGCCGATAGCCCAAGATCCCTGCAGTTTGTTCTCCCTTTCGGAGCTTAAGCCTCCGTCTGTTTTTATATAATATCTATGAACATTATTATAGGCGTATATAAGTTTTAATTTAATTTTCCATGTATCTATTAAAAGGGTCGAATTGAAACTGAATTTATTATTTATTATATTAATAATAATTATTATTCAATTTACTTGGGCAAATAGATTTAAAAAAAAAAATTGGTGGAGCCTGGCAGATGAATATATATATATATATATATATATATATATATATATATATATATATATATATATATATATATATATATATATATATATATATATATATATATATATATATATATATATATATATATATATATATATATATATATATTTATATATATATATATAGCGTCAAACAGCATTTAAAACGTGTTATTGGTGAAATAATCTTTACTTACCAAGAGTTTTTGACTGTACGTAATCAAATGGAAAGCATATCACATTCCGCTTACTGTTTTATGCTCAAATCCAGTTGAGCCAACCGCTTTGACATCCGCGATATTCTTAACTTTGAGAGCGCTTAATTCATTTAACACAGTTGATATTTTTCATCAAAATCGCAAACCTTACTCAAACATGTCTTTTGTATTATATTATTCAAATGTACTGGACAAGATGTTGAAATTAATGATGGCTTAATAGATAAAATGGAATAAACTAACTAATCCTATTGCTGGAGAATCCTATTGCTATATCAGATAATGTACTCTACATTAGCTTAAAAGAAAATACATAGGAATAGGAAACCCAGACCAGAAACATATTCTGTTCTGGGTTGTCTTTGTAGGTCGTCTACTCCCTAGCATGTCTCTAGGAGCCCGCAAAGCTGTCGGTTCCGGTTATCACAAACACCTGAAAACTACTAATGGTAGGGAAATTATTCACCAACCGGCAGTGAAGCAGCGTAATTAAGCTCTAACCTATATGGACAAGAGGCCTTTTCCCAGCAGTGGGAATTTTACAGGCTGATTTAGTTCATAAAAGATGTATGACAAGAGGACTTATGCGGTTTCACCCACGCGTTCATCTTTTGATATTGAAGTATAGCAGAAATAAGATAATTGTTTTATGTATTATTTGTAAATTTGAGTTTTATAAAAACTTTTAGATATTTTGTATTAGATATATATGTAAAAGAAACGTATGTATAAACGTATACCTACTTCTAGAGTAAGTTATAGGATTAGTCTTATACATACTAACTCTGCTCGCGGCGTCGCTCGTTCACAAGTTTTGCTTTAGTATGTACTAGAAACGCGAACCGCCGCGCGGCGACGCGCGGTTTCAGGAACAAATACGCATTATTAAGGATTACTCAAAAACTACTAGTCAGATCTCGCCTAGTAAAAAGTTATGAGGTAACAAACACAAAAAAAAAAACAGACGAATTGAGAACCTCCTCCTTTTTTGAAGTCGGTTAAAAACAAAGTCCTCGTCGCGTCTGTCCGTTCGCAATAAATTCAAAACTACTGCACGGATTTTCGTGCGCCGGACATAAAAAAACTTCGATGAAATAAACTCTTTTAGTAAAAAAAAAAAACTTCAGAAAGCAATACGTTCTCAACATAAGGCTGTGGCATGTTTCATTTTGTAGTTTTCATTTTGTATACTTTTCCACGAAACACTTTATTTATGTTATTTAATTGGCATAAAGTTTATAATGTTATGTAAAATAATAGTTACAATAGCTCTCTTTCTTTCCGTTCGTGATATTATAAATTAAGAATGACAATTACACTAACAACCAGTTCTATTTTAAATTTTAAAGAAACAAAGAGCTGTTACAATATATTCATAAACGTGATTGTATAATTAAATTGAAAATGCACTGTAGCGTGTGTGTTTCTGTTTGTATGCTTCGGGTGGTTTAAACTTCGAAAGACTTGTAATATACTCGTAATTGAAGTCATATTTGTTGACTAGACGACTCGGGTCACTCGGGTTAAGTTACGACACTTTTAATTATTATTTTTATGTCTTTAAGTTTATTGTTACTAAGTTCTTAAATCATAGCGGTATGTTTCATAGCCTATGTCACTTTCAATATTCTTTAAAATCACAGTACTGGAATAGCTCGTATACTTACCCAATCTAACCATCAAGTTAGAGACGGTACGTAGAGAGAGAAGTGAATTATAATTGACAATTGTGGGGCTTCCATTTTATATATAGATTTTGAGAAAAGTGCTGAAATTAGTGCCTATTATACTCGGCGGTAAATAAAAAAAAACATCTCGAGGAAACATTATATAACCTATGTCGGGCTTCTATATACCGTCCTTCAATTTTATTTATTTATACTTTATTGCACAACACAAAACTGAATTGTACAAAAGGCGGGCTTAATGCTAAAAGCATTCTCTACCAGCCAACCTTAGGATGTACAAGAGCGAAAGTTTGTAGGTGTGCAAAAATTGGAAATTAAGAAAATATATTTAAAATGAGAGATTCTGTAATAAACATTTGTGTAATTTAACATTTTATTTATTTATTAAATTCATAACTGATTTTTATATTCGATATACCCATAAGAGTTCCCTTTTATATTAATTTTTTTGAAAATTTCGAATAATTTAATAAGATGTAATAGCATTAAATTAAATATATATAGAGATCATAACATATAGTGATAAATGAATGGACTATAATGACGCTCATTGAAGTTACCCAGATTTATTATCTTTATAAAATCTGTATTAAAGTTCAGCTAAAAATATTGATATCAATTTCTATTTCAACTTAATAAGTTGTAAGATTTGTGAATTGCAATCCAGAAAAAATCTACAAGATTAAGTGCAAAAAGCTGCATTTTACGAGTAAAGTCATATAAACACGTTACATGTCGGTTAAAATTATGATTTTATCCACCAATCTGATCTGTATTTAAATTTGTTTTAATATTTTAAGCTGAAGTGTCTGTAATGCGTTAATCTCATGATTTACCAGATCAGTTTTAAATGTTCGTTAGGAAGCCTTTTTAGAGGAAGACTTCCACAAATCGCAACGTGTTGTATGATGTTAATTTCTACACACAACACACAAAACATACTATAATAATAATTAATTTGTCTTAGATAAACTATATTTATACAGCGTAAAACTCGTGTATGTTCTCAAACAAACATTGCTTGATGTGGTTTAAGGTGACAGTATACGTTTGTAAATTAGAACGGCATGTTAAAACATTTTCTTTGATAATAGAATGAACCCTTAATTACCCCTCCATTTGCGAAAGTGACCTGTGACAAAATGACGTATAAATAATTGAATTATTTGTTTTCTTTGTCAGAGCGGGACATTGTTTTTTAAAAACGGCCATTTGCTTATGAGGAAATCTTTGATTCAGTGGTTGTGGTAGGTATATGTAAACTTTTTGGTTGATATTATTTTTCACCGACTTAAAATAAAGAGGAGGTTCTCAATTCGATTGTATTTTTTTATCTGTGTTACCTTATAACTTTTTACTGGGTGTACCGATTTTGATGATTCTTTTTATTTTCAAAAGCTGGTGCTTATCATGTGGTTTCATAAATACGAGTACATTACATAAATTTGAGCGAGATCTGGCGAGTAGTTTTTGAGTTATCCCTAATAATGCATATTTAATTGACTTCGACTACGTTGATGATGTTCTCATTTTTTTTAAGTCGGTAAAAAATAACGTGATCAACATTTCTATTATTTTGTTATGCAATAAGCTTCATCAATTTGTACTATTTACCTGTATAACACAACTAACATCTTCTTAATTAACTTTCAATTTAATTTGTAATATATTTCCATTTTTACTGCTACTTCTATATGTACATTTAAAATTTCGATTGACCATTACTTAAATTATAAATCCTACTTGAAGTCGGTACTTCTTAGTTTTGTGGAATTGAGAATTAATGACTTTTAAGTTCGTCACGATTATGTACTGTTATCATAAATTTCACATATTAAAAAATTACAATTTTATGGAAGAAGAGAAATGACCCTTATGAACTGAACTCAGTTGAATTAGCCTGTAAGCCTTCTAGTGCTCAGCAAACGCAATCTACCACTCTGTTTCATTGCAGGTTGGCGAATAACTTCGCTACCTTGAGTAACGATTGATATCTAATGTCTATGATAACAAAAGGGACGGCTTTATGTGCTCTCCGAGACAGTGTGGAGAGCCTACACCCAGAAACGAAACAAATATTTGTATAAATAATATAAATATCTGCCCCGATCTGGAAATGAACACGTGACCCCGGCGTTATATCAACTAGACTCGTACCAATCTAGAACAGTTGTTTGAACGGTTCGGAAACTTACACTTAACAAAGATTATGTTTTGAAAACTGATCTCTGAAATAACTACTCTCGAAAAATAAAATTTCACACACCTGTAATAATTATAATAACCTTTGCGACATCACAATGTAGTGATGGTGTGTGTCTATTCAATGGGCCATCCATTGAATAGACACGAGATAAATAAGAGATTCACAGTCACATGAAATATGTTTATAGTTAAATTAGTCTTCCTCATCCACTACATGCAGGTATTAGCTAAACCATGGACATGTAGATAAATTTTCGGTTATTAAATCATAACTATGAAACCCTAATAAACCTTTTAAAAATTTAATTTATTTTATTAATTAAAAATAAAGCAAACGACAAATATATCAATAAATAAAAAAGATCTCATTAGAAAATGTTCCAGCTGTTGCCGTAACGTGTTGGAGTTACAATTTCAGAATTATTTAAAGACGACGGTTCTGCCCGACTCTGTTCGCATTCACATTCGTATAAAAAAAAATACATAGAATACCCTTAATAATTATTGTAAAATATATTGTGTACACTACGATACAGTCCAGTATAAAAGTGAAAATTTTTAAGATGTAGTGTTTCATGTGACTGATGGACAATGGAGTCGTATTAGTCTCGTTACGTTTTGTACTCATTTTTTATGAAACCTTCAAAAAAAGAGGCAAGAAACGTTTGAGTGCTTATTTTTAAATGTAAATTAAAATGTGCGATAGACTCCGACTCGATTAATGATTTAGTTCACTAGCTCGAATGCACAGATTTAATTTAATATTTTTTTCACTTCTGTATAAGTTTTATAAATTTATTAAATATTGTAAAAAAAAAGATTTGAGCGTTTTTAAGAATCGTTAAAGGTCGTTGATTCAATAATCAAAAAGTTACATAGGTACTTAAAAATGTAATGCATTTTAAAAATATGAACGCGAGTCTTTTCATTATCATAGACAATTTATTTTACGAGTAAATCGAAAATATTTATTTGAAACAATCAAGAAGACGTGAAGATAAAAGTAGAATTAATCAAAGCAGTTATATGTTTACATTTAATTACAGTTTGTAGACTATGATAATAAATGAATTAATTTACATATATTCAGGGCTGTCAGCCGTAAAATAATTAAAGCAAACCCTTTCAGTGACGCGATTTCGGCGTTATTACCAAAATATATATTTTATTAGTTTACTTAGTTGTTAAAATTGTTTAAATTGAAATGTCTGTAAATGTCTTACTGCTGGACAAAATTCCTTTTCTATACAGTAGAAGGATTAAAATTTTATCCATCACTCTGCTCTGTTGCGGGATGGTGAATAACTTTTCTGCCAAGAGTTTTAGATGGTGTTTATGATAACAACTGGTACTGATGACTTTACGAACTTTCCGAGTTGATCGGTGCTGAGAGGAGATATTTATAATTTATTGTCAATGTAAACGACTGTTCTGGTGTAGTGGTGCAAGTAGTCGCCTCAACATCGGCTGTCGCGGCTTCGATTCCCTCTCGGAGCAGATATTTTTATTTGTATAAATATTTGTTTCTGGTCTGGTATGTCTTTGTGGGTCTCCCCATCGTGCCTCGGAGAATAAGTAAACCTGGCGGTCCTGGTTGTTATAATAGACATCTGATAACGATCATTACTCATGGTAGGGAAATTATCCGAGAACTCGCAGAAGGTTTGCTTTCAGTTCATTTCTGTTCAGTAAATTGTAAAATATTAGAAAGAATTTTGAAATATTTGAATTTAGAAGAGAGAAAAATGTGAGCGACAGTTACCTTGACCCTGAAGACCTTGGCTTGCAGGAATTATAAGGGCTAACAACGAAATCAGAAAGGAATATTTGTACAAATACAAATATCTACTCAACTTTAAATCGAAACTGTGACTGTTGTGTTAGCGTTATTGGAATTTTCACCATCACTACACCACTATGATAAATTGATAATGTATTTCTCATTGTATTTATTTATTCATTAATTAGCTGCTGCCCGCGACGTTGTCTGCGTGAACTCTATTAGATTACACGTTGTTACAGAATGTGTTGAAGAAATAAATGTCTACTGCTCGTTCCCCGTAGGTGATAGCGTGATAATATGTAGCCTATATGTTGACCCGACTTCTTAATAATATTCGTGCAAAATTTGAAGTCCTGAACATACATACAGACAAACAGAAAAACAGACAAAAATTCTAAAAACTATATTTTTGGCATAAGAACTTCATGATTATCAAGTATTACCTACATACTGTTAAGAAACAATAAAATTACATGTATAAATACATCATATATAAACAGATACATACATACATAAATATACTTATATATTTCGATCTAGTGCTTCGATTGCTCTTTTTTTAGAGCTTGCATTGTGGTGTGGTTAGCATAGATTATATTTTAGACAATAGATATGGCACACTAAGTTAAAAAAAGTACTTAAAATTTTTAATTATCCCCGAATTATTACGATAAGTAAAATTATAAGTATAGATATAGATATGAAACTTAATATTGTAATAAAAAAATAATGGTTTAAATCTAAGTCCCAAATATACACAGCTAACATAAAATAATAAAAAAATTAAATAAAAAACAAGATTAAATTTATCTCAATATTACTTACAATTAGACCTAAATCATTGTTACATATATACTGTATATTTTCATATGTCTCGGTCTGTTTTGTACTTATAAAATAAATAAATAAACAAGTGTCTGAACATATTTTAAAATTTGTCAATTTTAAATGACAAGGAAAATACATTACGAAGCACTATGGAACGAAAATGCTCCATTGAAACGTTTCGGATCGTTGTTTACGGATACGTAAATAGACATAGTATCGAGGGTGAGCTCGGAAGAGGTACGGTTAAGCCCATCGACCGCTCTGAGCTCTGAGCCTGTTTGCTCAACATCCAATCCGATGTAGGTACTCTTTCTGTAACGAGATTAACAGCGAGGTGGAAATTTTTCTCGGTACCGTATGTTGATGAATTGTTAAAATTATTTTTGACTACTATTACGATGCGGTTTCGTTTAGTTATTATTTTTAAGCGGAATAACTTTTAATAAATTTGAAATTAGGTGTTTTGTGTAGTTTATATGTCACCTAATGAATTATAAGCAGAGATGCGCAAAATACTTTTAAAAATGTATTTAAATACAAAATGCAAATACTTTTCTAATTTACTATTTCAAATACAAAATACAAAATACTTTTGCTTTTTGTATTTAAATACTAAATACAAAATAGGTATTTTCAAAATACTTTATTCAAATAAAATACTTTTAATTTGACGAGTACAAAATCTACCTAGGACTAAATTTCCAACTTGGTAGGTTCAACTTTGGGAGAGATGTCAATCGTTGAATCCAGCTAGGATAGGCAGCGTTCGGGAAGTTAAAAAAACGTCTTTTCATCTGTCATACCTCAGTGCCTGAAGTCGAAAGACTGGCCAATGTGTGTTACCAGTGATGAAATACGGATCTGAGACGTGGTCTCTGACTATGGGCTTTTTAAACAAGCTCCAAGTCGCACAGCGTTCAATGGAGAGGGCTATGCTTGGTATTTCTCTGCGAGATCGAATCAGAAATGATGAGATCCATAGATAAACGAAGGTTGCCGACATAGCCCAACGGATTTGCAAGCTGAAGTGGCAGTGGGCAGGGCACATAGGTCGTAGAACTGATGGCCGATGGAGCAGAAAGGTTCTCGAGTGGAGACCACGTACCAGCAAACGCAGCATCGGATGGCCGCCCGCGAGATGAACAGATAACTTGAGGAAAGTCACTGGAAGCCATTGGATAGAAGCTGCTTTGAGCCGGTCGCTCTGCAGGACGATGGGGGAGGCTTACGTTCAGCAGTGGACATCCAATGGCTGATATGATGATGATGATGACTTTCAAATGGAATTACTAGTTTTCTTTATTCATTAAAGATTATATTGACCATTTTGCGTCTGTGTGGGCGAATTATCATATCACCATATGAAAACAATGGTTCCACTGGTGCCGAACTAGGGAGGCAGGTGTTGTATTTTAAAAACACTTTTTTTACTGTTGGGTATGTGTTGAGAATGGTCAGACTTGTGTCTTCGTCTCTTAAATATTAGAGGGTATCCAAATCTATGCAGGTGCTGCTGTTGCCAATAGTTGAGGTTGCTGAAGAGTCTGAATTGTTGAACATATAGTAAGACTCACTTTTTTTGCTTCTTTTTCCCTGTTGATGTTTTTGTCTGCGCACTTTTTAATTCTTCTTTTACTTTAAGTAAAAAAGTATTTTATATTTTACAAATACAAAATACATCTCGTAAAGTATTTCAAATAAAATACAAAATACTTTTTTTTAAAAGTATTTCAGTACAAAATATAAAATACGTATTTTGTATTTTGTATTTGTATTTTAAATACAAGTATTTCAAATAAGTCACAACTCTAATTATAAGCCACTGGTAAAAGGGACTAGGAGAGGTTACTGCATAAATTTTTTCCCGCTGGCTTCCAACTCTCCTAGTCTCAATTCAAAAAGAGCTGTTGAAGCTAGTCCGTGCCATATTTCTGTGAGAATGTGGGATTTTGAACCCATTTTTTAATATAAAATGATAATTATGATTGTAAAATTTAAAATAATTCTAGAGTTAAGTTTGATGTTTTACAGTTTATCCACGTCCTAAATAAACAAACAATATAAAGAGAAAACATTCTAACATAACAACAAACAAATGAAAGAATGAGAGATTGAACGAACAAATACACACTTTTGCTTTATAATATTAGTAGGTATAGTAGGTATATACATATATGTATGTACATGTTGAGGATTAGAATATAACGCGCTTACTGTGACAGCCCTACATACTTATTCCAATCTCTTTTTATCACATATCCTTCTTATGATATTTTTGTAGGTTCTTCTTGTTTTTTGCTAATCTGAATATTATTACCACGAGTTGATTTTTTGAAGCTATTTTATTTAATCTAAATAAAGTAATAATAATAAACTTAGAGTTAAACTTAGTTTTTTTTTTCGATTGTTTATCGATGTTCTAAGTTCAGCGCTCAACGTATTTTAATTTAGTTTAACGTAATTTACTTATTTAATACATGTTAATTATCGAAAAAAATTGTAATTATTTAGTCCATGATCTCGGGGGACGCTGTAAAGGGTCCGAAACGTCGGGAAATTAATTTAATTAAAAAATCGTTAAACTGTAAAGTTTTAAAACAAATAAACGCGATAAAATCCGATTTAGACTTTTAATTAAATGAGTAAAATTCGCGTAAATATAAGAGAACAGTAAAATTGTAATTAATTGAATTAACTCATTCTTTGTATTATACAATATAATCATAACTCAGTGATAATAATTTGATTCAATTCATAAAAGTATGCAATTTTTTTTCAATATTTTCTTATGACGTTATCACGTAAAACTATTGTCCGTAAACCGACTTACAGACAATCATTTTTTTTTATTACATCGACCTCCATTATGGTTTGGGGAGACTGTCTCTACATTTAATATTTATGAATCTAGTTCTCTTTAATAAGTGGGGAGGGTTATAATTTTATTTTTAACAACATTTTTCTTATTTCATTCTAATATCATCTTAAAAACTACTATTTGTTTAAACTTAATTTATACACTATTATATTCTAAATCTTATATTACAGAGGCACATTTTTTTTTTATCATAACGTATCATATACAATAACAATTTTTTTGCTCATTATACAAACCTTATTAAAGATGCTACAGAGCGAATCATGACTTGAAGTTCTCAAGGGATTTCTCAAGAGGCTGTTGGTCAAACCCGGTTGTCAAAGCTGAAAACAGAGGATGGTAGTACAGCGTCTTTCAGAGCCGAGATATTTAGGGAGGTCGAGATTAAGATTAGTTAGTTATATTTTATAATATTTTATTTTGTAACGCTATGTGACATTTTATTCTTAATATTTCAAGCTCATTATTAGAAAAAGAAGATATAACCTATTTTCCTAAAGTATATGTAAATTAGTGAGACAATATTTTTTATTAATAACAATTCTTCCGCGCTCCTTGCTCTAGTTAACCCTATTAGCGCAAAGTAGATAATTTACATCTCTAGAGGTAAAATTTAAAAACATCCTAAATCGCGCACTTTTTGTCTTTGAATAAAAGGACGAAGGGTGACCAAACATTTTTTTCTAATCCACTTAAAAAAATACAGAGTTTGTATTGAATGTTTCAAGCTTCATATCATCCCTGTAAGAGTACAATTTTCAAATAACGCTGATAGGTATTTATTCATTTCTAAATTGAATGACAATTAATATGAATCATTGATCTATAAAAAAACCTAGATACATCATTTCAATCTAAGAGTATAGTCGCTCGTGTCACTGACGGCAAATTTAAATGGCCGCTTTTTCAGTGTAAGAACAATGCATTACAATTTCATTTTAATTTAGTCGAATAATAAAAATTGACTTGTTCTATTTATTCAAACTTCTGTCATAAATTTTATTCCTTTTTGTACACTGCTTTTTAAATACAACTTTAAATTTTGAGCGTAAGGTTGAATTTCCAAAAAAGTATGTTATGTCATGAACATAAGTCCTTTTGTTTATTTGGAGCATATTTGGCATTTTTAAGCGTTACTTTTGTATAAGATTGTGCATCTAGGGTTTCTTTATAGATCAATGATATGAATACAGGAATTTACCGGCTAGTCGGCGCTTTTCGCTTACTATTCATTAAATATCAATTTGGCTGAATAGTCGGCTTTACCGCATAGTTGGTCTATCTCTAATGCTAATGCATGTATGAAATTGAGTTAACTCGCTCTCCTAATGTTAATAATCCAATTTTCCCAGTCTAATAGGCAATGTTCACAATGTAAGATGTACAACAGTTGGCAGTACCCTAATTTCCACTCTAGGGTTGTAGGTTCGGTTCCCGGCCCGAGCCTGGATATTATATATATTTATGTATATATCTTGCATTTCTTTATGCACCTTTTATTAAAAAGTATGTATAATAGTAGGCTGTTAAATAAAATGCAGTCATTAAGTAGCTTACCATAGGAACAGACGATCGTGTGTGTATATCATAGAATTACGAATTCAGTTTAGCGAGCGGACTTTATTACTCTATGGTGTATATTAATTAAATTTATTAAAAAATAGTCCTCAATATATATCATTATAAACAATATTATGTTACTCTTCTTATTATCTTATACTGTATTTTTTTAAAGCGTTAATCTCAGGAACTACTGTTTTTTTTTATTAATTTAAAAATAGACTTCACATTGATGAGCTCTTTCATACAGTTCTCGCTATCATTCCACTTGCATGCTTCATACGAATTCTTTCTTATTTCTTATATCCTTCCTTATTCACACTTGCATAAGGCATTCTGTTAAGCGTACTTATAGCCATCTAAAATTACGGCGACAATGAGGAGGGAAAACAGAAGTAACTTTTTATTTTTAACAATTATCTTAAAACTAATCTTATTCTATTGTAACTTTATTCGTTTTTTAATTAAACAGTAAGTGAGGCAGATTTTATTAAAAACTATCTACAATATAAAGCATAGATACAGAGTACTTAGTTAATATAACAAAAGACAAAATTGTTTGTATAAAACAATAGTTTTAGGTACACATTACAATAAAATCTTACAACTAGCTTACATTAAGTTCCTTAAATTATAATAATAAATTTTCGATATGTTAGTCTATGTATACTACTATATATATCTAACATATGTTTCTTACAACCTATTTCTATAATTAACAGTCTTACATATTTTTTTACAATAGTTCAGGAACAGATGTCCTTTCTACACATGATTTCTGAAAGTGAATTTAATTCGATTTTGGTATCTATCTGGTATCTATCTGAATAAACGAAAATTCTAAAAATAACTTTTTAGTCTTCTACGAGTATTGCTCTCATAAAGACTGCTACAATTCGTTTTTCCAAAATACCTCTCATCTACAGACAACAACCGCTTACAAATTTGCTTGTATTCTTTTATCTGTGTTATGTGGAATATAAAGGTCAACGTATAGTTTTATATATATATATATATATATATATATATATATATATATATATTCCTCCTGAATATTATTTCAGTAGGTACATATCAGTGAAATTCAGTAACAAGTTAGTGAATACTCACTAATATACATACACATATTCAATGATCAAATCAGTAGACTAGTTACGCGTGGTTAGATTTTCACATTGATAAAAATGAATATTCACTTGAAATTAGTGAAAAATCACTAATCCATCTTTAAAAAATAAAAAAAATATTAAAAAGGAACAGACTCTTCGACTTAATTCACGTTTATTTTCAGCGGCATAAAAAAAGATTACCTATAATAAGCTGCGTTATCACTGTAAGTGCTTTCTTACACATTCTTTATTATACACTCGATACTGTAAAAAGTTATAGCCCATAAAAGCAAGAAAATGCGTCTTATCCGATTTATTTTATGGCGTAAGACATCACACACCATTATTGTGCACACTTGAGTATGAGATGAGTTGATATCACCTTTGTGTTATCGACACGTCTTACTTTATATTCACCTTACTTTTTAAAATAAAAAGAAAGCTAGTAAACGTATTTTATTTACTATTTTAAGTGGAAATGTAACTTTATTATTTTATTCGACTTATATTAAAAAAAAGAAACTAGATTATAGTAATTTTTAATATATCTTGGTTGTATGCATTGTAGATCAATGGTTGTATTACAAAATTATAGAATTACGTAATTAGATATTTGGCGCGAACTTGCAAAGCCTATGTCCCGCAGTGGACTGCGATAGGCTGATATGATCTTTTTGAGACTTAAAATAGTTTATCTTTTTTACCATAGGACCTAACGGTGAACTTATGACTAATAATCGAATGCAAATGAAATTTTCCTGTATTAAATTGTAAGCCGTTTTTACAAAAATACTTTAGGTAGTTCAATGATTAGTCATTTTTAAATCATGCCAACAACAAACGCAACCGAAATTATTACAATTTAGAGTACAATTTATTAATAAAATTTAATCTTTTTATTCCATAAATTTATTTATTTAAAAACCCTCTTTCATACAATCATTAAATCGACCATTCTTCATTTAATGTACTTTATATTTCTACCATAAATATAATAAGTATGAATAAAAATATATACACACACGGTCCTCCTAAGGTAACTTAATGCCTAGTTTTTAAGTAATAGCTGACTAGTAGATTTTTGTTGTAATAAATAATACATATTTGATATAATTATGTATATATATATATTACACTCAGAAACGGGGACGGAAATAGAGCCAACAACCCTGGAGCAGAAAACAGGGTCACTGCCAAATGCGCCAACGGGTCGGGTCAGTCATATGCTTGATACGTGTCAATTGTGATAATTTTAATAGTAGTGACATTTTGTTCCTAAGTTATTTACGCCTGTAACAGCAGTTTGAGTTCAATTAATTTCAATTATTAGACGAACATACGACATTAAATGAACGAAAACGTGACGTTCGTCCCATCACGTAGTGACTGTGGATGCGTGACGGCAAGGTGTTACAACCAATTTTGAATGTTTTTCTCAACAATGTTGATGCTTAGTTATGTTTTAATTGTTATAAAACTTGAATTATTATATTATATAATTATTACTTACTATATAAGAACTTTCCGATCATTAATAATGATAATAAACAAAAAAAAAAAGTACAAAAATAATATCTAAAAACTTATTTGACCGTTATTTGAAACATATCAACATCCATAAATTCTAGTGAAAGCCTTTTTAAATTTTATAAATCAAATCGTTTGTTTTTGTTGTTCTTGTTTACTATGAAGTGAAACAAATATATTCACAATGCAAAAAATAAAATAAAGATAATTATAATACAAAACAACCTCCGCGATAAATGACGGCAATAATGCAGGAACCGATTCCCAGTTGAGTCACAATTCCAATTATTTTGGTAATAAAAAGGTTTTCAAATAAACTGAATTCAAAAATAAGAACCTGACGTAGAATAAGATAATTAATTAATAATTTTAATTAATAATTTTTGGTTGAAAAGTAGGTTCTACCCCCAGATCGCCTCAATGAAACCAAAGTTGTATTATCAGAAGTACGTATATTATACATACAAGGAAAGTTTCAAATATATACGAAAAAATTAATAAAGAAGTTAATAAAGAAGTTAATCATATTTAACCTCAAACATTTGTTTACATATGTTACTTAGAGATGAAGCTAAAACAAAAGCGAGTAAATGAAAATTAAAAACGGCAATCAATCAAGTAAGGAAACAAATTACGTTTTTACCCGACTGCGACAGAAGGAGGGTTATGTTTTTCGAGTGTATGTATGTATGTATGTATGTATGTATGTATGTATGTATGTATGTATGTATGTCCATTTCTTTGGCACGCCCTACAGCCCAAACGGCTGGACGGTTTTTGACATATGAGGTGTCGTTGGATTTGTCTAAATTGTAGTAGTGACATAGGCTATATAAATTTTCAAAATGGCTCCCGCAAATGGCGGAATGAGGGGGGGGAGTTGAATTTTTTTTTCTTACTGTAGCAATATGGGTATCAAATGAAAGTTAGTTTTTAGTTTATAATAAGAGTATTTTACGCAGTCGGGTTTTTTAATTTTTTTAATTAAGCATACTTGTTATAAAATGCATGTAGTCCAATGCAGCAGCAGCTTGAGCCCCAAAAGGAATACCACTCAAATGTACTAGAAATTTATTTTTATATGATCTTTGAAATTAATCATGTTAGGAAATTAGGCGGTCAGTACTTGACTTGATTGGTGGAAAACGATCTCCCAAATGCAAGCCTAAAAAGGGCAAGGGCAGATTTCCTATAAAAATCCGGCTATACCTTTCCTTTCAAGCTATTTTCTATTATGTATTGAAGCAGTTCTTTCATATTTTTAATGAAGCCTGGTGCATTTAGGATCATAGTTTGTTATTCTTCATATAATTCGTAAGGTTGGAAGTTACTAGTTTCACCCCCTCGCAGGACTGTGTGTAAATCTTTATTTTTTTATTTTTATTTGAAAATCTTGAGAGTTTTTGAATAATTGTTATTTTGGTATATTTTTTTAATTTTCAAAATGTTCAAGGGGTTCCCCGTTATAGCAATGCAGTACCAACAAACATTTCTGGGCTAAATAAAAACAAAATGTATCAAAGGATGTTCCCCGTTCGTTTTAAATGACATGCCATGCTCGTAACGTATTGCGCTTGCGCCAGACTAACGACACGCAGTATAGCGGTCTGTGTACATGTATAATGTATATGCATAATTTTTTAACGGTAAATTTTTTTCATTGATAAAATAATAGATGTTTTATTTGAGTTATATCTCATTACGATTTCTTTCTATCTTCACTAACTTATATTTTCCGCTCAACTTCCGTTCGCCTCACCCGATGAGACTTTTTGTAATGCTCTCGTCATACATTCATCAGCTTATTCCCCAAGTCAACCGTGCGTAAAGAAGGCTTACCTACTTCAAAAAGGATAACAATATAAACAACAATAACACAATAAAAGGAGATCCAATCATAAACCGAGTCAGAGAATTCTCAACCATAAGGCCAGGTAGATCATTCACAGATAGCTTTAGAACTCATCAGCCATCATCGATGAATCTAGAATTTATGACAGTATCATAATTGAAATTCAAATAAACAAAAATAATAATTTATTCATAGTAACTTCTTACGCGGCTCATGAAAACCATGATAAATTTGTAGAAGAATTTAACAATTTATTTACTTCTTTAGAATTGGAAAGCCTAAATAGGTAATTACTTTATTATTGCGGGCGACCTCAATGCTAAACAACAAAATTGGAAAAATACAGTAAAAATACTAGAGGAACATTTCTTAACAACTGGTTAAATAAACACAGAATAACTTATAAGACTAAACTATATACCTCCGATATACCCTCATACCCACGAGGTCAATCCTATTTAGATAGGTACCTATAGTTTTAAGCGATTGCAGACTATTCTTAGTTAACTATTATTATTTATATTTATTTTATTATTGCGTTATTCCCGTCAAAAGATTTTACCTTGTAAAATTATAAGATTTTCACATACCTTTTATATATGCTGAGTTACGTTACTTGATTCCTGAAATATAACAACAATGAAAATATACTCAATGAAAATCGGTCAACCATAAATTACTGAGCCCGCGTCAAGAATACCGATCGGAATTTCAAAGAAAACATTATTTTTTTGATAAAATCAAAAACGAGTATAATGTGTGGCGAATAAACGAGTTGAAAAGTCACATACGAGTACAATAGGTTGTTTCAATACACGAAGCTTGCACAAATAATAGACCGATTACGTAACTACACTAGTTTTAGAGACTGTTTAGTGTTAGGGGAGTTTCTGGTAAAGCTGTTTAACGTATAACGATATCTAATAGATAAAAAGCTTATGATGTATTTTTCCTTTTCATTAACAAATAGCAAATTATTATATACAAATTATTGTGGATATATTAGTAACCTGTGAATCAAACTGATTCCTTGGGAAAGGGGACGGGCGCTTTTATGGGACGCAACCTGCGTCGATGCATTAGTTCCGTCTCATGTCAGGTTGACAGCTTTAAGATCGGAAACTGCTGCGGAGAAAGCTGAAATGACTAAACGGCACAAATATTCGTCACTTATCCATAGTTATACCTTGGAGTAGCAATGCAAATAAAATCTAAAAGAATTAACCCTACGTCACATAGCATCCACTGGTGATAGGAGGGCTGGTGCATTTTTTGTCCAGAGAATCGGAATTGCGATTCAACGGGGAAATGTTGACAGTCCGACTGCGCAAAGTAAACGTCTCCTTTCTGGGTTATGGTATTCGCATGTATAATAAAATCCCACAAACAATTTTGGAATTGTCTCGTAATAAATTTAAAGATTGTATTTTAAAAAAATTAATAGATAAAGCGTATTATTCGGTGCAGGATTACTTAGTCGATAAATATGTGTGGACTTAGTGGCGCTGTATTTCATGCAAGATATTACTAATTTTATACTAAAACACAGTTTATATATTATTTTCAAAAGAGTAACTACGGAGTTTCTTGAGGATTCTTCTCTGCAGAATCTACATTCCGAATCGGTGGTAACTTTACTATTAAAAAATAATAATCACTTGAAAGTGATAATTAATATTTTAAGTTAATTTTTAAAATGAAGATTCGAAGGTGCTCTTAGGGCCTATTTGAATAAAGTTAATTTTGATTTTGATTTTGAGTATTTTTGGCACCATTCCACGCGGACATGATTTATACCAAAACTGTCTATAAATAATTAGTTTAAGTTTTGCATTGTAAATATGTATAACCTGTGAATCGCATAGTTGTATTTTATCGAGGCGATACAAGCCCTATGGGTATATTACCTCTTACTGATAAGGCCTATCAGCAACTTATGTGTGAATTAAACTTTATTAGAAACCGGTTCAACAGACCCTTAGTGCTAAAATTTTCTTAACATTAGACCAAAAACGACCATTATAAAACGGTGCCTAACCATATGGATTTTTTTTATGTAAATATACAACTAGTAAAGACCATATTTATGAATTTTCTGTTTGAAACAAGTGGCTTTAGTAATTCATTATTTAATTATTAGAAAATAAACCTGAAAAAAATAGATCTACAGCTAACGAAGTAACGAATTCCTGACCTTAAAATATAATAAATAGGAAGCCGAAAATATACTAAAAAATCAATATTATTGCATCACGAATAAAAATAATGTTCTTCAAATCTCAAATAAAAACGTCACGCGATATTCTCAGTAGAACACCTATCTAATTGTAAATACTGAGCGCGCCCTACGTTACTTAACTTCGATTTTAGGACATTACGAGTATTAATAATAATTTAATGTAGTGTCTTTGACGTGTATAAATGTTACTTATTTATAATGATTTATATTTAACCTTTCTTCTATACGATTCATTCATTTTTATTTTTATCGACCCTAAAAAATAGGACGAGATTTGTCTGTTTTTTTTTGTATTTATTTTTATGTATATGGTACATAATACCTACGTCAATAGAGATTGTTTAATTTTCTTAATTAGTAGAGGAGATTGGTCTTAATGGATGTAAATATATTTATCGTAATATAATAAGAAGTCACAGTTACAGCATAGATTACAGTCACAAGTTAACCTCTTTAGATAGAAAAATGGCGATTATAAAAATGGTTTAAAAAAAAGACTATTAGTGTTTCTTTTCATTATACTCGTATATATGTTATTTATCTTGTACATATTAATATATAATTTATTAAAGTAAATTAGCCATTTTAGTAAATTAGTTATTCATTATTTAGTAATGTAATAGTCTTAGTAACCGAGGATAGTAAGTCGAATTAAATTCTGCTTTAAGATAGACAGGAGATAGGAGTGATCTAATTTAGATAAACATAACAAAAAAAAGTGAGAAAAAAAATCACTCCGCCGAGACAGCTTTTCGCTGCCGTGACCAGGATTCGAACCTGGGTTACTACGGCCACAACGTAGGGTCCTAACCACTAGACGATCACGGCTACCGGAGCGGTGATAGCAACGTCGAAATTACAGTCCAGTTACCAATTGAACAAATTGTAAAAACAATAATTTAATGACCTATATTATACGCTCTGATTGTTCTGTAAAGATTTTATAGCAAAACAGATTATGTAATTAATTTTATGCAACTATATATAAAAAATATTAAATAGCGGCAAATTCGATCAGAGTATATTAATTTACGGATATGAAATAAGGTTTTGTAAATGTTCACCGGTTCGAAAAAAACTACACGTACGAATAAAGTAACGTGATTAGCTAAACTTGTCAGTAACCTTAACGTTAACGATTTTTTAATGTTTTAATTAATTACTTTTATTTAATAATTATTTTAACATACGCTTAAAAACAATTGGGATATAAAATGATAACGTCATTAGAATAAAATATTAAGTATGAGTATAATATACTAAGCTTATGTTGAAGTGGTCCAAATTTCTTCTAACAAAGAAATAGAAAGGCACAGAAACGGTACTATAACGTAACAGTTTTCTTATTTAAACGAATGGAATTCGGAAAATACGCCATTTAAAAATTATAATATTTACGCACACAAATTACAGTGATGACACATTCTTATTCCAAATTCCATTCCATTCCGGCGTACAAAAGCGATGGATACGCATACCTTCATACATGAAAATACATGAAAAATATTACCGTTCTTCTAGAGTAAGCCGGTAAAAATACATTGCTTCGGTAAAATGAACGCAAAATAAAACGCCGTCGAAAAATGTATGGAATATTTCAAATAGTCGAAGAACCATGTTGGCGTGAAATATAATTTTCGTATCTTATTATCGCCTTTTGAAGTTATAAAAAAAATGTATGAACTTTGACTTTATGTACCCACTTCATTGGATAAATTATATACAATGAATGACTACTCAGGCGATAATTAGATATATTTTTATATATATTGTATGATTATATAAATATAGTTATATTTATATAATCAATGACTAGGGACTCAGTATCAACAGGTTATCAATATATATATATATATATATATATATATATATATATATATATATATATATATATATATATATATATATATTAATACGTGAAGCAAAAACTTTGTAACCCTTTTTACGAAAATTACGCGGACGGAGAAGTATGAGGCACAGTTAAAGTTTATATGGAGAAGAAGTGGAGAATGTTAATTCTTTTTATAATGACGCCCAAATAATAAATTAAATTAATTTAAAAAAACACTACACACATATGTACAACACACACATACACATTGTACAATGTACCTACATATACACACAAAATTTGTTTATTGTCAAAGTCTGTTGTCAACACGGTTATAAACAAAGGTGTTGCAACGAATTTTTTATCGAAATTTTTTATCACAGATCAGGTTCAATGACTGCTGCATATGCTCACCATGTTATGCGCAATCATATTTTTATGATGTTGACAATGCTGTCAATTATAGATTAGGTCGAATTTCGTCCACTAACTTATTTTACAGAATTATTTCTTACTTACTATTTACTTATTTGACAGAATAAAATTATTTTACGCAATAAGAAATTTAATAGTTTAATACTATTTGGAAATACTTTTTGAAAGTCACTTTTAATTATGTTTTATAAAAAAATACTAATTTTTTTATTTATCTGTATGTCAGACAAAACAGCTTACAAAATGCATTGAACCGTTTTTTTTCCAATAAATAAAATATTTTCCTGCTAGATGATGCTCTAAGCAGAATCAAAAGGCTTAAATTTTTTTACGTCACTCAGGGCCTGTTTCACCGGTTGCGGATAAAGTTTCGAATAGTTACCCGACGTATAACGGTTATCATCGGATAAGAATTTTTTTCTGTTTCACCATCAAACTGCCCGCTAAATTAATTGGCAGTTAACTTTATTTGACGCATAAATTTGACGATGCGGCAACAGCGCTTTTTTACGTTTTGAAATTCGACAAAGAGTATTGTGATACGAAAATAATTTTGAAAACTTAGAAATAATATTAATTTTGTATTAAATACTGTATAAATTAACTCGCGTAGTATTGATAAGTGAAAATTTACTATAAAAGTAAGAAAATTTGATTCTATAATTAATAATTATGTTTGGCTTTCGAAATGTAAGAGAGTAATAAACGAACACCTATTTGACATTTACCTTTGACTTCGATTTAAGATTGAAAAAATTATTTAACGTTTTGTTATTAGTTGCTCTGTAGTCTATTTTTATCAAAGTACATATTTAAAATGAAAAGTGTCGAAACAAAAAGAAAAAAGCTTTAGTCCGAGCTGTGCTATATAACATGTGGTGGTCTAAGCAAATTATAGAAATATAAATAAGCATATTAAGAAAAGGTGGATATATTAGGAATCTTTATTATTATAGACCGTATACAACTTTGAAAGATGCATCAATCAATAATTATCTTTTTAGATAAGTTAAAAGAAAAAGAGCCAAAAGAAAAGACTGAAAATGAAAAAAATCTAAAAAGAAATATTTAATTTGAAGAATTAGAACAAAAATTAATTACCAGACTTTTTTGAAAAATTGTTTGAGCTCAAGAATGATATATTAAAACTAGAAAAACATATTCTTCCTAAAATGAAATTAAAAAAAAAAAAACAATAAGAAGAAAACTGAAGATTTTATATATTAGATATAAGACAAATTATTTTTTTAATAATAAATTAACCATATTATTTGAAGATGATTGACAAATTATTTTAATAAAATTGTATGCTATGAGTCTTTATTATGTAATGGTAAATAAAACAATAAAACCACAAAGATTATAATTTTATTTAAGAAATAATTGACATGAGTCCTAATATTTATTATAAGCAAAGTATTGCAAATGGCTAATCCCACTACTCTTTGTTTTATATTATATTATGTAAATTTTAATTATATATTGTGTAAATTTATATTTTGATTCTAGTTCATATAACAAAACTATAAAGTTAATTGTAAGGTATAGATTTTTTTTTTTGTTATTTAATTTGTTTTTTAATTATATATTGTGTAAATTTATATTTTGATTCTAGTCCATATAACAAAATTATAAAGTTAATTGTATAATGTATGTGTATAAATTGTTTTTCAATTATTTGAAAATTGGTTTTTTCTACTATTATTAAATTTATATATTAAAAAGACAACAAAAGTTTTTAATTTCTTATTATAAGTGATAAAAAATAATTTATTACAGAATTTCTAATAATAGGTACAATCACTAAATATTAGTCACTAAAGTGCTGTTAATGTTAGAAACTTCATCAGTATTTTCTGGCATGTAATCAAATATATCTTCCCCCATGTCTGTGGCTATATTATAAATTTGTGTTTTCATAACCCCTATCTCCGAGAACATATCTATATCCAAATTCTCTATCAATAAGCCTTTGTTTAATTTATTTATTAGAATAACCAACAGAAATGAAAATAGTAACACAAAAAATATTTACATAAGAAAATAATAAGAGTATAATAGAATTTCTTTTTAGAGGCAATCACAACATGCATTAATTGATTAATATTTAAAAAATGATAAGAAAATAAAACTATGTACTGAATTACAATAATGGATAAATTAATATAGATTGTTAAAAAGAAATAAAATTATTTGATAATTATATTTTTAAACAGTTTTACAATTATATATCAATGATATTAAAAATGATAACAATTAATCAATCAGTTATTATTAAAGAAATAAACTAACTTAAACCTAAAGTTTGGTAAGCTATTGCAAAAAATATTGAGGACAGATCGTTATAAGTGCATGCCAGTCTAGCTAATGGAGAATATTTCCCCAAGTTGGATCTGTAGAAGGAAACATTTAATAAAGCCTGCGGTTACTTAGGTAGTCTTGATTGCACATTAAAATTAAATAATTTAATTATTAGTGAACAACTGATGCTGTTATTATTTTGAATAGGAATCTCATGTTTGATATACTTCTACTGTTTTATTTTTGAGATTCTTCTTGGTTAATATGATAGTTGTTGAAAATAGTTTGTACATGGCATGACTCAGGCCACCTAGCCACTAACTATATTCATAATTTTGGTCTCGCTTTGCTTTGTCCATCGTTATCACAGCATATAATTAAAAACGTTCCAGTAGAAAAATATCACAGTTGTTAGTAAACATTGTATTGATGAAATGGCAAAAGTCTATTAGTCAATATAAAGAAGTATGTTAGGCAAACAGCACATTGTAGAAATTGAAAACAATAATTATGCGCACATATTTTATTCTTTACAAACTAATCACTATAAAGTTTTTAGGTCACTTTCACTTAATCGAAAAATATAAGACACAGTTCCTTCATGGACGTGTAACATGTTGAAAATATTCATCAAACTAGTCTTCCAAAACTTAAAAATCCATAATTTAACAAAATTAATTTATGATATAAACTGCAAAACGTATAAAATATTTTAAGACTTCGATCATGACGTTTGAAATAATGTTTTTTAACTGTCAAATAGTCTTTAACAGTCACTGGATACGGCCGATAAATTACCGGCCGTTATTTCTGTCGAATACATCTATTCGCAACCGGTGAAACCGAAAGTTGTAGTTTATCTGTTGAATAGGACCGTAATAAGCAATTCGTGACTTTATTCGCAACCGGTGAAACAGGCCCTCAATTAGCTTAAATAGTAAAATCTATTTTTAAGGAAATCTAAAAGTATCATCAGTAAATTGTTTGTAGTTTCTAAAAAAAAGAAGTTCGGTGAACTGTATTATTCTGTAACGTCATATATCTTACTACTCATTCACGTCTTCTATTATTTAAAGAAAGAATTTGGAACGATTTAATGAAATCAATTAAATAAATTAAAATTAAATATAATAAAAATAGAGTACACGTGAAAATTCAAATTGATAAGTTTTTAATATCGCTTCTTTCTGTAATTATTATATTTGGATAATATTTTTTAGATTTAACATTGTTATTGTTCTTAAAAACCTGACATAAGTAGCTCATTAAAAGCAATCGATATTTCCTTTGCAACCTATGAAGGGAAATCAGTAACGTTCAATCCTACTTCCGTTATGAATGAACCGTTGTGAACATTTCTGAAGATAAATGAATGTAATGATCGATGGATGAATAGGTGGTTGTTTGTTACTCTCGCACGCAAAAACCACTGAATATGACTGATGATACGATGATACTTATGTTATGTAGATAGACAGAGGTTGAAAAAATTCATGTGCTAATTTCTAAACCGAAATTCGGATGCAGGTAAAACCGCGAGGCGCAGCTAATACTGAAACAATAAAACAAGTTGTAAGAAAGAATGACTAGTTTATTATATCCTATTCGCGCTTAGCGATTTTTTTTAATGGATAGCATATATAATTATACGACGACCGTTCTGGTGTAGTGGTGCGAGTAGTTGCCTCAAAGCTGCGCGCCAGCGGTCGCGGGTTCGATTCCTACTCGGGACAGATATTTGTGTTTGTACAAATATTTGTTTTCGTTCTGGGTGTATGTCGTTGTGGGTCTCCCCAACGTGCCTCGTAGAGCATGTAAAGCCGTCGGTCCCGGTTGTTATCATAGACAACTGACAACGATTGTTACCCATGGAAATTATTCGCCAACTCACAGTGGAGCAGTGTGGTGGATAAAGCTCCAACCCTTCTTCTATATGGAGAAGAGACCTTCGCTCAGCAGTGAGTGGCTTACATGCTGATACAGTACAGTACTGTATATATAATTATATAAGGTTTGAATAATAGATTAGCTTAGTGGTGTTATCGGTCGCGTGTTCGATCCCAGCTGTCGTATAGCCTGGATGTGTTATGTGTGTCTGGACCTCCGAAATAATATTCTCTTCCTCTAGAGAACCATGGAGTTTTAGACGGTTATTTATTTATAAGGTCTAAAGTTAAAATGCCCTTACTTGAAAATGCTTATTTACTCTTTTCTTGAAGGAGCCCAAGTAATAAGTCACAAAAACGGATATCGGAATGGTGTTCCTCACTTTAGCGGTTCGTATCAGAATCGTATATAAAAAGCGTCACGTGTAAGTAGGTTAGATTTCGATTACATAGGGACACTGCTGCGTCTCGTTTTTCTACTTAGTAAGGTACTTGGCACAAAAAAGTGAAATATAAATTGTCTAGAAAATGCTTATTCATTCTTCTCTTAAAAGTGCCTAAGTAAGTCCAAGTACAAGTGACGCTTACAGAATGATTTAGTTTAACTCATATATTGATTAATGAAGAAATGTTGCTCCTTACGGCGTCATGTAATTCTTTAATAAAAAGTGAAGAAAAACAATCTTGTAAAAAAAAGTGATTGTATTTTAAATTGAGAAATTTATCCAAAATAATAATTCAAATACAAAAAAAAAGAAAAATTGTAGTTTAAAAAATTTATTGTAAATCATAACATTCTAGGAACATTTATTACATCAGAACAATCGATAGACGACATATGGACAGACGACTTGAGGGAAGTCACCGGAAGCCGTTGGATGGAGGAAGCCTCGAACCGATTGCTCTGGAGGTCGATGGGGGACGCCTACATTCAGCAGTGAATATCCAATGTCTGATATGATAATGATAATGATGAATCGATAGTGCTTTATACCTATGAATTCGTGTACGATTACAAAATTTTACTTTCACCCCCTCTGCCAAGGGAACCTACTGAATTTCGGTATATAAAGGAAAAAAAAAAAACACATCATGGCAAGCTTGATCCAACTGGGTAGTTTTTGTCTGACAAGTGGCTAACATACAGAGAGATAGATAAAAATGAAAAAAAAAAATAGATATATTATTATATCAGGCTCAGTATCGATTATCGAATGACCTCCAATTAAATATTTCGAAATAATTCCAATATACATTGGAATTATGTATATTGGAATGGACCTGTTATAGTTATAAGTATAGATATGAATTTATAATAGCTCTTTTCCAATAAAATGTTTCGATCAGTACAAAACTTTGCAATTATCTATTCATGGGAAAACAGACACAACACGTTTTCGCTTATTCATATAAATACGGTTCATTGAACAAAGTTATTAAACAAATGTAATAAATTATAGCAGATATAACAGAAAATTACATTTTGAAATGCGTTACTTATTTGAGTACAAATTAATATAAGCCAATAACGTAGAAAATATTTAATTTGCAGATGTTTGCAAATATTGCAAAGGTTTTTTAAATTCCGTTCCGTTCCGACGAGTTCCGTACCATTATCTATAAAAACTGCAAAAAAAATATGTTTGTTTTATGGGAGCCCCCTTAAATATTTGTTTTATTTTAATTTAATTTTTTTTATTTTTAAAGTGAATATATAACTAAATATTCTGTGAATATTTCAAGTGTCTACCTGTTGGCGTTATCGATAAGAGCAAAAACGAGCAGAAAAATCATGTTTGTTGTATGGGAGGCCGCTTAAATATTATTTTTTTAATTTTGTTTTTTAATATTTGTTGTTATAGCGGCAACATATCATGTGTGAAAATTTCAACTGTCTTACTATCACGGTTCATGAGACAAAGCCTGGTGACAGACGGACGGACGGACAGCGGAGTCTTAGCAACAGGGTTTCGTTTTACTTTTTGGGTACGGAACCCTTTTTTTATTTTTTTTATCGCAGGGGAATCCATTTACGGATGCTATCCAGGACGCCCGGGTCGGCAGTCCTAGACCTATGTCGGACTCGGCACTTTAGGAGAGCAATACCGTACTAAACCCTTGCGGGAGCCTTCAGCCGCTTTAATTGGAGGGTCCCGGATCTGCAGGCAACAGGATCCCTCCAGCGACAAGCTGGCCTCGGCGAAAAGGCCAGACTTCTCCTCCATGGGGACTGTCTGGCTAACCTCTGAACAGTCCCGACGACGGCGTGTCTAGCAGGACCGGGTTCCCATCCCGGCCCGACACGGGCCGGGTACGGAACCCTAAAAAGTAATGTAAATAATTATATTTACCTAACAAAGCATTTCCTCTCTACCATCCATAATTATCTTTTGTATTTTATAAGTACAATGTAAATTATGGTTGTTAAATAAATGAATATATAATAAATAAACACGAAAATCTCCAACACAAATTCGCTTGAAAACAGCGGCCTAGTAAATATTTGTTTTCACGGCTATGGATTCCTTTATACGAGTTTTATTCAATTATCCACAAGATTATCTTGTACAATGAGATCACAAATCTTGACATTAATTATACTACAATCAACATAACTCATAAAAGACACTATATTCAAATATAACTTTATAACAGCATCACAAAATTCATAGTCATTTAATTGTTATGTCGATATGTACGGCTCTCATATGTCATAAACATTTAACGCTCCTATAAATGTCCTACATCGCGAACAGTGCGTAAACAACTTTATAGCTACAACAGCTGACGTATAACTTAAGCTCAAACGAAAAAAATAAAGATTGATATATTTATAAAACGATTTAATTTTAAACTAATTTCGTATTGTTATTAAAGCCGAGATAGCTTATTATAATATACAGATTATACACGATGACTGGTGAATTACTATCAATATTTAAGGAGAATAGTCGGTACGTGATTATCATTCGAATTATGTAAAAAAAATAGGTACTTAATTTTTGACCAAATTTCCATAAATTTAAATTCAAATAAATGAAGCGTGGACACTTTTCAGTCATGCCGGCGGTGCGTGCACAGATTTTGTACTGTGCCGCTTGTTCACATCTAAAAATTTCCAAAGCTCACATCATTTACCTAGTCAACAAATTTGTTGCTTTAACGAGTAATATATCTTAGTATTTTTGCCTATCCTAAGCCAGGATTAAAATATTAAGGGGGATTGGATCATGCTTGTTTATCAAAGGTAGCCTGCTACCCTGTTAACACGTGGCGGCGTTTGGACGTAAGTAAACTACCTGTTTTGTGTCGACAGTGCAGCTAGCTGCTAGGGTGTCTAGACGATGCGTAAATAATTAGATAACTGTTGAGTAACTACTTAGAAGTTTATTAATATTTATGTTATATTTTTACATAATTCGAATGAGAAACATGTACCGAGTATTCTCCTTAAATATTGATAATAACTCACCATTCATTCTAAATATGTAAACAAGAGGTGGCGACCTAAATCCTAACAATTTTTTTTTTCTGAGATATCTACAATTTGTACAGTATACAGCATAATAACATAACAATATAACAGTATAGAACATTGAAAGTGGCGGATTAACCTATAAGCATACTAAGAACGTACTTAAGGCAGCGTTGACCAAGTGCTTCCTCTTCTCTGTGGAAGATTCTTAACGTACATTTCGTATTACTAATTTTGTACTAAAACACAGTTGATATATTATTTTCAAAAGAATAACTGCGAAGTTTCTTACCGATTCTTCTCTGCTGAATCTACATTCCGAATCGGTGGTAGCTTTACTTTTACAAAAATAATAATCACTTCAAAGTTTTAGTTTGTAAAATGACGATTCGAATGTGATCGTGGAGCCTATTTGAATAAAGTTGTTTTGATTGGTTAATTGAGTGATTGACAGATAGTGATAGGTGTTCTATGTATTCGATTATTGTGCCTCAACAATGGCGGTCGTGAGTTCGATCTGCTTCGGTTCAGATATATGTGTTTGAACAAATAATTGTTTCTGGTCTGAGTCTTTATGGAGACCCATCTCCTCTCCGTGCCTCGGAAAGTACCTAAAGCCGTCGGTTCCAGTTGTTACTAGAGATACTTAATAATGATCGTTACTCATAATAAGGAAATTAAAAAATTAAAAAAAAAATGATAATAAATATCAAGATCCAACTCTTCTTGTACACGGAGAAGAGATCTTTGCCCATTAGTGGTACGTCTATGGTCTGTTTAATGTGATCATCCTTTATTCTAACATAAGTTTATGTTTCGAAAGTAAATATTGTTATTTCTCGAAAATGCAATACCAATAGGTACATTTCAGTTGAATTATCGAAAATCAAAAACGGCTGAATCTTTATTTTATTGATATGGTATTTTCAAGAATCGCTTGTTTGCGTAAAATGTTTTTTTATCATATCTTCAAAACTGAATCACATAAAATATAATGTTATGTTTTGTTCGATATTGTTGTGTTTAATTAGAGATGCCGCGAATAGTTGTTATAGAGAACAGTCGAATACCGATTAATCGCCATTCCCTATAGCGAATAGTCGAATAAATCGCCATTATTATTCGCCATAAAAAAGGGAATATAAAAAAATAATTTATTTGTTATCAAATAATAATATCATGCTTGTAGTAGTCTTGAACTAACCGATCATCTATTTGTTACTATAATCTTAAAAAATTTCTAAGGTTATGAGAAAAAAAAATGAAGTTAAAGAAATCAATCTGATTTTATACTGATTTTATATTTTTAAATACTGGCAAGCATTTTCTTAAACTTATTTTACGGGGAATACCTCGTTTCGTATAACCCAGAAGAGAAATAAATCTCACGTTTGGCGTTAGTTTGAGGAAGAATATAAAAAGTTATAAGTTAACACACATAAAAAAAGAAAAAAAAATATAGACGAATTGAGAACCTCCTCCTTTTTTTGACGTCGGTTAAAAACAGTGCAAAATATATTTTGTGTGGTGTAAAAATAAGTAGAACAGCAAAAAATTGTTGGATCATTTGAAATTCAAACACCCAGGTTATTATTACCTTGGCCTAACTAATTAACTTCAACATGGCATGATTGATTTTTGGCTAACTTTTTATAATAATGATAATAATTAATACTATGTTTTGTTTTTTAATAAATATTTAAGTTTGATTATTTTTAAGTCTATAGTTTTTTTTTTTTGTTCATTAAAAGTTTATTTTAGACAACTATTCGCCGAATGTCGAATAATACTGGCTATTATTCGGTATTCGACGAATAACAGAAAAAAAAAATGTCGAGTAATTTCAAATACCGAATAATAGCGAGTATTCGCGGCAACTCCAGTGTTTATGTTTAAAAAATCCTTTGATATAATTATGCTCTTATAAAATCATGATGCTGAAGAAAAAAATTAATATGTAAAATGTTCAATCTTTTTTATTTCTGTATTAGTACAATATAAATGCTCGAAATTGTTTCCCGAAACGTTATACCGATTAATAACAAATGTCGAAGGTCGTTCAGAAATAAGGCGTCAACTCCGTTACATTGACGTATTGCTCATATTATTCAAGCGCTGAATTGGAGACACACGGAAAGTATTTTTATTTAATTTAGTTTTATGTTTTTATATTTTTTTCCTAATTTTGTAAAAACATAAAGTTTATTAATTATATTGTGACAAACCCAATGTATGGGTCGAATCGAAAGGCAGCTTAAAAATAATTCAATCTACGAATTAATTTTATCATTATGAAACAAATAGACCAAATTTTGAATAAATTAAGCTTTAATCAGCAAAAACATTTGCAACGCGACTCATTTAACAAAGTAACGTGTTGAGGGATCTCTTACTATCTCTTTTTACAGCAGCTGAAAAAGGGTGTATGAGGTAATGAGTTCCTAAAATGTATTATTAAGAGAATTCCCGACATATTTCTACATAAAAACGCCTTGAAATAGAGCAGGAACTACATCACGAATGTGTATGAATGCTTATTACAAGTGAAATCGTTAGGAATGCCTAGTAAAACATACATATGTTGTACTTCTGTTTTACGTTTTGATAAGAAAACACAAAATCGAAAAGGAACGAAAAAAAGACGATGACCATTAGAGTTTCGTTGGCATGTTGTATCTTGTTTTGTCTTTCTTAAGTTTAGATTTCCATCTAGAAGCATCATTGCAAATTTTATAAGATATTTAATTTATTGGATGTTATAGAATATTCAATAAAGTAGTCACAATTTTTATTCCTGATTTTGGTTAGTATTTAAGCCCGTATATTCCCATTATCGAGAAGAAGTTAAGTTTTTAGATACGACCGTTGATTTGTAACGTTTCGACGTTTCTGTAACTCAATTAGTTTCCTCACGTGAATTTCGTCGCTTGTCATATAAACGTCAGTCGTTCCAGACATGAGTTTACATCATATTATGTAAAAATATACCGCGGAAATGTTTTTATTCGGAAATTAAGTTATAAAAATATATATACGTCTTACAAACTGTTTGTGTCTGAAATATGAATATATTATTTGTAATATGTAGATACGTATGATATGGCTTAAGCCTTAAGATTTTACTTGGGTTGAATTTTGACGACTGTCAGATTCTTTAATTTATTGGTTACTGATTTTTATCCTGGATATGACGTATCTTATAACCTACTACCAGTTTACAGAATATTTACATCAAGAATATTTTTTTAAATCAGACAGAAATTTAACATTTTTTTTATTGTTGTAATGTTATTAATAGACAACAAAAACAATTGAAATAGGTATTTATACAAATCAATTTTAATAATAAAAATGATGCTAATTATAAACTAGACATGATATATAGTTTAAAGACTTGAAAATTATGAAATAAGTGACATTAAATAAAACTTTTTTTTTTAAAGTACACTTCACTTTTTGAATCCCAGATACAAATCTTTTCATCCGTTAATAAATGATCTATTTAAGTTTATTATTATAAAGATTATTTGGCAGATGTGCTATGAGTAGAAAATTATCAATATAGATATACCAACGTCTTATGCTATACTTTAATAAAAATCTTTTGTGTAACATTTCGTCGACCGCGAGTTGTCATCATTTTCCCATAAGAAAACATAATAGTATTCAATGCGACATTACCTATCGTTGTTCGTTCAGCGTCATCTGGTGTCTCCATTATTACTTTTTCAATATTACTATTTATTATATATTAGAGACTGTGAATTATTTGATCTTCTAGAGTACACGAGTAGTAACACGAGATATTATATTATATAAATTTATATACTTTTCATTTCATTCATCATAAATTTCAGGTAATGATTTTTTGTACATAGACGGAACATATAATAAATAAACGAAACTGTAAATATAGTAAGACAGTGTAAGCCGTTAAGTGTATTAAGTAGTAAAAATAATATTAAACAAAAGTAAATAAAGTACATCAGAAACGATTTTCTACAATTGTACAATGCTATATTATATGTATTACCTTTTATTTCCAAAAAGTTCTGTACACTACTTCTATATAACGATGTCGTGTTTTTTTTCTCTAAATTTTTTGGTAAAAATGAATATAAAATATCAGTATTTCAGGCGAATTGCCGTGGGTAGTGCCACAATGACGGTTTGCAGCTGAACGGAGCCTAAACATTGGGACGACAACACGAAGATAATATTTTTAGCATATGACCAGATTATGCATTCTGAATAACAGCGGAAAAATTATAATTTAGTACAATATATATTAAAAAAAAGATTTATATTCTGGGTGACTGGTAAATTAATAGCGCGCGGGAAGACGGACGTACGAACCTTACGGCGGCGCTCGCCCGACTAATTAATCGAATAATTAGAGGGAATTAGAATTAGCAACGGGCTGTGGCAATCGGCACAGTACAACACCTGTACACGCACCGTCGGCATGACTGGAAATGTATCCACGCTTCATTTATTTAAATTGAAATGTATGGAAATTTGGTCAAAAATTAACTACCTATTTTTTACATAATTCGAATAAGAATCATGTACCGAGTAGTCTCCTTAAATATTGATAGTAATTCACCAGTCATTCTGTATATATCTATGTTCAAAACTGCACAAAAGTCTTATTTCTTCGGCGAATCTACATATAGTTTTTGTTTATTGAATTGTTATTTTTAACTAATATTAATAGTCCAGTCATTATACATTTGGAAATGCATTTTAACCGAGAAGGTTAAATTTGGTCGGGCACGCTGCGGTCAACTTTGCGGCGCGCTATTGTCGTTGTAATTCTTGTCGAAATGAAAAATAAAAAATTAAAATACGCTCTACACAGTTTTATTCTACACATTTTTTCAATATCTGTCACGAGAAGAAAGGAAATAGCAAAAAACTAATTTCACTACCGAAATTTATGGTTTCTTCGATCGTTATGTTATTAACGATGAACGATAGGTGGAAAATGTATAGCACCTTAATTGTAGATCGTAAAAAAGCAACAAAAAGTATTGTATAAAAATTTTCATATCTCAACGGAGAACCGAGTTATTATGAAAAAACTGAATTTAACTTTTTTCAAGATGACGTTTAAGCTTTTCTAGACAACTTAATATCCAAAATTTAACCTTCTTGGTTAAAACGCATTCCTAATCCGTTTTTTTTTCTACGTAATGACCGGATTATATGTATTATATTAATGAATAAATCGATTAATTTAGCTAAATGGTGCTACCTAATATTCATCATTTACATCAAATTATATGACTGTGTAATCCAGACATTAAGAATTGTAGCAGTGCTAAAATATCTTAATAGCTTTAGCTCTTTAACTCGTTGTCTCCAAAGACAGACAGGAAGACAATCCCTTCATAAATTTAAAGTATATTAAATAGTTAAGCAGGCTAGCATTAGCATAACTATTTTTCTGACCCTTACTATTTCATAAATAAATATTGTGTATTTTAAATTGCGTGCAGCATAGGGAAATGTCGCGGATCTACTAATCTGTATTTAAGCATCTCGGCATAGGCATAGGCATCATATACGCTACAATCATTCACCTTAATTGAGACCTTTGCTTGCTATAGAACTCTTATAGACATTAATAACACGGTACAGTTCAGTAAAAATATTATACTAAGATTATTATAATGACATGTCGCTTACACTCCAACCACACCCTATCCATTTATAGTGAATCGCGATTTGTGCGGTGACTCGTTGTTAAACGCGTTTCACAATAGAAGAGCTCAGGGGACAAAGGTTTGAATGTTATACCGCAATTCACTTGACGGCTTGCGAATATCAGTTATATGAATAATAATTTGACAAAGGGTCTCAACACAAAACATTACTTAGTAGGAACTATTAGTTTAATAGTTTATATTTAAGTATATCCATCGTTACCTTTTTTTTGGGTTACACTTAATTTTGTAATATGAATATTAAGTATTAGTGTGATAGGAAAAAAAACACTTTCGTCCAGCATAGTTTTGATCGACCCCAGAATGAGTGTTATACAGTTAAAGCTTAGTTACATAATGACACTTACAGTTTTTTAAAATAAGTAATAAAAGTAAAAACGCTTCACACTCAACGGCTCCCAGTAATATATATGTATACAAGTAAATTTCGTGTGACATGATTTTTTCCTATTCGGAGACAATACAGATGACATCTGTGTGACCAGGGCCGGCCTAAGGGTGTACGAAGTATGCAGCCGCACACTCGAGCTTTTTGGGAGGGTATAAAATTGGGACATAAAAAGGGGCATAATTTTATCCTAGGGGCATCCATAAACATCCTTAATAAAGTCTTGAACACTCGCCATTTTCGCCTTAGGCCGGCTCTGTGTGTGACATATAGAAACATTAGTCTCCAGTGGGGACCAAATTCTCGACCTTAAGCCTAACAGCCAGTAGCTTGACCACTGCGTCAACCCGTAATTTAATCGAATCGATTAAGCCAATAAATGAGATAACGTTTTCCTTATAATAAAATATAATGATTCAGTAACAGCACATAATTTTATTTAATTGTCACAACAAAGATGTAAAGAGTAGTCTGTAACAAAACAATTTTATTGACAAATTATGAGGATAAAATCGTTAACCTTATCGTAGCAATAAATGGTATTTTTATTACTACCCGTAGATGGCCGGTTAAGAAATAAGCTGTGTTCAGATAACTTGCTGCGTCGCCGTTTCTAATAAAAGATATTACAAATTTCAAGTCAAAACTTTGTTAAAAAAAATTACATTGTGAAGGCAGTCTACATGTATCGGAGTAATTATTTATGTCCTCGATTCGTTGAGGAGTAACGTCACAGATTAGATTTCTGTTCTTATAAGGAGAAGGTGTTGGGATCAGTGGCGTAACTACCAGAGGGCTAGACGGTGCCTTGTACCGGGGCCCCCAAGCTCAGGGGGCCCTCAGAACCTGACCAACAAACTATAAATTGAACTATTGAAATTCGCTTGCGTGTAAAACCTAAACGATGCTGTGCATGATAAAGAGCAGATGATAAAGTAACTTTATTTATATTTTGGCTTGTATTGATAAAACTTAAACAGTTTAGTTGGAGCCCTAGCCGCTCCTATGTCTGGGCCTCTCAAGCCTTGTTGTCTAAAGTGTCCCGCCGTTTTTTGACTTATTGCTCGTCTCTTCTTTTGCTTATGATACGTGACTATGAATATATAAAAATTTTAGAAAGAAGCGAGATAAATAACACAAATCGGCCTTAGCGCGACAAAGTTGGTTATTATATAACTTTGTTCGAGAGTTCATCCGGACCGCTTCGATCTTGTCAACTAGTAGTCGACGGGCCATTTTAGGTATAAAATCTTGTCGACTAGTAGGCGACAGGAGCAGCCCAGCGGCTAGTTAATTTTTTGCTTACCTAGCTACGCTATTGGTTGGCATATAAATACATTGATATTTCCCATTACAATAGTCTGTCGATATTTTCAACATTCTTTTTCACTAACGAATCGTTAATTATATCTCTTTCTCTACTCTAATGTACAGCCTGTAAATTTACCACTGCTGAACAAAGACATCTCTAGTACCACGATCCATATCAATTCGCACGTTATAAAAACCTTTATAAGAACTTGTATTGAAAACTATTAAGTTTTAGGATAATAAAGCGTCGTTAGTTTATTTTCAATTAATGGAATTCTCTTTGTAAAAATACTATACTATACTTTGAAATTTTACGTGACATTTTTAATACTTTTTTGATGTACTTATCAATAAATTTTCAGTAATTTTTAATTATAGTCAGTCATTATCATCCACGCAAAATAATAAAGACAGATCTTTGCAAGTTATAAGATTTAATTCCTAGTTTTTCAGTCAGTTCAATGTTTACGAGAAGTGTGCTACTATATATTTTTTTAACTTGGACAATATTCTAATTGTTAAAAGGTAGTTTTAAGCAATTCTTAAGTTATGTTGCATGGTAAACGTGTGAAAAAGGGTTAGAATATTCAAATTGTCAAGTTTGTGACGTCATATTTAGGATGAGGGATACTTAAATGTAACCTCTAACAAACGGGGAGAGGGAAACGACCCAACAAGAATGCCTTGGTGAAATTCATAACATGTAATTTATGGATTATCCCTTAAATATTTCTAACCCGCATTGATTTCCAATGGAAAAAATATGAGGTCATGGAGACATTATTTTTCATATAAAATACAACTAACCTGTATCTTGGTCTGAACCTTAAATTGAATATGACTTCGATAAAAAGGCTTGATATTGAGGTTCGACTCATTACCGTTACCAATTATCCTCTACTAGCAGACAAAAACTGCATAATAGCAGTGCATTAAAGTTAGTTTTAACTGTATTTAATTATTCATTGTACGTTCTGATCTTTTTGCAACTTAGTGGCAGAACTTATTTTCTATACTTAAAGTTAATAAAACTTTTTGTGTGTGTTAACGCATTTATCTCAGTTGCTAGCTATCTGTCTGCTTAGAATATGTTCTTATATTAAAAATTCAACTTATTGAGGAAGGATGTTAAACGCAATATATGATTCATTTATATCATTACTTTTATTAAAAGAACGTAAATAAAATTTTGAATATCAGATTAAAGTCGTATCAAAAGAAAGGCACAGAAAAGTAAACCCACAAACAACTTACATTACGATTAATTATGAAATAACTGAAACCAAGACTGAACAGATAATTATAAAATAATCAATTATGATGAATGGGATGAGATAAGCTACCTATGAGACTGTGGTCTATTATTATGTAATGAACTAAATCACTATACAAGTACTACCTACTATAGTAGAACTGAGTATTCCTGAAATAGTGGTCCGTGCTCTAACATGCCTGGCATATCACCGGTGGCGAGACAAAAAATTATTATAGTAGGCGAGAAAACCCATGTGCCGTGCAATATTGTAACTTAAAACCCGCTTTTATAAGAACGCCGTAGAAGGGTGTTCACCGCAGCGCTTGCGACGCATAGCGCTGATTCTGCTTCGTCAAATTTTAATTTACTTTAAACAGCAACGTAATTTTACAATGACGTCATAGTGTTATTGCATTTAGTTTCAGTACATAATATAGTATAATTGAATTAACGCCGATGACATTACTGACTCAAGAGCACTTATGATTTAAACAGTCTGCGGATTCTCGTATAATTAGATAATTTTGTCACCCTCTCCAACTGTTAAAATTGATCTATATATTTTTGATTTTATTGTTCATGTTTTATTAAATGATCATTAAATGTGTAGATTGGGTATTAATAAATTATTTACTACTCAAAAATCTCAACATCAAACTCAAATAAAGTATTTTTATATTGTATGAAAATATTGTGACGCAAAAAAAAAAAAAACTTTGAGGTTGTGAGATTAACGATTCTTTTAATGGTTTTGCTTTTAAATTTATATTATTTTATAAGCTTTTGTGAATAAAAACGTTTATCATACAACAATTACATCTTAATTATTGCAGAAATACATGAATATATATAGAAGGTTATATAACTATATGATATAGAAGTTCATCAAAACCAGGGACTGGTAGTTTCAACGCCCATGGTTAAATATTCCTACCCTTGTTCGATTCTCTACATTTTAGTACTTTCACTTTAGCCTTAAAGTCTCCTAAAACAATCGTGTAATAGGTGTTGGTACAAGATGTCTTTCGCAATATTATTATATATAGATTCGACTTCTTTCGCGTGGTTTGTGGAGGTAAATTAACCTCTTAACCTTCAGTTAATAGCTCTCGGACATTCTTATAACAAGATACGCCACCCTTCCCGAAATACTACCGACTTCTACGACTTTCCTTTTAGGTGACTTATAAATCAAAAACCTGATGCCACTTTGGGAAGCGTGGTGTTTGCCTGATGTACAGTAAGTGACCTTCGTCTAGTGTGTTCGTCTTTTTGCACTGTCTTCGAATTTCCGATAGATTGACTACTTGCCAGTTGGTACTACTTCCAACTTTGCAAGATGTTTCTTCAGCAGATAGTATCCATTCAACGTCTCCAAAGGCATTTTGTGATAACCTGCGTTAAGCCCTAGCATCTACTGTTGCACAATTACCAGATTATCGTAAAGAGGCCAGAAATCGTGCGACTACCAGTAACTAGGGGCCATTTTCATTACTATTTGCAGCCGACTTGGTAATTGCAGTATCTATAACCTTTCCCTCATGATTCTGCTGCCCACTATCAGGTTTCGTAAGAGCTCGGATAAGTACTTGAATGAAATATATTTTAAACTAGCCTTCCGCCCGCGGCTTCGCCCGCGTGGAATTCGGTTTTATCGCGCGACATGGTAAGCGCGCCGCCACCGCTACCGCTCCGCGCCCCGCGCCCTGCCTACCACGCGATACGCCCCTCCCCCCCTTTCCCCGTGCACGCTTTTTTGTCTTTGTCTTAAACAATTGAAGAATCTTACATGAATTTATGTTTGACAATAAGAAACTTCCATACAAACTCTCGCCCCTATTTCAACCCCTTCTACCCTTATTTTCGCGATAAAAAGTATCCTATGTCCTTTCCCAAGTTCAGTTCTCTTTTCATACCAAATTTCATCAAAATCGGTTCAGTGGTTAAGGCGTGAAAGTGTAACAGACAGACAGACAGACAGACAGAGTTACTTTCGCATTTATATACATATTAGTACGGATTTGAAGTTTATGTTACACTGACATTGATTATTTGATTATAACTTAAAAAAATGCTAAATAATGTCTCTCGATGTAGCTATATTTATATTGAAAACGTTTCATAAATCTTACTTTCCTTATTTTACAAGCAATTAACTTGCAAATTCATTGTATTCATTACAATATAATTAAATAATTTGTTTTACGGCTGAAAGTAATGAAAAATGACGATGAGGTTTTATCATTCTCCGAGCGGAACAGAAAGTTATTTCAAAATATCTGCCTTATTTCATTATTTTATTAACAAAACCGGTAACTGTGATCGTCTAGTGGTTAGATTTCTACGTTGTGACCGTAGTAACCCAGGTTTGAACTCTGGTCACGGCAGCGGAAGCTGTCTCGGTGGTATTTTAAAAACTTATTTATTGTGATATTATAATTATCTCATTACTATACCTGATTTTTTTTACATCTCAAAAATCGTAGAATAAATTATGATCAGATAAGTTTTTTTTAATGAATCTTAAAAAGAGAAAACTTTTTGAAATATTACTTGACTGGTCCGTTGGAGCAGTTTGGTTGTGGGTTTGATTCCCGCCCCGACTCTGGATGTGATATTTATAAATGAAAATTACATTTAAATACATATTATACACATTTTCTAATAAGACATGGATATGTGTATCAGTTAAACAGGGATATTTCTAGAATAAAATAGTCCGATCATCTTGAATTATCTCAAAATACATAAAACCTTCTTAATCCCTACAGACACGATGCTTTTAAGAAACGAATCTATAAACGTCTTTCGCTAACGGTCTTTTGTCTAGCTACTGATTTCTCGTCTCTGATCTATTAAAAGAAATCCATTTTTCCTCGTAAGAAACAATGTTTTTAATGAAAATGTTAAATCTCGTATAATTTTCGAGACATTATACGACAACTTCTTTAGATCTTATCTAATAAATTTTGATTGATGATGAATAGTTTTTTGGGTTGGAAAAAACTACTGCACGAATTTTCATGAGGTTTTTACCAATAGATAGAGTGATTAATGAAGAAAGTTTAGGTGTTTATATATTTAGGTATATATCCCAGGCGCAGCCGGGGCGGACCGCTAGTTTATTACTAAAATGTTTTGCACCTCTAATGAAAAAACTATTAAGGTGCAAATAAAATAATTTCATTCTTATTCAAAGTTGAATCTTAGCAAGATTTGACCTTTACAGAATGAGTCACACTTATTTTTTATATAAAATCCGACGTTGTTTAGGGGACCCCTTTGCTAAAAAAAATCTCCAAACATCTGTATTTAAAAGTTAATCAAATTATTTCGATTCAATGTCTTCCCGAAATTACTTTTTTATATTATACTCGTAATTCTGTATTTTTATACGGTTTTATAATCTATATCAATACTGTAAAGATTAAAGATTTATTTAATTCGTTAAAATTATTAAGGTTTATTATTATAATATTAAAATAATTATTTCGCTATTACCACCATTGACCTTTTTTTTTGTTGCATGGGAATTCATTTACGGATGATATCCAGGATGCCCGGGTTGGCAGTCCTAGACCTATGTCGAACTCGGCACTTTGGGAGTGCAATACCGTACTAAAACCCCTGCGGGAGCCTTCAGGCGCCTTAATTCGAGGGTCCCGGATCTGCAGGCAACAGGATCTCTCCAGCGACAGGCTGGCCTCGGCGAAAAGGCCAGACTTCTCCTCCATGGGGACTGTCCGGCTCACCTCTGAACAGTCCCGACGACGCCGTGTCTAGTAGGACCGGGTTCCCATCCCGTCCCAACACGGGCACAGGGGCGTTACTGGAGGCGCATTAAGTAGCGCCTCCTACGCACCCCCATTCGTCGCCCGCGGATGGAGGCCACGTCGGCGGCCTCCTCTCTCACCCGCTCGTCGGCCTCCTTCTGGTACATTACGGTCTCGTAGAAGGTGATCATCGCATTCCAGGACTCGTCGTCGCCGAGCATCGCGGTGATGATGCTCGGGAGCGACAAGTCCCCTCCGAAGAATTACCACCATTGACCACAAGTGACGACTAGTAATTGTGAAAAAGTACATACGAGTAAATTACATCATTGTTGACCCTGATTGAGTAGTAAATGAACTCTAAAAATACCGTTCTTCTGTTTATCGTCTTCAGCATTCAGTAAGGAACTTGATAATCGATAGTTACTCATTGGCACCTACACTTTAATCTTCATTTTTATTTTAAATTTACGTCATTTGTAGTAAGGTTATTTAAAAGAGATCATTTTTAAAGTGTTAAGACCGCCATTTGGTTTTTTCTTTTCCTGGTCCTTCCATATATTTGAGGGTATAATGATAAATATTTGTATTAGGTGTATTGTAAGTCAAAAGTTTTTTAAGCTTTATCTTACATGTATTTTGCCGTGCGGTGACCAGCAGAGAATAATAGTCTCGACCTCATTCTTGCCGAGGTGTCTTAAAATATGACAGAGGATCACCTCATGAGTTGAGGCGAACTTAAATGAGTTTTTAATCAACATATAAGGTGAATTTCATTTTAAAAATTTTCAGGCATATTTTTGAGATATTATTTAAACTATTTATGCAAAAAAAAGAAACGATTTTTTACATGTGTCGCCCCCCTTAAACAGCTGTATTTCGTACGACGTATTTTTTTTTATTGGAAATTTGAGTGCGTTTGACCTCAATCTTGTCTGATGGTAAACAACGATGAAGTCTAAGGTGAAGCACGCAAACTCAAATAATGCCTGTTCACTCTTGCCTTAAAAATCCCTAGGTTATACGCATCGGGAAACACTGACGCAGGAAGAGAATTCCATTCCTTTGCAGTTCTAATAATGAAAGATGATGCGAACCGCGAGGTACGAACCGGAGGGATGTCGACCACGTATGGATGGAACCCCTGCCCACGTCGAGTTGTCCGATGGTGGAATGGTGCTGGGGGAATTAATTGATGCAATTCCTGCGCACACTCACCGAAATGTAACCTGTAGAAGACACACAGACTAGCAACCAGTCGGCGATGTTCGAGGCTCTGGAGCTGTCTTGAAGTAAGTATGGTATTGAAAGTCTACAACTTTCTCTATCCGTAGCTTCCTTCTAGCAAATTTTGCAAGCAATGCATTTGTGCTTCTCTGTTGCTGTGAGATTTATTACACCGCCGCGATCTCTTAACATCAATCGATCCGTTTAATGTAAATATCAAAGTATCATCTTTTTCTATTCTATTTGGATTCTCATATATTAATCTTAAGTCTTAAGAGCATCGTTTCTATTTACAATAATGGCTATACAAATGGTATCCGTCTATTTCTACATCGTTCTATTATATTTATTAGATTAAAAAAAAAAAAACATATATATTAATTGCCGTATTACTTTATCCAGATTAACACGTCAGTTTATGATATAATTCGAAACTTGAAACTTGACTAAGCTACCTAAGACCACGCTCAATACAATTTGTAAAATAATTCTGTATTCAAGTAATTTGCGCGGTTCGAATTTCAAGTTACAACTTCTCTTACTAAACGCTTACCGCTTACGTCGTCAAAATTGTATTAGTAATTTCCAACGTTTGAAGCCTAATTTATTAACAGATGCGAATGGTGCGAGGTTTGCATTGGGTGTTCCAAATACGCTTACAAATATTAAAAATATATAAAACTGAACTGACTTTAACTGGCTTCACACTGCTTTCCGCTGCTTTTTTCTCAAAATAAAAAATGCGTATATATAATTATGTACCTGTATATCAGTCAGCTGTCAAAATATAGGCATTAAGTTAGCCTACGTTAAACATCATTAGTAAAAGCACTCGTGATTTTTTAATTTGACGACGCGTTGGCGCAGTGGTCACAGCAACTTGCTGATACGCTAGCGGTCGCGGGTTTTATCCCCGCACATGACAAATATTTGTATAGGCCATGCAGATGTTTGTCGTGGTCTGGGCGTTTGTACTTGTGTATTGTGTCTGTTTCCGGACCCCCGATATAGGATTCACATCCTACTGGGGGCCTTTGAGTGTGAGACGTTTATTTATGTATTTATATATTTAAATAACCAGTTCATATTTTTTTATTATTACGTCGGTAAGATCGAAAAATATTATTCAGATTTCATCAGTATGTAGTTCGTATCTAAATACTATTCCAAAAACACGATTTACAAAAAAAAAAACAACAACAAAGATCGGTAGTCCAGGTACGAGTACTAATACTTAAATGCCCAATATAAGTCAGTAGATGACCGTTTTGGTACAAAGGTTGGAGTTGAAACCGATCGTGAGTTTGATCTCGTTCGAAGTAATTAATATTTAACAATATTCTTTTTTGATCTGACTATTTGTATTTGATTGTTACGCAGAACTTACCTTGAAGAGCACGTATCCAGTTGTTGTCATAAAACTTCCGATCACTCAACTTAGCATCTTGATAGCTTTTAGAAGTAGCTTGACGGATTAATCTCCTATATACGAGAGTCTTTTGCCCCGCAATTATACACACGATATTTCAGTTAATCTCTTTAGTGTCATGTTAACAACGACTAAATTTTAAATATTTTATTAAAATATACACATAACCCAAAATATACATATTAAAAATAAAATACTACGAATTTGAAGCAAAGCAGTTTCAAAGTTATAATTTTTACGACTCTGAGTTATAAAAGTAATGAAATTAACATATATAAATCTTTAAGAGATGAAGACGAAAGGGAAATAAAATGTATAACCGCGAGATTTAATTCAAATTAAGAATTAAATTCTCTTACTCCGTCATACGCTAATACAGAATTCCATCTAATTATCTCTGCGTAATTAATAAGACTTTGGCAGTGTTATTTGTCGAATTACGGCCGGTTTCAATAATGTATCGTTCTATGATTTACCTTACTAGATATATAATTTTGACATAAACTTCAGCCGAATTGTGTTAGAAATCTATCGTTGGTAAGCAAACCCACAGATAGAGATAGATAAATTATTAAAACCGTTTATTAATAGATTATGATATCTGAACGGATCAAAGAGTTACAGTATAAACCTGCCCTAATGGTACAAGAGGCTTATAAAACATCTTTCTTTGAATCGTAGAAGTGAAGAAAGAAGCGGCCAATCTGTCAACATTTCAACGCTGGTAAAACTGCGATATAAGTATTGCTAAGAAAATGATTGATAGCGTTTATCTAAACAGCATCTTAAGGAAGCATGAGGCTATAAAGTGAAATATCTCTATAATAAGGAGTCGATGTCTAGCCATCTGTCGGAGAAGTTTCTCAATAGAGAATTATTCATGTAGATTATAAGTTATAGTATATTGTACTTTGAAGTACGAGTATGTTAAATATTATTAGAAAGCCTTCATCGACTTTCAATGTAATGCCAATAAAATATAAACAATGTTATAAAAGTTTTTTTCCAAAATTATTATTACTTATACATTCAATACTGTAATTTTGTAAAACAAACTTTAGGAATTATGAAATTGTTTTTATCCCATTGTTGAATAAAAAAATGTGGATGTTATGTGGTAGACCATAACAAACGAGTGAGATAGTAAAGGTTAGTAAAGGTTATATTGCAATGGATTTATATACCTTTTAAATTATTAATGTTTACGAAATACCATCACATACGTATACACAAACAATGCACCTTTAATATACACGCATATACAGAAGTTTTTGGATTCTGCTTAAAATAAATTACCTTGATGTCATATAAAATAAATATTGAATAGGTATAGAACCTACCTACAATAGTCTAGGGGCTGTTAAAGCTGTTACTGTTTTTGTAGGCTGGCTCGACTACGGTATTAATTCATTCTCACACTACCATAGGTTCATTTTGTGCGGTAAGTGATAGAACCGGAACCAGTACCCTCTTTCCCTCTCATCCTCCCATCTACTTCCCAATACCCTTTTAAGTAAACAAACCCATTTATGGACTAGAGCAACAATTAACGCTCGTTTGCTTAATGCGTACCAAAAATATAAATATCGATTTTTTTTACGATTTATAGAATCAATATCAATTGATTATATAAGTGTTTTATAGTTTTTGAATTAGCGAAATGATTGAATTTATATCGGTTAAGTCTATATCGATAGTGATTTTCGTGAAGCTTTACGATTTTCAAGTAAACCACTTTTGTTTTAGTTCTGTTTAAGGTAAATTTCATTGAAGATAAAGTAAATATTTTAACAAATTTTGTTGATGTGTATCTTTTAATTAAAATCGATCTCTAATATTTTCCCGGTCACGACACCGTTTTTCAAAGTATGTATGAATTTTATTAAATTTGTAACTGAAATTGTATTTTGATAATAAATTGTAAATAAGATTTTTTAAAGGTTAGATTTAATTTCATACAAATCAGGGACTTCTTTCTAACATGTATGCAAAATAATGTTTATGTCTATAGACAAAATACGTTTATTTGATCACCGCTGAATGAGTTTTCATAAACATTAATATAGCTTAATATATGTAAATAACTACAGACTTGGTGCTTAAAAATATTTATTTTATATCCCTCGAAAACAATGTCTAATAATTACATTTTGATAATAAGAATGCATTTGTAGGTTTATTAAAAATATCAGACGTCCATCAGGATTACTGTAGCTTTCTAGAAAGGAAAGTCAGTGATATACAGAGTATTGGATTCGACTATTTCTCAAATACACCAAGCCCGCTAAAATATTAAAAATATATTAATTAGGTAGATAATATTTATACTTTGTGGATTTATCGTAATTTGTCTACTTTAAATATAAAAGATTGAACGCACGTAGCTGACTCGCTGTTAGATATAAAGTATAAATGAGAATTTTTAGTACAAAATTACCATAATAATTTAGATATTCCGCACAGATCTACTACAATAATATTATTCTAATATATAGACATAGATGTTATAAGGCTTATGATGCTTCTTTATAATCTAGCTTTTAATCGTATAGCAGCCTAACCGTAGGTAATTACTTGTATATTGCTGCTAGATATATTTGACGCTTCCAGAAAACCGGTGTGAAGTAGTTCCTATTGCTGCGTTTTATCTTCTATCGAATATCATCCCCCTTGTAACCTTTCTTTATCTGCAGTCCCCTCTTATTTCTGCAGCGCTGCTACTGGGCTGCTTTAGTGCAGCAAGTGTTTTGTGAGTGCCGCTAATTTCTTAACATCAGGTGAAGCCGCTCACGTATTCATTTGGCTTCAACATAAAAATAAATAAATAAATAGTTCCACTTTATATTATTATTAGAGAATATATTTCAAAAACTCTGACCTGAAATAACCGACTCACTTGTTAGCTTTGTCTATATAATAAAGAAATAATTTAAAAAAAAGCTTAATATGTCGAGTTTAGTATTCTTCTCGGAAAGAAGAAGAAGAAGACCTCTTACAGGAACAACTCGGAAACAGAATTAAATACACAATTTGTAATTATCAATATTTTCCTCCGGTAAAATGCCGTATAACATAAAAATAACGAAAATAATAAAAGAGCAATTATCTAGGAAAAAACAGACATCGAGGTAGCACATAACCGTACTATTGTGAACCTTATGTCCTATACAACAAGACTTATAGGCCTCAATTATTTTTTAAAACACAGATATAACAAAAGATCCATCGAAGTACGAAGGTGCGTCTTTGTTCGTGGCACCTTTGAACTTCGCTTGTTTTAGAAAGATGGTTGTTTTGGTGCTAATGAACAAGCCTCGTTCTATCGAAAAGTAAAGAAAAATCACTGCGTAATGAGATATTTTTCATATTATATGTGGTGTAATATTCAAATAAATGGAGGTTTAATTTTCTAACCTAAAACCATCTGAAGTATAATATTAGTATATTTGGTGTTTTCTTTCAATAACTGCATTTTAGAGTAATTACCCTTAATATTTTTAATTCGTTCAAATAATATAAATATGGTGGTACAAAATAAAGAGAAAAAAAGTCATAAATATATATACATATAACCTATTATTTTGGTTGAATTTGGCAGATAACTCTAAAATTCGTTACAAATTTTCGTTATACAAAAAAAAAAAAAAAATCATGAAATACCTTAATTTTATTTAATATTTGATGGATAATTTTATTTGAAAGTAACATGTCCGTTTCTTCGACCTTTGTCCGTTTACGGATGAACTGACACGTCGAGTATGTTATTGTATCGTCATGATAAGAAAATGTGTAGCAAAAATTTTAAGCCTACGTAACATATGAAGCACATGTTTACGTAGGAAATATGTTTTCAAAAGAAAAACTTTTCAGAATTACATTCTGCAATAATACCAACGAATTTTCTTTGAATTTTTTACATTTTTGTTTTTGTTGGTTATTGAGTTAGCGTCGTCGGCGAAGTTTGGTAAAAAATGCTTTTATTTTAATTTCGTTGAAATTGAATATTATATTTGGTCAAAAGTTTAAGTTTAAAAGGCCTTACATACGTCCAGCGGTACCGAAAACGTACCAAAAGAAAAGCTGTTTTTAGGAGGGATAAAAATAGAAATTGATAAAAAAAATTCTTACACACTGTTTATTACTGTATTATGTTTGTAAAGTTTTTTTCAAAAATTACAACATGAAAAATCAAATTTTTTGTAGCACTGTAAAAAAAAAGTTGCTCAACGGTCGGCAGTATTTCTTCCTCAAATGTTGACGGATCTGCAAAATGTAAAGAAATTCTGGTAAAATAAGGTAGTAGTTATAGTTTGTCGAGCCGGATTTTCGAAATTCGAAAAATTAAACAATTTACGGTAATTTAAAAAAATAATTAAGTTTTTGTCAAAAAAGTGACACTTTAATTATTTTTATAAAATTTTCTAATCATAATTTTAAAAATCCGGCTCGACAGACTATAGAAAAAACAATTCCGAATACTAAAAAAAAAATCATCAATAAATATTAAAAACCGTACGAGTTATCATGCCGACCGTGTCAGAAAAATAGTTTTGAGAAAAACGCGTTTAAAGTAGATCGCGCGCGGCTGGAGCAAGAACTTTATGATTTTTTTTTAATTTATTAAGTTAACTTACCTACGTCTAATTTCCCATACCAGCTTCATATTGTACGCCTTCCTTGTCGAAAATCACGAATACGATACACAACTGTTCACTTGTAACGTTCAAAGAGAACTAACCTTAAATCAGATCAGATCGTTAAACCTTTGTCCTTTCATCGGGCAGTCACATTATCTACAATAACTTTTGAACTATGGGGAATTTTTACAATTAGCTTACACATAAATACACCTAAGACTATAAGGAATAATTCTCTGTAAACAAAAACAAAATCGTTTTTTTTAAAATTCTCGACGTATGTAAGGCCTTAAGTTTTAAATAGATCAATTTACAAATTGATTCACGTATTTTGAATACATTTGCAAATTACCAATAAGTGAAAGTGGTTTACATATTTGCTTAGCTCAAATCGCTTCCGTTATTAACATACTAAATGCTATATATTGATGATCAAATATTTCTGCCAATGAAAATGTAATACCTGTGAAATATCAAAATATGCATTGTTTTAATTAATAATTTGATATACCGGCTTGAAGCCAATCTACTAAACAGAACTGTCAAAAATTGAGTTTTTTTCATTTAAAAACTTTTGTCAGCATAATTTTAAGTACTTTAAATTGACTTAAAAATTCTATATTCTTAAAAACAATGCAAGTTAAAAAAATGTATCTTAAATAATAAATTTTGCATTTCATTCTAACGCTGTATGAACTACCATAACTACTTCAAAAGATCGCTTAAATTTCACGTCAAGTTGACTAAGCTTCAATCTAACATGGTTTTCCAATTTCCATAACACGACGCAGCGACTCGACCCGTCGGGAAACAAGTTAAGCATTGATTGCATTCTTTCAAAGGAACTCTACTAACAAACGGTTTTCTCGTTTTCATAGCCGATAGGGAACCGAGTCCTGATTATTATGGACAGTATATGATTTTCATCATTACATATTATAAAACAAATTCCCCTGCCGCATATTTATCTGTCTGTTTGTTCATGATAAACTCTGAACGGATTTTTACGCGGTTTCTACTAATAGATCTCTATCTATCCAGATTAATGAGAAAAATTATTTGTATATTTTGTTAAAGTTTTATTTAAATTGGTTGAAATGAGACGATATTTGTTGAAAATGTCGGAATTGTCAATCCGCCTGGGAGCTTTTATCAAAAAAAGCTGCCTTATCCTTTTGATATACAGAAAATTAATATATGATGGTATATTTTTATTTTATAGGTCTACAGCAAACTTCGCAATAACATAATTATTTTTAAGGATAGCTTACTATACCCATTCTAACTCCAAAAAAAAGGTCACGTACATGCGGTAATTGGAAAGCTATCTATAAGAATACGTAATCCTTATCAACTTAAACACCTTATTTAACTTTAGCGTTTCATGTAAATTATAATAATCCTTAACACTATAACTTAAATGATTTTATTATAAGTTATCACAAAATAAAAACGAAAGCATGCGAAAATAAATTTAAGCTCGGGTCTCACATTAATGACGAGACTCGCTTGATCTGACCACCTCTACGTCGCGCCACAGGCTGTCTCTATGAACATTATATACAACTCGTCCGAAGCCGGGTCAGGTCACTAGTAATAAAAAAAAATTAAAATAATGCTGATTATTTGATATATTAGTACATATACACATAGCAAATCGATAATATAACAATGCGATTTTTGTTGGCCCTGCGTTTTTATAAATATAATTTGTAAGAATAGTTGGACTTCTCCAATGGAACCACTTGAGTTGATTTTGAAAGTAAGATGGTTATACTTGCGCAAAACAAATTCGAACCGGAGTGCCATTTTGAAGTCACGCAAGCCTGTTTAGTTGGTCGCTTGCATCAGCTTAATCAAGAATAGAAAGAAGGAGAAATTGTGTTAACATAATTTTGGTAAGTATAGATAGAAAACATTGTGTGTGTGTGTGTCGTGTGTAGTGTCGTAATACATATAATATAGATACATACAAACATAACTAAACTATATATAATATAGAACAAACTTCTTTAAACATAATAACTACCCTTTGTTCAGTCAAAAGATTAATAAAAATTTGACGGTACGTAATTTACCAGTTACTACCGGAACTTAGATATTTCCGCGCATATATATATAAAAGTGTACGAAGGAAAATGCGGAAAGTTCACCTGAACCATTTATCGTTCCCAACATCTCTATAAAGCCGTTAACGACATTCTATTAAAAATCGATTCACGGTACCCGTTGGCTATTTCGGGAAACAAAGAGCTTTACAAGTTTTATCATAAAATATATGCTATACTGTTGTTATATTTTTACCTAATTTTATTCTTCTTAATAGCCTAATAGGATTTCACGTCAAACTTCAATAGAAACTTGATTTCAAAAATAACGAACTTTCAAAGAAACCTTTATTTATACTATTTAAAAATCAAAAGGAGAATTATATTTTTTTAATAATTTGAGCATGTTTAGTTTAAGCCCTCTTGTATATTTTGAAACGAAAATCAAGACTTTAGCTATTAATTAATTTTAATGACATTGTCAAGAGCAGTTTAACCAAGTAGACTAATTTTCGTAAGCAGTTTAAAAAAAATATTATTTGAAGGAAACTTTCAAATGTGAAAAATATTTTATTTTTACATTTTTATGTAAGATCAATGGACAATGAGATATTATAAGATAGTATTAAAGACTATTTTAGCTAAGCGATCTTTGACCTATTTAAAACAATTTAGTGTCACTTAGTAAAACGCGGGTTTTATTAGATTATCTAAAGGAAGTCTTTACCTAAGTTGTTATCTAACATTACTGGAGTAAGTAAAGTTAGGTTAGTGAATATAAATATTTTAGTTATAAATAATACAGTATATCTTTATTTGATCAAAAATACTGTTATATATATATATATATATATACAGGGTGGACAAAAAGTCGTGGATCAAACGAAACAGGGAGATAGAGGAGGTAATTTCCAACAAAAAATCTTTCTACAGCATGGCCATAACTTCATTGCACGAAAAGTTATGAATATTTTTGTTTTTTCAATGAAACTACCGACTTTTTTAACAATTTAATCAATAAAAAATTAAATTGATTAAAAACAATAAAACAAAAACTGCTTTACTATGACTCGGTAATGTATTAATACTACAAAAACTGTATTGCAGCTCTTGGTACCAAATTTAACGAGCAATGAATTTTTTTCCGAAAAATTTGAAGCGTTACAAAAAATTAGTTCTCACTTTAAGAGCATCCTGTGAAAAAAAATGTATTACGGAAAAGTGACCCTGCATTAAAAATTTTTGCTCATTTAATGCTGATTCAAATGAGGTACAACACTTTACTGTCTGACCTTTAGTTTTGGTTTTATGGTCGTTTTTTCATATCAAAGTGCAAATTTCATTAAATTAGCCTTATTCAAAATAATTTATCAGTTTATCATAAACGGTTAGTTTTTTGTACGTTGGAATGCTATAACTGTTCTGTTCTTCTCACATTTAGGATTTATGAAATGGACAGACACTCTTTCGCTACGGATTGGCTAGATAAGCGGAAGATGGCTGATGCGAGGAGAGCATACACCCAACGGAAGTATGCAGAAATACATTATTTCTATGGCTTTTGTGAAAGCCATACTCGAGCTGCTGCCAGAAAATATCGACAACACTATCCTAACTGAGACATTTCCCTGACTACAGGGTCTTTATGCGCGTGCATAATGTGTAAATGGGGGGAACCTTAACCGGTGAGCATGCTGCGAGAACAGGTAGACCAGTGGTACGATTTGACAATGAAGAGCAAATACTGAGACAGTTAAGACTGGACCCTGGTATTAGCTAACGCCAAATATTAGGAAATCTCGGGATTCCACTATTGACGGTGCACCTTGTCATTAAAAGAAATAAATATCAAGCTTACCACGTGCAAAGAGTGCATGGTTTGCTGCCCGCTGACTGTGAACCTTGAGTGAGATTTGGCAGAGAGATGGTTAGACGAAACAGAGAAGAACCGAAGTTCTTCAACAAAGTGTTATGGACTGATGAGTCAAATTTTAGAAGAATGGGAGTTTTTAACATCCACAATTTAAACTTCTACTCCAGTGTGAACCCACATTTCATCAGAAATGATAGATTCCAGCACCTGTTTGGTATAAACATGTGGGCTAGAACAATTGACCAGCAGTTTATGCTACATCAAATGCCACCAATGCTGAATGGTGCTCTGTATTTGAATTTTTCACAAAATAATTTGAATCAAATACTCAACGAAGCTGAGATTTTTCAGAAATGTGGCTGCAACAAGACGGCACCCGACCTCATTTTTTCAGTTAAAGGACATTTTGACGAGCGGTTCCCTAAATGTGACAAGAACAGAACAGTTATAGCATTCCAACGTACAAAAAACTAACCGTTTATGATAAACTGATAAATTATTTTGAATAAGGCTAATTTAATGAAATTTGCACTTTGATATGAAAAAACGACCATAAAACCAAAACTAAAGGTCAGACAGTAAAGTGTTGTACCTCATTTGAATCAGCATTAAATGAGTAAAAATTTTTAATACAGGGTCACTTTTCCGTAATACATTTTTTTTCACAGGATGCTCTTAAAGTGAGAACTAATTTTTTGTAACGCTTCAAATTTTTCGGAAAAAAATTCATTGCTCGTTAAATTTGGTACCAAGAGCTGCAATACAGTTTTTGTAGTATTAATACATTATCGAGTCATAGTAAAGCAGTTTTTGTTTTATTGTTTTTAATCAATTTAATTTTTTATTGATTAAATTGTTAAAAAAGTCGGTAGTTTCATTGAAAAAACAAAAATATTCATAACTTTTCGTGCAATGAAGTTATGGCCATGCTGTAGAAAGATTTTTTGTTGGAAATTACCTCCTCTATCTCCCTGTTTCGTTTGATCCACGACTTTTTGTCCACCCTGTATATATATATATATATATATATATATATATATATATATATTCTTAGAGAGCAATTACTTAGCGCAGTCGCCCTCATAAGTACCTATGAAACTAAATTGGAAGGCTACGCTACGCAAGTCGTAGCTCTTAATGCAAAGCTGGAAGAACATCATACTAAGGCTTTCGAAAAGCTCTTGAGCACACACTCTCATTCTATTAGAGAGCCCATGTCAAAAATACAGAAAATGGCGACATCAAATCCAATCAATAAAGGCAAAAATAAAGCTCCTCTTGACAGACCCACCCCCAGTATTAAAGAGACTGACGACATCCCAAATGAAAGTCGCAATGGATCAAGTACCTATAGTGACATTCAAATAGAGATGTCAGGAAATAACACTCTTCCAAATGATCATCAGTGGACCGCAGTCAAAAGACGGAAGAGCCGCGGACCCAAGTCAATGTGCGGCACAGCCGGACCAGCAGTGACCGCTCTCAAAGCAGTAGAACCCGTAAAATATTTTCACCTCCATAGGTGTATGTATGGCCTCTGGTGTTGACGAGATACTACAATATCTGAAGCAGCTCTGTCCCACGGGATCCTCTCCACGGTGGAGGAGCTGAAATCTAAAGGAAATTATAAATCCTACAAAATCGGAGTTCCAGTAAATTACTACGAGAAATGTTACTCAACTGATGTCTGGCCTGTGAACGCTAGAATAAAACCGTGGATTTATTTTAGAAGACCTACAATTACGTCGAAATCTGAGACAACGACGCCGGATCGGCGGCCTTTTCGTGGATCGAAAGGGGCGTGATAAAACTTTGCACATGCAAGTTCTCTACCAAAACGTACGAGGACTAAAAACTAAACTCTCTGTATGGCGTAACGGCCTTGCGTCGTTAGAGCATGAAATTGTTGCTGCGACGGAGACGTTTCTTGACGCATCTGTGGAGGACTCTGAACTTGTGTGCGCAGAATGGAATGTCGTTCGACGTGACAGTGGTACGCCATGAGGAGGTGTGCTCCTCGCCGCTCGCGCCCCCATTGTACTGCACCGTCGAAGAAATCTTGAGACCGCCGGCGGGGAAGACCTATGGGCGAGCTTTTGTTGGCACGGCCGTAATGTGTACATGTGTACCGTATATATAAAGCCTAGTGCTAGCGATGACGATTATCTGAGATGGTTTGCAAAAGTGGAGAGTTTTGTACATAATTTAAAAGGAATTGTTATCATTAATGGAGATCTAAATATGAATAGTGCTTCGTTGATTATAAACAATTATTATTGTTATTTTTTGACATTTTGTAATTTTATTTCTATAAATATAATTATGTGATTAATATGCGTGGCGGAATTTTAGATGTTGTCCTTGTACGGGAGAGCACTGATGCGCGGGAGGCACATGTTACAGTGACGGATGGAATAGTACCACCTGACGCTTATCATCCTCCTCTTGACATCGACATTGCCATCAAGGTCTCTCGTCAATCGGACCCGATAGAACCTTCAAATATAGACAGCTCCAGAGACTGGAATTTTGGAAAGGCTAATCGCCAAACATTATATGAAATGCTTTCTGAGATATCGTGGCGAGAGCTTTTTGAATTGGAAGACTGTGATGTTTGTTTGACTTATTTTTATGACATTATTTATAATCTATTTAATTCTTGTGTGTTGTTGTGTGTCTTCTTTACGCCAATGACCTGAAGATTTACATGCAGATTCGGGCGCGAGAGGATTGTGAGTTGCTCCAGTGTGATATTGATGCTGTGTTGCAGTGGGCCGTGGATAATAAGATGGAGTTCAACCCCGATAAATGCTCTATAATGAGTTTTGGTCGAATGTGGCACCCAATTGAATATCAATATAAACTTGAAACGGACGATATATCGAGATCATTCACTAGTAAAGACCTGGGTGTTACATTCGACCGTCGGCTCACCTTTCACGACCATATCGATGCGGTGGCCAAGGAATCCTTTCAACGCCTGGGTTTTGTATTGCGGAATTCAAAGGATTTTAAGAACATTGCTGTCATAAATGTTGCTTTTTGTGCCTTGGTTAGGAGTAGGCTTGAGGCGAGTGCCTGCATTTGGCACCCGTACGAGAGTACGTATGCGCTTTTACTAGAGAAGGTGCAGAAGGCATTTTTAAGATACCTGTACAAGCGCACGTACGGGTACTACCCCTTAGGGTGGTGCGGAAAATGCTTGAAGAATGAGAATTTTGCTAAAGTAACTTAAAATAACAATAAAAAAAATTACAAAAAAAATTAAGGAAATTTACGATTTTCACTAATTTTATGAAACTTTCGGCTGATTGCGCGATCGGAAGATAAAGTCCGATTTCAAAAATTTTTGTTTTGCTTTTCTTCTATATACATATCGCAACTTTTCCGCACTATAGGAACTATGAATTCAAAACTTGAATTTTTCCGCACCACCCTACTACCCCTACATGTACCCCACTCGATTCCTCCTTGGTTGCCTTGGTTATAACTCCCTGGAGGTTAGAAGATGGAGAGATCAAATATTGATAATGTGCAAAGTTCTCAGAGGCATGGTGGATGCTCCAGAGGTACACGAGAATTTATGTAGGATTTTCGTTCCTAACGATTATGTCAAAATTCGCCGGAATAGGAAGCACAAATTGTTTGCTGTTCCGCCGTGTTGCATAGTGGCTCGCGCGAGATCCCCCATTCCGCGATCGCTCACCGCGCTCAATGCTCTTCTGGACGCTGCGCCTCACTGTGACGTTTTTGCTGATGACTGGAATATTATCCTTGTAGAATGCCTGCGACATTGTGAATTGAATGCGTGATGTATGTACGATAAAAACTCATAATTATAAACACTTTTTTTGTATATTTATTTCTTATTATAATTTTTTTTCTAATTATTGACATTTTGATACTTATATTTATATTACTTGACATGTAGTTATAAGTCATTTGACATTTTCATATTGTGACAAACGTTTTTATTTTATTTAAATTATTATTGTTTGCCTTTTTTATTATTTAATGTTATTTTGTGGATCAATTTTTAATTTTAATCTTTTTTATTACTTTAATTAGTGTAAATGGTTAATCCGTAATGGTTAATATATATATATATACACATATATATATATATATATATATATATATATATATATATATATACATATATACATATATATATATATATATATATATATATATATATATATATATATATATATATATATATATATATATATAAGAAGTAATTCTTCCCCTTCGTAGTACTTTTTTTTAAATGAAAAACGGTTGTATATTTTTCTGAGCTATCGAGTAAATAACATCAGCGAAGCGAGTTTTATTATTACCACTTCTTAATGAGAGGACGATGAATAAACTTATCCCATAACAAGCAGTAACGATACTCGGATATTCCCATCCAGTTTGTTAAGACCCTTCACCTCTTCAACGTTTCTTACAAAATACATTATTTGTAAGAAGAGGTAATAGATCTTTGAATTTTGTTGAAAATGTTTTTTGAATATTTTTTATTGCTCAATCTCGCTAAGAAGTGAAAGATAAGTTTTATATCAAAGATTAGCTCGGGATGTTTATTTATAACTGGTTAAAATGTGGTCGGGGATTTTTAAAAATCAAAATAGAATGTAATAAAGCGTCGTTATAAATTAAAAAAAGCATAATTCTGTCGGTAATAATTCTTCTATTTTTTTTTTCTTTGTCCAAAATGTTCATAGTAGTTTCTACAAATAGGTTAAAAATATATTAAGCATTGCAACATATTACTTACTATTCACACATTCTGTTTAAAATAGCGAGATAATGTACATAAACTGTTGTTACAAAATATTAAAGGACATTATATAGGCGAGCTTGTGACAGGTTTCGTGATCATAAAAAAAAAATTAAATAAATAAATAAACGTCTCACACTCAACGGCTCCCAGTAGGATATTTATCCTGTGTTGGGGTCCGGAAACACATACAAGACACAAGCACAAACGCCCAGACCACGACAAATATCCATATGGCCTATATGATATTTGTCACGTGCGGGGATCGAACCCGCGACCGCTAGCGCACTATATACTAATAATAAAGTAAAAAAAAAAGAAAAGAGAAAGTTAAGTAAGTTTGTCCACTGTTCATGCTACTGGATAGAAAAAAATTTGTTAAAAAGCTATATCGTATAATGTACTCGTTATTTAACTTACTTAATACACGTCTTAAATTACAGTTTATTACTATTTTAAAGCTGCAAATATCATGTATAATATAAAAACATTTTTAAAATTAAAAAAAAATAGATTAATAACCTGTTTACTGTATGCTAAGTGATCGCTCCCATTAAGAGCACTAACAGCAGGCCAAAAATGTGTTAGTGGATAAAAGGTTAGGTTAGTGGAAAAAAGGAGAGAGAAGGGAGAAGAAACGGATTGAATCTGCATCTGACTCTCTAACTCACCTTACGAGATTAAGCCTTAGTATGTATTTCATGTCAACTTTTTGTGAGAGTTTGCTATCTTAGTTCAGCCAGCCATATAATTCATAACAGTTCAATCAAATAAGGCCAGAAGTTGAAATTTTATACAAATAACTGTTTTCCATCTTTGTATATTTTTCTTTATTTGTAATATTTCTATTCTTTTTGTATATATATATATATATATATAATAAAACTTTGTAATATATGTATATATAGCAAGGTTAAATAGCACAAGTAAATTAAAAAAAAATTAAAAAAAGGTGCTTATATAAATATTAAAAGATTTCTAGCTCCAAAAGAGTAGATAAAAGGTATTCTATTTCTAGATCAAAGAGCAAAAAGTCTTAGTATTGACGAAAACTTTACTAATAGTAGTTTTATAACATAAATTATATCATTAAAACAAATCATTGATGTGTAAATCGAACCCTTAATTGCACACGTGGGCAATTAAAAAGTTTGTTCATTAAAGTTGATAAATAAGTTTCTTATGCTAATGGAAATAGTATCTTTATATATTTTGTAACTGTTTAAATCCGTAATTTGACTTGTTTTGATTGACACTGACATTGACATTGACAATATGTGAGAGAGTTTATTAAGTTTTCTATTAAAATGATAAAATTGATTTCCGGTTAGATTTTTTTACCGCTTGAATAAACTCTTGTAATTGAATAATAATAAAAAATAGTAATACAACCTTTATATATAATAAAACCAAAAAAATATATTTTCACTAATAGCATTATTTACTATCCGTGCGCAGATACTTTGCCGATGGCCTTGTGACGTCACGCGTCGTTAGTAGCAGTAGGGTTGAAAAAAAAAGTCACATAAAGGTAGATTATTATTGTATATATTTTACATCAAACTAATAAAAAAGTAGTCTCGGTCGGGATAAATTTAATATAAAGAGTAATTATAAATAGTAAATAAAAAACGCTGTTGTTATCACGTAAATAATATATTTTTATGTATTTATATTTAATGAATGAATGAAACGAAGTCGTAAAATAATAGTTTAATGGTTCCAAAAAACGAAAACTAATAACTAACAAAAATAAAACAAGTAAAACCTAACAAAACAACAATGAATTAATTCGGAGCTAAAGCAAAAAATTACACGTACGTATCGCCTGTGTTGCTAGCGGTACCTATCAGACGAGCGAGGGACGCGGTCATCTCCAGTGGGAGGTGTAGTCATCGGCAAACCTTCTGTGCACGAGTAATACAAAGCTAATTTAACAAATCTTGTCGCGTACGGTAACATTGTAGTTGTTTTTGATAAACCAATCTGACATTAATATCGTGTAGTGATTTTATTAAATTTTGTTTAATATTTATGTATAAATAATATTAATATTCTTTGTCGTTATACTCGTAAAATACTAATTTGATTTAATTATTTAATTGATTGAATGTCATTTTTTTTTGTTTTGTGATTTACCACTAGAGTTCACTGTAGCGACTTTACGAGGAGATGAGTATTCCGACTTTTGGGAAACTCTCAATATAGACTCGAGACCTATCTACAGAATAGTTGTTATTTTGTATCAATATTACTGTCTTGTATTTTAAATTTAATTCGTTGTAATACTATTAGTATTGTAAAGATAAATATGAGAACCAAGAGAATAAAGAAGTGTTGTTAATCTGAGGTGTTTGATTTCATCACAATCATAAATATCATAAATACTATTCTAAAATTCAAATTTATATACAATGTTTGGTCTAAGTACTTATGTTTAGTTCAAAGTGAAGTGAATCTCCACCAAGTCCTAATAAAATTTTCTCCATCTGCTTCAGTCGCAACTTATGACTTAATTCAGCAGAGTCACCATAAAGTCATTTATTCAAAGCAGGCTGAAAATAAGTACTTTTTGAAGGTCAATTTTACAAAAGACAGTCTCCCTCTGTTACTGCACTTTCTGTAGATATGAAATGTAAAGAAGAAAGGGGTAAATGAATGTTATTTTAAAAGGTATAATCGTAAGTATTTTTGGTGCTGTATAGCGTTCACGCAGACGACGTCGCGGTCAGCAGCTAGTTTAAACTATATTGGCTACTAGAATTGTTTCTCTTTGCCTCATCGCTTTATAAAGTAGTTATTTATAAAGTATATATATATATAATGGTTATTTATAAAGTACGTACGCTTACTTAAAATCAGCTGTACCTTCAAAGGTTTTTACGGAGGATTATGAAGTCTGTAATTTCTGAACTGTCAAATTTTCTTACAAAAAAAATCTTATTGAAATATACATACAGATAGACAAAAATTAAAAATATAATATTTTTTGTTTCAGTATCGATTATAGTAGATTTTTATATATATACTAGCTGACCCGGCAAACGTTGTTTTGCCATATAAATAATCTTTAAGTAATAAACAAATAGGGGTTGGTGATAAAAAAGTAAAAATTTAGGGTTGTATGTATTTTTTAATGCCACATTATAAAAATATAAAAACAAAAAATTTCTTCCAAAATTTAAAAAAAAAAATTTAAGGGTGAACAACCCTTATTACTTAGGGGTATGAAAAATAGATGTTGGCCGATTCTCAGACCTACTCAATATGCTCACAAAATTTCATGAGAATCGGTCGAGCCGATTCGGAGGAGTTCAAGTTCGAACCCCGTGACACGAGAATTTTATATATAAGATATTTTTATAGATATTCTTCCGGCGGGAGAGATGCGCTGTGCCGCGCTCCCGGCTGCATGGGTACCAACCACCATTTCGCTTGTTCCTCCCGTGAAACAGCTTTGCTATGTTTCGGACAGAAGGGCAAGACAGGCATTGTAATTACTGGCACCGAGACTTTAACACCTTATGTCTCTGGATAGGCAACACATAAATGAGTTGCCTGGGCTAGTTACAGGTAAACTAGTTTATGTTCATGGGAAACGTTAACCACTTACCATCAGGTGGAACGTCTGCCAGTTTGCCTATTCACTTAACATTAAAAAAAAAATAGTGTCCTACAAAAATAAATTTAATATACAGAATTAGATCTGTTAATGTTTTTATAAGTCCCGTCGTCTGTTTTGAAATCTCATCAGTTCAATCGATCAAAATTTTATATTTTATTGCTTTAAATTTCAGAAAATACGATAGATATTATATGAAATGACATCAGCGAGCGGAAGAATTATTATAGTTTTATTAAATAATATTTAACTAGCAACCAGTACCTTCATAACACAGTTGCAATTTCCTTATTAAAGAAAGCGAGTCGTGCGTTTTTACTCGTATAGCACGTCTAATTTTTTTGGTGGGCTTACATTGTTTATATCGATTTTGTTGGTGGGTTTAGATTGTTCGTTGCCTGTCAATTATTTTATATTTGTCGTCGTTATAAAAACATATAACAGTTCTTTCTCAAGGAGATTTTTATAAAAAAAAAATCACGCTCTTGGTACGAATTTATATTACAAATACTGATAAGAGTATGTTATATCTGGTTTTTCCGATGGATTTTATATTATAAAAATTCAGGTATCTCAGTGAGTCTTAGGAGACGTTTTCTCAAACTTCCAAAAATATAAACATACGTACTTTAGACAACGCTATATTTTTTTTTTGTAGTTAGATAAAAATAAATAACATTTATTTATATAAGTACATTAAGTAGGATACAATATAATATTTTGTATTTTATCCTTCTTTGCATCATTTTCCCATAAAATCACAAACAAAATTTTCAGGAAAACGAAAATATAACCACTTTTGAGACCCTTACAAAGGGACTACTTATCTCGGGTGAGCTCATAAGCAGATACCAAACCGCTTCGAATCTTAAATTAAGATAGGGATAAGTATGTAAAGTCCTGTTAACATTGGTTATAGCGCATTTCACTTCCTTATTCGAAGCTTAAGAAATATTGTAATAATTTGGTTTCTTTTGAAAGGAAATAATAATTCTGATCAATATTGCACTTTGAAATAGTATTAATAAATAAATGAGCTTATATAATATAATGTTGTTTCTAAGGTAGGCAATGTAAATAAATATACATATATTACACCCAGACGGGAATCGAACCCATTACCCTAAAGCCGAAAGCAGGATCACTGCTAACGGGTCGGTTATATATTTATATAAACTTTACAATTTTTCAACTTTACAACTTTACATTCAACATTTCAATAAAGAGTGAAGGTAAAAGGGAAGAAATATGAAAGATAAAATGGACACGGCGATTTCTTTCAATATATGCTCAAGCATTAGGAGAAACGCTCTATCATGAAAAACCTTACTAATGATTTTTCATTTAAGTATCTTTTTTATAAGAAGCTTACTTAACTGCGTTCGATGGATTTATAAGGAACCCCGCAAATTGAACTTAACTATCACTTAAGCCCAGATGAAGTCGTCGTTGCAATTAAACTTAACTCGGGATGAGTTAGATAACAAGAGCGTTCTTAACAAAAAAAAAAAAAAAATGGAGTATTAGCAATTTATTGAATACAGACAAACCATATAAATCTTGGGTTAAATTATGTAACTTCATATAACACTTTGCATTATTACATTAAAAATAATTATTCAATGACCAGATTTGACTTCCATCCTCTCTCCCAAAGGAATCGCACTAAATTTCGGTGGATATAATAGAAGTCTTGATAACACGTAAGTACGATATGTATGGAAATTAATATAATATAAATAATATATGAAATTAAAAATGAAAGCCCTGAGGGTTATAAATAAGAAAAGTTTTATTGTTCACCCACTAAATGCTAGTTCAATAATTTGTGATTTTGATTATTAGGGATAGAACCTATTCATATAATAAAATTATAACTGGCCGATGTTTGTACATAAGAGATATAGAGGGATCTTTATGAGAGCAATAGACGCCAGGATAATTATTTTTGTTATTTTTCTTTTTTATTAACATTTCGATTAATTGAAATCAACTACCGCGTTAAAAGTTACCTGCCTTGGAATTCATTAATGGTAAAAAAAAAAATGTATTCGCTCTCAACGCTTTAAATTTATGGTAACTTATAAAATATCAAAGTATCCTTTTGTTTTGACACATTGACCAGCATAGTCTGTTAGTCGACAATTTTGTAGAGTAGCTATCGAAAAAACGAATATAATATTATAACTTAGTAACTACATAAGCTATAAAGGATCGTGTTCCGTTTCATAGTTACAGAATCGTATAAATGTCAAAACAAGTGAAACGGTTCAGGTCGACTAGTTTTGGCAGTAAGACATATTAGATTAAACAGTCACTAGCAGAGAATGCTCATCAGTATTGGCAGTTTGGAAATCAGCAAAACGTGAACAGACGCGATGCAGTGAAACAGAAGTTTCGACGGACATTGATCAAACCCACAATCTCTGTTAATGTAGAATGAATGTACTCACCCGTACTGGGGTGACTGTGATTTATGAATTTTAAATTAGAAAATATTTAGTCTGCAATATTACAAATATATAACTATAAGTAGATAACGTACATTTTTCATAAGATTTGTATTATAAGTATATTACTGTATATTTTGTTCATTGTATTAAACAATAAAAATAAAAAAATAAAAACGAAAACGACAGGAAACAAGTAATCAAAGTCAAACTTATGTCTAATTTTCCAGGATTACCTTGATCATTACAACTGTACTAATGAAAAAAGTTTTATTAAAGAACTGATACCTTGTAAATGGTTTTGTATTTTTTTGTTATTCACGTTATTATAACGTTATTTGTCAAAGTTTTAGGTATTTCTATACATTACACAGTTTGCATTTCTAAAGTAAGTTAGATGCTAGGTCGAGTAGCTACTAGACGACTCCTGTCGATCAGCTCTAGTGGTGGTAGTCTCGTCTAGTGGGAATTTCGTAGAAAAATTCACTTTCAATTAATCTTTTTCATTGTTTCATTAATATATCAGTGTTTAAAAAGATAAACCATTCTGTCCACTTATTCTCAAATAATGAGCTTACTAACGAACATTATTTTATTTAAATATCTTATTAATGAAGGAATATGTATGTATTTGTTTATATTTTATAGTAGTATCTATATGTATATGTGTATGTATTTGTATTTTGTTATGTATTTATATATGTATTTGTTAGTATGTAATATGTTACATTTTAAGTATAAATATATATGTATATAATTATATATGTGTGTGTATGTTTGTGTATGTGTATATATGTATATATTTAATTTAGTATTCTTATCCGATTTTTTTTTTTATACATTTATTTATTAGTATTTTTGTACATATACATTTCTTGCACTGTTTGCTCGCTAAATGAAAGATTTACTCATGACCATGGGTTGACTGGAAGAAATCTCTTTCAGAGATAAGTCCACCTTTGCCATAAACCTTAGTATTGTTATGTTTCTGTATATATTTTTATGTGCAATAAAGTATATATTATTAATAGGTGAGTGCAGTAATATTAGGTTATATTACAATTTTGACTAAAAAGTTATTAGGACTCATTTATATGAGTTTACTTTTTATACGATCGTAATTATTTACGATCGTATAAAAAGTAAACTGTTTTTATTTAGTATATTTTTACAATTTTCATAAGTGGTTAATGATAATCTAATTTGTTTTGCTAACCTTAAGTTATTAAACTTAGCTTCTTTATTAAACTTGATTATTTCTTGTATTACACATCAAAGTATTTAACTTTATTTCGCTTTTATATTAAATACAATTAATTACCTGTAGCTTATATATATATATATATATATATATATTATACAAAATAATAATAATTCAGTGATAATAATTCAATTCCATTCATGTTTTCTTATGACGTTATCACGTAAAAATTATCGTCCGTAAACCGACTTTACAGACAACCAATTTTTTCATTTATTATATAGTACGATTTTATGTATCGTAAATGATAGTACGCTATTCGCTACGCAGCGAAATTTCAAAGTTTTTCAAGTATTTTAAAGACTGTCAATACTATAAAATGTGGATTTAAATTATTATGGTAACAACGGAAATATAAAGATAGTTATAACATTGTTTGATTGTATATAACAAAACTCAAATAAGAATATCGTTTCTAAATACTTTTTCGATCGTAAGTTAAATTTGTTGCAAATCGTGCAACTCATTTAGACATGCGGCTTTATGTATGTTTAAATTTTTTTGTTGCAGCTTGATTTGCATGACAGCGATGCAGTTTTACTGTCGTTCCAACAACAGACCCAGTTGGTAAAGTCAATTAAAATAAAACTTGGACATTTTAATTCAGGTTTTGTGCTATATTAAATTTGGATAATGAGAAATTAATGAATTCAACATTCATTTTTAAGTACAATAGATTTAAAAATATTTTTTTTTATAGCTAATCTAACATAATTTTTCATGACAGGAATATATAGGAATAATCAGCCCGCCCTAAACAGTGAAAGAACTTAAAGTGTATCTACATCAATCTTATAAAATAGCATAATTTATCCGTGTACCGTGATATCTAATTAAATAGATCATGATATATTGAACTAACTTTATTAGAGGTTGTAGATTCAGCAGATGATTAATTATAATAATATTAAAGTGAAGGTGCTATTACGCACATAGTAAAAACGCAATGCTAGTAATCCAAAGTAACACTTAACAACCGAATATTTTGTTAACGCTAAATTCAGCTACAATTTTGTTTGATAAAATAAATTGAGGTTATAACGCCACAAAATAGGCTCCGCCGTAGATGAAGGCAATTTATTACAATATATATCTCTCTTTCGATTCTACTGAATAGAAACGAGATAGTGATACATTGTTGACGCCAGAGGGTGTAACATTTACTCCCAGAAGGTGAATGGAGTGTAAAAATATACATAATTCGATAATAAAGCGACAAATTGTAGAAGCAATGAGGCGTGAGAAACGAATTTGTGTAGGCCTCGGAACTAGCAGTACGAGTATATTATGAAAGGGTACTACTAGTGTAACAATATTCATACCGTAAATATTATTCTCTATACACTTTTAGCTTTTTTAGTTACTTTAACAACGACCGCATATTAAATATTAAGACTATAGTTAAAAACTAAATAGCATTTTCAAATGTATAATTATTTTCTTTGTATTTAAATATTATAATTAAAAACTTTTTTTCGAGCGCTATGTCAATCATATTTACCTATTTTTATAAAAATAAATTAGCCGTAAACCTTGTTTATTTGAAAAGGGTATAATTATAATAAATATGAATCATTCAACCAGTCGGAAAAGGTTCCATTATAAGAAAAATAAATTTGTAAAGCTGACAAGCCTTGCGTGTTATATTGTTAAAATATAGAACAAATTTTATATATACGTATTTACTTGTGATAATAATATTAAAAGGTTAATGTAGGTACTTTGTTCGTATACTGAACTGAACTAAATCAGCCTGCAAACGTCCAATTCCTAGTCAGTCCAGTACTGGGGAAAGTCTTATTTTCCATAAAGGATTGGAGCTGAATTCACTGTGCTATTTCAATGCCGAGTGGCAGATAATTTCCCTATCTATTGTAACGATCACGTGCTCTCTGCACTTATGTGCTCTCCGCGGCTCGGTGAGGAGACCCACAAGGACATATCAGACTAGAATCAAATGTTTGACTATACAAATATATCTCTAGAGCGGAAATCGAACCCGTAACCGCTGGTGTTAAGGCGGCTTTTTGCACCACTACATCAGAACGGTTGTCATCAGTTCATAAAATGAAATTAAAATAGAAATAAAGGGGATGGGGACATTTGGGGCAAAATTTAATAAGATATAGATAGAGATATGGTTTAAAAAATTAGTCATATTTTTTTATCTTAAAATATAAAAAATCACCTCAATTCTGAATCTGGGAGCGGAGAAAAATGAGAAAGATTATTTTCATCTAATTAATTGGGTATCGATTCAACTTAAATCGATTACAGACATTAAAAAAATGGTTACCACTAGTTAACTAACGCAAAGTATTTAGATGCAAGATGCAATTGAAGTTGTAAAAAATAAACTTCATTTAAATTAAGTTACATTATTAGCGAAAATATTATTTAATATTTGATAATAATATCGATTTCGTATTGATTTAAAATAAAATAGCTTTAACACCTGACTGACATTGATACCAGCCGTTTATTTTTTACATTTAATTATACCTACATTTCCTAGATGACATTTTAATAATAATACAAGAAGAATAAAGTATGAAATACATTCAATTTTTTTTTTTTTAATTCTGGACGATATTTATATATGGTTTCAAGTTATTTATATTTGTAATGAATTTTCCAACATTCTTCACTAAATATAATAAACATTAGTGGTTTAAGAACTTAGTGATCAGGTTTTTTTAATAGACATTGTAACATAACCTCACTTTTACAAAAAGTCTAATAACTCCGCTCTCAGATAGCCAAAATAAAGAGAATTTTCAGCGAGGGATCCATAACCCTAAATGTATTAATTGATACCATTTTCATTTCATTACGTTTTGGCCCAAGAATGTATGGAATCGTGTATCCATCTCCTTTGTAGATATTGTCATGTATATAAACTTTAACCACATTTGAAAGAAGCAACGTAATGGAGTTTTGGTATGTTTCTCAGAAAATGTCTTTACTGCTGGGTAAACACATCTGTAAGGTCAGGATAATTATGATAAGATTAGACATATAAAATATACTATATATATTTTTTTTTGGTTTGAAAGTAGTTGTTTTAAAGATTATTCCGTAAATATTTTAAGGCTTTTGGTTTTCAGTGCAGAATACATCATAACTGTTAGTATTATATCCAACATAACTTGAAACCTGGAATATGCAAAAACCTTTGAACGTACAGATTATCTCGAACTGGATTTACATTATAGGCTTAATGGTAGTGATGGCAAATGTGAAAAAGTCGCGCGTGCAGCTAGTTTTTAGTAAAGTAATAATTGTGATACTAAAAAAATAATAACTCCGCCAGGACAGTTTGCGCTGCCGTGACCAGGATTCGAACCTGGGTTACTACGGCCACAACGTAGGGTCCTAACCACTAGACGATCACGGCTATCGGAGCTGGTGACAGAAACGACAAAATAATTACACTGTTTATAAAATTACTTTCACTTTCTTCTTGCGCAAGAGTTGACTTTGCTCCACTTTTATGTTGCTTAGTAAACTGCGTTTTTAACAGACACCAAAAAAGATGGTTATTGTTATTTTTTATTTTGGTAAATGGTATTGTAGGTTTAGAAAAAAAAAAACTTATAATCTTATTTAAATTTTTTTGTCAGTCTTTTACTGTTCAGGCAATAAAGTTAGGGAATGATTTACCTTTAAATATAAAAGAAGCTAAATCACTAACAATATTTAAAAATTCCTTTAAGATTTTTTTCTTTTTTTGTTTTATTGACTATAAATGTATGCTATGTACGTATTATATGTAGTGTTAAAGTATTAATGTGTAGATATTTGCAAATTAATTATAATATTACATACACCACCTAACCGTTCTCTCTTAAATAAATTACTCAAACTTATTTTGGATTGTCTTGAAGTAATGGCTAACTAGCCATAAGATCGCCCCTTGTACGTACTTCTTACTATCCATAAGATCGCCCCTTGTTAGTACTTCACATTTTGTAATTGTCATAAACTTCTCTTGTTTATATATTTGTGGTATACAAAAAAGTGTAAATAAATAAATATTTTTTTATTCCATTTATTTTTACAAGAAAATTATATTTTCCCTTTTCCTAATTGTGACTTTTATCTATGTATATGTATAGTCTCTCTGGTCCTATAAATACTATTGCTATGTATTCAATCAAAGGTGATCGTCAGTGCAGATAACATAAGCCGGTGTTTACGTCGTGAACATTCTGCCCCACGGGAGAGCGATAATGGAATACTGGATTATCTTCATCCATATAACGAATCATGTACTACAGATGTTAATGTATTCCAGCATGAATTTGCATTAAGCTTATAGGCATAATATTAATTTGTGTGTATGTGTGAATGTGTACAAAACCCTGTACAAGAGAAAAGTATTTGTTGATTTTTGAATATTATTCGTAATAGTGTTTTACTGTGAATATTTTTAATGCGTAAAATTGTAACTCCAAGTTTCCAACTTTGCAAAATAAACGTTTCCTTTATGGGCCAAGATATATCGCTCATTTGGAGCGACAGTGACACAAATACAAATTAGTTAACTTTACACCAGATCAGAATAAAGATTATTTCATAGTTCAAAAGAAGATTCTGAAGCATTATTACGGCTAATTATTATTTTAAAATTGTTTTATTATAGCTGGATATTGTGGTATTTTCACTGCCAACGCAGATGTTTATGGATAGTATTTTGGCATTAATAAGTCATTTTCGCGTAGTTTTGCAAACTACCGCTCCAAATGAGCGATATGTATATAATAATTAATATCCCAAAGACATCTTTAATAGCCAAAGTATATTACTCTGTATAAGATTATATAAATTACAAGGATGTGTGGATTTAATGGCACTGTTTTTTATGGAGGACATGAACATTTAAATGATTGAATATTATAGTGACGTTTCTTTTTGATGACTAACTGTACAGTTTCTTAAGTTTAATTAACGACAACGGACGCAGGTTCTATCACATCGGCGTTATGCCCCACCGTACCTCGGAGAGCACATAAAACAATCGGTCCCCGTTTTTTTCATAAGCACCGGATAGCGATCGTTACTCTTGGTAAGAAAACTATCCGCAAAACCACAGTTAAGCATTGTCACAGATTCGGCTACAACTCTTTTTCTATACATAAAATCTTTTGATTTTTGCCAAAAAACTAAATAAAGTTGAAAATAAATTATCTTTTCGGAAATTCAATTTATAATTCACGATTTTGAGACAGATATTTTATTTAAAGGTTTTATGCTATATGGAATGAACTATCGTAGCTCTTTTCTTGACTTTGCACGCGTTGGTATCGCTCATTAATTTTTTAATTATCATTATATAATATTATATATGATATATGATCATCATAAGAATTGTATTTAAAACAACAAATTTTTCCGAACAGCAGCTCACACAATTTTTTTTTTTCATTATATAGTAAAGCAAGTTCTTGGTGGATAATCGTAAAATGAATTAGATTCCCTTGACCGCCAAGTACGTAAACTACGTGACAGCATACCGAAGGCATCATCTTTGATCGACGCTAATGATAAATCCCACGATATTGTGGTGTGGACGTGGCTTTTTAAACGCTAAAATCCTCAAAAGTTGGATGTTGTATAATCTCAGAGAATATTTTTTGTATGTCAATAGTGATATTCACAAGGATATTGTTGCAATTGATAAGGGTTTTACTCTGCAATCCTTAGGCAAAGAAAAATGATCTAACTTCGAGTATATTATTATTATTGCAATTACACATCAGAATTATGAATGAAATCTAATCTTTAGAAGTTGGCTATTTATTCTTATCTATGAACAAAATCTCGTCTATTTATGTATCTATCTATACACGTAATAAAACTTGAACGGGCTACTGATGTCTATTCTATACATGAATGATTTTAATTTAAACAAATTATAAGGGTCTTTATAAGAGCAATTAAAGCCAAAAACACATGATTTTAGAATTTCTGTCTGTCTTTATGTTCGTAACAGCATCACGCAAAATCTGCTGCATAAAATTGGACGCTTGTGTGATCCTGGAGATCTAAATTAAAATTTGGTGTAGTTTTTATCGTGATCTGTCTAGAAGTTGATATCTAATACATAAAATTCTCGTTTCACAGTGTTTGTAACAAAACTCCTAAACGGCTGGACCGATTTTTATGAAATTTTGTGTGTATATTCAGTAGGTCTGAGAATACACGTAGACTATATTTTATCATTCGTAATAATTAAATAATATAAATATAATTAAACAATAATAATATAATAATAATAATTATTAACTAATCGATAATTTTTCATTCGATAATTATCGATAGTTATCGATAAGTGTTATTGGATAATTGTGATCCGATAATTATCGATAATTTTCATTCGATAATTATCGATAAACTATCGATAAGTTTTCATTCGATAATTATCGATAATTTTGTTTCATCCGATAATTATCGATAATTGTTTCCGATATTTATCGATAATTGTTTTTGGATCCGATAAGTATCGATAATTGTGATTTGGTAATTATGGTAATATGTTAGTTGATTGTTATTGAGTAATAATTTTGAAAAGGAGAAGAGTCGTAATGTCGATACTGAACGGCGGATGACATTTTTTTTTTAGGTATTCGGATAGGGGCAGGCCGTAAACGTCGGGTACTGAAAAGGGTGGATGACCTTTTTTTTTTCGTCGTCCGATAAGTGTACCGACAATTATCGATAACTGTCGTCAACTATCGATAATTTTTATCCGATAATTATCGATAACAATCGCCAACTATCGATAACTTTTCATCCGAAAATTATCGATAACTGTCACCAACTATCGATAACTATTCATCCGATAATTATCGATAACTATCGATAACACGATACGATAATTATAGATCGTAAAATTATCGATAATTATTTCCGATGAACATCCCTAATCCACCCCAAAAGGAAAATATTCACTACAAATAATTTAAATAGCAAAACAACGTTTGCCGGATCAGCTAGTAATTCTATAAACAATATAAACAATTGTAGTTAAATCTTAATGAAGTCGTTTTGTACACATAATAATAGGCAACGCAGACGATGTTGCGGGTACCATCTAGTATAATATAAACGTGAAGTAAGAGGCGGTAGTTACGCTTGACTTAATAAGTGAAAGTACAAATTTTTCTAGAGTAAGATAATTTCAACAATTCTATCACCAGCTCCGATAGCCGTGATCGTCTAGTGGTTAGGACCCTACGTTGTGGCCGTAGTAACCCAGGTTCGAATCCTGGTCACGGCAGCGCAAGCTGTCTCGGCGGAGCTTAATATTTTTGTTCTAAGAATAATTACAACTATTAAAGTTACATTTACATTAACTGTAATATATAATAAAACGTGTTTATCATTAGAAAATAAATTGCATAATTTTTTGTTGAACAAAAGCTACTTTATAAATGTTTAATTTAAATTTTTGGTAATTTGTAATACAAAATATTAATCTACTTATCACATAATAAATACATATAAGCCGTCAATTGTGATAAACAAAACAGAATACATTTATCTATACATATAATAAAATGGTAGGAAAGTCAAAACTGTACATTTAATATTTTTTTAAAGAATACTTGGGGTGTGATCTACAATCGATACCGAAGCCAAAAATATAGTTTTTAAAATTTTTGTCTGTTTGTCTGTATGTATGTCCAGGATAAACTTAAAAAAACACTGTATGGATTTACTTCTAATTTGGCACGAATATTATCAAGAAGTCGGGTCAACATATAGGCCACATATTATCACGCTATCACCTACGGGGAACGAGCAGTGAACCTTTATTTCTTCAACTCATTCTGTAACAACGTGTATTCTAATAGCGTTCACGCAGACGATGTCGCGGGCAGCAGCTAGTATATTCTAAATGTAAATGTTAAATCTATACATACGTGAAGCAAAAACTTTGTACCCCTTTTTACGAAAATTACGCGGACGGAGAAGTATGAAATTTGGCACAGTTAAAGTTTAAAAGGCTGTAAAATACTAGGTTATGATTTATAGAAGTGTATCAAGACTGGTTATTCCAGTAACACCCTTATCTTTCCATGTCTTAAACATTAACCATGGAATCAACTCTAATCTAAAGTTTGCTTATATTATAATTTGGACGCCTTAAGTTGTTTTATGTGTAAAGCTGGTATGGAGCCTGTGAGAGTTTGATAAGCGATACAGTCAAGCAGTCAAATATGTTTTGGATATCCAAATCGTGTCAACGTTATACTAAGAACCAATGTCAAATCATCCATTCTGACTTGGTGCAGCTCTATCGTTATGTCATAATTATATGTCATATTTTAAGAATACATAGTATTTATAGACGACTGGCCCGTGGCGCAGTTGGCAGTGGCCCTGTTTTCTGCTCCAGGGTTGTGGGTTCGATTCCGGCCTCGAGTCTGGGTGTATTATGTATTCATTTATATATGTATTATTTATATGTATAATTATTTTAAAAAATATGTAAGTATAAGTATCAGTCAACTATTACCTAAGACACAGGCATTAAGTTGCCTACCTTAGGAACAGATGACCATGTGTGTATGTTAAACATATTTATTAGACTTCGATTGTGTTATATATATTATTACAAATATCATGCAAGTCACATCTTATTTTTGCAAAACGTTATGGAAACTAATCTCGAAATCAGCTCGATATTTGCATATTGAATCGATATTTGAATCAGCGCAATAATTGTATCATAATTTCCAATGTTACAAGCGAGGTCACGAAAAAATCTTGATTATACACATTATACACTATTTTCGTACCAAATTTATCTTTGCATATTTCATAAATCGAACACAACACAATATATTTAAATATTTCTTTATTACCAAAAACAAAAATTTTATATTAAAAATAAATACTTTTGTCCTCTGCACTAAGCATAGCTTGTATCGCAGAGGACCAGAACAAGTGCTATCAATAATATACATAAAACCAGCTATTATTAATATAAACTATACAATACAAAACTTTGAACAAATATATGAGTTTTACGCCAGACAACAAAAATGAAATAAATAACGGTAATACAACAATTATGATAAGCAAAACTATTTTCAAACAACCGATACATTAACAATTTATTCGGTTTCATTACTACGTGTTCTCAGTTACATAAAAGCAACTAACAACTGAAAAAATTATTTTAATTTTATGAATTCGCGTTATCTTAAATTAAACAACTGGATTATTTAGATTAACATATTATATAATACACATAAATGGGATTATATCAATACGAATATATAATTTATAAGAGTTTGTTTATACGTGTCCACTAGAGACTAATTTATGTCAGTCTGTTTATTGAAGAATATTATAAATAGGCTTTAAAACATCACGCTTTGCCTCACAGAAGTAGCAGTGAATGAAAATATCGATCTCTCACAAGACTTGGATATAAACATGGCTGAAACGATGTGATTAGCTTAATTCTTTATGTTTATTAAATATGACATGTTTAAAACATAACTTAAATGTATATATTAGAAGCTTTTATATCGTATTCGTATTTCCATAATAATTATATGTCTACTTTCCGAGACTTCGTTCCTTATTAACAACCCTATCATATGGTGTAATAATATAGGTAGAGACAGCGTTTATTTTTCAAAATTATAAGATTCGATTATCTGTTTAGAAATACATAAGTATCTTAAATATCAAATAATATACTTTTATTTTTATGAACTTCTTCCTCAAAATTCTAAAAGTACTTTTCACTATAACCTATAGTTTGGGATTTGGTCACAATTGAAAGGTAAGCTTATGAGGAAATGTACAATTACTTAGTACTAACGAAAGGTAAAAAAAAAAATTGTATTTAAGTACATATTAAAATAATGTGTCAAAATGAGTCAAAATACAGAATAATTTTTTTTTCTCTGAAATTTACTATTAATTATTTTCATAATTTAGTATTCGGTATTCGTCAAAACAATACGCATATTTCGCCAACTAACTAAAGTAAAAAAAGTGTATATAGTCAATATCAAATAGTAACCCAAGATACGTTACATGTCTAGTTAATAATGACACTATGACTCTCCTAACTCTTAATAGACTACCGTCAGTCACGTTAATGCCATTATGCCAGCTGGTCTCGACCTAACTTCTGGCTTCCATCTTTCGCAAAAATGTTTATCGATAAGTAAAATATATAACGCATAATAGTACAAAATCATTTGTTATTGCATCCATTATTTATATATATTATTGAAGTTGAAGGGACATTCTTTTTTAGTAAAATATTTTGAAACATTAATTAAACTGATAAATGTGATTTTTGATTGATAAATTACAAATTAATTTATTCAAGATTACAACCTGTGTAGAACTTTCTATGGTCGTTGCAGTAATTAAAAAAAAAATCTTATTTTCCTTAAACAATATTATTATTTTATCTCATAAATCGATTTTTTTAATATATATTTTTCAACACACATTAAATATGAAAGCAGCCCACTAGTCTATTTTAATTATATCAGTAACTAACATTTTTATTAATATGTAGAATTTCTGTATAACCTTCAATAAAAATGTTTAACAAAAGCATTTTTACAGTTTCGTTCTAAATTTCAAAGAAATTCTACTAATTTGAATAAAAGCTGAATTCTCGTAATAGTTACTTCAACATTAACATATTTTATTATATTTTCGCTTTACTTTATGATATAGCTTTTAGAATATTCAATATATATTTATTATTAAAATTAAATATAAACAGTTGAATAATTAGATATTGTAGCTTTTTTTTTCAAGAATTATTTGATTTTTTTATTTAGTTTTACTATAGTAAGTATAGTAAGTCTCCTTTATCAGGAGAATATTGGTCGTAATGGCTGATCTGCATAACGTCATATTATCATATTATCACTTGTTTTTATATTTGATTACGTTATATTATATTCTTTTATCTTATATTATGTTATATTTTGTTGTATTGTATTATAATTCATCATATTGTGTTATGTTATATTGTGTTATAATATTATATTGTATTATATTATATTATTAATATTATGTTATAATATAAAATATTATATTCTATTATTTGTATTATTTTTTATTGTACACCTACACAAGCCTTAATTGCACATACATACCAAGGTTGGCTGTGTACACACTTGTATTAGTGTATTTATTTTACAATAAAGAATTTAAATAAATACCCAGTGAACACAATTATGTCAGACTGATGTCTGAATGACGTCATGCTACGTCATGATTTACGTAAGATGTGAGTCATATATGACTCATAATTTCCCACTTCCTGACGTAAGATTCTTACGTAAGATAGATGACGTAAATATGACATAAATTCTTACTAATCAGTTTTTTACTACACAACATTTTGAAAATATTACAATACTGATAGAAAAAATAATTTGATACGTTTGAAACGTTTATCGTTATGTCCAAAATCACACCTGCACTACGGGACCTACAATGTAAATACTCCGTTTCAAGGTGAAATGACTTTGATTTATTAAAAAACCCTTGGTCAATTAATTTTGCATGGAGACCTATATGTAGATTCTGTAGAACCAAACGTTAGCGCGATTTAGCGGCTTGAAGCCGTCACATGCTTACGTAATTATGATATCACTTTGACTTCAGACTATGACTTGTAATTTATGTAAATTTATGATTTATTTCTTACGTAAATAGTATATAAATTATAATCACAATTATGACGTCTTATAACAGTCAAATATTAGGTCAGTACATAGGCAAGTTATTCTACTCTTTGGTCAGTACTATGTCATAATGATGTCATATTATATGACATCACATCAAAGTCATTTATAAAGTCATTTCTATGTCATATCTATGTAAATATTCTATGACCTCTATGTGATCTATCTATGACGTCATATGGAGGTCTTGTGTTCACTGGGTAAGTAGCATGATCTATAATACTATACAATTATAATAAAATTAAAGAATCTACCATTCTAATTTTAGATATAATATTTACGTTAGAAACCCTTGTTGGTTGAGATAGGCTATATGCGGTAAGACATCACGCAATGACTACTAAAATTATTAATATCAACGTTTAAGATTTAAAATAAATCAATTTATCTTTCAATCTTCTTGAAATAATAAAATATGAATATTTACGATATTAATTCGAAAAGTCAGTTATTCAGTGAACTAAATGATAGAATTTATTTACTTTCAACTACATTATAGTATACTTATCGACCCGAGCGGTTATACCCGCGTTAACGTCAATGCCTGATGTCTATCATAGCATGACATCATAGCGTGACGTCCTCCTCAAAAACAAGCAATTTAACCTAAAACTATCGTTTATCAAATCATTTTCGTAAACATGAGATTAGCACGTAGAGATAGCACGTAAAAAAATCATAGATGTCGCTACAAACTCTTTACTTTTACTAAATTATCTTGCATGTATAATTTTCTAAAATATATTTGAGTCTACAAAATATAGGTTTTTTTTTTTAAATCACATATTAATTAAAAATGTTGTAATATTCTCTGTGTAATATAAATATATGTGTCTCTATTAAGAATGCCCACTTATACAAGTTGGTTGTTGCAATAAATATTTTCTCCAATCGCGGAATATTGTAAAATCAAGCGGTTCTTTGCGACTCTTTTTAGTACTGTGCTGTATCGAAAAATAATTACAAAATATCAATTCAGGAGAAGGGTTGGAGCTTAAATCACTAAGTCTGGGGAGATATGTAGTATATACTTGCGATATTTTCCAGATTAGATTTATTCAGATCTAGGTCTGTGATTTCCAGATTTATTCTTGCGAGAAGCTTTTATATAATATAAAATTGTACAATGCAACAAAATGGTACGTATGACTACTACAAAGTTTATTTTCTTCTTTTCAGTGAATTATAATATATTTTCTTATTTTTAGTTTTCGTTTGACATAGTTCTAAGTTTGTTCATCTCAATTAATGTGTCATTTCAATGGTTATACGAAAATATGTAACCCGCCATTTTGTGATGGCGACCATCTTAGATTTGAAATTTTTTCCATGGTGTATGTTCTTCAAGTTAAGCAAGTCCCTTCATTTGATACCCATATTGGGTGATTTGTAAAAAAAAAAAAACCGCAATTTTTTATGGCAGCCATCTTGAATTGTTTTTTGTGGTATATTGTAATATTATAAATTAAGCCCTTTATTTTGATATCTATAGAGTGGTTGTACAAAAATATATAATCCGCCATTTTGTTATGGTGGCTATTTTAGATTAAAAATAATATTGATTATTTATAATTGCATTGGCATCAGAGCTAAAGCTGAACTTCAAATTTTAACTCAATCGAACACTGAGAAGTGGTTGACCCACTTTTTTGGTTTTTACTTATTTAGTTTGCAGTTTGCAAGATTAGACCTAAACATACAAACATTGCAAGTTATTAAAAGGCTTGTAAAAACAATTATGTCGAAAATTAAACAATCTAATGGTATCATCTCATTTGTCAACAAACAACCTTGCTCATGTAGGACGTAGGTACATTTGGACGAGATTAGTCCTATTGAAATTCATCGTTCAATCTCAGCATTGATTAAACACATATACATCCTTTAGACATACAGCAAGTCAGTTTAATTAATACGACAGAAATAGACACATGAAGATACTGAACAAAACATTGCGATTGACTCATTGATCTATAAAATGACTATTTCATTTTACTTGACAAAATGTATGTCATTTACATTTAAGGTAATCATAATCATAATCAATTACTGTTCTGAAACGTGGTCGTTAAATATGGATCTAGGAAAAAAAATCAGGTTAAATCAACGGGTGACGAAAAAAGCTAAACTGGACGTGTCCTTGCGTACCTATTTTTTTTTTAACATCACACTCAAAGGCCGCCAGTACGATGAAATCTTATATCGGTGTTTGGAAACACAACAAAAACCCCTTTTTCTCACCTACAGATATAAAAATTTTCTATACTATAAGACACTATTAATTTAATGTTCTATACTTTAAGTATTAATTAATTATAAAATAATAATAAATTAAAATTATAATTCTAAATTTTAGTAAAATTATGATAGACCTAAGTTTGTACATATAAATTAATTGTAAAAATTCCTCATGAGACACTATAATCGATACTGAAGTCAAATATATTTTGTCTGTATCTTATCTGCGTATCACGCCAAAAATACTGAATAAATCTAAACGAAACTGGGCACGGTTTGAGTTAAAACTACAAGCTAAGACGCTTCTTATGAGCTTGGATACTCTCGAAATTTGTCACTGTTTCGTTGGAAGAAGGGGTGAAAGTCAAAATGTGTTTTTGTTTTTAGAATAAAAAATACTTTATGAAGAGGATGACAATCGAGAACGAAGTTGAGTATATCAGTATAGCTTGTTATGTATATATACATGTTATACACTAAAATCAATACCGATAAATAAACGATAACTTTTTAATTTTTTTTTAAATCTGTAAAATCAATGTATTTTGTAATAACTAATGGCTACTAATTGCCAGTTTAATAGCCGTAAAGTATAGTTTTATGGATTCCATTATTTAAGACAAATGCAGGCGTTCTAAATTGCAGATGCAGTTGCTATTTATGATCTTCATTAAACGCAGCTGTTACTGAAATACGAATCGTGGATACGAATGGCTATGAAATGCATGTCATATTGAAAGTTAGACGTTAGATTAAACTTCAGTTTAGATCGCTGCTATCGTCGTTGTACATACATGCACACACACACATAATAATACAGTAATATGCTTTAGAGCTCTTAATAAGAATCATCTACAGAAATTTCCGAAAAGTATCGATGCCACGTTACACTTCTCAGTTCTCACTCTTCCTTGACAGTCTGTTTGATTGTCAAATTTTTTATATGTAACCGTTTAAATATTTGAAGATAAAATGCAAAAGTCTACAAAATATTTAATAGTATACAATAACCTCCTTAGGCTGATAAATTCATCAAAATACATAAATGAAGGTATCTTAAATAATTTATTTTAAATTTTAAAAACATTTATTATTTAATTCCATCTGTAATACAATTAAGAATATCCGTTATAACAAAATTGAATTATTTTAATCAAGTCTGAATGAAAGATTAGCCTAACGTTTGACCTGATACTTATTTATAAAATTATTGGATGGAGAAAAAAAATCTTTTAAATAATAATATATAATTATGATGAACATGTATATTTGTTTATAAAAAAGAAAATACGTATTAGCCCTTTAAAGGTTTAATTTTAATTTTATGCAAACTTATTGTCAGTCAGTGGCTTATTAACGACTGCATAATGTGATTTTAATACATATATAATTCTGTGTCTTGTTTGTTTTTGTTTGTTGTTGTTTAATCAATTATAAAAGCAATTATAAAGTTTTATAAAATCATTTTTATATCATAATGACAGGACTTATTAAAAGGTAAAACACAAGCAAGACACACTTTTCTTTAAAAAAATTAAAAGCTTTTACTATAAACAAAACATGAGACTTAGGGAAAATAAGCTATAACTAAATTCATTTGTCTAAATTAATTTTATATATGAAAATGTCAAATATTTATCACGGGAACTGTCCAAAGTGTGTCAGTTTTATGAATTTTTCTCTTTACCAAATGAATTCGACAATTACATATAATTTTATCGGATGCCTTGAATAATTTATAGCGTAGATATAGTAACTGCTTTTACGATTAACTTTTGAATTTTTAATACAATATAATATTCTTATATAGCATGAGAATTCAGTGAAACAATAACCTAAGGATCTCGTAATGAAACGATATCTATTATCCAAATGTAGATTTATAATTACTTAAACTACCGATATTTAATTGAAAATCCGTACTCGATAATGAGAGAAGGCAATTTGCAAATTATACACGAACTGATCTCTGTATTATAATTATAACGTTAATCGAAATTTTACTTTCTGAAGCTGAGATATGTCTGAAACATACGCTTCTAATTATTACATTTACATTTTGTAAACAATTAAAAAGCCTAGATAATTATAACTAACGCCATGTTTTGGTTAGGAAATTGAAATGTAAAGTATAATAAACATTTTTTCGCAAAAAAAATCTTTAACTAATTGTACTTAATACTGCTGAATAGTAAGTTTCCTTTTTGGGAATAAGAATCGCTTGAACTCTTTTGAGAAAAAAAGTTCTAGGTATTATTAAAAGTGAGCGAGTGACTCGATCATGACCGTAGAAACGACTCGATCATTTTGTGATCGACGGGTCGCCCACCGCCGCCGCGCGCCGCACTGGTTCGCGGTAGGTCGTGGGTCGTGGGTCGCGAAGACGTGTCGCTCACGCGTAATTTACCGTATGTATAATATTTTTATGTTATTTTTCTTTAAATTTGGAGGCGGTTTAAGTAATATCATTTAATGCCTTCAAGTACAATTATAAAGTAATAACGTGTGTGTATAAATTATTTTTGTGGTTATTGGATACAAATTAGTTTTTAAGTTTTATAACTATATCGGAACTTTCTTCCTTAAAAAAAAAAGTTATTTGTCCTACATCTAACTATAACTACGTATCAGGTATGTCTACTGTAGATTCTAGGTACCTACCTAACCCTATATATATTCGTGAAGTACCTAAGAGATATAAAAGAATATTGAGTCTCGAATGATCGAGTGATCGAAGTGATCGAGTCTTTGTGACTCGATCACTATGCCTATGGGTCGCGATCGACTCGGGTCGCCACGAATGATCGATCGGCGCAGCTCTACTTAAGATGAGCCGTACATTCAAATACCAAATTTTAAGTTAAAAAGTACCCAATGTCCTAGCTCTTAGTGGAACCTCATATCGTAACCAGTCTCGTTTAAATTAATGTAATAGTTTTGGCGTGACGCGCGGCAATTTAAATACAGACAGACAGACTGGCTGAGAAAAAAAACCTTTTAGGCTTCATAATTGATTGTAGAGTACCTTACCAAAAACATATCTTCAATGTACAGAATTGAACCTGTTAAAGTTCTATTTATTATCTATATTTCTATTGAAAACCGCTCTGGCGTAGTGGAGCGTGTTCTTGCCTTAATGCCAACGGTTACGATTTCGATTCCCGCACGAGGCAGATATTTATATTTGTACAAATATTTGTTTCTAGTCCTTGTTGGTCTCACCGCCGTCCCTCGTCCTCATAGATATCCGACCGTTACTCATGATAGGGAAATTATCCGACAACCCACAGTGGATCAGCGTGGTGAATTAAGCTCCTTCTCTTCTATATGGAGAATAGACCTTCGCCCAGCAGTGGGGTGTTAACAGGCTGATTCAGTTCAATTCAGGTATACAATTGACAGTTAATTCGTTCAAACAAAAGTCAAGACGAGATTATGTTTGTTCTTTCACAACACAGTCGATTCAATCTTACGAGACAATAAAATATTCCATATATTTTTTTTTAAACAAGGAAAGAATCAAGTTCATACAAATTTTCTTCTACGTTTGATGCCAATAGTTTTAATTTACTCGGGTTTTATAAATTACTTTTGGATAAGCGTCGTAACGTAAACACGATCGTTTAATTATGTACTTGAACATATACATACGAGTATATCGCTCACATAAAATTTCTCCTGTTTTAAATAACGATAAAATTTTACGAGCCTGTATGTTTTTTATTCAGCGTATATTTCGTGGATAGAAATCGATTGTCGTGGATCGAAGTCTGAACAAGCACATCCACATTTCATATATTAAATTAATTTAAAAATTAATATTTTTGTAGTTTCGTAGTAACGGCTAAAGTGAGCTCCATGTCGGTGAAAAAATTCAGTGACATAATGTAGTCGTATATCCGCAATTCGCATGAAGCGTGTACGGTTAGACTCTAATATCCTTAATAACAGAAGAATTATTTGCCAAGCAGTAGTATATTCTCAATTATCATCATCATCATCATATCAGCTATTGGATGTCCACTGCTGAACGTAGGCCTCCCCCATTGGCCTTCAGAGCCACCGGTTCGAAGCAGCCTCGAAGACGCTCCAATATTCATAAACTACGTGAATATTTACGTACTTAAATACGTAAAATAAGTATGGTTACTTATCAAAGACAGATTTACAAGTGTATACTCATACTGGTTATATCAATAAAGCTATTTACTTTGTAAAAGTCAAACAAATTTCGATATTAACCGGCGGCGGTGTGCTTAGCAGTCTGTATTTAATGCTGTTACTCATTAGATGTAGCATTCATAAGTACGCGGAAGAATATGTGCACATTCCCGACAAGACTGTCTTGAATAAAATTCAGTCGCTTAATATTTTTAGTATGAAAGTGTTAAATAACTTACAGCGTGTCGAGTCAAACAAACGTCCTTGTGACTAAGGATGTTATGGAACTCCGTAACTGTAACCGAAACTATCGAATATCCGAAATAAAAATATATCCGTAACCGATATAAAAGTTTCGATTACTTTCGGATAGGGATGGAGTCTAAATAATAAATGTTATGTATGAGATGATTTTATTTTTGCTTGTTCCACCGACACGAGCCGCTCGTGCCTTTTATTTTTTATTATTTCTAATTCTTAAACGTAACTAGTTATTCTTCATGGAAAGTATGTTGCAATTTTACATTTAGAGTACTTATATATATTAATCTTGCTTAAATTACGGTAACGTTAATCAAACTCTTAAAACTAATTATCTACTATAATTATTTACATGACTGATTCTAGTACCAAATGATAACTAAATCATAAAGTTAAATCATTTAGTATTTATATTTTACTTTGACAACTCCTTAAAATATAATATATTAACCGAAAATATCTGAAACTAATGGATAATCCGAAATTATTAAATATCAGTAACCGTATCCGAAACCGATATAATATTATTCAATATATCCGGATCTATATCCATATCCATATACTTCCTGCTTGTGCGTGGCAATAAAATGAAAAGTCGACACATATTGCAGCACAGCACGCATTATGTGCTTATGTTTTTTAGTATTATTATTTGTTTTTTTTTTTGTTCTTGACATCCCCTTGGATTATATTTTGAATTAACTTTTATTTAAAAATAAGAACTTAATCATAAAATATTATATTTTTTAAATTAATAATTGAATTGAAAATATTTATAATAATTAATTCGGTCCATTCAAGTCAATGTATACAACAAATATTTTCTGTTAATTTAAAAAAAAAAGTTTAAATTATTTATAAAACAAAATAATTATAATATATAAATATAAATTTTTTAAGGATTAACTCAACGTCCTCCTACTAGGATGATAACCGTGTGTCTCGGATCCGGAAATGCAAAAAAAAAAATACAAACCCAAAAACCCAAAGACGACACACATCTGTATTGTCATACAAATATTTGTCATGAGCGGAAATCGAGACTACGACCGCTCTGATGTAGTAGTGCGAGTAGTTGCCTTAATGCCGGCGGTTGTGTCGGTACGTTCAACAGTGGATATCCAATGGATGATACGATACGATTAGTGATGTGTCGGATCGTTAAAAATGTATATCTGCGGATATTAATCTGAATACGGATATTTGGTGTCAAGATCCACGGATACGGATACGGATCTTGAAACGATAGTTGACGCCACTTGATACTGTATTGACTACTTGCATTGCCCGGGTAATTATTTTGTAGTTCAGTGTAACACTAAGTAGTATAGATACGTTTGTTTTAGATACATGGGTTTAAATAAATCTACAAATGTTTAAATTCATATATCATTATTTAAGTAAACTTATCAACAAGATTTGTGATCTTATCAACTTATCAACAAGTTATGTACTATTGGTATGATAACTCACTATGATAAATATTTACAATATAGTTCTAAATATTAGATTTTAAAAACTAAAAAATAATCGAATGGAATTTAATATGTTTTCATTGCTACTTAATCACCTATATATAGAATTTAATCAATTAATTGAAAATAAGTTAAAAAATCTGTAAAAGATCCGCCAAAAAGGTAATGGATACGGAAACAAATCTTTCTTCTCCCTCAGATATCTGCGGATACGGATACGGATATCTGGCACATCACTAGATACAATACAATATAATGTAAGCTGTCAAATCAAACGTCATAGTTTTATTCAAATTAACCCAAAAAAAATCATCTACTAACTTTTCCGATAGAAATTTGTGTTTTAATAAAAGACCAAAATAAATGAGTCAAATCGACCAAGGCGTTCTAAGGTGTCGAACTTATATATATTATGAGATATTTTTATTTATAAAGATACAAAAAAATGTAATAAGAATTTACACCATTTATGTACCAAATCGCTATTGAAACCTTAAGATACGTCCATTTCTAATATGAATTATATTTAAAAAAATATTGTTCAGTCGCATCTGAGCGTAAATTCTAGAATTAATACTCGCTCGTTATTAAAACGTGTTTTCGAACCTCAACAAGACTCTTGATATATTTTGTAATTAAATAAACAGCGTCTGTTTCGGGGGGGGGGGGGGGGGGAGAGGGAGAGAGAGGAGTATGAGTATTTATTTTTTACTTTTCTCACAAAATGTACAAATTTCGCCAAGTGGTTTTTGTTAACACATTGACAGAAAGTAATAAAATTTCATATTCTTGTACATTTAATCAAACATCTTAATACAATTTTCAAGTATTATTACGAAGTACAACTGTACATAAAAAGATTCTCCGAAAAGACGTATTAGAAAACTGAGTATATTTTCGGGTATCACTACTATCTATTTGCTGGATTTTTTTATTAAAATTACATATATAAAGTTTTTCTTATATCATTTTTATATTTTATTAATATTAGGAAAAGTTAAACATTTTTATCTTAACGTCTTGTCTATTTCCCTATTCTTTAATATCATAATAGTGGTAGCTAATAACTTCATAATAATATGACAAAATTACATTTATTAATAATACATCTATTCTGTATATTCATTTTTATAATAAAGTAACAGGACATTTAAGATATTTTGAAAAAATATTTGAAAGGTGTTGTATATAATCGACATTAAAGCATTTAACTGTCGGTAATAATCTTTAAAGATCCTCCAAAATATTGCTAATTTCAAAGGAACACAGGAGTGATAAACATTGTATTAATTTGCAATGTATCGACAAACTTATAGCACATAATTTCTGGCATCGCAATCAATACGTCCTTTATGAGACTATGAATACATACGTATCTATATTGAAAATCCCACAAACCGTACTTAATTTGTATAATTAAAACTACTAATATATATATATTTATTTATTAGGTTTGTTTACCTCTTTAAACGACTTCAAAAAAGAAGGAGGTTCTCAATTCGTCTGTTTTTTTTTTTTGTATATTTGTTACGCGATTAATCTGTCAGTTATGAACCGATTTTGTTAAATCTTTTTTTAATCAATAGGTCATACTTTAGAGGTGGTCTAATAGAGAATTTATCAGAATCAATTAAGCGCTTTTAGGGAAAATCAACAAAAACAATTAATAAGTTACAAAAAATCAATAGAAACAGAAAAGAAAATTTAGTGAAAATTAATAACTAATAATAATAAATACTACTACGACAACTACTATTTTTTTTTCTTTCAACGATCTCCCTTCTCGTTCCTACTTTCTTCCAAATGGCGCTGTCTCGTTTATGCAGCGCATTTAGTAGGCCTACCCATATCCGTACTAATACTTATAAATGCGAAAGTACTTCTGTCTGTCTGTCTGTTACGCTTTCACGCCTAAAATACAAAACTGATTTTGATGAATTTTGGTACAGATGGGAGAAGACCATAGGCTAACTATTAACGCGAAAAATAGGCTTGAAAATAATGAAAATTTGTATGGAATTTCGTCATTGTCTAATATAAAAACATGAAACATTGTATTTAAATACTTCATAAGAAAGAAAAAAGTATGTTCTAGCGTTTTTAAAAATTCGAACTGTGTGGGGATGAAAAAGGGCGTGAAATTTCGTATGAAATTACAGGCAAAGTCACGCTTTCACGGCTTACCCCAGATATTGATGAAATTTGGTATAGAGATAGACTAAATAGATTGTTGGAAAGTATATATATGCTACCTTTTGTTGTAAAATAGGACATGAAGGAGTTAAAATAGGGGATGAAGATTTGTATAGAAGTTAGTCATTATCGAAGATATAATCTTATAAGTCGGTTGATGTTTCTTTCCTAAAAAATAATTTTATTCCATAGACGAACTTTTATAAATTGCAACAACTGTAAAAACCAAAAGAATTTCAGATAATTTAAGAACAGTACTATATATATTACAGCTAATATTTATCACTAGCGGCCCGCCCCGGCTTCGCACGGGTCTTCAACTAAAATTTTAAAAAATATACATTTATATTTTTTATCACCTACACCTGCGTCGATACTGGAAAATATTTTATAATAGACGGATTGAGTGACAGATTTATTATATCTATATACATACATACATACATACATATATATGTATATAGATAGTACGTATGAAACATTTGAACTGTTTTTTTTTTTTTATTAATTATTTTCTCATTGATGAATACCATATTTTAATAAGTATTATTCCCGACGAAGACAAATCCAAAAACACAAAAATCGTTCCACTCGTTCTCGAGTTATAAACGGTGTAAATAACACGACTTTATATATAGTATTGTGAAACCAGGGAAACTCGACGAGCTTAGCTGTATAATCCATAGCATACGAAGTCCAGTGCACATTGTAATACTGACAGAAACTTGGATAAAAAGCGATTCCGAAGCTACAAGTATTAACTTGCTAGGTTATACTCATTATTACAATTTCACAGAAGAAATAAGAGGTGGAGGTGTCTCAATTTTTTTAAACAACTGCTTGCAACACACTCTTGTGGATGAACAATGTAAAAATGACACTCATTACTTATGGGTTCATATAAACAAGTACTCGCTGGACATAGGTGCTGTCTATCGATCCCCAAGAACTAGTAATAGCGATTTCATTGAAGAATACTCACAACAGCTATTAAAGAGAAGGAGAGCTCTTATATTCGGTGATTTCAACTACGACCTATTAGTATCCAACAATGCTGTAAATAGCTATAGGAAAATGATCTCAGAAAGCGGCTATACTATCTTAAATAACATAAATCCACAATTCTGTACAAGATATACACTAACTAAACAATCTATTCTTGATCATGTTTCCACAACCTTAAAAAATCATAAGTTTCACCTATCTGTAGTGGATCCACCCTTTGCAGACCACAGGCAACTATATTTAGAAATAGGAAGGTATGTACCAGAAGTCAGAAAGAAAATACAATATCAGGCTATAAATTATAAAACCTTGTACGAATCAGTTAAAAAATCCATGAAGAGTATTACGAATCCTATATATGAAGATGTAGAAAATACAATAAAGCTCGCTATACAAGCCAATAAAATTAACAAAACAAAAATACAAAACCCACCACGATCCGACTGGATAAATGGGGAGATTATTTCAGCTATAAGGGAGAAAAATAAAAAATGGGCCATTTATAAAGAAAATTCGGATAATGACCAAATTAGACAAGAATTTTTGACTTTGAGGAATGATGTAATGCAGCAAATTCAAAACCTGAAATGTAATTATTACATTAAGGAATTCAAAAAATGTAAAAAAAAACCTTTAAAGATGTGGGAACTTATCAATACATTAGCTAACAATAAAATTAAAACTCATCCTGCTCCTTTTAAAATAAACACACCCTTAGGTCCTATAACTAATATCAAAAACATTTGTGACAATTTTAATCAATTTTTCCCATCAATTGGTTCTGTTCTAGCAAGTAAAATCACACAGCCACAACTCGATACTGACATACCCACACTACCGGTTAGATCTAATACGAAAGAGCTGCTTACCCTATCCGCAACCACAAAATTGGAGATTAGTAAGATCATTGATAACCTAGATGCAAACACCAGTACTGGACTTGATGGCATAAGCTGCAAAACTGTAAAATGCTTAAAAAACCTACTACTTCCAAAATTAGAAACCTGTATTAATCACAGCTTACGTAATGGATATTTTCCGGAATCTTTAAAAATCGCCAAAGTATGTCCTGTCCATAAGGCGGGCTCAAAGACTGATACTAGTAATTACCGACCAATCTCAGTTCTACCAGTAATTTCAAAAATATACGAAAAAATTCTATACAATCGGCTTCATACATATCTAGAAACTATAAACTACCTATCTAACAATCAATTTGGTTTTCGTAGTAAGCGTAGCACTCTGGCGGCTGCTATAGATTTAGTTACAACCTTAAGGAGTAATATAGACAATAAGCAAATCGGATTGGGTATATTCGTAGATTTGAAAAAGGCGTTTGACACTATAAGCCATTCACTGCTTCTTCAAAGGTTACATGACATAGGAATAAGACATACTGCTTATGATGTATTTCGTTCTTATCTTTCGAATAGAAGTCAGGTAGTTCAAATTGGCGAGACTAGAAGTAATCATGAAACTTTAACATTCGGTGTTCCGCAAGGATCCATTCTTGGTCCATTGTTGTTTCTTATTTATATAAATGACATAAATAACTTGAATCTGAAGGGTGCTATAACACTATATGCTGACGATACCACTTTGTTTTACTTTGGCACTAGAATTGATAATATAATTAATCAAGCACAAAACGATTTAAATTGTCTGTATCAATGGTTTAGGAAAAACTTGCTCACCATCAACATTACAAAAACAAATTATATAATATTTAGCTCCAAAAACAAAATAATTCAAAACCACCAGCCTTTATGTATTAATAATAAGCCATTGATGAGAGTTCATTCAGAAAAGTACTTGGGCTTACACATTGATAATCGCCTTTCCTGGGACTTACATATTAATAAATTATGCTCAAAAATATCAAATTTAATAGCTAGACTTCGAGGTACTATTCGATGTTTCCCGAAATCTGTGCGATATCTTATATATAATTCGATGGTTAAACCTCATCTCGAATATCTGATTGAAATTTGGGGAACTTCTGCAAGTACTAACTTAAAAAAATTACAAATAAAACAAAACAAAATCATAAAACTACTTTTTCACTATAACTATCTATCTCCAACAGAAAGAGTGTACAAAGAGACAGGATTGATGACAGTGTCCCAAATATATAAATATAACACTTGTATATTAGTGCACAAGATATTAAACAAAAACATCAACACTAAACTAACCTTTACTAAAGTAGGGCAAACACAGAAACGGATTACCAAACGTATGAATAACATCACTCTCATACGACCTAGAACAAACTACGGTAAAAAAAGTATACTATACGAAGGAGCACGGTTATACAATGAATTACCAAATAACATTAAAGATATTCAGTCCCTTACTTTATACAAAAAGACGTTAAAACACCACATTTTAAAGGATTTTATAAGGCCCTAAAATGTTTTTATTTATTTTGTGATATCATTTTTTTCTGAAAGTGATTATTGTTTTGTGTTAATTTATGAGTTTTGCTATACCACTGAACTATGTATTTTAAAAAAAAAAAATAATAATAATATATATATTGACAGGATATAGTAAGGTCTAATTGCTATCCAATTGCTATCACACAATACGTAATATTGCTGTTTGTTTTTGTTATACCCACATTATTTTTGTTGAGATTTGTGTTGTTCTTTATTTTTGTGTACCGCTCGTGTGTCACATATAAATAAATTATGTATGTTAATCTTGTTTTCTCAAATGTTTAAAGTGAATTGTATTCTTTTTTTTGAGAAATAAATTCTTAAACTTTATATATATATATAGTTAGGCGTTACCGACTCCCCACCACCATATCTCTATATAAGGCGATGGCTGTTCTGGGAACGGCCTTTTTCTGCTCAGCTCCGGTGGTGTTCGACGCGACTTGTTTAGTATTTTTATAATTGTAATACATGTAGTAGTAATTATATCCGGTTATCCTCAGTAAGTACATTTTTGAATAACAATCTGGTGATTTTTGTTTGTTAATAATCAGCCTTTAAGTGAGGGTATTTTGTTAACTGTTTTTAGTTTAATTTTAAATGAATAAATGTTTAAGTTTTTGTTGTTTTAAATATTTTTCACTCCTGAATCCTAAATTCAGAAGTGGGATATATTCCAATAATTTGCCCACATCATAACGTAGATTTCATTTATTTATTTTTTTCTTCTTCTTTAACAATAACACAAAGTACCCACACTAATTCAAATAAAACACCAGTTCATTTCTTTTTTTTTATATCTTACGGATTTAATTGTTGCTATTGTTTCTTTTTGTGATTTTATCGTCGTTTTCGATATGTCTGATATCGGAGCGAGTTCGCATGACAAGTCGCGTCGACACAAAACCAAAAGGTCAGGTAGACGCACAGCTCGCTCTCGTTCTCATTCAATAGACAGGTCGGGCGAGCGTGGAGCCTGTCCTTATCGACCAGATAGGTCTCGTAGTCCTTCGCCTCGTAATGAAAATAGATCGCGTTCTCCTTTACGTTTAAGAGATAAGTCAGACGACCCTAAGTCACGTTCTTATCGACGCGGTAGGTTCCGTACGCCTCGATGCGATGTAGATAGATCCCTTTCTCGTTCACCACCCCGACGTCGCTCGCGTGATAGATCTCGGTCACATCGTTATTCTCGAGTCAATTCATCGCATAGGTACGATAGACAAAGCGACAAATTGCAACACACTTTGAACTCGATTCTTTCTCGAATAACTACCCTCGAAAGTGATCATGATATACGAAATAGAACGGAAGAAGTTAGGAATAGTACGCAAACGTTAACGCCAGTGCAGAATAATCTAGCTGATTTAGCGTCCCATGAAAAACCGATTGATTTAAATGACTCGTTACTACCCTCAAATCCAATTGCAGTTTCCAGTGTCAATCCGTCTGATAGTCTAGTAGATAACAGTAACACGAGCAATAACAACCACTTATCGTTACCATGTGAATCAGCCGCAATTGATTCGACGCGTGCTATTACAGACGCAATTAAATCACTAGGCGCCGTTAGGAACCAAAACTACTTTGTATCGAATTTTGACCCTACGGTAAACGACATAGAGGTATGGTGTGAAGAAGTCGATAGGGCGATGCTAACGAACAACTGGGGAGATTCAGAGTGTTTGTCTCGGGTTTCAGTATGTCTTAAGGGTGATGCATGCACGTGGCTGAACGAATGGGTGACACATGATAGAACCTGGACTAACTTTTGCCGGGAATTTAAATCCTTGTGTCCGCGTAGGTTAGACTACGCAAACATTTTATATCAAACCATGCAAACAAACTCTGATAAGTATAGTTCATTTGCTGAGTATGCTAGGAGAACATTATTACGCCTTAAGATAGTTAAGGGGCTTAGTGACGAATTGCGAGTACTGATTGTTATCCGAGGTATTACAGACGTTCAAGTGAGGGCCGCAGCAACAAACGCTGGGTTAAATTGCGATAACATAGTTAACTTTCTATCAATTTATGCCAAGCCCGCTTACATTAAGCATGATCAACGTAATCCACACCCAAGAAAACCTTCTAATGATTATAACAAGCTGAAATGCTTTAAGTGTGGCCGGACGGGGCATAAAATACACGAGTGTAGGTCAATTGGTCGTAATTTCGTGCCTAATCAGGCCCAATCGTCAGCACATAAGCCAATTACTAATGGCGCAGGCGTAGTATGCAATTTTTGCAAAAAACCGGGCCACTTGGAATCAGTTTGTTTCACAAAGGAAAGATCTGGTTCTCGAAACACTCGGAACGTAAATTTATGCGAAAAACCATCATTAATCCGGCAACCTCGAGACTCTGACTTGACCACTGCAGTTGTACAGGGTATTCCTATCGATATCCTTATTGATAGCGGCGCTTTAAACATCTCCCTTATTTCTGGAGATGTATTAAAACATTTTTCGTGTGAAAGAAAGTCTACTCGTTGCACTCTGAAAGGCATAAGTGACAAGGTAGTTGTATCTGATAGTTATGTAACGTTAACTATTGAGTTCGACGAGATTACAATTGAGGCTGACCTTGTGGTGGTTCCGGGTTCTTGTATGAGTTCCCCTATCGTGATTGGTACTGATATTCTTAATCGCGATGGTATAACCTACGTGAGGACAAAGGACAGACAATACTTGACACGAACATTAGAGCGCTGTATACACTTGACAATATCTCAAAAATCTGAATTAATTAAAACACCCCTCCTGGGCATTGATCGCGACTTACTTATGAGGATAATCACTGACTTTTCTGACCATTTGATTTCGGGTACCGCGTCAAGTGTTGTCACTACTGGAACTATGCGTATCGAACTTACCGACAGAACACCTGTTGCTTACCGCCCTTACCGATTGTCATACTCCGAAACACTCAAAGTTAGAGAAATAATTAAAGATCTAAAGAGTAAAGGTATCATTCGCGATTCAAAATCACAGTATGCTAGCCCTATTATATTAGTTAAAAAGAAGGACGGAAGCGACAGGATGTGTGTCGATTATCGGGCCTTAAATAGACTCACGGTTAGAGATCGATACCCTCTACCACGTATTGACGATCAAATCGATAGACTGGGTAATTTTAAGTATTTTACAAGTTTAGACATGGCCACCGGTTTCCATCAGATACCGGTCGATGAAGAGTCAATACATAAGACCGCTTTTGTGACGCCAGAAGGCCACTTCGAATATACTCGTATGCCTTTTGGCCTTACAAATTCGCCGATAGTATACCAAAGAATCATCAATAAAACTCTTTTAAAGCACATTGAGGCTGGCAATGTGCTTGTCTATGTCGATGACGTTTTATTGATGAGTAATTCTATTAATGACGGCTTAAAGTTACTTAAAGAAGTCCTTAAGACACTGACTGAAGCGGGATTTTCTATAAACTTGGGAAAATGCTCTTTTTTATTTACTGAAATTGAATATCTGGGGCGGATTATAAGTCAGGGACAAGTTAAGCCGAATCCCTCTAAAATAAAAGCACTTGTTGATTCTCCAATTCCCTCTAACGTTAGACAGGCTAGGCAATTTCTGGGTCTGGCCGGATACTTTAGAAGATATATCTCCAATTACTCGACAAGAGTTTCTCCTATATCAAATTTACTTAAAAAGGATGTCCCGTTCCATTGGGGGTCTGACCAAGAAAAGGTTCGACAAGAAATTATTTCTGTTTTAACCAGTTCCCCTGTTTTGTCAATTTTTGACCCTAATTTGGCTACTGAAGTGCACACGGATGCAAGTAGCATTGGCTACGGCGCTGTAATGATACAAAAAGAGACCGACGGTAAGAAACATGTAGTGGCCTACTTTAGTAAGACAACTCAGGGCGCGGAAGCCAGGTATAATTCTTATCAGTTGGAGACATTAGCAGTCGTGAGAGCATTAGCACATTTTCGCCATTATTTAGTTGGTTTACAATTTAAAGTTGTTACGGATTGCAATGCTCTTAGGGCCACTGAGAAGAAAAAGGACCTGCTCCCACGCGTCGCTAGATGGTGGGTCTATTTACAAGACTTTACTTTCACTATCGAGTATAGAAAAGGGAATCTTATGGCTCACGCCGACTATCTAAGCCGAAACCCCATCTCTGCCGATGTGCACCAAATCACTAAACCCCGTAATTGGGCACAAATTGCCCAGTCGGCGGATCATGAGACCCAGACCCTAATTCAAAAATTACAAGATGGTGAATTAGACTCACAGAGATACGTCCACAGAAATGACCTACTGTTATATCGCTACACTCCCACGGGCGAAAAGCCCCGACTCCTTTGTTTTGTCCCTAAAGGTTTTCGATTAAGTTTATTGAGGATCTTCCATGACGAACATGAACATATTTCCCCTGAAAAGACCTTAGATTTGATATTAAAACATTTTTGGTTCCCTTCAATGCGCCAGTTTATCACCAAATATATAAAACACTGTCTGGTGTGTGTATCCATGAAACGAATCCCGAGAGCCCCTCACCAACCTATAACATCATGGGAGAAACCTGATATTCCGTTCCATACATTACACCTTGACGTCTTGGGTCCTTTACCAGAGTCAAACGGGTTTAAATTCATTTTGTTAATGGTTGACTCTTTTACCAAATACTGCCTGTTATACGCTATTTATAGACAAGATGCTGTCGAACTCATCCATAAGTTTACTAATGCAGTTTCTCTATTTGGTGTTCCAAAACTCCTTGTAACCGATCGCGGGAGGATGTTCGAATCCACCGATTTCACCCGTCTTCTTTCTCAATTTGGTTGTGAAATTCATTACATCACGCCCGAAATGCATAACGCCAACGGGCAAGTCGAGAGATACGTGAGGACTGTCTTAAATATGATTCGGATTGAGGTTAACCATAAACATACAAGTTGGTCGGAGCGATTATGGAAGCTTCAACTTATTCTCAACATCACCCGACAAAAGACTACGAGGACATCGCCACTAATGTTGCTGGTTGGGACCGACGCTACTACACCCATCATTAACTCATTGATCCGTGACATATGTATTGAGATGTCGCAAAATCGAGACGGTTGGAGAGAGCTCTGTCGAGCCAGGGCTAGTCAACATCTACAGCAAAACCAAACAAATCAAGATCTGCAAGTGAACCGAAACCGACGGTCACCACGTAACTTTAACGAAAATGATTTGGTCTTTGTGATAAAATATTCACAGAGTACCGGGAAATTGGATCCCGGAATGAGAGGCCCATATCGAGTAATGAAGGCATTGCCTAGTGGGCGATATCAGTTGAAGTTGTTAAGTGGGTCTTATGGGAAGACTACACAGGCAGCCGCCGAATATATGGTGCCTTGGCACGGAGAGTGGTGTCCAGAGTCGTGCGCCGCCTTTTTTGAGGGTGAGTTTTACGCTAGCTAGTAAGATTTCCGGGATACGCCTACTGTGAGACGCCTCTGTCCCGATAGATTGTAGTTTCTAGAACATGCCTACTGTGTGACGCCTCTGTTCTCTGGTATTGACTGGACATGCCTACTGTGAGACGCCTCTGTCCATGTATTTGTGTTATTCTGACATGCCTACTGTGAGACGCCTCTGTCTATGTATTTGTTTTACTCGGACATGCCTACTGTGAGACGCCTCTGTCCATGTATTTGTGTTATTCTGACATGCCTACTGTGAGACGCCTCTGTCTATGTATTTGTTTTACTCGGACATGCCTACTGTGAGACGCCTCTGTCCATATATTTGTGTTATTCGGACATGCCTACTGTGAGACGCCTCTGTCCATGTATTTATGTTATTCGGACATGCCTACTGTGAGACGCCTCTGTCCATGTATTTATGTTATTCGGACATGCCTACTGTGAGACGCCTCTGTCCATGTATTTATGTTATTCAATTATAAAACCATAATAGACGGCAGGGACGCCTTCCGTCTACTTAGTTTGTTCACAGGTGAGATTCGGTTGATACGAAAATATCGATCTTTGAGCGAAAACGAAAACGCTGGTGGTAACGTATTGGTATTTTATGAGAGCTCTCAAAGTACTTAATTTTAATTTTTGCTCGCACAACAAACGCAAACTCGTGTTGCTTAAGTAAGGGCAACTTAAATTAATGTGTACTGTTTTCAGAGGAGGATGAAGACATCTCCGAAAAAGATAGGGAACCTTCACTGGTTTCTGAGAGGGTTCCGCCCAGCGTCGAAGGTGCTGACGCTGATGGTGCCGACGTGGAAGGTCTGCCGGTGCCAAGCGACGACACAGCAGCAGGTCCATCTACAGTCCCGGACCACCTGGGACGAAAACGGCGCGTCGAGGACGACGTATAGTCAGGAGAGGCCGAGTTAGGCGTTACCGACTCCCCACCACCATATCTCTATATAAGGCGATGGCTGTTCTGGGAACGGCCTTTTTCTGCTCAGCTCCGGTGGTGTTCGACGCGACTTGTTTAGTATTTTTATAATTGTAATACATGTAGTAGTAATTATATCCGGTTATCCTCAGTAAGTACATTTTTGAATAACAATCTGGTGATTTTTGTTTGTTAATAATCAGCCTTTAAGTGAGGGTATTTTGTTAACTGTTTTTAGTTTAATTTTAAATGAATAAATGTTTAAGTTTTTGTTGTTTTAAATATTTTTCACTCCTGAATCCTAAATATATATATATATATATATATATATATATATAGATTACAACTTAAATAGCTATAACCATCCAACTTTGTTCAATCAACAAACAAATAACGACCAAATATTTTAAATTTTAACAACGAACAAACAATCAAGACTGTAGTACCCTAAAGTATTTAATTATATACAAAAAAGAAAAACAAATTTTTAAACACGGGCGAGTGTCATTCTTTTGGCCGAAGTTTTGGTCAGCGCGATTCAGGAAATTATCTGCGCCATCTATCGTATAATTGTAGAATATCGTTTTTATATTTAGTGACATTTAACATAATTAATATTTAACATAATAGTATATTAATTGAAAATGATGTTTATCTAAAATATTAAAACGATTTCTATTCCTATCCGACATAATATTTAGTAAACTTTTAAGTTTAACAAAATAATAACTCAAATATAAGTTTTGTGAGTTTTAAAGATTCCTTAGACCAGATGGCGTTGGCGGCGTAGGTACCTATTTCTATTTTCTGAAATATTTATTTTTAAATTTAATTACAATGAAACAAAAACTAAATTATACTGTGAGTTATTTCTAATTTTTATGTATTAAAGTTATTAACATTGGTTTTTTACTTTTTACGTGATACGTGATCAGAGAAAAACACGATAAGAGATGGCGCTGATACAAAAAAATACGCGCTATTGAAATTTATTCTTGATGATATATAGTGTATTAATAAAACGGAGGTTTTAACAGATTTATTATTTGTATAGATTATCATTATATCAGCTGTATGATGTCCACTTCTGAACGTCCTCCGAATGAGAGTCCTCTGAATCGTCTTCAGAGCGATTGGCTCGTAACAGCTCCTATCCAATTACTTTTGGCGAATCTCCTCAACCCTTCTGTCCATTTCGTGGACGGCCGTTCGACGCTGCACTTGCTGGTACGTGATCTTCACTCGAGAATTGTAATTCATCGACCGTTAATTCTACAAGCTCTTTACCGTTCCTACTGCCACTTCTGCTTGGAAATCTATTAGACTATGTCGGTTCGTCTGCGGATCTCATAATTTGTAGGGGTGTTCATCGGAAAAAATTATCGATAATTTTATCATCGATAATTATCGTATTGAGTTATCGATGGTTATCGATAATTATCGAATGAAGAGTTATCGATAATTATCGAATGAAGAGTTATCGATAATTATCGGATAAAAAATTATCGATTGTGGCGACAGTTATCGATAATTATCGGATAAAAATTATCGATAGTTGACGAAAGTTATCGATAATTATCGGTTTGGAATTATCGATAATTATCGCCACAATTTTCAGACGACGAAAAAAAAAAAAGGTCATCCGGCGTCCAGGATCGACATAATCCTCCATTCCCTATCCGAAAACCTAAAAAAAAAGGTCATCCAACGTCCACGATCGACATAAATCCATTCCCTATCCGAATACGGGCCGAACGAATCGGGCCCACAAAATAATCCATAATTATCAAATCACACAACATTATCGATAATTATCGGATAGCACAAAATTATCGATAATTATCGGATCGCACAAACTTATTGATAATTATCGAATGAAAACTTATCGATAATTGTCGATAATTATCGAATGAAAAATTATCGATAATTATCGAATCTAAATTATCGAATAACACTTATCGATAATTATCGAATAAAAAATTATCGAGTAACGTAGTAGTTGCGAATTATCGATAATTATCGCACACCCCTAATAATTTCTAATTTGATCTCGCAAAAGAATACCAAGCATAGCTCTCTCTATTACTCGTTGTGCGACATGAAGTTTGTTTAAAAGGCCTATACTTAGAGACCACGTCGCTAAAAGAGTATAGTTAATCTTATAATCTCCAGGTTTTTTAGATACAGTCTTACAAACAGGCTTCTGAAATTATGTTCAGTATATCATGAAATTGTCAAACAAACAAACACAGTCTTATCGAAATAATAACGTATATAAACAAAGTATAAATTTCTTTCCATACATTTCGATACATAATAACTACATTAACTTGAATAAAAACCATAAACAAAAGGACCCTTAAAATGCATGACAAAATAACAAGCCGTTCATGACCCTGAAGATGTTACAAAGAACGAACCCGAAAATGAGCGAAATGTCTCACGTCCTTATTCCCAAACTCTCTTTATACTTTTTTCCTTTCAGTCAATTAATCGAGCTTTCGCCTAAGTAAATATTAGTATAGGAATTGTGTAAGTGATCCTTAATAGGTATGTACACTATGAAAATATATAAGTTACAAGAAGCAACTGAAATTTTTATGAATTGTGAATTGTTAGACTATCTTGAGAAATTGTGTTTACTATTTTAAGATTTATAATTACGAAATAATCCGAATGACAAAATATGTTGCGTTTAAACGTTTAATTAATATTAGTTTTATTTTTTTCTTTTTAAGCGGTTTTAAATAGCTGTAAGTTTTTGAATGTAAAATAATAATACACATATTATATCTAAGTACTATTTGTATAAGCAAAACTTTGGCGAAAAAAAAGTCAACAAAAGTGAGAGAAAATTACATTGGCTGTTCATTAATACATATTTTGTGTTTTTGTTGGTAAAATTTTTTTGTAAAGTAATATACTTTATATTACTTTATAAATAAATTTAAGAAGCCGCTCCTTACAATTGCAATCAATTTTTCTATTACAAAACCTGTAGTTGGTAACTACTTTTTTTTTTGTTTGACGACCGTTCAGTCTAATGATCACGAAATTTTCATTAACGCTTAGTTGCGAGTTCGATACTCGCTCGAAACATATATCTGCGATTACATAAATATTTATTTGTAGTTTAGGTATTTGTTCTTGTAGGCCTCTCCTCGAAGTGCTTTGCAAAGTAAATTAAGCCGTTCGGTTTCAGTTGTTATCAATAAATATCTAATAACGATCGTTAATATTTGTAGGAAAAAATATCTGCCGTCTTGCATGTTGAACAGCGTGGGCTTCTACCCTTCTCATATATATGTCTTGGTCATATTGTAAAATTAACCACGTCATAAAATGCTTGAGAATTTTATGAAATGGTCGCATTTCATGAAATATTTCACTGTCCATTGGCTATATCACGTTGTGGATTGGCTAGATCAATCATAAGAAATCGTTTGTCGATAAGGTCAACTAAGGAGAGCTACTTCATGAATTAGTCAAGATTATTTGATCATATAGCTTATAAAATAAATTAAAGATAGTAGGGTGACCATACGAAAAAAGTCTATGCATTATTACTGGTTATCCAAATATGACATCATGGAAACTGTGGATGAGGAATATATTATATTCCAGAAGAAAAAAAACCCTAACCTAATCTAACATATTCTGAATTTTTATATAAAAAAAAGAAACCTAACCTATTCTAGATTTTTATTACCTATTTCATGGACACCCCATTTTCATGATATGGCCAATCGTGGATGATAAAATCGTAAAACATTTACGATTTAATGATCTGGTCAAATTTATTTGCCCGTATCATGAAATACGACCACTTTATGAAATTCTTGAGCATTCCATGATGTAGGCGATTCTACGATATGGCCACGACATACACCTACATAGGTAATGAGGGGTTAGCGAAGCAGTAAAACATTTACAGGCTGATTGAGTTTAGTTCAGCCAAGTCTTTAACTTAAATGGTGTGATATTGAACGCGAATAAATATTCTTACCGATATAAAATAACTAAAACAGATGTAACAACTAAATATTATTTATATGACTCACTACTTAATAATAAAAAATATTTATATTATGTATATACATAATAAAACCATTGTAATCAAAAATTGTGTACTGCTTATAAATTTTCATACAAAAATACTTCATTTTAAAAGCTTAGTACTAATTATTTGATATTTCAGAATATAGAAATGTTGTCTGGCTCTGGAGACTTTGTTACGCAAAAAACTTACCCCAGAAAAAGCTAAAGACTATTTAAATTTCAACTTAATTTGTCAAGAGGCAAATCCAAATAACTTGCCACATATCCAGAAAGACTGATTTAATTTAAATGAGAATTCTAGAAATATAAGAGATTTATTACGACGTATTAAAATTACTTCTAAAGATCAATTTACTTCTATTAAAGTGCCTAGGTGTCTCAAAAATCAACTAACCTTATTGTAATGACTTCCCACAAATCAGTTCTGGTTACCAATTAACATTTATTCCGTTTCAGTAAAATCCTAATGACCTCATCACTTTCTAGTCATTCAGAGAATCGTTACATAATTAAAAGTTCAATGAAACGGAAAAATAACGGCTTAACATGTATGTATATTTAACTATAAATAAACAATAACTGTATTTAATATATTAACTGTATTTAATATTTTTATAATATAGAAAATACTATGAATCGAAATTTATCGAGTTAAATAATCTCTCCTTAAGTTTCATGTGGTATTTACCTTCGATGGTAATGTATTTATCTGAGAATTTAATAATAAATTATATTAAGTTTATAATTGTAGTAATATAATAACTATATAACTTTTATTGATAGAATTTGCCTTTCGCGAATGTAATAAATAAAATAAATTGCTAAAAAAATTCTTGACGGATATATTAAACCCTGAAATATGTAATTTTGACGAAACAATTCTCTGAAGTGTATTTAACGTATTAAATTCAAAACGTATTTATCGTTGTCAAAATGCTCGCAAAATATTACTGTTGGAACAACTATTGGAATATAAATGGACGAACTAATCATTCACCTGCAATACGTATGGGAAAATTTATGTCTAAAACTGAAATCATGTTGCAATTGTATATAAATTATGGTTCCAAACATTTAACGGAGTTTACAGATAGTTAAAAAAAGGATTCAAATGACTGTAAAGTTCAACTGTAACTTTACGTTTGTACAATTTTGAAACGATTTTTTAAGAGGTTTACGCCGAGTTGCACGAAACAAATTTTAAATTTAAGTGTTTATTAAACTAATTTAATCACAAGAATCGTGATTATCTGTTGCACAAAACCTATATCTGATAAGTTAACAAAAAAATTTAGTTTAATTAAAGACCTATCTAACGGATGATTAATTCCAGCAGCTTTAAATTAATCATGAGATCAACTAATTTTAAGATTAATTGCAACTTAACTAACGGAAAGTTAGCGACGTTTTCGTGCAACTCGCCGTTAGTCTTTAAAAATCATATCCTATTTTCGGTACAAAAAATTCTGCAACATTTATAGTTGCCTACATTAGTAGTTGCCGTACTACTTTATATAGTGTATCGGAATAATTTTTAACCCTTCTTTTCATATAAAATACCCTTAGCGCTACTAAAACATATACAGACTGTTATAGTATAGTGATAAAAGTTCTAAAAACTATTTTTTTGTGACAATTAAAGTAGAAACTTAACAAATTGATTATTCTTTCCATGATAAAGCAGTAAAAGACATGATGCCGCACGTGTCCATTTAATTTTATATTGGTCGAAAATTAAAAGCATCAATAAAACTTATTTAACTAGAGTTAAAGATATATAAAAATAAATTAAACTGCGGCTATCCGATAACCTCTTTCTAAATCAATGTCTAAAGAAACTGTTAACTATACTTCGCTCGCTTCTTTCGCGTTAAACAAGTTTGCTTGTATAGCTAAAATTCGCATTCCGTTCGAGCGAAATTTGAACTAAGCAATAGACGACATAAAGTTAAATAACAATTAATTAACAAGATTCACACTGCTGAGCAAACTTCACTACGCTCAACCTTAACCGATACCGTGTTAATACTTACTGTACTGTACCATATATATATATATATATATATATATATATATATATATATATATATATATATATGCATATATTTTTTGATTGATTGTTTTATCAACCCTGCTGATGTAAATGTATTTAAACCTTTGATGGTTGAATGGAAAATCCAACACTAAATCAGCACTTCGATATCCACTGCTGAGTTCAGCCTTCCCCATCATCGCTGGGAGGGTTTTCCAATAGTTGACATGCTTGGCAGGAAAAGGTTGGTGCGTGCAGTGTGTTACGGCAGGATATGGTGACGTCCCGGATGGTGTTCCAGGGCGAGTACTGAGCATCGCCCTGGAACAGCTGAGAGGGCGGCTTCGGGTCCTGTTCGATAAGTGCCTCAGCACCGGACAGTTCCCGAAGCCGTGGAAGACGGGCCGGTTGTGTCTGTTGCGCAAGAAGGGTCGACCATCTGACTCCCTCTCTGCGTACAGGCCAATCGTGCTGCTGGACGAGACGGCCAAGATGCTTGAGAAGATTCTCGCTGCCCGCCTCGTCCAGCACCTCGAAGAGTCGGGGCCGGACCTCTCAGAGGCGCAGTTCGGGTTCAGGACGGGCCGTTCCACACTGGACGCCGTGAACGCCCTGAGGTCTCTCTCCTTGGAGGCGGTGGCCAGTGGAGACGTTCTCCTGGCCATCTCGCTAGACGTGGCGAACGCCTTCAACAGCATTCCTGTTGAGACGATTGTGGAGGCACTGAAGTTCCATGAAGTGCCCCACTATCTCCAGAGGCTGTTGGAGGCGTACCTCCGGGAGAGAGAGGTCCTCTGAGAGGGGGGCGATGGTCGACTCTATCGACGTCACGTCGGCTGCGGCGTTCCACAGGGCTCCATCCTGGGACCTACCCTGTGGAACGTCGGTTTCGACTGGTTGTTGCGGGCACCTCTACCGCCCGGGCTGAGGGTCATCTGTTATACTGATGACACCTTACTCACAGCTCGGGCGAGGAGCTTCGAAGAGGCGGCCCGCCTAGCTGAAGCAGGCACGTCGATAATGGTCGACCGTATCGAGATGTTGGGCCTGAGGGTCTCTGTATCCAAGACAGAGGCCCTCCTATTCCATGGCCCACGCAGAGGCCCTCCCCGAGGTGCGCGGATCGCCGTCCAGGGTATGGAGGTGGAGGTTCGGGCCCAGATGAGGTACCTGGGCCTGACCCTAGACGGCCGATGGAGCTTTGGTCCGCATTTCGCGGAGTTCGCTCCGAGGCTCGAGAGAGCCGCCGCTGCGTTGGGTAGACTCCTGCCCAACGTAGGAGGACTGGACTCCCTTTGCCGGCGCTTGTACGTCGGTATAGTACGGAGTATGGCGCTGTACGGTGCACCCATTTGGTGTGACGCACTCACCGCTCGGAACAAAGCCCTCTTGAGGAGGCCTCAGAGGGTCATAGCGGTGAGGGCGATACGTGGATACCGTACGGTGTCATGGACGGCGGCAACACTTCTCGCGAGCGATCCGCCCTGGCAACTCCAGGCGGAGGTGCTTGCGGAAGTGTACCGTTTCCGGTCGAGCCTCAGAGCTAGAGGACAAGTCCCAAGTGCGGACCAGACGGCTCCGATCAGGGCTCAGGCTCAGAGAGCCCTGATCCAATGGTGGAAGGAGGATCTGGAGTCCCCAGCGGCGGGCCTGGCGACGGTGGATGCTATACGTCCACATCTTCGTCGCTGGGTCACAAGGCGGCACGGAGTATTGACCTTCCGACTGACGCAGGTACTTACCGGGCACGGATGCTTTGGTAAGTACCTGCATCAAATTGCAAGGAGGGAAGCCACCCCTGCCTGTCACGAGTGTGGCGCGCCGATGGACACGGCGCGTCACACTCTCGAGGAGTGTGCCGCTTGGAGGCCCCAGCGCCATGCCCTGGTGGCCGTGATAGGCGGAGACCTCTCGTTGTCGAGCGTGGTCCACTGCATGCTCGGCAGCGAGAGGTGCTGGTCGGCCGTGGCCTCCTTTTGCGAGGAGGTCATGTTTTTGAATGAGGCCGCGGAGCGGGAACGTGAAGCAGACGTTAACGCTGACCCGCTCCGCAGGAAACGACCGGGGGGAAGGAGACGCCGCTATGCACTCCTACACCCTCCGCACTAGAGTGGGAGGGGCACCTATAATCCTCCCACTTGCCACCAGGGCAATAGAGCGCTCCCGGTGCCCGCGAGCGCTCTATAAGCGAAGGCGGCCCGCATAGGCGGGCCAACCGTCGGGGCGTCACGGTTGCATGCGCGAGCGATCCCGTGGCGCCCATTACGATGATGAGGGCACCGCTGGATTTTAGCGGGTATTCTGGCACGTTTTTCGTGCCAGCGAGTCCCACATACCCGCCGCCTCCCCGCGGCGGGATACGTAAATGCATTTCCCAGCAATAAAAAAAGAAAAAAAAAGGATATGATGACGTTGCTGCCCATCACCATCCTGGTTGGTGTAGAGTTATTCGCACCACTATTGCCTTAGTCGCCTTTTACAACATCCGGGCAAGAAAGAGGTCGGGACTGTTCTTCTCTGCCAGTCACTGGACGGTATACTGTATTTACTGTATTATGCTGTATGTACATTATTTTAATGGCTCACCGCTGGACAAAGGTTTCCATTAGCTTATATACTTACATGACTCTATGATAAGACGGTTTCATCATGATGATTTTCTAAAGTGATTGAATCCGAGCACTTTTGAATAAGATGTTCTTAACTCAACTTAAATAAGCCTATTTTGACGACGATTTGACCTATGGCAAATGTTTGCCCATAAAGGTGTTTATGTGGCCTGGGCGTTTTGCTTGTCTAATTTTCGGACTCACCATGGGTTCTTATCCTAATAGGGGCTGATGAGTATTAGACGTATAAATGTTGTAATTCCTGGGAAAGTACTTTTTTCCTTTTTTTATGTAAGAGGGGGCAAACGGACAGTCGGTTCACCTGGTGGTAAGTATACGCGACATCCATAGACACTCGCCAAATCAGAAGATTAACAGGTGCGTTGCTGGCCTTTTAAATGGGTGTATGCTCTTTTCTTGAAGGTCTATAAGTCGTATCGGTTCGGAAATACCTAGATGGTATTTCCTGCATAGATGAAGAGCTCAAGTGTACTCAGCCATGCCACATGAGCCTCTGAAGCACTGAGGATCATATGGACTCTAGACTAGTTTTACCAACCAACATGGATATGCATAGTTTATAATTTTTCCTTTCACCAAGATATAGATATCTCGTCTTGAGAATAAACAGAATTAAGCATTTGAAAGTTCAATAGTGTTAACCTGGATAAGCTGTCGAAACGTTCTACTTAAGTCTTAGAAATTACGTTATTGTATGCCTCAAGTACGAAACTATATCCGTTGTATTCAATTTACCCGAACATCAAGGTGCTTGAAAGTTAAATGTTTAATGTAACTTAAAGTAATCGTGAGTACTTCAATGTTAAGATTGAAATCAATTTGCTTAAGCTTCAGCTAAATTAATGACAACATACGATACAGTTTGTCTACACTTAAATTTTATATAGATGAAAGTTTTGTTTATATGTTTGTACATTCTGTTAATATTTTTTTATTTGAAATACATCGATCTAAAATTAGAACGCTACAAGTCATACGTTTGTTTAAACGCCAGTAAGCCTTGTAAGAATAAAAATGTATAAAAAGTTTTTAAATTATGAAATTGAACACAGAAATTAAAACTAAATTAGGAAATCGATTTATAGGTTTTAGTTTTTTTTTTTTTTTATTTTTTTTTAGAAAACAGCGAAATTATCTTCGAAAGTATTATTTGTACGGAGATATTACAATATATAAATATTATATGTTATGTTGATGACGTGAATTGTATGAGAAGTCACACGGATACTAATTGGTACTATAACATATAATAATAGATATGATCAAATACCATAGTATTTGATCTCAATTGAATTACCTAAATAATTACACGGTCCACTATATAAAAAACTAACGGTCGGTTTCAATAAACTATTTTTTTCAGACTTTGTCTACTAAATAACAGATAGTTTTGGAAAAATTCGTTTGAAATTTATGACAAAATTCTGTCTCTATTAAATCAAAGAAATACTATTGAAACTGGCCGTAAATCTCTTGAACATTAACTTTTCGTTTCAACATTGCGTTTTATAATTGAACTAGGTGGCGTTGAAACTTTGCATTTGCCACAATAGGCAGAAAATCCAGCTGTGGCAACTTTCAACAATGATAGCAACTACGAAAGTCTTAAAACAAAAGTTACTCTCTAAGTTTCCGACACTGAATAGCTGATTCTGGTTTCATTGCAATAAGTTACCACGATCTTTTATTTATTGAAAAGAGCTTTTGCCCGTTTTATTTTCACAGATTTCAAGATATTGTGCCAAATTTTCATAGATTTTATTTAGAAATAGATCGTATGCTTCTAATTTTTCTTTTGCTTGTTTATTGTTTTTATAGAAGAGTAAATCATTTTTGCAAGTAATCAATTATTTTGTTATTTTACTTTAACGACAATCTGTTTTACTTTTATGTTAATTAAAATGGTATACATTTACATTGACTCGTTTATTAAAGTTCCGTCAATAAATCTTCAGGTTTAAAAATTTTAATTACATAAAAGTTTGCAACTTTACTTTTTAAATTAAATTTTTAAACCTTTTATTTTAAATGCCCGATGGGTGTAATTCGTTAAAAAAAATAATGATTTCACAATGTAACTAAATAATATACTTAGGGCTCTTTGTTTCTTGCATTAATTTAATTACAAATTGATGAAAATATATCAATTATATGATACTTGTCCTTTACTGTAACAGTCTGTAAAAGTCCCATTGTTGAGAAATGGCTTCGAATTCTATAGCATATAACGTCCTTATAAAATTTTTATTCACCGCTGTGAAAGACACTAAAGCCAGATTATAAGTACAACCATCTATCTCGACTCTTTATATCTGTAATATGTTTTATTTATTTATTTATTTATGCTTTATTGTACAGCACAACATACAAATGTAATATAGTAATACAGATTACTTACAATAATTACAAATTGTGTAGTACAAGAGGCGGTCTTATGGCTAATTAGCCATTTCTTCCAGACAACCCGGATATACTATACTGATACAATATACTATACTTTTAAATCTATTTACTAATCTATTACACTATATAAATAAAAAGAGAAAAGATATTATCACTAAATAAAAAATCGTTTAAGAAAATTTTCTCGGGCGTTAGGTAGAGAGAGCTTGAGCATTTTTCTCTTTATTTAAAAGAATTAACCTTAATAGAATTTTTCATTAGCTCTCCCAGCCTCGCGGCTAATCTGATCTCGTGGTTCAAGTAATTTCAAACGAACTATAAAGTGTTTAACTTAACTTGGAAGTGAGTTTTTCCTGCACGAGGTTAATAATTAACGCTGAAAAAGCATTTTAACTTTACTTTTCTTATTAGCCTGAAGAGATAATACTTTATATGTGTGTTTTTTCTAATTTTACTCAGGCAAAATGAAAGTGTGCAGATTTGGAAACTGTACTTCGGTATTTAGAGAAAAAAAATCGTATGCCTTGTATTCGAAATAACAAACAACTAAATGAAAGGTACTTTACGTCATGGATAATGAAAATTTCTTCATATTTCGTTCAATGTAACTATTCGAAATATTTTTATCTATTGCTTAAATTTTGATTAAATGTATCGAGACTTAATGAAATGCTTATTGACATAAAGTAAGTATTTTTGTCATCGTCACTATATTGTCATGCAGTGCAGGATGTAGACATTCAATACAGATACACATTGACAGACATGAATGACATCCTGCGGCTCAGTTAAGATCGTCTATTCTCATGGTGGGGAACTACCGTTACTAGGTTTCCAGTGCAAGTTCGCCAATTATCTTAGGATCTTAACAAACCACGTTCTTGGTAGAATGTGCCTCGCAGGTTGCCACGCAGGTTCGCAATGTGTTGAGCTCTGTCTGATACAGATCTCCTCTTTTCTAAATCGATCATGTAGAGACACTGAACATAGCTCTTTTCTTCGTCTTCTGAGCAGTCTTAAGTTTCGTTGTATGTCCATGTCATAACCAGGGGTATTATTGGCACTACACACAGTTCAAAGACTTTCGACTTTAGGTACAGAGGAGACATATTTGTTGTGATCATTCAGCCTTTACTTAAGATTCCTCAAGTTCTCTGTTAGTATAACAATATCGTTGGCAAGCATAAGGTGAATAAAGTACTTGCCTTTGATTTTGATGCCCGTTCCAATACAGAAGCTTAAATATGTCTTCCAATGTGACGGTAAAAACTTCGGTAAGATTATATTTCCTTGTAGCGCTACTTGGTGCAATTGGATTGGTCTCGTAATCTGATCGTGTATACGGATTGACATTGTGGTGCTTCCTTACATGCACCTTAACACTTAAATCGCACTACCAGTACCGATAATTTATTCACTGAGATAATAATTCGCACTAGGGAAAGCATAAATAATAGTTTGTGTAGAATGAACTTCTTATAGCATTTGTACTTTATAGTTTCCAATTAGCTTTATAAAAAAAAAAATAGTTTAACTTAAATATTGTTTTAAAAAAACTGGTGGCCTTCTGAATGATAAGCCTTATTCTCATTCCTATTTATAGCATTAAAGTTTAAAATCAAAGTCTAATCTGAATTTTAAAATAAGTCTACGTCCCAAAACGCGAGAAACCGTCAAATTCAATTAGAATATTAACGTGATCTCGAAGCAAAACTTCAACATTCAAATAAAAGAAAAATCTCTCAGAGTTGATCTATAAATTCCAGTTCACGTTTCAATCGCAATCCATTAAATACATTACATTATTTTTTTTTTGGAAATATATTTTAAGTCTTGACAAGAAAAGGCATATAAATCATTTTCTTAATATTTAAGAGCTGTTTTATACATTTCGTTTTGTATATTTTATTATGAATATTGATATCTTTTCAGTATCTTGTACGAGTTACAAATTTCAATTTTTTTTTCTTTTTTCATTAATTTAGATAAATTTCGATGTAATATGATTACTAAGAAGGATATAGAGAACAAATAATAATTAAAGTAAGCTTGCTTTGTGGTTTCACAATATTTGATTAAAATTTATAGTTTCAACTTATAGTCAATAAAATATTAAGACTTAAAAGCTAAGCCTTAAACTTTTATAGATATAAGACGTACGTTAGTAGACGTACGACGTAACTAGAGGTTTTCCTGTGTTTTACCCGCGTTAACATTTTTTACGATTCCAAATTTACAGTACAGTATAGGCAAATCTACTCACGGACGGGAAGATGACGGAGGGTTAATAATATGGTATCATTGTGCCGTCGTTATGTATAAACGTACTCACACTCACATCCTCACATCCTTTTATCACATAAGGGTCATTAATTTATTTTATTGATTTTATTAAAAAAAAAATTTGGAAAAAAATACACTATTATACTTACAATACCATCCCAAACCTTTGGGTATGTCGGCGTAAAATGATGTCAATAATTTCTTCAGAATCTGTCTTAACTAGTCATCTCATCAGCCTTTTATCGCTCGTAGAGGAAGCAAAGTAAATTTTTATCTTAATAATGATGAATAAAAACGTGACTGAAGTCGAACCGGTACCGCACTAGACATAGACAGCGTACTTATTGTAAATTTGTCACATCCACTGACCATCAATCTCTACTATTAGGTACTACTATTCATTTTTTCAGCTACTGTGACTGTTTATCTGAACAGGGATTCCATGTTATTTGAGGGCTTCGCTTTTCTCCCTTCTGATGCGTTCTAATGTGGCTTATGCACCAATTTTATTCTAGCAATATAGGTACGAAAACATTTATGTTAAGTGTTAATAGATACAGTTGACGAAATTATAGGAGATGGTCGCTCGTGGTCTAAGCTTTACATTACTCAACCAACAGTCGAAAATTTGGTAGGTTTGGTGTTATCGAACATTATTTTAGAGTAGCAATAGGGCTATGCTTACAAAAAATGTGGCCAAAGAATATGTTTAATACATATTCTTACAGATTACATACAGCTTAACAAGCTTTTTACTACGAGTATTCTATCCTGAAAGGCAATACCTTCCCAGCTACATTTGTACAAATATAATAGTTTAATCTAGGTGTCCGATCACTTACGCAATTGTACAAAGAATGAACTATAAAAAATGTGAACTGGAAAATGAAATATTTATTGAATAATTTTTATTAAGTTCTGGTATAATGTTAGATAATAATAATTGGATACAAAAATAAAAACTCGAATGCGGTTATTCGATTAGTCTGAAGCTGGCGATACTCATTTTAATATACGATACATTTATTTTTATGTTTATTTACTACCCCTGTTACTGTCACTACGACTACGATTATGACTAGCACGACCACTACACTTACAACTAATAAAGAAATTTAAGAAATTATTGTGTAACACTAGCAATGTTCGAGTTGGACTATAGCAACGATAGCAACATAATTCTTAAATTTTTTTTAATTAAATACTTAAATGATTAATCAATTGATTAATCGATAATAATTTCCACCGATACTTGCAGGTTATCTCATAATTAAACACTTGAAACTTTCACTGTGATAAACTAGATTTTAATCCGTGACCTTTCGATTAAAATCCACTCTATCCACTGTTTTTTTTTTTTTTTTTTTTTTAATAATATTTATTTTATTTAAATTACTGTGATATACTACGAGTATTTCGAAATATAAAGAAGTCTTTATATAAACAAACAATAAAATGTACTTTACCACTACACCAAAATTATTGCAATCGTAAAATCAATCCGAGACGTTTAAAAAAAAAGCAGACCCTTTTGTACGAGTATTAATCGTACTGTAAGCATGATCGCGCATTACAATATTACGTAATAACGAGATAAACCTGACAATGACAGCAGATGGAAAATTAATTAAGAGCTAAAAACAGCCGTGAAAATGTTTCTATCACAAGTAAGCGATACGGCATGATATTGTGTTGCGAAAATGTTTACTATTATATAATATGTCCTACATTTTCACATTAATTCCCATTGCGTGAAATCATATCTGTCGTCTGGAAAAACAACAGTATAATTATGTGAGTTATGTGTAATACAGATACAAAACCTTGTAAAAATAAATTAGTATTTATCACTGCGATTATTATTTAGACATGACATATTCGACATGTTGAAATAAATTCTTTTTTTTTTGTATTAAAAAAGAGCTACAAAGCTTAAAAAAAGAAATAAGCTACCATACTATAATATTGAAGCTGATGTTGTCCCATTTGGAATCCAAGACATTTTGATTTCAATCTATTTGAATATTGATTGAAACATTTAAAATCAAAATTCAATAATATCCACGTTTCAATCCCTCCACTTTCTATTTATTACTCCTTGACTTCTACAATGTATATGCAAAGTATATAAATGGAGACTTTTTTTATTTTTCATAATAATAGATGAATTTTAAAATGAAGCTACTCAGAAGACATTTTTTAATAAAGAAAAAGATTGTCGAGTTCGCTAATTTTTTTCCGGATAATGAAATCTTTCTGTTGAACTTTCAACTTTGTAATTCCCGTTGAGAAGTTTTCGATCGTCTTTTATTTCATTTAATACTAGACTCTTTTCTTTGTGTTATGAATATTTTAATCTTTTGAGTATTTTATATCAATGTGGATATTCTGTTTTAAGTCACTTTTATTGGCAAAATTTTATATTGTTGATGACCCAAATGTCTTAAAAAAGTTGACGATAAAATTTAATAAAGTTGATTTTGTAAAAAAGAATATTAACGATTTTAATAACAGATTTTAGTCTATATACCTATATGTATATATTATATTGTAAGATGTTAAGCCTAATGGACCTTCATTATGAATTACTATATTAACACGCTTGTTTAGGGTGTATGTACGAGTAATTCTATTCTAAGCAACATATGAAGCCGTAGGAGAGTCGTATCTATCTTAATCTATTCTAGATTCTATTGTAATATTATAACACTATAATATTGATGCCTCTAACATTTTTAGTAGATATAGATAGTTTTCTTCAAAAATAAACAAAAAATATTTTAAATTCTATTTTCTATCTCTATTTTTTTAATCGTATTATAAACCAAAAATTGGAGTCATTTGGTCATTGAAAAACTCTCATTATTACCTATTATAATTAAAGCACGTTAAAAATATTAAAAATACGACAAGTTTTGTTTATAGTTTATTTCACCATTGTGATGATTTACTTTTATTTATTTTTCTGAAAAATATCATTATGATTCTTATTCATGGTATTTCCATTATTATAAGGATTATCATTAAAAAATTATATTACCAGGACAGGTCTAAAATTGAAAATCACATTTTATTGAGATTTTATTATTATAATTTATTTGGAATCAATCAATCAATTATATTTATTTACAAAAAAAAATTATATATATATATATAAGAAAACACGGAATTAGAACTATTATTTACACATTTTTTTGTGACACGATTCTATTCTTATACCTTTGATTATATTAAAACGAGAACCCATGTTCGACTTATCAGAAAGCAAGCTATCACGTCAGTCTACCAAATCATTGATTGATTACTCATCCGATTCCATACATGCTGATGACATGCCTTTGATAACAATATTCGATAAGGTCGTTTTATTTCTCTAATCATAGATAATTTTATTAAATACAGTTTTGAGCACCTAAAAATTTATGACACTTTTACAACCAGCTCAGATAGTAAAAATTTCTAGGACTAACATTAGACAATAAAATTACACGGAAATCATACATTAAAAATATAATATCTAAATTAGTTTCTTTCTAAAGTGGAGTCCTTCGTATTATAGTACGCTGTCTACCTCCTAAAGTACGTTATGTAATATACAACTCTCTGTTCAAACCGCATTTACATTATTTAATCCTAATCTGGGGCTCAGCAGCATCTACAAATCTAATAATATCACAAATGGTACGAAACAAATTAATAAAATTACAATTTCAATAGCATTTCTTAACATCAACAGATAAAATATACATGCAAAATTAATGAATGTAATAAACACGTAATGTAAAAAATACTATATATGCATTTATATGTATTTAGAAAAATGGTATCCAAATAAATACATACATACTAATAAAGACATATCTCTAAAAAAATATTAAATCCAATATCGATTCCTAACAAGTGAATATAATACTACGCCCACCATGAACAAACTATGAGAAACACTATATTATATTTTAAAGTACCCAATCATACAATAAACTTTCTAAAAGTATCAAAGAAACTAAAATTATACGCACTTTTAAAAAATTGTGTTGAACATTACAGCAATAACAATAAATTAAAATAAAACATAAAATGTAATTAATAAACTATATATATATATATATATATATAATATTAAGGGTTGTATCGTTACGACTATTTTTACCAGTAATCGCATTTTTTTTACTCAAAACTCGTCAATTATTAATCTAAAAAATTTGAGCGATGCGTATTCTTGAAGGAAATTAAATTTCCTAGAAAAATCTTTCTCAGTAAATTAATGTAAAACAAGCCATTTCCTTGTAATCGTGCCTTAAACGTTGATTTATTTTTTTAATTATCGTTTTATTTTGGAATTTTGTAACTACCTGAAATATCAATATTTTTATGGTTTAAAATATTTTCAAATGAAATTTTATACTCTACAAAAAACTTTCTAAATGTTTTTAATTAATTTCACTCCTTTCAAAGTTATTCGACGTTGAAGTTAAATTCAAAAGTAATTTATCGTTTTTTTTTTTTTCAATCAGGATGGTGATGAGCAGCAGCGTTACCAAATTTTCCACAACACACTATGCTCGCCTACCTGCCTGCTAAGCATGGCGAGTATTAACAAAAGAGATGATGAGGGATGCCTACGATTAAAATTTGACATCCAACTGCTGATATGATAAAAATATATTTACAAAAAAAAATATAAATTATTTCATTTTTTCAGAGATAGCAAAAAATAGTCTACATCTTTAAGTGATTTTAATTAAATAGCTGTACCGACAGTTTTTACTGGAAGACCCTTCCTTTTAAGTTCCGTCACCTATTCTGCGCTGCTGACATACTTATCATTGGAGGTGTCTTCTGAACTATTCTAAACAACGCATCGAAAAAATTTAATAAAATCAAATCAGGCTCTTTGGTTCTATTTTTCACATCCATTTTTTTTAAGGATTCAATTTAACTGAATGCTAATTTAAGTAGGTTTCGTGATTTAAATTCTGTCCCTCCAGGAGTTTTACTGTCTAAATATTAATAAAGTTTTGATGAAAGTTTCCACACTAATACAATGCGCTATAAAACTATTTATCAATGAATTTATAGTTATAATATTTTTAAAAGATCTTAAGCAGATTTTAGGAAATAGCTAAGCGTCTTTAGGGCGTCAAATTAGGCTTCGACCTATCAACATAATTTGTGTTAAATAATATAGTCACTGCATGTTCGTGGCATGAAGTAGAGTTGCGTCTTCCAATCTTGTCTGATGGAAAATCTAGATTAATTCGTGTGTAGAGCACGACAGCTGTCACTGAAATTTCCATTAAAACATTGAACATTGGTTTTATGTTATGTTAAGACAGACCCCATTAATATAGTATAAATACCATTTATTTGTAAAGTTAATTCAACAACCACCCCCAAAATTGTAAATGTTTGTCTGCGCCTGTATTCACCACTGCGATTTCATATTGTAGTGAGAATGACCATGCACCACTAATAAGGGTTGTGATATCTCTAGCCACATTATACAAACATAAATATTGAAATTTAAATTTAAAAAAAAACTTTATTCGTGACATACGCCGCTTAGACACAATATGAACAACGTAAAAAAATCAAAAACTTGCTTACATTATAATAAAAAAAAAAAAGTAAACAAAATCTCTTATCTGCATTATAGCACAAGAAAAGGTCACTTAGCCTATGTTGAAACACGGGGGACGACCCTCAAAGTTCACCGCTGAGTTTCAGTAACCACCTTAGAGGATATCCCACAAGCAACAGCAGCAGCTACAAATAGATTAAGAATAAAAAAAATTGACTGTCTGTAAATTCGGTTTACGGCCAATAATTTTACGTGATAACGTCATAAGAAAATATTGATGAAAAATTGTATACTTTTATTAATTGAATAAAATTATTATCACTGAATTATTATTATTGTTTATAATACAAAGAAGGAGTTAATTGATTTTTTTTTGTGTCATCTTATGCACGTAACAAGTTATAGTTATAATAAAACGATGCGCTGAGTTAATGGGTAGTGTCATTTGTTATCAGAACCTGGTAACCATCTAAAAACAAAGTAGGTACTCGTCACGACAAATCAAACGAGCCGAAACTCGTTGGAGTTGCGTCGTTTCATTACAGAGTTCCTATGACAACCTTTCAGCTCCATAATTAGACCCAGGTTACCATTGGAATACAAACTACTCGTCAAGGCAATCGAGCTTGAACTCGATGAGGTTGTGTCGTTTCATTGCGAAGTTCCTATGGCCTCTTTCTAACTCCATCATCAGATCTGACCCCGGCAACCATCTAAAAACAAAGTACTTGTCAAGACGAATCAAACGAGCCGAAACTCGATAGGCTTGCGTCGTTTCATTACATATATGTATAGTACGGAGTCCCGAAATACAGTATAATACCTACCATATAGGGTCCGAAAATAATATGACGATTATAGTGTGACGATTTTGATTTTAACGTCTGTAAGATTCTCATAGGATCAGTGGCAGGACATTCCATGTCGAACCGTTTGAAAATGTAAAATTTTAAACAAAATATGCTAGTACTTCGAATCTGAAGTTGTGCCACTTGCAGTTAGAATAATTATCGACAAACATTGACATCGTGTGTAAGCCGGAGTCTTATACCTTAAAACTAATAAGAAAAATACATATCTTGTTATTAGATTATTCTAAATAAAAAATAAGTACCTACTGAGGCTTTACCGAGACAATCGAAAACGGAAACGCAACTGTCTGTCATCGACAAGCTATTTCAAAAGTACAAAAACATATTTTCGTCAAACTAAAACAAAACACTAACAGATGAAAAAAGAAGGGTAATCGTACACTCTGGTGAAAACTCAAATTCGGTAAAACGACAAGTCAATCAATGGTATGTTAAACTTGTTGTGGCAGTGATAACACACACATTTTGTTTACATAGTAAACATACCACACCACAAACCAAGTGAAATTTATCATTATATTAAATTTATCATCAATTAGATAAATAATTAAATATTAGAACCTTTCATTTATTTTAACGTCCATTATCAATAGCTCCATAGACTGAACTGAAATAGCCTTTAAACAAACAACCCACAGCTGGGCAAAACACTTCTTTCTAAAAGAAATTGAATATTTTATTGAATAGAAGCCCAGCAATAAATGAATCATGTATATACAAGGCAAGGCATTTACTTAAAGTTTTTATTACATTTATATACATCGATTTTTTTTTAAATCACAAGTACCTACAGATTCCAAATTTTGTATTCTTAAATATTTGTCTATTTCCGTCTGTTAAAATATTAGGAATAACAAATTGTAATAAGATCTTTTAGTAAAGTTTTCGTCTTATTAAAATTTGAAACATTTAATAAACATTTTTATTCTACGAATAATACAATTATAATCCTCTTAATATTTATAAAAGGAAAGATTATTATTCACCAATTAGTAAGTCTTGAGTCGAGAAATCGAATTGAAAATAATTTAATATAACAGCTTTATTTTTTTTTTACCAATTCACAATTTTATGGTATGTTTTTTTTTGTTTTAGATTGAAAACTAACACTGCTTTCAATAATACAGTGAAATTTACACTACGTCATGACATTAATAGAAAAATATCATTTTTATGACCCATGGGAAACAGTCGGAGAATAGAGAAAAGAAATTACACACGCTATTGTTTTTCCTGATTGGATCCTAACTAAATAATAATCGGGGAAGTGTACATAAGATTCCATTATTTGTTCTATTACTAGAGATATTGTGTACAAAAGACCGAAGGTAGAAGGGATTCTGCCGACTTAATAACGTTATTATGAAACTTGATTTCATCTGTTATTTTCAGCCTCTTTTAATAAAGATAAATAAGAGAAAAAATATCTTTGTAACAATTATTATGATGCAATAATTGGTGTTTATTTCCACCATAGATAATCATAAGTTTTTACACCATAACAGACTTAGATAAAGCAATAATTACAATAACATACACACACGGTCGTCTGTTTGTAAGGTAGGCAACTTAATGCCTGTTTTAAGTAACAGCCGACTGGTATACACTTTTTAAATAAATACACATATAAATAATACATATATAAATAAATACATAATACACCCAGACTCGAGGCGGGAATCGAACCCACAACCCTGGAGCAGAAAACAGGGCCACTGCCAACTGCGCCACGGGCCAGTCAAATTGATATTCCGGTAACTATAACTATTTGGATATTTTTTTATTCTAACAAAGAATAACTGACGGGATTTAAATTGACGGCCGGCTGGTCGAGTGGTCAGGCAACTGGACACTCTACGCAGCGGTCGCGGGTTCGAATCCCGCCAGGTGCAGATAATCTGTATGACGAATATAGATGTCTGCACCGGGTCATGGATGTGTATTTATGTATATATGTATTTATATCTTAAATTTATTTCCGTTCCTAGTACCTGTAACACAAGTTCTTACGAACTTAGCACCGGGCTAGGTTAACGTGGTGTGATTGTTGGTTAATGTTTATTAATTTATTTATTTATTATTTATTTATAATCATGCCATCAAAAGTCTTATTTTTTAATGTATTAAAATACATAGTATATTGTTTTCGATATTATTTGATTAAGAGGGAGGTCTCCCCACCGCCTCTCGGAAAGAACGTAAAGCCGTCGGTCCCGGCCGGCCGGTATCGTTATTCATGATAGAGAAATTTTCCGCCAACCCGCAGTGGAGCAGCGTGGTGGATTAAGCTCTAGTCCTTCTTCCTATATGAAGAACAGGTCTTTGCCCAGTGGTGGGAAATTTACAGGCTGATTCATTTCAGTTCAGTAATTAATAAACTTAGAAACAACAAAACTCTTTTAATCATTCACTATTATAAAATTACACTATTCAGTTAACATAAGCTATAAGTGTAATAGTAATCTATAGCTGTAATATATACTCATAATTATCAATAAAAGTGAGGTATACTATACCTGTTTAAAAAAAAACAATTAATTTATAATTCAATTTACATTAAAGCAATTAAATTTATAACGTAAGTATCTCAACATCGTCCATATAATTCGATATCTAATATCTCAATAAAGATATTACTAAATAATTTTGCCTTCGGAATTGTTTAATTCATTAGTCCTTTGAGCCGCATAATAATGAGTACGAAAACAAATTATTAGAATTTCGGCAGTAATATTATTCAAATTATGATAACAATACACAATAATGGAACAACAGATTGATACCGCAAGTGCCATTGATACTATATGATAATTTACCTGAAATAAATGCACTCTAATTTGAACCTTAATGTACAATTTATAAAATAAAATATTGCTTAAAACTCAATGAGCGTATATAGTAAACAAACCTGATGACCTCTTGACAAGAGGAGCGCTATATTTTAACGAAATTACGCCTCATTATAGCAGATTAGCTTTATTTTTTGTTTGTCTGAAAAATTTTGTTGATATTTTCAGTCGAGGCTTTTTTTAATTGAAATGAAGATGAGACCATGCTGTCCAGCATGGTGATTAGAATACGACTTTAACTTTTTTAGTGAATTAATATTTTGAGACAGGTAATGTACGAATATTTAAGTGAAGTTAAAGTTTAAGTTAGTGGTAACATACCACAAAACAGATACAATGTTAAAGTATAAAAAATGACTCGAAAAAAAAAATAGTTTTTAGTTCTTTCTCCGATAAAAAAAGAAAGTTTATGTGTACGAAGAATATTTTCTTAACAACGAACGACCACGACGGCCAACGAAATAAAAAATTAAATACAAAATACATTAAAAAACACTGAAAAGTCTTTGACGTTTCTTTGAAAAAGGCTCAAGAATTTTCAGGTTCGCCATAATTTCAAGCTAGGTATTGTTACCTAGGCTTTACGGACTTAACCTCATTACAGCAGTTTATTAATTTTCCTGCCTGTCACGGTCAGATTTATCTCCGTAAAACCGTATTCTCTCGTAAATTCTTGTTAATTTAAGATAACGTTTTCTTTTAAATATTTTTCCTCTTTCGTTTATTTATGTATTATAAAACTGTAGTTTGAAATCACTGATCGAAATGAATAAGAAATAAAATTATTTTACTGATCTATGATATCCAAAAGCTATCACGCTACGACTCATGGAAAATCAATAAAAACGCTAAGAATATTATTATCTAATAAAATAACAGTTTACTTTGTTTTACTTTTAATATACTTTTTTATTAAATATTAGCAGATAAATATTAATTAGGTATATGTCAGAAATCTCGAACTTATGAAGTATTTTTATCGAGAAAGGCTGACCAAATATCACGTTACTACTCATGGAATTAAAAATCAACGCCATTGAAAATGCACAGGTCGTATATAACACAAAATCAGCAAAATACTGATTACGCGCCTGTTTCAAATTGCTAGAATAACTTTCGTATCTAAATTGGAACTCATCCCGAACTAAAACTATAAGAAAAGTTTAATTGTCGAATGCTACGCTTCATAAATGAACAAAAACTACAAAACCCTCGTAATAGCGAAATGTTACTGAATCGAAGGTACTAGAATTATGTGCGAAACTATACTATCCGTATCGAATTGAATTCAAATTAAATAATTCTAAAATTCATAATTATTAAAAACTTTGATTTGCTTAATTCGCATTTCGAATCGATTACTGTTTTCTTTTATTCGATTTGAGCTCGAAATCCATACTCGTAGATATGGCTTACTTTATAAGATCTTTGGGCTTATATAACTAGAAATCACCAAGTAGCTTCGGCTTATTTATGATTGTGATAAATATACATATAGCAACAGTGTCGTTTTCTTTACATTTAAAAAAAATTAAGAAAATATCCGTAAAAATAAAGTAGAGGTAATTTTTTATTAACCTAAATAATACAAAAATATGTAGATTTACATTTTTATTTTTGATCTAACAACTCAAAACTAAATTACATAACTTTATTAATTTTCTAATTTGAAACCTACATTATCCACAACTAACATATAAATAAACCATGTAAATTATAATGGCAGAAAAGTGTACAATGACAAAAAAAGGTAAAACCAGAAACTGGAATTATATTCACATAATTTTTCGAAATATTAATATTTTTTTCGAAATATAAATATTAAATTTTATCCCGAAATTCAGTACGATTGTCGGCCTTAAGGCCAGAAAGCAGTTCTTATTCTTCTTACATGGTCTTTAGCATATAGTCTTATAGCATTCTTATGGAACTAGTCAGCAAGCAAGGGGTTCACCTAACGTTAAAAAATTAATCTCGTTCATAAACACTGGCTAAAAAATGAAGGAAATAGAAGAATGAGAAAAACAGGACTGGCTTTCATCTTTCTCACTCACCGTACGTAATACAGCTATCCTGGCTTAATACACTCGAGTCAGTTATAAGAGTCAGCTTTAGCTAGGTTTTACCTTAATAAGAAATTATTACTAAATTTAAATAAATAAACGTGAAGCAAAGGTTGACAAGTAAGTCTATACTTATAATAAAAGGATAATAAGTTCAAATCTGTGACTTTTTTATTTTCTTCAGATATTTTGAAAGTTTTTTTGGAGAACACTCTATAATCGACAATGACACCAAAAAAGATTATTTTTTTTCATTTATTATTATTTTATTATATATTCTTTATTGTACACCACATACAAAATAAAATAGTATAAAAAAAATGTATGAGTGTCAAAAATGCACAAAAAGGCGGCCTTATCGCTCAATAGCGATTTCTTCCAGGCAACCTTAAGGTAGGAATTTGAAAAGAAGAAATAGGTAGGTGGTGTATAATAAACATACAATAAAAATATACAGTAAATCCTAGACTAATATATATATATATATATATATATATATATATATATATACACATACAACATACATATATATATATATATATATATATATATATATATACATTTATGTATCTGTATCTATTTTGGCTATGTATCACGACAAAAGTATTAAAAACTTTGAACAAACGAAGCACGATTTGAGTTCCAATAACGAAAATAGGGTAAATTTTATCCCGAAATTTAGTACGATTTGAGAAGGTATCAAAATAAGAATGTGTAATGGCGTACAAAGTCACGGCTACAACTTTTTGTTAATATAAAACTTATACAGTATATTACTGAGGAGGTCATTAATAGTTTTCTAACTTTACTAACAATGATCCCAAACTAACTCGGGAAAAACTTTCTCCAGCAACATTGCGGTGCAGTTATCACACGTACTGTTACACCCACATACCTTTTGTTAACGTTCTTAACTTAATGGTAAGAGTTCTTGATTTCTTTTATGAGGAAAAATTATAATAAACTTAATATTAAAAGTTTTTTTTCTTATAAATATTATTGAAGTGTAGCAGACATACTCGTATTGTTTTCGTAGCACATATTATACAGTGACTTTAACTGCACAATCTTTCTGGTAGTCACACAGTCCCTTAACGTCTTAATGGTGGAATTTACTAGAAGCGGATATTTGTATTATTACAGCTATTGATTTCTGGTCCGCATTCTGTCCATATGGAAGCTCACTTTACTTCGGAGAGCACGGAAAGGCATCGGTTCTGGTTGTTATTAAAATTCAATAAGGATTGTTATGTTGATATTGTTATGGTAGACGAATTATGTATCAATTCACATTAGACTAGCTCCCCAACTTTTTTACTCAGTACTAGAACATATACTCTTATTTGATTATAGTCAAAATGTTTTAGAAAAACATGCAGGGTTTTCAACATTTTCCTTTAATTCCTAACAACGAGATTAATTAAAATTAAAAAGAAAAATTCACCCTTGAAATGTCAGCGCGGGTGTTTTTTTTTTTTTTTTTTTTTTTATTTCTAATTCTCCAACATGATCGGAGGCAGTGCTTATTACTACTTCATAAATATTAACTTACTTATATATATTAACAAATTTTTACTACTAAGACTTACACACATTTACAGAGGGGGGATTACATTTACTTGTTCTACTACTTAATTCTATTTTTATAATAAACTAGATTTTCTTATACTAAATTACATTTAGGTGATACAATATTAACTTACTGTTTATTTTAATAATATTACGATATGATTTATATTAAACTCTAATTTTTACGTCCTAACCTATTATTTGCTTAATCTATTTGCGTTGTATGCTTATATATACACTATATAATGACAACACAACTTACTTATTCCTATAGTTTGCTTTCTTTACAATTTGTATGCAGTATTTCAGGAAAAGATCTCGATCTTCATCATTTCTCATAACAAATTCTAATGTATTAGGTTCCAAATTGTTTGACAACATGCTTCGTAATTTTATCCGTTCGTATTCGTGGACAGGACAGTCCAGGAGGAGGTGGAAGACAGATTCTATCTGCCCAGGGTCGCAGACGCACGACGGACTCTCCTTGAGCTTGAAACGATGCAAGTACTCGGAGAATCCGCCATGCCCCGTCAACACCTGGGTGACGAATCTGTCCACCTCTATTTTACCGATGATTCGGTACGCCGCCACCGCATCAGGAAAAAATTTCCTGGTGACGCCAGCCGTTTCACCGCCTCGGTACCGGTCGTTCCATTCGTCAAGCGATCGCATGCGAATGCTTCGCTTGACGAATGAAACGGGAAAGCTGTCGTAGTCAAAGGAGCGTTTGGACTTAAGCGCAGCTTCCTTGGCCAGATAGTCGGCACGCTCGTTCCCCTCCAGTCCCGCGTGGGCTTTGATCCAAAACAAACTTACACGTTTGTTCTGGAGCAAAGCATCACGCAGAAAGCCCCGCGCCTCTACGGCCAGGGGATGGAGGGCCTTTGGATTTTGTAACGTCTGCAGTGCCGACAAGGAATCGGAATAAATCCCAACTGATCCGACCAAGTTTTCTGCAGCCATCCGTGCCGCCCGGCATATCGCCAGGAGTTCAGCCTGGTAGACCGTGCAATAGGACGGCAAAACAAGCTTGAGGGTTTTAGTTTCGGCGGCGCCTCTCCATACGGATAACGCCGCACCCACCTTGCCCTCAATCTTGCTGCCATCCGTAAAGATGTTAAAGTCATGGCCATTGTTGGCCATGAGCTGCTCCTGGTCTACCACGCACTTGAAATCGAGGTCGACACGACGAGCGGGATGCGGAGACCGCAGAGCCGAGGAAACCCGCTCCACCTCCCGACCTCCCATTTCCCGCAGGGACACCCCCCTCTTCGCCTCATATAGCGCCGCGGCTTCGCGGACGCGGAGGTCGAGAGGGAGCAACCCAGCGAGCAACAGAGCCGAGTTCAGGGAGACGGTGCGGTATGCCCTACAAAGCTTCAGCGCGAAGCCTCGCTGGACCCCGTTCAGCTTTTTCCGGATCCCGAGCTTATCCACAGCAGGTGCCCATGCGCTAGCGGCGTACAGGATCACCGGTTCAACCACCGCCCTGTAAATGATGCGGATCACCTCGGGATGGAGACCCCAGCTTAGCTTAGCTGCTCTTGCCAGCTGGTGATAAAAGGCGACCGCCTTCTTACAGACACTCGCGACGTGAGCGTTGAATGTTAGCTTACGGTCTATGACGATCCCCAGCAGCTTGATCTCGTTCGACAAGGCAATATCGACCCCATCCATGTGAAGACGTGGGGTGTCATACTTCAGCTTGCGCGTCACAACCATGGCATTGGTCTTATGAGGCGCAAACCGAAGTCTATTTGATACTCCCCACGCCCTCACACGTTCGAGGGCGGCATTGGCCCGTCGTTCGATCTCGAGGGTCGTCTCACCTTCGAACACCAACACCACATCGTCGGCGAATGCCTGGGCATAGTCGCCTTTGGCCTCCAAATCCTGAAGCAGTGGATCCAACAAAAGGTTCCACAGAATCGGCCCACCGATAGATCCCTGCACGCAACCCTTCCCAGTGTCTCTTGTGTGCTCCTCCCCGCAGTACCTGGCTGTAACACGCCTGTCGCTCAGGTAGTTGCCCAAGAGCCGCCGGATGTTAATGGGGCACTTTTCCTCAGCCAGCCTGACTCTAATTTTTGGCCACCACGCGTTGTCGAAGGCACCCTCTATATCCAGTGAAATGAGGACAACAATTCTCCTCCTCTCCAAATTGTGCCTGACATATTTCACTAGGGTATAGAGGGCGTCCTCGGTGCTTCGCTGGGGCATAAAACCAAACTGGCAAGTACTAAACTTGGGCGCAAGACGGTATTGCAGCCTGGTGACGAGCATCTTCTCCAAGACCTTCCCAAGTACAGGAAGGAGACCAATAGGCCGATACGACTTCGGGGTCGTATAGGTGGCCTTCCCCGGTTTCCGAAGGAAGATCACCGTGGCCTCCTTCCAGGCCTTGGGAAAGTGGTGAATTGCCAGGCACCGGTTGAAGAGGCACAAGAAGAGGTCCGGGTCCAGGTCTATTGCGTGCAGACATATGTCGGCGGTAAAACCGTCCGCACCTGGAGCCTTCTTCGGGTCAAAGGAACGACTCGCCAACTTCAACTCTAAATGAGTGAAGGGGGGTCCCGTTGATCCGAAGAAGTTTCGACTTCCGAGAGCCCGGCTAGGACCCTCACCCGTCGGTGTTCCTCAGAGTCATGCTCTTCGGAGTCCTTGGGGTAAAAAGTCTCGGCCATAAGTCGGGCCGAGCTCTTGGCGTCAAGCTCCATATTGTTTACCACCAGCGGTGGATCTTTCTCACGTTTGGCCGTCCTGCCCAATACCCTATAGATTCCCCCCCAGACGGATTCGCGATCCTGCTTCGCACAAAAGTTCCTCCAGCTGGCGGTCTGTGCATCTCGAACCTCGGTCTCGTATCTGGCTTTCGCCTTGAGGTACTCCTCAACCACCATTTGTCTCCGGACCGGTGCTGCGCACCGGATCCGCCTCTTTCTGGTGGCCACCTGGCGCTTAAGCATCGCCAACTCCTCGGACCACCACGGTATCGCGAGTATCTCCTTGCTCTTGATTTTAGGTATTGCGTACCCGCTCGCAATTTTCATGGCATTTACTAATTTGTCTACTGCGTTGTCTAGTTCTGATCCGGAATTGATATTGTTTATATGTTCGATGGTGATTTGTGTTTCTTGCATAATTTGACCCAGTTTCTCACGAAACTGGGACCAATTCGCTTTTTTAGTGTTGTAAGTACGGGTGGTATGTTTTATATAATTTTGCCTAATTCTTTGAGGATGAATTTCGAAGGAGATACCGTTGTGGTCCGAGCTAGTTAGGTCATCGCGCACACGCCAGTTGTCCACCAGATCGAGGAGGCCGGGCGACGCAGCAGTTATATCCACATAGCTGGTGTAACGTTGCCCGCCCCTAATGACGTCAAAGGTAGGAGTTTCCCCCTTATTAAGGATAACGAGACCAAGATCCTCCAGGGTCCCGTGCAGTTCTTCGCCACGGCGATCTGTCACGGGACTCCCCCACCAGACGCATTTGGCGTTGGAATCGCCTGCGGCGATCCATCTCCGTGTACCCAACTCGTGGCCAATTCTGCGCAGGTGCGCCAGGTACCGGTCCATTGGCTGGTTAGGCTCGAAGTAGAGCGAAACCATGGCAATTTCCCATGCGCTGGTTCGGATCCCCACCACAGAGATGTTGTTTGTGGTGAGTTTCGGGTACTGTATTACGCGAAGGTCCGCGTTAAAAACAATAATCGCGGCCTTAACAGTACCCTCCCCGTTATCAGCGCTTTGGTAGACCCTGATTCCACTCCGACTCGCAACTCTGCCTTCCCTGCCGACGTATGGTTCCTGCACCAGAGCAACCTGAAACCCGCCTTTATCGGCCTCGATCAGGAGTTCGGTGTGTGCCAGTTTTTTGCGCTGGAGGTTTGCCTGGAGGATTTTGAGTGCCACTGTGTTCGCCGGTACAACCTTAGCAGTAAGAAACTGCGGAGCGGGCCAGTTCGTCCCACCTTTTCCTTACGGGGCAGCTACTGCTAAAGGCATTGTGCTCGAAGCTCTCCAATTTTGCCTTTTTACAGTTTCTGCATGTAGGCGGGACTCCCGCAACCCACTCCGCGCACTCCGCTTTATGGTGCAGGCCCCCACAGTGGCTGCACCCGTCAGCTGGTTCTTTACAGAACTTTTTTGAGTGCCCGTAGCCGAGGCACCTCGTGCATTGGACCAGTGGAGACTGGTCCTCCGCCCTTACCCTCTGTAGATCCACATGTACACTGCCCATGCCCGTAATTCGACTCCAGAGGGTCGGTGAGGTGCCTATGACCACGTGCACTGTGTGCGGGTTTCGCATCTTCTTCCTATACTTTATGAGGATCCGGTCATCCCCGGGATCGAGGTCGCGGAAGAGGTCCTTGTTCTGGTTCCTCAAAGCCTTTACTATATCCTCGTCAGTATTGACGGAGAGCACGGCTTTGAGGACCAGAAGTGGGTCCCTATTCTTCACGTCCTCGACCACGAGGCCTATTCCTTCACCTGCAAGCTTTTTCTTAACCTTATCCCTCTCTCCGGGCGACCCAAATCCCATCACTACCTTTCTGTCTTTCGCTTTACGAACCCGCTCTATCTTTACCCAACCCTCTTTTGCGTTGATGGTATTTCGCACTTTTGTTAAAACCTCCTCACCAGTGTCTTTCTCATTCCTCGATGTTATTATCACCGAGTGAAGTGCGCTGGACCCGGTCGGCTGCGGCTTTGTGGCGACTACACCAGCATAGGTCTTTTGCTGTGCCCCCAAGGACTCGCAGCAGCTATTCAGCCGCCCCTGGAGATCCCTCATTTTGTTGGTGTTCTCCGTTAGGAGTCGGGAGTGTTCTTCTAGCCGGGCACTCAGTCCAGGGTCGCGGGCCACCGTGATTGTAGAGTCGGTGTCAATATTCACCGACTCCACACCCCCGGTGCCAACCTCTTCTTTTCTGGCCCTCTCGGCCTCCAGGGCTGCCTCCGAAGCCACCACGAGTTCCTTAAGCCCGTCCAGGAAACTCAACAGTGAATCTTTGTATTCCGTCTTCATGTTCCTGGCCAGGCTTATGGTTGTTTTAGCCTTAGCCACCAGTGCCCTCGCTTCCTCCACTCTGGTCCCACACGTTGATACTATAAGCGGGGAAGTGTTGGTGTTCGCGATTTTCTTGTTTTGTGGGCTTTTACCCTTATGTGTAGTTAATTTTTTAGCCGTAGGGGCCGGCTGCGTCGTTGCTTTGGAGGTGGTCGACTCGGCCATTGCCGCTTCCCACTTCTCCAAGCTTCGCCTTACCGTTTTCCCCGCCCCCGGTCTGGGAGGTGTTTTAGAGGGTGGTATGATATTTTCGGTCTGTTTAGGAGGGGTTCGTATACACGACATGTTGGAGAGCGTCAAAGTTTAAAAATAAAATGTAAAAAAAAATAAAAACTGAATAGTCAATAAATGAAATAATATGTCGATAATAAAATTTACTGCAATAGCAGCAAGTAAATGGGTTCTTTTCCTGAAATACTAAGCTTTAGTCCCTCTAGGACATTAAGCTATTCTAGGCCTACCTAATAGTACTTAAAACTAGTTAAAATATACTCCCGCTCGCCGATATAGAGCTAACTCTACAAAGACTCTAGGTAGAGTCGTTCAACTCATATGTCCCGATAGCCCTTGTCAAGGGCCAGTCACTGAAGGAAACCGCGTCGCGCTACGACCAGCGGTTGCTGAGATATTATGCCTTGAAAATTACCAATATGGCGTCCGCGCAACTGGTCTAAATCTAGAAAATATTTTTAAATGTATATCTCTGGAACCGCCGATCGCAGAGACTCGAGCGACGGCTCTTCGTACCGGTCTTAATATGACCTGTCTATTTACGGTGTTAATTTGGAATTTTAAGGGTCAACTCTACCCAGAGTCGATTTGCAGCGCAACCTGTAGAGCCCAACACGACCACTTATACGGAACAAACCGCTTTTTCCTAGGCCTAAAATTGCCGAAGTTATGACGATTTTAAATTAATAGTAATGACGACCAAGATGGCGGCCAAGAAACAAAATTTTTACAATATCGGCTATACTAAACCAAAACCAGCCGTGTTTGGGCTCGTTTAATCGGGTCGAAATTCCTCTTTACAATTATTGAATCAGAAATTTTTTATCTTCAACCCCCGATTTTTTGGGGGAAAAAAAAAACACAAATTTGACACAAAACTATAAAAATAAATTAGTTACACTAAAAATAAAATTCTAAATAAAATTATACAACTAAAACTCCTTAAAATGATTTTCTTGAGATAAGTTTCGGCACAATTGGACAAGGGGTTGCTACCCCACGTGCAAATCCCTAATTTTTAAAAATTCTTAACTAAAAAAGTACAGGTTGAAATTTTTTAATTTTTTTTTTTAATTATAAAAACAATAAAGCTTAGCAATTTGAATTAAAAATTTGGGGGGGTTATCGATTTGGTTTTTTAAATATATTCCTTTAAAATTTTGAAAATATTTAAAAATCCAATTGCGCCGGAACTACTGACCCGATTTTGACAGTTGAAGCGCCGTTGTGTAGCTCCCGTTGCACTCCGCCGATTGCAGGTAACAGCAGCGCCCTCTGGTGTCAGGAAAGCAAAACACGTGGCCACGTGCTTTGCAGTTTTTCTTAATTATTTCCGCGCACTCGCACCGGAAAAATCCGAGTGTGGGCTCGTTTGAAAGATCTCAAAAAGCCCCGTCCGTTGATATAATAATATCACTAGGTCGCTGATCTTAATCGAGCAGCGTTTTCGCTTAAAGTTTTAAAAATCACAATTTTTCGCAGTTTTTCACGTTTTAAAAATATTTCCCGATATGGGCCGGGAAAACCAAAATTACCACTATGTAGGGCGCGCCAAGACGCAACTTTTAACACTTTTCGCGTAAAAATCGGTGAACAAAATACCACTTTCTTCAATTTTTAAAGATGGAAATAGTGCAGAGCCAATATTTACGTTAATCTCGAATCCGATGCGAGTAGTCGTCTCTCCCAAACATATCTACCCGCAAACATATATATCATGCGTGTGTATATGTGTACGTGTGTTGGGTATTTTTTTTAATGGATATTAAAGAGTGAGATTTAAATGTGAAGAATATTCTGTTTCCACATAATTTATGAATCAAATTTTTTACCACATATTTACCTTTCTTTAAACGTAGAGATTATTAACTTCTTTATATTGTCTTTTTGATGGTTTTAGTTTTGCAGTATATATAGTGGCAGCGTGACAGTAATTAAAGACTTATTTTATACTTATTACTCGTATCGTACTCAACCAATTGATGAAATCGCTACTATTAAGTTAATGAAAGAAAATGTAAACCAATATTAATTTTGTCATACTTCTATTATTAGTTTCGAATACAGGTGTAGGTATGTATGTGTATGTAGGTATATATATTCATAAGAAAAAAACACACAGTCAAATTAAATTTGTACCTCGTATATTATATTTGGAAGCCGAAATATTATCATCAATGTGTACACAATATACATAATTATATTGCAATTTCATACTCCTTTTTTGCAATATTATTTCTTCGATGTTAATAAAATATTTCTGTAGAATGAAAACATAGAGATAAAAAAAGTAATAACTTCTTACCTTGTAAGTGGATAATCCTGTAGATTGCTTCCCGGAATCTCCCGCCAACGACTTGTTCAGACACGTCTTTAATATTCCTATTTTATTCTATTAGGATTACGAGCGTGACGGAAAATTGGTTTATCAATCTACATGTTTTTAAATAAGGGATTCGAATCTGGTGTTACCAGTAACATTGAACCTCGTAGAGTAATCGTTCACAAATATTTCTTTTTGGTCTGGATGTATGTCCTTATGGGACTCTCCACGGTGCCTCGGAGATCACGTAATCATAAATTATAGTAATCGTTACTCATGGTAGAGAAATTATCCTCCAACCCACAGTTGAGCAGTGTGGTGAATTAAATTGCAGAAAACCGCGAATTTGGGTAAGCCTATGTCCAGCACTGGTCTGCGATAGGCAGAAGCAAACTATATAGTTTAGCAACAGCTTTTTCTTATTTGCTTATAGACTTTATATTTCACACTTTTGTATTATGAAATATTATATAGTACGCGATCTTGTAAAAGCATTATTACTAGCTCACCTCGTAGCATATAAAGAAGAACTTTAGTAAAACACATTTATATTTGAATGGTAAGTAAAATAGTTTCGAGAAAAGTGTCTAAAAATAAATTTATTTTACCATTGAAAGACTCGTAGTCACCTTCAAATATTTTTAATACTTTTCAACCGCCTTTTTTATGTTATGTTCGCCGAAATCTTTGTCAATTGTGAAACGCTTTGAAAAATCATTTTCTGTTTCAAAGGATTTACAACAGATGTAATTTCATATTTACCAAATAAGGATATGATGATCGAATGTCGGGAACGAGGAAACTAAACAAAATAACACAATAACAATTATATTTTTGTATGTATATCTTAGATATTTCATGGCACATTGGATTTTATTTTTTCTTTGTAAGTGTAAAATATCTATGTAGGTACTCCTATAGAAATATGATTATGATTTGACAATGAAGTCTGGAGATATTCGACAAAACTTCTCAATGGTCCTTAATAAAAGTGATCAAAATTATATTCTTAGAATTAATTAATTATTATTATTAAATATATTTACGTGCTTTACATATTCGGGCTGACTTCGAAATAGAACGTGTTAAAAAATAATCAAAAATATTATTTTACACTTTGTTCAGCTCACAAAAGTAGGTATTTATAAAAATATCTTTTATATAATAATAATTCTAATAAATAAATAAAATTACTAGTCCAAACTCATGATACTAAATCGAGAAATGAAAACAAGTACAAGAAAAGAGAATCGTCTAGACACGTTAAAATTACAGGAAAACATTCTTTACTGTCTCAACGTGTTAATTAAAAAGGGAATTCTAAAATAATAATTTAACGTAAGTGAATAGCGTCGAGACGGCAGCCGACCACTAATTAAAGATTAACCGCTTCAGACTACAGCAGAAGTGAACGTTCGGGCGACGAAACTACGGTCTAATTGCCGGTTAGTTTGTAAATGTGCCGAGTTCCTTTCAGGTTCGGCGAGTCGACAGCAGTCTGTCGAATGAACGCGTGGAACGCGTTTACGGCTTTTTGAATTTCAGTGTTCCCTATTGAGTCTCGTAGTTAGTGTATGATTTATTTATTTTTAAACAGCTATGTGACGCTTTTATGACTATTTATTTATTAGTTAATACAATTTGAAATTATTAATTCAATGTGTCGTATGCGTGATTAATTTTAAGCAATTTTATAAAACTTGACATATTTTTTATTTCTGATTTTATATTTGCACTTTTAATGGATCGTTTATAATTTAATAGAGATAGGACAGACAGATAAACACAATTATTATATATATTGTTTATTGATTATATAAAACCAAACAATAATTCAAAATATCTTCAATATTACATAATTGGACCTGTCATAGTTTTATTATAAGTTAAAAAAAGAAATGTTTTTTTTTTTGTGTGAGTGAGCGAATATACAACACGCACACTTAGACTATACAATATATAATAGAAGAAATATAATATTTAAAAGCGTGAATCCAATATCCGGAAGTTATTTTCATTCAAAGCGTAAGAAAATTGCATTTTAACTTATAACTCTTAAACGAGATGCAAGAAATGAGAAATCGTTTATTACTTCAACTCTTCTCTAAGAAGAAAGTTACTCTATACAGGAAATGCAATACTATTGAAGAATACGATATTCTATTTTGCTTTGAACAAAACTTTTATAACTGAGTCAGTTTTCTTTTAAAACAAACAATATCTTAATATTAAAAGGACAATATTAAGGTTAAACTACGAAATTGGACTGTAATATGTATAACGCCTTAATATTTTAAAGATCGTTGGTTTACATATATGTATCTGTAGCAAACCGTGAAATTATGAACTGTCCTTCTTTAGTGAAAAATAAACAGTAATTACTGATAATTGACTGATACGTGACTTTTAAGTGAACTCAAGCCAATTAGCGTCAAAAAAAATAATTTAATTTTACACATGTTAATTTGTAATATGTACTTTATGAAATTATGAACTGTCTGAAATTATGAATTATGAATTAGTTATTATTAATCAACGAGTAGACCAATTTTATTAATTTCCTTTTTGTTAGAAGAGATATTTAAGAAAAATGTAAATATTTTAAGGTCTTTGGTTTGACAGATCGGAAATTACACACATTATACACTTCAGATTATATCCAAATAACTACCCAGAATGTACAGAAAAGGGATAGCAATCAGGAACAAAGACGCGGGTACAGCTAGTTATATTAATAAAGGTAAAATAATGTATGCAGTAATCTCGAATTATTTTTAACTAAATATAATAATTATATTATAATTATTATATTTAATAATATAAAATACAAAATATACAACATCATAAACCTAAAAAAAAATTATAAACTTTTTTGAAGAACAAAACACTATTTAGACGATTCGAGAAATGCATTGTTCTAAACAGCGAGAATATGGAATGGTGTAGGAATTGAATTTTATTTTTACTTTTATGTCGGTCGAGAGCAATCTCATCGCTTGAGAGATTGCATACAAAGCGATGCATCGTACTCGCTTGCCCTCTGTTCTCATTCATATCTAAGTTATACTCAAATTAATTTCACCTTTTTCATAATCGTCTCCTCATCGCTAAAGTGCATCCATGCATTTTGTATAATAGAATATTTTAATAAAAGACAACTAAGTTTCATACACAATAATTATAATTGCTGATATGTGGCTTTCAATCTTGTTCAATAAACGTGCTTTATATGCAAAAAGAGTTTTTTTTTTAAATCGCAACGTCAATTAGTTATCTTTATAGTATTTAATCGATCACTTCCGAATCTATAGTAATAGCAGGGTAATCGTGGACGCGGGGTTGTCCCGGATATTTTCAGTACCTTAGAAAAAAAAATACTTGCAGTTGTATGTTAATGTATACCTAATATCAGGCGATAACAACATAAATTCATTTTATATTTTCATCCTTTTGCATGTAATTTTTGTCATATTTAGATTCGTAAAATTTTCGCTACACATAAAAAAATATTGTAATTTATTTACGATTTATTAAGTAGAATTTCAGAAAATATTTCTGAGACAAATATTTATTTTGATTTATTTCTAAGTTCAAAAAAACATTAAGTTTATATTTTTTGTCTTTGAGGGGCAATGTCGATCGAATCTAGTGGGGTAACCGCGGACGTTTGCAATTGCACCACAGCAATAATCACACTGTACAATTTTCAATTTTATTTTTATTTTTTCCAGATGACTCGAAAATATAAAAAGACAATTGACAAAAAAATATATGATTTAAATAATTTAGAACGTGTGATAAGAGATGTAAGAAGTAAAAAAGTAACTATAAAAAAGCAGATAAAAGTTATTCTATACCAAAGTCAAATACATAATCATTAAAACAGATAAGTCTTGGTTCAGCTAAAAAGTGGAAGAAAATATATATTTTTTACAGCACAAAAATATATAATTATGTAGAGCTATTCTATGGAATGACTGTTGAATTACTTAAATTTTGATTCATTAGAATTACGGTAATATCCGTGTTTAGAAATAGGTTACTAATATCAGTCTAAATATTGTTATTATTTAACGAATTCTGTAAGCCCTTGTAGAGGCACTACATGTGGTTCTTTCACGATTTTTCCATGGGTGGAAAATGGGTGGTTACCCATCTCAGAAATGTGTACAACGTTTATTAAAGAAAAGAGATCTCTACTTTGCAACTAAAAATAAATTTAAAATGGTTGTCATGTTTGTTTTTTATTTATTCATTTTGTCGTTTTTTTCTTTTTCTTTTTTGCTTAAGATATGAAAGCTAATTTGAATACATAAAGGCTAAAAAGCTAAATATTTTTCTTTAATAAATCAAAAATTGTTTTCGAAAAATTTCTTAAATGTTGTCGATGTTGTTAAGCTGTGAGATTAATTACGAAATCTTAAAAGTAATTAAATTCTTTTTTTATTGTTCTATTTTGAAAATTTCAAATTATTGACAACAAATTATGATTTAAGATCAAAGAAAATGGTTTGATTGATACTTTAAATTAATAATAATTAAAAACCGAAAAAACTACTTCTTCAGTATTTAATCTTATATATATATAGGAGACTTTCTATAGATATAGTCACTCATCACGATATCTCTGGAACTATGAGACCTAAAAACTTGAAATTTGGAAGGAATATTCCTTTTGCCGAGTAGAGGTCAGCTAAGAACGGATTTTACGAAATTCTACCTCTAAGGGGATGAAAAAGGGAGGCAAAGTTTGTATGGGACAACGTGATTCCTTGGTCCAATCTACTTCAAATTTGGCATAAATATTCTTTAACAGAATTGATTGAAGACGTGTTTCGTAAATTATCGAAATTCATTCCCTAACGGGGTTAAAAGGGGGTAGAAAGTTATTTTGATATAAATACTCCTTAGTGCTTTTTTTTTAAATTACATTTTATTTTGACACATGTTTGACAACTCAAGCCGTCTAATATATTTTCCAGTATTGACGCAGGTGCAGGTGATATCTTTTTTTGGGTGCCCCTGATGGAACAGGCAAGACTTTATATTAAACGTAACAAAATTGGGTTGTAAATATACCGTAACTATACCGTGTGATTGCTTTATTGTAAAATAGTGTCTTATATAAAATTTTTTAATCCAATGTTGGTGTTGTGTTAAGTCAAGGGTTTTAAACTAAATGACTCATCAGCAACGCATCTGCAGTTCACAACGATACTGATAAAGAAGACACTGAAGTGAACTTGGAAACATTTTTGAATTATACGGCATTAACGCCCGAATTAGTACAGATTGGCACCACGGACTAATGTTGGAACAAGATCAGAAAAAAATCTTATAAATCATGTACCCATTTAACTTTATCTTACACTAAAACTAAGAAGGAGGAAATAAAAGTTGTCTTGGACTTTTATTAAATATAAATATATGTTTGATATACACACACGATCGTCTGTTCCTAAGGTAGGCAACTTAATGCCTGTGTTTTCGGTAACAGCCGAATGATATACATTTTTTTAATAAATATATAAATAATACATATAGAAATAAATAGATATTACACCCAGACTCGAGGCGGGAATCGAACCCACGATCCTGGAGCAGAACGCAGGGTCACTACCAACTGTGCCGAGTCAATTAAAATTTAAAAAATAATTACTTGCGGGTTTATTCAAATGTAAGAGACAAAATCGTATAGACTTCTGGTGTAATTATACCTACGATACAACGAACGAAACATGGTGACCGTTCTGGTGTAGTGGTGCAAGTAGTCGCCTTAACGCCTCGCCTCAATGGCGGTGGTCGTGGGTTCGATTCCCGCTCGGGGCAGATATTTGTATTTGTGCCAATATTTGTTTCAGGTCGTGGTGTGTATCTGGGTGTATAGTGGGTTTACCCACCATGCCCCGGAGAGTACGCAAAGCCGTCGGTCCCGTTTGTTATCATGGATGCCTTATAATAATTTTTACTTATAGTAGGGATATTATCCGTTAACCCGCAGTGAAGCAACGTGGTGGATTAAGCTTCAAGGCTTCTTCTATATGGAAAAAAGGCCTTCGCTCAGCAGTGGGTTATTTATAGGCTGATACAATACACTACAGTGCAGGAGCATTTGTGGCCTGCAGTGACGAAACTGAGCCTTACCATAAATATAAGAGTCCATCTAAGGGGAGATGTTACTGCCGGACAGTTCTCAGACCTGTTGCTTAAAAAAGGATAAGGTGATTCCCGGAAACCATATAATAATATAATGTATGAGTGTATATGAGTATGTATTTACCATAAACAAAGCTTAAGGTCAAACTCTTACTGTAGCGGGAGTATACTTAAGCGAAAACTGCTTCTCTCACAATCAGTTGTATGTGGCATATTCCAGAATAGCCTGGTAATTCTAGCACTCCGAACGAAAAACAAAAAATATTGTTTATAAAGAAATACTATGGAAGGTGTAGTATTTCGATTTCGTTGTAGGAAGATAATACCCCCGTGTAACTTTCTCCAGATCAAAAGCAGAGATTCTTCATCATAAAACATAAGAAATTTCATTTTTATTTTAATGTTTAATTAACTTTAAATTCCTACTCTATAATAAAGATTGTTATATTTTATAAGTATTCAAATATTTTAACATAATAATTTATATGTTATAACAAAATTAATAACGTAAAAAAAAACAAAAGTCCTATTATAACCATTTTCGACTTCTGCGCGGACGAAGTCGCGGGCTAAAATATTATGTTTGATCTCAATCCGTCTATTATGAAATATATTCCAGTATCGACGCAGGTGTAGGTGATAAAAAATATAAATTATTATTTATATTATATTTTTTTGAAATTTTAGTTAAATACCCGTGCGAAGCCGGGGCGGGCCGCTAGTATTTTTATAAAATCGTATTATTTTGGTATTAGGTTAAAATTCATATAAATCTAAAACACATTCACTTTTTTTAAACCAGGAGTCTTTAAACAATTATTGGGCTCTTTTCTACAGTTAGGTCTCTCATCATTTGTTTTTTTTTTTTTTTTTAATTTCCTTTTCATTACGGTCATCTATAACTTGTTCTTTGTACCTACTTTTTCTCTAAATTGTGTGGTTATCGACATATTGCAAGTGAGATATCTTGGGTTATCTACTGTTAAACCTTTTTCGGTCCTAACTATTAAACTAATTACGTATGTAGAAGATATTACACGTATTTAGCAAGATTTACATTTGTGTTATCAGGTATTAGGAAATTTTATTGAATTAAATTGATTATATAAAATAAATTCCATGCTATCGGGTATTATACAAAACAATTTATCAAACGAAGTTTTTGGTATATCCATTGAAATATGTAAATCTAGTAAGTCAAACTAGCTTCCAAAATATATATGTCTCGGCTGTCAACTCTGCCAACAAAGTTCTGCAGATAATCCCTGAATCATAGTTACTAGAATAAGCAAAGATCAAGTGTAAAGTTTATTTAAACGATCATTTCTTGTTTCTCAATACTCGATCGTATAACTTCGTAAGTTAAATTAATCAAATATTTCCAGATAATTCTAAACATATTCTATATCAAGATTAACATTTTATATCTGGTTAATTTACACAAATTAATAAAATAAGCTTACAATATATGTTGACTTTTCAAAGGTACGAAGAAAACATTTATTATTTATGATTGAACTGAACTGAGCTAAAATAGCCAGTGAATGTCTCAATGCTGGGCAAAAGGTTCTTCTTATACCCACCCCACCCCACCTCACCTTATACCCCAGACCTCGCCCCATCAGATCATATCAGCCTAAACAAACAGACTATCATTTGTTTTGAGCCCTGAAACAACATTTGCGGGATAAACAATTTAATGATTTCTCTGATGTTGAGGCGGAGTTGAACAAATTTTTTGGAGGCACAGTCATCAGAGTTCTGGGCGAAAGGCATCCAAACTTTGCCGGATCGTTGGTAAGAAGTCTTAGATATTAATGGTAATTACATCATTTACTAAGCTTTTTGTATTGTCATAATAGTAAAAAATATAAAACGCAAACCAATTGTCTCATTACTTTTGTGCCAACTCGATATATAGAGGAGGTTGGTGAAAGGTGGGTAAAGATCAATCAACGCTCTTCCTACACTCCTTTCCTACGCTACGCTCTTCCTCTGCAGATTTACAGATAATTTACCTGCCAATAATAATAAACATGATTACGTATTTATGATATCAACCGAGAACGAAAGCTTTACGTGTATTCAAGGAACGATGAAGAGGACAGTCATACCACTACATAAGAATGGTTGTCAACATACCTAGATGTGGTGTTTGATTAACACAGTGTTACGAATGGATCTCGGTTCTCATTAGTCAGCATTGTGCACTACGTATTATTTGTCATTGCGTAAATTAAAAAAATCTACGAGTGAATTTTACGAATTATAGACCACGTTTTTAACAAACGCAAAAAGAAAACACGACTAAAGGAAGATTGTCTGGAAATCTGTTTTTTATATCATGTTTTACTCACCGCGAAATATTCTGAATTATGTTTGACATTCTTTGATCATGGACAATTGAAATATATAAAAGAAGCTTATTTTCAACAAGAACAGTTAAAATGCGATAACTCAACAATCAGAAAATTAAAGAGAACTAGGCAATATATATATATATTTTTTTTAAATTTATTAACTGTGTATTTATTCTTATTACGCCTAGCCTGTAACCGTCGTAATTTAATTAATTAGGTAATATATAAATACAATTTACAACATAATTTTTGTCGACGCATTGTTATTTCTACTTCCGGAAAAGAATTATAAAGAAGCAAATTAAAAGGATTGCTAGTTTTTGCTATTAAAACTTATTAGGCGTTAAAAAAATAAATTTACGTTCCACTCACGTATTTTATATTTTTGTTCGGAAATTTCAATAGTTGTAGCATATGTAAGAGGTTATTAATCTCTTGGAACAAATATTTATATAACTTTAATAAAACTTCTCTTACAGGTAAATTAATTTTATCATGTCGTCGTCAGTCGCGGGTTCGCTCTTCACACTTTCCTATATTTATTATTTACTTTATATTTGTAGAGGTCGTATCTAATATTTGTTTTGATATTTGTCATCGTCTGAAACGTTTGTGATTGTGTGATTTATGTCCTGCTAGGGGCCGTTGAGAGGCGTTTATGAAAGTTTAACGTTGACAGTTGTACTAGTAAAAAGTGCGTTACAGCTGTAGTCAGTCAGTATATTATGATATACGTTGTGTAACCACCCTTATTCGTTTTATTGTTTAATAGTTTTTTTTTTTAGTTTTTTTGCCAAGTATACAAAATCTACACATTTTACACAAGACAAAATAAATGGCTTCAATAATACTAACCTATTTTTTGTAATTAAAAACTCATAAAATAAATCTGAACTGAACTGAATCAGCCTGTAAGCGTCCCACTGCTGGGCAAAGGCCTCTTATCCATTTAGAAGGGAAACAATAAATCACTTGTTACATATTATAATTTAATATTCATCATCATCATCATCATATCCGTAAAACCTCTCGATCTCCCTCAATATCTCATCCCTGGTCGACGCTTTACCTCCATCCTCTGTTTTCAGCCTCGACAACCGGCTTTGACCAACAGACGAATCCTTTGAGAGCACTTTGGAGCCCCGATTCAGTTCTATCGTGTCTTTTTTACACATATCGGGGGGAATTCCGTCATTACCGGGACCTTATTAATGTCAATTTTACTTAATAAAAGCCACATCTTCGATCAAATTTAGCCTATGAATGGCGTCAGTTTACTTTGCTGCTACTAGGAGATGGTATTCAGAAGCTACTTTCTGAAACACACCCTCATAGAAAGCTTCTCAGCGGTATGAATTGTATCCTAATACTAGAACACTCGGGTATCCGGTATTATTACTACGCACTATTTTTAAATAAGACCATAAAATGTATTCAGGGTTCTTTTTCAGATAATTTTTTTTTTTTTTTTTTTAATAAATAGTTCTATATACATTAAATGAATTCATTGCTTCTTTAGCTTCTGAAAATTTTTAACAGGAATTTTATCTTTAATTTGATATGAAAATAACTAAGTTTAATAATATACTTAGTATAAAATTTAATAATAAAAGGTTATGAATTTTTATTCATCCTGAAAATTATTCCTCCTGTCTGTAAAGGTTCTATTATATGTATAGTATGTAATATAAGTCGAAATTGCTTTTTTAAAATAATACACAAAATTTAACGAACTTTATTTTGTAGGTACCTTTTTCATTAAATGAATTACCCCTTAAAACTTTAAGTATTATTTTAAATTTACAAACAAACTATTATATTTATTCATTAATTTTATGCATTACGCATACGATACATAAATCAATCATAATAATTAGATTATTGCCGCTTAAGTCTGATCGAAATCACTCATTTAACTAACTACTAGCTGCTGCCCGCGACGTCGTCTGCGTGAACGCTATTAGATTACACGTTGTTACAGAATGCGTTGAAGAAATAAAGGTTCACTGCTCGTTCCCCGTAGGTGATAGCGTGATAATATTTAGCCTATATGTTGACCCTACTTCTTAATAATATTCGTGCCAAATTTGAAGTGAATCCATGCAGCACTTTTTGAGTTTATCCCGGACATACATACAGACAAACAGACAAACAGACAAAAATTCTAAAAACTATATTTTTGGCTTCGGCTTGTAGATCACACCCCAAGTATTCTTTTAAGAAAATATTCAATGTACATTTTTGACTATCCTACCATTTTATTATATGTATATATAGATATAGATATAGATTATTCAGCTGCGCATTATAATGATTTTCTGGAATAAATTGAATTCATGTAATTCGTATTTACGTCCTAATAGTTTAAATGTTGTAAATATAAGCTATTCTCACTTTATTTTATTTTCTTGATAACCATTCTGGTGTAGTGAATTGAAGTGGTTTTTTTTAAATCTCATTTTAAAGGTAAAGTACCGGTGGGAGGGATGCGTTGTGCCGCGCTCGCGGCTGCATGGGCACCACCATCTTGCTTGTTTCTCCCGTGAAACAGCTTTGCTATGTTTCGGAGAGAAGGGCAAGACAGGCAGTGTAATTACTGGCACCGAGACTTTAACACCTTATGTCTCTGGAAGGGCAACACATAGATTGGTTGCGTGGGCTAGTTCTAGGTAAACTAGTTTATGTTCATGGGCGACGTCAACCACTTACCATCAGGTGGAACGTCTGCCAGTTTGCCTATCCAACTAAAATTTAAAAAAAAATTGTTGTCTGTAAAGTCGGTTTACGGACGATAATTTTTACGTGATTACGTCATAAGAAAACATAGATGTAGAATTGATGTACTCGAACTCGAGTGTAAGGAGAGATGCGTCATAAGTCGAACTGATCGTGCCTCTCTATCGCTTGTTCTGCGCTCTCGCTCGCGACACGTGACAAAATGGCGTCATTTTTGAAAAAAATACCCGATATCTTTCACCAATTTACTAGACGTTATCACGTCAAAAAAGGAAATGTTAATTTCTTATGATAATAAAGCTCTTTAAATTCAAAGTTTCATTAAAGCTGACGGTCGCGGATTCAATATCCGCTCGGAACAAAGATTTGTGTTAATATAAATATATATATTTCTAGTCTAGTTCTTTGTCCTTGTTGTTTTTACGCCGTGTCTAGGAAAACAAGTAAAGTCATCGGTCCTGGCTATTAACATCGGTTACGGAATTTATCCGCTAACCGCAATCCACAGCGGAGCAGCATAGTGAATTAAGCTGCCAAGCCAAACTAACCCTCCTCCTTTATAGAGAGGAGACCTAGTAGATCCTTACGTTTTAGTTAAATTATTTTATATTTAATAACAACATCGAAATAGTTTATTTTTGAACTACATAATCTAATACCAATAACATATGAGAAAGAAAACTAAGGCAAGAGGTGTCGATTTAATTCAATCGCTCCAAAATCTAATAAGTTACTTAAAAATAATCATCTCAATATTTTAATAATTATATTACATATAAGTAGCCTTACATCTGCCTCGTTACGAAGAATGAGACGTTAAGGGACCGAAAGCCTGACACTTTCAAACATTGCCTGTCATGTTTATTCAAACAAAAAAGCTACGTAAATGTAACAGTAGAATCACCCTCATCCCCCTCCCCCCTCCTCCAGCACAGTTCATTCTTGATCGGTAACTAATTATGTCTCTTTTAATTGATATCTAGAGGTAAGTTATGAAGGTGTTATGAACTTTGTTCATATTGATGGTTTCTATTTTGTAAGGCTATTTTGTCTACTCGGTTTCATTGACATTTATGATTACTGCTTCGCCCTTATGACCTTTTTCACGTCACCTAATAAACTACACTTTGTGGATTTCAAATTGCGAATATAAAATATTTAACAGATAAAGAGAATTTTTATGCGCAAAAAGAAAAATATGTCATTTTATCTACATATTGTAAATTGTCAGTTTGTCTATTGGATACATAGAGGTATTATAGATAGAGTAGGGAAGACATACGGCTGCCTGTAAGCGGAAACGTCTAACGTTTAGAAAGAGAGAGGAGATCGCGGTACCCCGTTGGCCTTGCGGTTTCAAGTTCAAATCTCGATAATTTCTTTTTTGTGAACATTTATTTATTTCTATTTTAATTTTTCGACTACAAACAAATCATGGAAACAACTCTTATATGCACAGTAATATTATATTGGTATGTAATTCAACCAGTACCTCGATCGTCTCTGTCTTTCTAACCGAGGGATAGCTGGAGGCCTGTCTCCCCTGCTCTATTTATGGATATCGCTTAGTATAGTACAAACTTACATTTGTTAAATCGTACCGGTAGGTTCAAACAGACATATATGCTTTATACTCATACATTAGTACTAGTAGATGTATATAATACAATGCTATGAACATGTGTTTTATGACAATAGTCTGTTAGTAGTTTACACAAGCTTGCTACGTTTTGAAACTTATTTAAATTACCGTAAAATTAGAACGAATAATCATTATTCTAAAACGTATTTCATGCACCGAATCTAAATTTGCATTTTCATTATTACACGGAGCGTTAGATAGAGCAACTTTGAACCGGTTTTATGCCTAAACAATGTTGGTGGCAATAGTTAATTTAAAAAAAAAATTATACATAAGTTAATTTTATCTGATGTATATGTTATATAATTTTATTTATATAGTTTTGTTTCATACTATGCGGTATAACATTATTATTACAAAATAAAAAAGACAACGATTTACTTGCACACACTTGGCTCTCACGGATGTCAAAATTAGCTTGGACGCTGTTAACTGGCCACATTCAAAGGTAGACTCTTATTGAATTTTGGCATTATACTATTGCTTATTTCATTCATTTTGTTAGCAGTTAAATTTGATAATGCAATAAAAGCTTGAATCAATAGTCTGACATGCAAGGTGAATCAAACACGCAAAGGTCTGGCAATATTAATACTGCGAAATATAGAACTAAAAAGATATGGTTTTGAACAAAAAGAGTATTTTTATTGTTTCTTAAAAATATATTCAAAAACTATATATCATGCTTTTCTAATTTTTCTTATTGCAATGATTAGTGTTCTATGCTTCAATATTATTTTAAAGCTCAGCTTTAGGGTTCTGTACCCAAATGATGGAACGAGACTAATATTTTTAGTTACAATATTATAGTTATAGCGTATAAATAAACTATTATATACTATTATGATATATATTTATTTTGGGCCTCGTTCCCACGAGAGCTTAATTCTGTTGGAACAGCTCTTAAAATAATCTCGCCAAATCGAATAGCTTGTTTACGCATTGCAAACGCGTTGCATTTAGTTCTTTGGATAGTCCAGACTCCAGTTGAGCACAAAAGTGTGCACCGACCGATATCGGGACTATCCAGAAGTAATCCATATGCACGGTTGTTGTGCAAATTTATATTTATTTATTATGTTAATTAAGATGGATACACAAACCAGTTCACAGTGACAAAATTGGATTTAATTTAAACTATATAGCGTAAACTAGATGAATAAACTCAGATCGATTAAGATGATTTTGTATGTTATACACACAAATGCATAATGTACATATATCTATAATTCTATATTTAAAGCACATCATAAAGAGTGGAGATTTAAATAGAAAACTCATCTTTCGATACAAAAAACCCCAGGAGATTGCGAGAAAAATGGATTTCCATACGCGAACAAAGTGTCAGAACGAGCAACTTTTACTAAATATATATAAAAGAGATATTCAATACAAATGTAAATGCACGTTGTTGCAACAAAGTCATTTTCAATAAATATGTATTTCAGAATCGATCTCCCTTAGTTCTTTGTTTAAATTTTAAAGAATTAAAGATGGCGCTTCATTCCCCGTCATGATTGTATTTTTTTTTATTTGTAACAAAGAAAAATCTCATTTTTATAAGAATATCAAAATGGAAACCAATTCTTTTTTTTTTTTCAGGAAATTGTATATTATTGGAAAAGTACGTAGTATTTATGTTATCTAATATAATTATGTTAAAGTCATGGCGTCAATCAATGGCCAACCTCAGTAAGGTAAGGTAATAAATAATACATGTCTCGTCTATAAACTTGCAGCAAATAAAGTCTTGCACCACTAGAGTGACATTTTTTTTTTATCTGTATAGGTTTTATCCTTCTTCAGAAACGTAATAGCAAGGAATTTATATATACAAACTGGAATGCGCACGTGCACTCAAAAAACGTTCCTAAGAGAGCGATTGCATCTCTTTCTACCATCGATTCAACGCAACTCGTAAGAAAGAGACAAAATACCAATAGTCAACGAAATGCTCGGAACGGTTTTTTCAGTTTACATGTTGGAAACAAATATCAACCTTATATCAGTTTTTTCAAGGTGCATATTTGAATATACAATTTTATTAAGTGAGTGTTCCTGTTATGATATAAATTCCTTGCGTAACAGTTAGTCGCCTTATTCAATTTTTTATTGAACGTGTATTACTTTTGACACTTGAACGGAGAATAATAAAAAATGGAACAAAGTTAATATATAAGGGAGGTCCCAATAGAGGAAAAGTATAGAGGTAACAATGTTTTTAAAACCGATCTTATCTGGTTGATCTTATCGATATTATTTATAAATTTTATAGTCATACGAAACTCTGTCCAATTTATATTTTTGGACAGGTTTGGGAATATCTACGATAGTTCTCTCACGTCTGCTGTCAATTTATTGCATGACGGCAACATCAAAGAAAGAGGATCGTTTGAGCGAAGCGTAACAAAAACTATTTTAATATTGATATTTTGAAATTGATAGTTAGCCGAAATAGCCATAGGTATACATAAAAAACTATACAGTGCCGGCCTAAGAGATGTGCGAAATATGCAGCCGCACACTCGACCTTTTTGGGAGGGCATACAATTGGAGCATAAAAAGGGACATAATTTTATCCTAGGGGCATATTTTTTTTTAGGAATACGTATAGCCTGGCTGCTTTTCTTCTCGTGTGCACTTACGAGACAGGATAGTTATGGATAATAAAACTCGATAATGTTTTCCATGAACATCCTTAATATATGTCTTACACACTCGCCATTTTCGCCTTAGGCCGGCCTTGAAACTAATTAAAAATCTCGTTAGCATTGCTACTAAATTTATCTTAAAATTCACCTCGTCTCTGTTAGTGAAGAAAACATACCTAAATGTCTCGGGAGAAATTCTGTGACATGTAAGTAGAAATTATCTTTAATGATAACCTACGAAACGTAGAAGCCTCTTTACTTGAAGAGAGTAACAAGCCCACATCATAACAATTACGGAAATGATGTAATTTGAATCACAAGAAATTATTTTGAAGAGAAATAAGAAATAGCTAATGTCAATTATTCAGTATATTTTAAAAATAACATGAAATATATATTTAAAATAAGTATGTAGTAATCATTGATCTTATAGATCAATTGAAGTAATTATTGATTAATCAATTTTTGTATTCGCGGTTAGTATTTATATATGAGAAATAGTATTTATTATTTTTTTATTATTTAAGTTATATGTATAAGTTTAGTTTAGTTTTATACTGTTATAAATTATAATGCTTGAAATGTGCGAAAAATTTAAAATTTATTCCAATAGTTAGTATGTAAACCAAGTCTGAATAAAGGCTCTTTTTATTTTATTTATTTATATTTTATTTATTATTTATTGTATATTTTATCTGTGGAACATCCGTTCCGTAGCTTCAGTTGAGCGATCATTCGCAGTATCCACAAATAGTTCAAAAATAATAAACGGAAATTTCATCTCTAAGGGCGTTTGTGCACAAGATACTGGCCAGCAATCCGATTTTTACGGTCCGATATGGCACGCCATATAAATATTTCCTTTTTTGCACGTTTGTTCTATATAAATAATTTTAAATGGATGGATGGTCGTAATTGGCCTTCATAATTGTATTACATTTTGTCTTTTTCTCATAACGCGTATTTCAATATTTGTTAAATTAAAATTTAAATAGTTTTATTAATATTATATTTTAAGATCAAGCAACGCCGAATCAAAGTATTTTGTTTTACTTTCGTTTTGTGTGATTGACGTTTTTCTAAGAGAAACTTTATATTCACCAATCGTCTAATAATTTCGTCTAATCTTCCCGTATCGTGAGGCCGTGCTTGTTCAAATTTCTTTATTCCTTATCAAAAATAATGCATCTATTTTCATGCAAATTTGATACGTTTTCCTCTATCCAAGGTAAAGGTAAAGGTAAGTGGCTAAAATAAAAAGGTAAGAGGCTTTTGTATCGATGCGATACCCTCTCTATGTTGCTATTATTAGCAACATCGGGAGCATAAAAAAAAATATTCAAGACATTGAGAATTAAGATAGTTCCAGCATAAAAACACTTTTCGACAGATTCGGCAAAAACATTTTTCACTGGTTCAGAATATCTTTATTTATTAATTCATCAAATTTCATAATTTTTGACGGTTTAGATCGCGAGATATTAAAAAGACAAAGTTTGCGATTTTGAGAGTAATGTTCCATTTATATATGTAAAATTTCCGATTTTTTATTATATTAAAAAAAACTCTCGACAAAATTTAAAAAAAAAAACTAGGAGAGTGTTGAAAAATGTTTTTAGAATAAGCTAAAAAAATAAAAGTAGCACTTCACGGTTTTGTTATCGAGATATTAAAATTATAAATATTAATTTTAATTTTAAATTTATAGTGATCTGGCAACACTGCACAACGCTCTCATCTTTTAAATTTAATAAAACTATTAATAGAAAGCGCAATACTATTTGTATATACTAAGACCATATGAACAAAAATAAATAAAACACTCAGAGCAACGTTGCCAGATTACTATAACTAACGATATAAGGCAGAAGGTATTAAGGTAGGACTACACTTCACCACGCTGGAACTACCTTAAGTTTCAAAATGTTTGCTAGTTTTTAAAAGTTCTTATTTAGTTTCATCAGTTAGTATTTCATTAAATTTTGTAACTGAATGAAACCATTCTCAAAATTATTATATTTAACATCGAGAAGAGATACATAAACTCAAACTTTCTTTACCGTTATAATATTTGGGCCTGTTGATTATCCTTTGAAAATTATTATGCATCTAAAATTCCTAAATAACAACAAACCACATAACTTATTAATAAAAGTCATATATGAATACGGAACGAAGGTATTTTATTATTTTGGGTAATTTTATTTGTAAAGTTTTTACAACTAAGTACGCTACAATTTGTCAATTTTTCAGTTGAGATCCAATGCCTGTAACATTGAAACGATAACTAAATAAAACAGCATCTAATGAAGAACTTTGAACCTTTTGCACTCATAACTATTTCTAATTCGTAAAGGTATAGGTACTTCAATATTAATGGTATATACAGTTAAAGTATAACGTTTGAGGAAGTTTTAAGTTAAAACGCAGTAAAATACTCCATATAAATTACTTTTGCATTCGTTTTAGCGCACGTTACGTGAAGAGCCCTCGTGTCACGGCGGGCTTACTCGAGAGATATGGGGGTGAGATCTGGAATACACTTTTCAGTCTATTTTTTTCCCATCTACGAGAAGGAGAGTAATGTCTGTATATATTAATTGTGAAAGTGACATTGTGTAATATTTATAGCAATTAATTTTATTTATATGATATTTATTTTTCTGTTAAAGTGAGGTATTAACATATAATTAAATTATAAGCTTACATTTTTTATATACACTTGGCTTATAGTAAATTAGTATAATTACCTATAGTTACTTTTGACGTTATCAAGTAAATACCGTTTCTCTTTATTTTACATATAAAGCAGTTGGATTTCTCATGAGAATATGATCGAAATAATACTTATCTTATAATTAATTTAGCCCATGTTAAACTGTTAGTTTCTTAAGCAAATAAATTTAGAATAAACAATACAGTAAAATCATTCGTAAATCTTAAGTTTCTCTATGCAATCTTTCAACAAGATCTATTACACCACAGAGACTCTATTAAGATCCGGAGAATAATATTATCTCCAATTCAACATCCCTCGGGATCTAGTTACCAACCAAGTTAGGAAGTAAAATACCCGTTGTTGAAAGAGTTAACAAAAAGCTTCATTCGTTTTATGAATAAAATAGTGAATTATCTAGAGAAACGTCCAATGTTTTATGTTTCCGAGAGCAAAAGTGTGTTTATCGAACGTTTGGTTTTCATCGTAATTTTCAGCGGTTCTATATTTAATGGTAAGTTTAATTAATTAATTAAACTTTTTAGGCTTAGACGCTCGCGGTTTTCAAAGATAGTTTATTTTTTAAGGATAAAAACGAGTACATACCATGATATAGTTTTTTTTTTTACGATTTTTGTCGATTTTTCGGACCAGTTACATGATCTGTGGTCACAACGAGACGCCTATAGAGCGATGTGTCAATTGTCAGCTGTCACGGGAAGTATATCTCTACCCTTCGTCTAGTTCTTTTTAAGAACCTCAACACTTATATTCGACACAAACTCCCGGCAAACTACACTATTTTTGGCACGGCAACGTCACTTGTTTTATTTGGAATCGATTAATATTAATTTTAGAAAGTACCAATACTGAATCCGCGCCTTTGTTAACAGAAAACCATTTTCGCGATTGAATTTTTTGAATTTTTGAATTTCTATAGCTTCTGGTTCCAAACTAGCCTCAGTATAGGTACACATAGTAAGGTTCGTTAGAGAGAGCCTTGGGTTTATGAAATTCTATCCAGTGGTTTGATCCCGATTGTAATACATGTTCTGCGATTGCTGATTTATGTTGACAGTTGATTACAGCTTTTTTGTGTTCATTAACCCGTGAGGCTTAGTGAGGTGATCGCTTGATTAACCGTTATAGAAACTTCCACAGCTGCAATCAACCTTGTATACTACAAGTACATACCCCTGGGTTTTGAAAGGGGATATAATCCTTGCGAAAACGTAGCACGCTACCGATATTTTTCCAAGGTGTGTACACAGTTTTAATGTTATGCTGCTTTTTTAGTAACCTTCCTCTTTTGTCTGTTACTCCTTATACATAAGGCAAGAAAACTTGTTGTCTTATAGCTTCCTATAGCTGAATCCGTTGCCTCGATAAAAGCTGCTTACATAGATCCGTTTACATAACGTTTTTTTACGTAAGTATACATATGTTAGAGCAATTTAATTCTTGATTATTAACTTTTTAATGAAAAACATTTAAGACGCCTACGTGACGCTTTTCGGGCGAGTGTCGAGCTTAATTCGATCTAGTAAATTTCATTAAGTGTTACTTAACCTGATTAATTGGTTGTTTTATGAATTGCCTGAATCGTAATGAAAATATGACCTGACATTTAAGTGATTCATGTGTCTGACCTGACATTTATTGAACTCAGTAATAAACTGTCTAGAAAGTGTATTAAATATGTATGACAACTTATGAATTATTACAAATAGCTTTTATGGTGTCTTCATTCAAGGTCGTTTCATTCTTCTCATTTGACAAATTATTGATTTTTATATAGGACAATTTCTATCCGAATTCCACAACTTATGAGGGCAAGTCATTATCTACGTTCTTAAATAATTTACGAAAATTGACATTGGCGCTACTGATGCGTCACAGCGCTTTTTACGTCTGTAGTTAGACGTCATCCTAAATATACACAACTATTCTTTTTGTAAAATTCGTGTCAGTGTGAGTGCTTTTAAAATAACCGCCTACGTAATTATCTGAAATGTTTTTATATTTTTCTGTTTTTATGTTGAATATTTTAATTTTAAAGATCTCGTAAATATGTCAATATATATTAGAAAAGCGACTTTTTAGGAAGCGAACCCATAAGCGATCATCTTTTGTACAATCCTATGCTTTTTTTAGTGAAAATGTACTTTATATAGCCGTGACACGTTCACATAGAATCAGCGAGTTGAAGTAGCAGTGGGTTGGTCACGTTTGTCTCAGGAACAATGACCGCTGGAGCAAACGTTTCCGAAGTAAAACTTCATGTCGGCAAACCCAATCTGGGGTATCCTTCTGCGCGTTCCTAACGAAGCCAGGTGAGTACTGCGTGGAACCGAGATATTTGTTGCAAACTTGGGGAGGTCTATGAGCCTAGCATTGAACTGCGATAGGCCTATGTGATGTGATATAGTCTTGAGATTATACATGGTATTTTATAATACCAACTATAAAGATGTGTTATCAATAAATTAGATGCAGTGATTATATTTATAAATGCGTATATTCTTTCCGTACAGGAAAGAATTACACATGAAGCTATACATTTTTGTATTTCTTACATGTTTGTATATGTCATACTATTACAAAATTGAAAAAATTTAAACAAAAAAACTGACATATCAGTAACAATGAATTGGTTGAATAGTTATTTTGTTTTTCAAGTGCGTATAACTGACATCGACCCAAGAAAGATGATCTTCTACATTTCCGTGTCGAACACTTCAAGAAGATCAAATGAACGCAACTTTTTATTAGCAGTATGTCTGGTACGCCGAAAAAACTACCAGGTATGGCATTTGGATGAATGTGGATGGAAAATGGATGAAAAATTGAAAAAAAATTGAGCGTGTGCGTTTTGATATTTACGGAAAAATAAAAAATAAAAATATAACATAATGTTTGAAAATACGATTAAGATGCAGCTTCTGTTTGACGCTGCGGTTAACTGCGAGATGTGTCCATTGCTTGGCATTCCGTGTTCCGTATAAAGGAAACGGCACGGCCTGATGCGGTGTGGTTTACGGCTGTGGTTCCTGCCTTGAAAATCAATGGATTCAGTCATATGAGTTTCCATGCATGCATGCAAAAAAATCGATATATGATCCGTTAGAAACATTGGACACTTACCTCAAATCGCCATTAAAAAAAAGTTCTCTTAACGAGAATCATAAAATATGAGAAATGAGGCAAATCAAATTGAATCATGCTTTTATCGAAGAAAATCACTGACAGTAAAACTGTGAACACACGTTACAAATGGACGGAACTCAGAGCTCCATATGCCTGCAGTATAACGTTTCTCGAGTCTTTGATTCACTTCCTTTCTTTAAAATGGCTTTATCAAAGGACGGAATGGTACAGAACTTTTTATTATAGTTCTTTACCTTTGTATAAAGTTCTTATTTTTTTACTTGTTTATAAATTGGTTTTTGTTCTGCACAGAAATAGGAAGTAAACAAAAACAAGTTGATTTAATACATGGAAATAAACGATTTTAAGTCTCGACACAAAATCCTTAAACTTGAATTGATTAAAAATTCTTCTTTCCGAACTGGTAGTAGACTCATGACGTTCAAGTAAGAAATTGTAATAATTTTATGCTGAATAAAATATTTTGACTTTGACTTTGAATTAATAGAATTATTCTAATTTTAAAATAAAAGCCAAAATAACTACACGAAAGTGCATGTTCTTATATCTTTACCGCTAGGCTGATTTTAATGAAATCTAATTTGGCTGCCAGTTTAAAAACGATATTTATTATAATATTTATTTATACTATGACTTTTAATTATTATAAATATCTAAAATTCCTTTCAAAATATACTTATTTAATAAGATTTCAAACAAATCTTAAAACTCCAACAGAGCAAAACCTTTGTATTTTAAAACGCGTGACATAATTTTTGTAATTAGCACGTAGCTATCGATAAGTATTTTAAATAAATTATGGCTAGAGTAATATTTTTAATTCAAGGTAACCTACTTATTAGTTTAACCTCACTAAGTAAGTTTTTAATTAATAACAACCTCCTTATTGTTGTTTTAGGAATGAGCAAGAATAGAATTATGAAAATATATAACTAATACTTACAAATATCTTACCAAATAAAATATATATTTTTGGAGCTGTAAGTTGTAAATTTTACTGTGCCTTATTCCTTATTCGATTTGATTTGATCAAAAGGTCTAGTGTTCTCTAGAGTTCCTTTATTAATCTATCATTTTTGAGACCGGAGAGACTTACATATATAAACTATTCCAACATATTAATAAAATGATATTGAATACATTAACAATTTAAGCATACCCACATGTTTTTTTATTTTTTTTATTTTTTTTTTTTTTATTATATTATGGGCTTACTCTTGACCTAAGTCTAGCTCGAGAGCAGAGACGAGGTCGAAGATGGAGCGAGCTCGCCCAGAAAATGCCTATTCACTCGCGCTTTAAATACAGTCGGGTTGTATGTACTTGGAAATACGGACGCCGGTAGGGAATTCCACTCCTTGGCCGTGCGTATTAAAAAAGATGATTCGAAACGCTTTGTACGTATAAAGGGTATATCGACCAGGTGGGGATGAAGGCCCGCGGTACGTCTGTAAGTCCGATGGAAGAAGGGAGATGGGGGTATGAGCTCGTGCAGCTCCAGGGCACACTCCCCAAAGTACAATCTGTAGAAGACCGTTAGTCTGGCAACTTTTCTTCGGTGAGCTAGAGTGTGAAGAGACTCTAACAAACTGGCGTCACCGATTAGCCGCTTGGCTCTGCGTTCCACTGAGTCCAGTGTGGCGAGTTGATATTTAGCTGAGCCATCCCACAAGTGACTGCAATATTCCATGCACGGTCGGACTTGAGCTTTATACAGTGTTAGAAGCTGTCCCGGCGTGAAATATCGCTTAACCTTGTTTAAGATGCCAAGCTTTTTGGCCGCAGTTTGCGCTTTGGACTCAATGTAATTGCCAAAGTTGAGGTTAGAACTCAACTCTATGCCAAGGAGGTGGAGGGTGTCGGACATAGGGACAGGTGTACCTCGGAAAGTAGGAGTCAAGTTAAAAGGACTCCGTTTAGCGGAGAACAAACAAGCCTGCGTTTTGGCGGCGTTGAACGTGACCAGGTTGCAATCACCCCATTGGGATACGTGACCTAGTATTGAGTTCGTTCGCTCTATCATGGCCTCTCTCTGGGAACGTATTACGTCCCTGTCGTCTTTTGCGCTGGACAGGTATCTCTCTATAACCGTGCTGTCATCTGCGTATCCAACAATGCCAGGTTGTAGCATGTCGTTGATGTGGAGCAGGAAAAGGGTTGCAGAGAGAACGGAACCTTGAGGGACACCGGCGTTTATATACATCAGGTCAGAGGAGCAGCCATCGACGACCACTCTGATTGACCGTTCTCTCAAAAAGTCTGAGATCCAGCTACAAAAGGCAGCAGGGATGCCGTAAGCAGGAAGCTTACTAAGGAGACTTGCATGCCAAACCCTGTCAAAGGCCTTCGAGATGTCTAGTGATACAGCAAGCGCCTCACCACGTTTCTCAATGGCTTCACCCCAACAGTGAGTGACATACACCAGAAGATCACCAGTAGACCGCTTCTGACGAAAGCCGTATTGGCGGTCACTGAGGAGTGCATTGTCTTCTAGGTAGTTCAGCAACTTGCTGTTAAGTACCTTTTCCATGACTTTGCATAGCATGGAGGTGATGGCGATTGGTCTGTAGTTACAGGGATCGACTCGGCTACCCTTTTTGGGCACTGGTTGCACATTAGCCAGTTTCCAAGATTTTGGCACCGTTCTAGTTTGGAGAGAGAGGCGGTACAGGCGCGTAAGAACAGGAGACAACTCAGGTGCACAGGCCTTTAGGACCCTCGCAGGTATACCGTCAGGTCCACTAGCTTTGTTCGCGTCAAGGTTCAGCAAAACTCTACGGACCTCTTTGTTGTGGATCGTGATCTCTCGCATAGAAGAATCACATCGAGGCAGGGATGGTGGTTGTGTAGAGCCAGCGTCAAGACGCGAATTGCTTGCAAAGAGAGATGCAAGCAAGTTTGCCTTTTCTACTGCTGAGTGAGCCAGCGTACCATCAGGTTTCTGCAGAGGAGGCAATGTAGCGCGGCAGAAATTGGACTCTATTGCTTTCGACAGAGACCAGAATTGTCTACTACCAGGGGGGTAGGAGGCAAGCTTAGCGCCTATACGGCGGACATGGTCGGATCTAGCCCTTTGTAGTGTTCGCTTGCAGGACTTGGCGGCTGAATTAAAAGCTTTCTTCCTCGTGCGAACCCCTCGCACTCCAGCTTTGGCATCGCGGACTTGAACCCAAGCCTGGTAAGCAGATTCCTTGAGGGCTTCAGCTCGGGCGCATTCAGCATTGTACCAAGGGCGGGATTTGTGGTCGAGCGACATGTCGGAGAATGGGATAAAGTATTCCATTCCCTGTCGAATCACGTCAGCGATTGCCTCAGCCACGCATGAGGGGTCGCCCGAGGAAAAACAGACTTGCCGCCAAGGGAAAGATGCATAGAAATGCCGCATCTCTTCCCAGTCTGCTAACTCGTATCGCCACACTCTTCTTGCGTCCCTTGGACAGTTGTCCGGAGGAGAGCAGGTCGATACTGACTTCACCAGACAGTGGTCGGATGACCCTAGCGGGGCAGATACTGAGACCGAGTGTCTGTCTGGATCTGTAGTCAGCAGGAGGTCCAAGCAGTTGGCTGTATGGCTGGTGACATCTGGTTCTCGCGTTGCAACCTGTACCATTTGGGTGAGATCTAGTGCTAATGCGAATTTACGTGCCTCCCTCCCAGCGTAGCATGTTTTCTCGTACGGGAATAACCATTGCTCGTGGTGGGCGTTAAAGTCCCCGAGAAAAACGAGTTCGGCTGTCGGATATCGCTGTTGAGCACTATCTGCCATCTTTGTAAGGTGGTCGAAGAGCCTGGTCGTCTCCTGATCCCCACTGTGTGACCGATAAACACAGGCGTAGATAGTCTTGTCCACGCCGGTGTCTACTAAAACCCATAATGTGGAGAACCCGGTTGCTTCAAAGCACCGGAGTCGCTTATAGCAAATGTCATAGCGGACGTACACACAGACCCCAGCGTGTTCCTTGAACTTATGTTCTAATGAGTAGCATGGGTAGTTGAGGTACGTCGCATCTGCTGGACACTTGATTTGCGTCTCCGTTAAGAAAAGCAGTTGCGGCTTCGCGGTCTCGAGGTGGTGGTGGACCGGGTCAATGTTGGAGTGCAAACCTCGGATGTTAGTGAAGTGCACCTTGAGTGGGAGGAAGTGCAGCCGTTTTTTAACTTTTTTCTTTATTTGTGCTTTGTTCATGTCGAGGAGTGATGATGGAGAAACAGTCGAATGTCGAGGCGCAGCTTTTACCATGCGGATCCCTTGGGCTAGACCAACTAATGGGGAGCTCATCCGGAGACTGCGGGGACGCCCGAGCCGCCCTGGAAATTGCCACCGGGTCCTCCCATCCAGTCGCCAGCTGGCACGGTGGAGCCATCCCAGGATTTTTCGCGAGGTGGCGGGCCACCTTTGCCACGTGGCTGGCGCGCTAGGGCCCCCAACTGCCTGCGGTCGGTCAACGGCAAGACCGTGCCTCGGATCCCGCTACCCTCCAGTATGAGATACCCGGTAAGGTGTTGCTCAAGACTCGGAAAAAACGGCAAAGTCGCGCAGCTGACACTCGTCCATCTCCCAAAGGCACTGGTACTCTCACACACAGACGGAACGCAGGAAGCTGCTTGGCGCCTGATTCTTGTGAGAGGGTGGTCGCTGCCAGGCGGCCCCATGTGGGACCTACCACCGCTTAGTGGGGGGTCATTCTGCCGTCGCTACGAGTAGGATAGTGGCGCCGTTGCCCGGGGTGGACCACTAGGAGGTAGACCCCACCCACCCCAAAAGTTGTTTATGTTAGTATGTTTATGTTTATGTTAGTATGTTTTAGTGATACCTACGCTAATAGATGGAACAATAGTACATTACCATTTTTCCCCTTGATTTAAAATAATACATAGTTATTACAAAATATTTTTTTTCCATACTTGGGTTTTAGTGTAGTCAAAATGTCGACCTGTAAAAATTTAGCGAAATCCAGAAGATAACTGAATTGAACTGAGATTCATCTCTATAAAAAAATGGTACTTAATCTGCCAAGTTGGTTAGTTTTTCTATGGAGGTTGGTGATAATATTTTTCCTACCGAGAATAAAGATCGTTATCAGATCGTTATCATACTTAATTTATAATAACAACCGGGACCGATGGCTCTACGTGCCCTCCAATGGTTCCAGAGTATAAGTTGTAAAATTTCTATCCATTTTAAAACAAATTATTATTCATGTTTGTTTTGAAAGTTTGTTTACGGCTACATTAACATATACCTACAATTATATATACAGAATGTTTAATTTTAGTCGTTTTTTACTACTACTCGCAGTCTCGTCCCATTTACGATAAATGTCAGATGGAGTGACGTCACAGTCAGAAGATTATTACTCCGCTATAGTCTTGGGTGGCCTTTTACGTCCAATTTACCTTTTAAATGGTAAAAAATGTTTTACAAATAGTAGCAATGGTTCCAGGGACTTACTACCCACACATAGTCGAACTTTATTGTTACTAAAGGTAGGGGTGTCTAATCAATAATAAAACAAAATATAGAGAGTGCTTTTATTCATTACAGATTCTATACAGATTTTGCCGAATACAAAAACATTGAAAATTCCGAGAAAATAAAAGTAACAATATACAACTACATACAAGCATAACCGATAATTGACATAACAGTTAAAAAAGGCAGTGAAAAGTGTGCGGAAAGAAAACGGTATTCAATATTACCATCAGTCCTTACTTAGTACCTAGAGATCTACTTTAAGGCTAGGACACACGATTTTGAAGTAGCTTCATATGCAATAAATGGGATCTTTGACGTTAAAGCATTTGTTAGGACTAGGCAGTACATCCGATGTTACTGTGACTTATGAGTTGCTTTGCAATCCATTAAAACTTTCCGCTAGAATATAGTAACTTAATGGTATGGCGTATTATTTTTATGAAAGTTCATAATTTATCAATGAAATTTTCCTGTCATTCTGCCAGCAAATAGAATATACATACCCGTTTATCTAAATGATTCCACGTCACGAAATTATAACGCCATCGTCAGACAGACTTCAAAAACACGTCTATTTCATGTCAGGGGTCGAAAAATAAGTGAAATTTCGAGTAACCATTTAATCACATTAATCTACGTGTGTTTGAAGCTACTTTATGTAATGACCTCCGTGTGAATTTTAATGCCTTCTTACTTTTAAGGAAAAAATGTTTTCAAAAGAACCGGTTAGTTAATTTACAGGACTTTAAGCGACGTTTTTAACTTGTAAACGTTTTTATTTTATTTTTAGTTACAAATTCACTCCATCTAGAGTCTTAAGACCTGGTGGCTATTTTGGAAATAAATAAGATAATAAGATAACCTAAAAATAGCTGACAATGTACAGAGTTCATTATATTAATTTATGCATCTTCTGTACACTCACAGAAATTACGAAATACTAAGGACATTAACACACTAGCAAAAATTTTAACAGTAATCTCTTTGGTCTTAGCTGTTATAAAAGCATTTTGAACACATAAAATTAAACAACAAAACTTTTATAAAACTCGCCGCAATAACTTTTACACGCAAAAACAACGGAACCTCGAATCACCTCTTTTGTGTGAAACCAGAACGTGAAACAAATTGTTTTGACGTCTCCCATTATTTACAACTCACTGACATCCAAATGTACACTTTTTCAACAATCTCAGGTTAAAAAAAACTTTAGTCGTTCATTCGGACTCGGGTAAAACATAATTTTTACGTTTTCATTTTCCCTGTAAGACATCCTTGGAATGGAGATAATAAAGAATAACAATATTATAATTATTTCCATTTCGTTACTGACCAATATTTTGATAGAATTTAGCTGATCTAACAAACCGTCCCTCTGTCTAAATTTAATAAAAACCATTTATTCATTCACAATTTTCTTATTTTAGGACAATTTTTCCAATATTTCTTATTTAAATTTTTTTAACCGTCATCAACAATCAAAGACAAATCAGTTAATTATCAAGTTATTTTTAAACAAATAAATAAATTAAAAGACATTTAAAATAATGTTCTTGCTAGTGTGTAACTTCCCCACCAGTCTAGATTAGACCGCGTTTCCTGCGCTGTGAGCTCCATTCACGCTCAACGGAATCGTGTTGAACTCATCTTCCAGGTCTTCTGTTTTCCTGTACATTAAAAAAATATACATTATTTTCTATACTATTATTATAAAAAAGAAATTATTTTTTTGGTTTTTATTGATTAAAATATTAAAAGTATTACGACGATTTTAATAATTCTTTTATCATTAGAATGCTATATTTTATAAATGTAACAAACTTTAATAGTGACTTCGACAAATATAGCTGAAACAGTAGCCATAAATAGCAACTCGTAAGATAAGTTAACTAATACTCTTCAAATATAACTCGACAAAGGCAGACATGACTAATACCTACACATTAGCTACATTTATATAACAATGAAACCTGACAATCATTTTACATTCATTTCTCTTTATGTTAACTTTGTCGGTAATTAAATCTAGTTCTATCTAATCTATAACTAATATTTAAACGCACTAATCTCAGAATAAATTGATGCAATTTTAAAAAATTTTTTGTCGTAAGAAAGCCTGTTTTTGATAAAGTTTTTATAGGCTATAAAACAACACGTTACGTTTTAATACTACAAAGTAGTAACCAAGTTCGCGCATCAATTACAATAATACCTACTGGAAAGTAGAGTTCGTGCATCAGTTACAACAATAATATTCTTAAAATAATGAGAAAATAACTAACTGGATGAATTTTAATAGTAAAATAATAAAATTATTATTTCTCATTCTAAGTCATGATTGTTTATTTTTTTTAATAGCCGCAAAAAAGATATTTTCTCTGTAACAACGTAATATAACTAAACGATTCAATTACCGCCACACTCTTCTGAACTGTAATGTATATAGTGTAAGCGTGTATTTGAGAACTTGAACAAACAATATTATATATTATTAAACAATATTCAAATAAACAATATCATATAATTATATAATATTTTTTGTCGAAAAAAAGATCAAGGACGAACTATTGTAGTTTAAAAAAATTATAAAAAATATGGCGTTCAGAATACGCCACTTTTATTGTTCTTAGTATGAATGTATTCAGTGACACTTACACACATAGATGAATCTAGTGGCGTATTCATTGAAATACATGCTATAATATGTACAAAAATTATTAATTTTTTAAGAACACAATCAAAAATCAAATATATTTTTGTGCGCATCAACAACACAAACATCTATAGTAAAAGTGAAGAGTGGTCGATGATGTTACAATCTAGCGGAGTGCTGACATGGACCGAAGTAAGTGTCGTTCAATGGCGAATGACATCTTCCATCTTTAATTATTTATCAGTAGTGTTTACAAACTAGTCAAATCACTATTATATTAGCTACTAGCTTAGCTACACACGATATTTTACACGCGTTGACAACTTAAGGATACTATAACTTATACCCTGTACAAGTTAGCATGATCTTTTTGACAGATGTAAATTTTTCTGATCGACATAACTTTGCAATGACGAACATATTATTTTCTTAATTTAAATAATTTTAAAAATTGTAAAAATATTTAAAATATATATATAACACAAAAGTCCCTAAAGATTTAAGCGTCGTCCGAAAGTTTTAAGACTTTTCATTGCTTCAAAGTAAAATTTAAACAGGAACACTGTAAATAATAGACGCTTGTACAATGTTACAACGTTCGAAACAAAAATCCGACCCACCGATGTAACATTGTACAAGCGTCTATTATTTTCAGTGTTCCTATTTAAATTTTACTTTGAAGCAATAAAAAGTCTTAAAATTTTGGGACAACGCTTGAATCTTTAGGGACTTTTGTGTTATATGTATTTTTTTTATTTTTTACAATTTTTAAAATCATTTAAATTAAGAAAATAATATGTTCGTCATTTCAAAGTTATGTCTATCAGAAAATTTACATCTGTCAAAAAGATCAAGCTATCTTGTACAGGGTATAACTTTATATCCTTTTGTACCGTACCATTATTTTCTATGTTCGTTTATTTTGTAATATTCTGTCTTCGTGTAGAATAAAGTGTAATTATTAAAAAAAATATTAATTTATTATTATTTTATTTATATTCATTATTAAAAAAATTGTTTCTTTTTTCTTTCTTAATTATTATAATTATTATTATTTTAACATAAAAACACATGCAGTAATATGTTATTTCATAAAAATCTGATCAACATATTTTAATAATTGCACGTTTAATGCAAAAAAATAACTAAAACAGTATTATTACAATTATTACTTTAAGAAAAAAATTTTAATGTATATCACGATTTTATTATCCGTACAGAATCAACTGATGTTTAACGCGTTTCTGAAGATAAATCTTTATTAACGATACATATCTGAATTTCCACAAGACTACCAGTAGCGAAAACATTTTTTTTAATATGACTTAATATATATACTATAACGAAAGCTAGTCTTAAAATCATAAAATAATAAAAAAAGGCGGAAAGATTTAATTTCATAAAAGTTTACCTTTCTTGTTTATTTGTCTAAGGGTAAAATATTAAAATTAATACACGCAAAACGGAGACGCACGTATAGTGTATCATTCATCATCATCGTCATCATCATATCAGCCTGTGTGTCACCGTAATATTTTGATCATTGCAACTTACAATGCTACCATTGCAAGTCGTTGAAGTTTTTAAGAAGAAAACACGTTTATAAAACAGATTTTTCCCTAGTTTTCAAATCGACAGTAGACAGTATAGATAGATTACAACCCAACAATGTTTAATATACAATAACATGTATGGCGAACTTCATCACAGAAGGTCATAACTGAATAACTACGCATAGAGCGATCTTCGTTGGAGCACACTAAAGATTAAATAATAAGATACATTAAATTATAATTCGCGGTAATGGAGTTGTCTCTGTGATCCTAATCCTTTCTCCGAATATTTTCCAAGCTACGTTATTTACTAATCCGTTTTATTTAATTTGATAAACGAATTTAAGATGATAATGTAAGTATATTTCAAACACAGCTTTTAGAAGGGTTCCGATGTACATATGTAATTTAAAATAATTGAATATAACAAGTTATGGAGGAGAAATTCGTTATTAAATATTTGGATAATTAAATTTGATTTTAATATGAATTATCTTTATTTAATTAACGTAATATTTCTATATTTTATTAAAATTAGAAGATAGAACGAATTTGGATGGAAGATCGTTGGTTCAGATTAGTACCGTTGAATTTTAAGGGTTAATTAAATTTATTTAGAAAATGAAATCGTGGAGCAATCTGCATATCTTTTGTGAAAATTTGTGACATATATATCTGTGGATCCGTAATGAAAAAGTATGACGGGTAAAACTATGATACTGTCTCAATTTACAAGCTGTTAATAGCTAAGCACAGAGACTTCATCATGGTTGATACTAAACTAAGCGTTCAAGTTTTTAAGAGCTTTTTTCTAATAACTACACCTTTTTTATATAAGATATTTATTTCGATATTTTAAATCATTATCGATAATTTTGATTAACCACGAAGAATGTCATTATTAAAATTCCTATTACGCTTATATAAACAAAAAATTAAGACGAAATACTTTCAGTTTTTAAATTATATTAAATAAATTACAAAAATCTAAAATATCTATTTCATAACATAATCCTTTCAAAGCAACACGATTTTAAAAATAATTAATTAATAACTCAAAAGCATTGACATTTTTTAGACCCACTGCACAATCAAAAGAATCTATAGATATTATCCTGAGGCATTCTAAGACATTTCTTTTAAATTTGTTTACGTCATAATCCCCAAGTTAATTGAAGTGACGTCTGGCAAGCCTCCTCAAAGGAATCGTAACCAATAAAAATAATTTCGCTCCGATAAAGGACAAAAGGTTACGAAGTTTTCGTAAAGAGTAGATTGCTTTCTCGTGTAGAATGAAAGAAATACATATTTATTTTTATATTCGAAAACATTACCGCAATATGTTTGGTAGTATTTAAACACATTTGTTGAAGCTATACGTTAACCGTTAACATTTAATAACTAACTTTGCCTTGAGTTATTATTAATTTCTGTGTCCTTGATCTTTCTTCACGTATATTTATAAAGTTTGCCAAATTGGTTTATATTAAGTTATTTATTTATAGAGGCTTTTATTTCACTTACAATGAACGTATGTATGTCGTTTTTTTTTTAATATTTCGAAAATATTTTATACCAAATTTTTGGCGACCAATAGATGACAATTATAATTCATAGGCAATGATAGTGTAACATCAAGTTGGTATTATGTTGCAAGCGGAATGTGACCATAGATGTTTATTTATTAGTCATTATCTAGTTTATTTTTCTTGTCATAATTTTTCCCTTTTGTTTCTCTTTTACTTTTCCGTTTATCCTTATAAACTCTCGTTTCAAATATTATTATATTATTCAATATTTTTTGTAGTAACAAATTAAATTATTGTTAAAGCAATTAAATTAAATTATCGTTAAAGTAATTAATGTGTATTGTAATTATGTGCAAAAATGTAGTTATCTTACAATTAGATACGAACGAAGACTTGAGTAGCACTTTATATATTTGAAATTGCTTTCAAACATATAAAGTGCTACTCAAGTCGAATACTCGTAAGCGCAGTAGTAAAAAGAAGTGGATCTAAAGTTCATTAATAAATAGAAGAACGCTTTTGGCGAAAGTTTACTTTTTCAAGTCTAAATTTCCTAACATACTCGTATTATATTAAGAAAACTAACACGATCATGCTATTTGTTCTCAAGAATAATTTCTTTTAGAATTAAATTACAATGATTTCTTTTTCATTTTTATGATTCCGTGCACACAAGGTGCAAAAGAAACTCTTTTAGTAAGCCTCTACGGTCCATCCGTCAGTCTGTCAAAAGCTGTAACATTGAAGCTGATAGACATGAAAGAAATAAAAAGAAAATAAAGTTAAAATATAAGGGATAGGTGGGGGGCTACGTAGACACTTATACTCACACAAGAAATATAAAAAAAAATAAAGTTAATGTATAAAGGGTCGAAACTTGTACACATACAAAAAATAAAATAAAGTTAATATATAAAGGAGACGTCATATAAGAAACGTGCTTCAAAAATATATATAACACGAACGCAAATTAAATATTTACAGTGGAACAATTTTACGTTTAAGTATGCCTGACCTTTTCTATTAAAGCGAAAACATCTTTATACAAATACTTTTCACATCAACAACAAACAAACACACTCTACCCCTCCATTATTATTTACATATACTAATGTACAGCGTAGAGGTATTTGCGTCGTATCTTGGCGAAAAGGCGACTCTAATAATTCATAATGCACATTACACTATCATAAAACTACATTTACTTCAGCGTATAGTTGCATAAATTATTCTAGTTCAAATTTTTTATTGCTATTTAAAAATTGGAACAAATCCAATCAGGCGTATTATATATTACTCTTTTCAATACTCCGATTGAAAAGAAGAATGAGCTTAATTTATATAGAGTCAGTGAAATTAAATTTCAGTTTCAATTCACTTAGCTTATTGCTACTGAAAAGTAAATAAAAACTTATAAATATTTCTGAAATTAAATAAAAATCTTTTAAGTTGAAAAAAAAGTATTTAAAGTATTTATATGTTATTATTTGGTTGTAATTTTAAAATATAAGATTATAAACTTATATGTATGTATATTAAATATTCGCTTTCCTCTACTCGATACATATATCTACAGCAATGAGATCTTGTTATCTTTGAATAATTACGCTAAAGGTACGCAGATAATATATTGATAAAATCATTATTATCACCAAAAATATTTACAAAAAACAATTAGTTAAAAAATAAATTTAACAATAGATGTATAATAAATAGATCTTATCGCTAAGCGATCTCTTCTAGTCGACATATAATATTTATTAGTGCTGCAAGAAATAACGTATTACACAAACTTATAATAGAAGTAATTTTAAGTAAAGATGTACACAAAAAATAAAGTATAACACGTGAATAAACATTTTTATTGTATGGTCTTCAATAATGTTTTCCTGTGGTTTTCAAGATATTAGAACCAAATGAGCTTATTTTCTTTTTAATCTTAACAACAAAACGTAAATACATTTGTAATAGAAAAGTCTGGAACTACGGTTATTAAACCGTAGACACTTACATAGTAGATAGTCATGTCTACTAAATGTAGCGTCGAAGAAAAGTATCAGTATTACTCTGATATAAAATATGGTCGACATCCGCCTCACGAAGCCAAACAAGCGTGACACGAATCAATGCTAATGGCTAGACTTCCTACCATCACGTGATCTATAAACAAGTTATATCTTGAACTGTATTAAATATTTTGCTTGATATGTATTTATAACTCTTATATTCAATATACAAATGTTACAAGATATGTAGGTACTTACTACGTATGCGTATATAAGAGTGGTCCATATTTTAATGAACTGAATCAATCTGTAAAAGTCACACTGCTGGCAAAGAGCTATTCTCCATATAGGAGGAGGGTTGGAGCTTGATAAACGAAACTTCTCCACTGCGGATTGGCGGATAGTTTCAATATTATTATCTTATTAGTGACGATCGTTATCAGGTATCTGTGATAACAATCGAGACTAACGGGTCGACGGGACGAGGTATTACTCGGTAGGGAGACCCATAAGGACATATACCCAGACCATAGTGTTTTTTTATTTATTGTATAATTTTAATGAGAAATTAAATTGATTATACTATGGATAAATAACATAGATTAAATTTAACTAAAATAGCTTAAAAATCTCCAACTACTGGACAATATTCTCTTTTCCAACTGCGATGAAGAAGAAGCTTGATGAAGAGAGCTGAGAGCTTAATCCACCACGCTGTTTTACTTTGGGTGTACGGATCACTTTCACGTATTATGAGATAATAGCTGGGCTTTCTAGTGCCCCAGGAAACGACAAGATAATCCACAAAAACCAGCTTAGAATCAAATATTTTTGTAAATACAAATATCCGTTTCGAAAGGGAATCGAACTTGGCACTTTTGCACCTCTACACCAGAACGGTCATCATATATGAGTTAATGCATTGATTGAATAATAGGTGTAATCTTTTTATTCGAGTTGTGAAAACAGAGTCATTTGTTCATTTTACAATTTAACGCTTACAATACAATCTCTTGACCTCTAGAAATCAGTGAGCGAAAATCTTAAGACATCAATCTATCCGGTGACACAAGGCCTACCTCATTTTTCATCCTAACAATTAGAATTGTAAATAAACGAAAAAAACATTTTTTTTTCTTTTCCTAAAAACTGTCCGGTATAAAATGTCTGAAGTATAAACGCTCTTTTTATTATCTGTAAAAAAATATTTTCAACTCTTTCTTCTGAGATTTTATCAATTAGTAAAACTTAGATTTAAAAAATGAAAAAAAAACAGCGTTTATGATAACTGCTCAAGAAACAGGCTTTCAAATGCCTATTTTTTATTTCAAATCATTTAATTCTGAATAGACACTACATGTCTACATAGTACGTTTAAACAATTGTTTAACCAGTTAACTGTTTCGACTTTGTTGGGTTGTGTGTGGAAGGAGTCGCTGGGTGAGAAGTCGGGCGGGCAGCACTCGATAGCGGCGCTGTCGCTGGTGCTGGCCGTCCTGGTGTTCAAGCCGTGCTGCTGTACGTGCTGGACGTGGTGTTATATTCATTTTAACACAAGATTTTAATTTTTTTTTTCATGACAAACATATTCGTGAAAAACAGTTAACTGGTTAAAAATATTATTATGTTTTATTGTATAATACGTAAGAAATTATATATTATACTTACCGTTTTCTATATTTATATATGATGAGCACGATGAACGCGTTGCCTATGAACAGCGCCGCTATTAGCAGCGACGGGATCACGATATCTGAAACAAAGATTTATTAAATATAACAACAATATCCACGACGATCTGAGTTAATTTTTGCCACAAAATAAAAGTTAATGAATAAAGTTAACACCGAAATACATCAGAATTTTGAATTTATACATTTTCAACTAAGAGCACTGCATAAGTTTAGCTTTTATTTCGTATGAGCACTCGTACGGGCTTTTAAGCTTGAAATGTAGAAATTGAAATTTGGCGACACAAAAACTACCTTAATTTTAATGGTTAAAATTTGATTGACATTTGACATGAATTACAATCATGTTTGAAATCACTTCTTCTCTATTCACAAATGAAAAGCAGAACTTTAAAACTTTATAATGAAATATAGAACAAAAGATGTGTCTGTGTATGTTAAAGCTGTTACCCTTGACTGTGTAAATATAATATAAAATGACGATTTATGCCTACGTCAAACACGGCACGTTACACACATCGAATCATCGAATACTATCATTTCGTAGTAATATGGTGTTTAACTGTCGACCTATGTTGAATTGTAATGATACAACGCTTTAAAACAGAACATCTGATATCATGATCATAGATCAGATAGAATCGCGTAGTATCGAAGAATTAAAGAGTAAAGAAAGTAATCGACTGTTTCCGTCACAGTCACTAATGACAAACATTTTCTAGATGATACAGATATTGACAACCCTAACGGTGCGAGTAGTCACCTCAAAACGGAGGTCGCGGATTCGATTCCCACTAGCGGGTGGATATTTGTATTCGTACAAATATTTTTTTCCGGTTGGGGTGTACGTCCTTTTGGGTCTCCTCATTGTGCCTGGGAGAGCACGCAAAGCCGCTTTCCCGGTTATCATCATAGACACCTATTAACGATCGTTACTCATGGTAGGGAAATTATCCGCCAACTCGTAGTGGAGCAGCGTGGTGGATTAAGGTCCAACCCTTCTCCACTATGGAGAGAGGCCATTGCCCAATAGTGGGATGTATACAGGCTAATTAATTTCAGTTTACAGATATTTCTCGCGGTTTGGAGGTTTGTGTTTGCATTGTGTCTGTTTTCGGACCCCCGACATAATGGAGTATGAGGATTTATTCACTTTAACGTTCTACTGTTCCTATATACGCATTCAGTTTGACAAAGGCATTAATAACGAAATTAACAATATTAAAATACATATTTACGGTTCAATGTTTTCTATCAAAAAGTTACCACGTATCTCCAGTCAAATTCCACTCTAGCGATCAACAAACGGTTCGAACTTTATACCTACATCGAATTTGTAACGGAGAAGGAATTTTAGAAACAATTACGAAGTTAGCTATGATTCAGGAGTTAGGGAGCTCGTTCAAGTTGGGATATTATTTATCAGGTAATATAACTGTATTATACCGCGATTTCTACTGTTCTACGTTGTATTTTTATTAATGATCTATTGGCTAGTTTTAAAAGTTATCATAAGTATGGAAATTAATTTATTAATAGAGTTCGTTTCAAACATACGAATAATTTTTGAATTTTCGTTTGTAGTATATTTTTAAAAGACAGTAACTTAAATTTTGGTTATTTTATTATTTACTATGATTTAATATACCAATTTCAATTTTTATTATAATATTAATTTATTACATTATACAGATGATTTTGATTTATAATTTATTACATCTCTGACTAAACTCAAATTCTCATGGAAGAACGACCCTTGTTAAACCTGTAGTCCTCTGGTGATGCTGAAGCATATAGGTAAATCAACAGACGGATATAGAAATCTCTGAGACACGATTTACGTGTCTCAGAGATTCTCAGCGTCAACCAGAGCTGAGATATTGAGGAAGGTCGAGAAGTTTTACGGACAGCTGTATACCTCGGTCAACCATCCTATTTGTAGTTCGACTGAAGATCCACAAGCCAAGCTAACCTGACATTAGTCCGAAGTTATCCTAGACATCAGCTTGGACGAGATTAGTATGGCTATGGGACAGCTTAAAAACAATAAAGCACCGGCGAGGATGGTATTACGCTAAAGCTCCTGAAAGCGGGTAAAACATCGCTCGCGAGGCGAGAGGCTTCGATGGCGTAACGCCAGAAAACCTGGAACAAAAGCGTAGTGGTGATCTTTTTCAGAAAGAGATAACACTCTGTTGATGAATTAGATGTCCGTTTCGCTACTGAGTCACGTTTATAAGCTGTTCTCTAGGGTCATTACTCATTACCAATCGTCTGACGGACGGATCTGAGACGAGGTCTCTGATTATGGGCCTTTTAAACAAGCTCCAAGTCACACAGCGTGCAATGGAGAGGGCTATGCTTGGTATTTCTCTGCGAGATCGAATAAGAAATGATGAGATCCGCAGACGAGCGAAGGTTGCCGACATAGCCCAACGGATTTGTAAGCTAAAGAGGCAGTGGGTTGGGCACATAGCTCGTAGAACTGACGGTCGATGGAGCAGAAAGGTTCTCGAGTGGAGACCACGTACCGGCAAGCGCAGCTTGAGGAAAGTCGGCGGAAGCCGTTGGAGGGAGGCTGGTTTGAAGCGGTCACTCTGGAGGTCTATGGGGGAGGCCTACGTTCAACAGTGGACATCCAACAGCTGACATGATGATGATAATGGCATTATACAGAAACGAAAATATATTGAAATGACAAGTGTGATACCCGGATATGAATAAGCGCCGTCACATAAATATATATAGAAAATAAAAGATAATGATATAAAAAGTCTGACGAGTACTGTTAAACACAATAGCGCAGTGGTGGTGTATGAGACATTTAGTCTAAAAGTTACCGGAATTTCGATTACAGGGAAATCGTTTGAAACTTCTCAAAGTTGTGCACAATTCCCGATGACGCTATTAGGATTCCAGCTCGTTTCTACTCCTCAGCAATTTGCATAAATACCATTTCGCTCCTGAGATACAACTATCTATTGTTTAATTAACTGCTGATACGGTCACAGGGTCGTGCAAGTATTTGGGGATTGATATTTACGAAAATAAATAATAATAATATTACACTTTATTGTACGTTACTCCAAAAAAAAGTGTATTACATAGAACAACAACACAGCAAAGTATCGTGAGGTACAAATGGTGGCCTTATCGCTAAAAAGCGATCCCTTCCAGACAACCTTGGAATAGAAAAAATGGTCTTGTATCGACATAGGTGTACAAATTATAATATTTCATAAATATATATAAACATATACATACATACATATATGGATTCATACAATATACACACATACTACACATACACTCTAAACGTGGATCAGTGGAATTTCACTAATTTTAAGTGACTATTCACTTTTTATCAATCTTAGAATCGTACCACGCAGCACTAGTGACTATTCAATGTATGAATATGTGGATATCAGAGTTCACTAATTTGATCATTGAGTGATGATTAGTGATTGAAATTCACTGATATGTAGTGAATATAGCTTCACTAACGTAATTAATGAAAATTTCACTGACTCATGCTTAGAGGGTATGCAAATACAAAGATGCACATATAATATGTAATAACATGCTTTATTTTAAAAGAACTATAATATACAAAAATGATGAAAGAAAAGTTTATAAAATAAAATAGGGGGATTTCATCCGAACAACCTCAGGTTATAGAACAATAGAGTTTGTTTATTGTTCAAACAACTTAAATTAGAAAATAATAATGAGTATACAATATACATACATAATGTCTATGTACGCGGACTAAGCGCGGACAAGTAACACCTCAAGTGAGTCAAGGGTAGTTTGAAGCAAATATAACCTTTACCTATATGTTTTTCGAGATAGCTTTACTTGTTCGTGAAATGATAAATTGAACTGAATCAGCCTATAAACGTCCCACTGCTGGACAAATACCTCTTCTCCATATAGGAGAAGGGTTGGAGTTTATTCCACCACACTACTCCATTGCGGGTTGGTAGATCATTTTCCCTATCATGGGTAACGATCGCTATCAGGTGTCTATGATAACAACCGGGACCAACAGCTTTACTTGCTATCCAAGGCATACACCCAGACTGGAAACAAATATTTATACAAACACAAATACCTGCCCCGAGCGGGGATCGAACCGGCGACGGTCGGTGTTGAGACGACTACTCGTATCACTATACCAGAAGGTTAAACCTTAAATATAAGATATAAGTTCTAATGGATATCATTTTAGAAACAATTTTTATGTTATAAAAGAACAACCGAAAAATTACGTAAAAGTTAAAAAGCCTCTTAAGAAACTTTACGTTTTACTTCAAGAAGAATTGGGAATTAGGTGGGTAACGATAAAATGTCCTATTTTTTTATGTATATTTAGTATCATAAAACCGATATTACAAATTATTTTTTTAATAATAAATTTTCAAGACGATTTTGATGTAAACAAAAAATTGCATTGTCAATTTTTGTCAGTTTTTGTGAGTTTTGTCAGAGCACTTGAGATATGGATTATACTTCCATATCTTCAGTATCATGACGAAATCTCTTGGTGCTAAGCCAAATATCAATCAATACGTAAACTATACGTAGGTACTTATCAAAATCGTTATTAGTTATCAAAATCGACCTCGATCGTTATTTGTATATATTTTCGCCATTTCTTTGATAGAGTTATGGATTTAACCATTTTTATATATATATAAAAAAAAAAAAAAAAAACTAATTAAAATAATTCACGCTATTAATTATTAATCAATAAAGTGATCTTTCACACAAAATCATAATTTCATAATAAATAATTTAATCCAAAAATGTATTACAAAAATAAAAATAATTTTAATTTAGTTACGTAGTAAAAATAAAAAATAAATCTAAAAATCAACTAGATTTTTATACCGCATATGACAGATGTATATAAAAATTTAAAAATATGTCAAAAATACTTTCATTTTAGTAGAGTTCAGTGTATTATAACAGCTTTGAACTCTGTAACCTTTTATTAGACTCATTATCAAGATTTTTTATCAAGTAGCTAATATAATTTTAGCTAAATATTATTACGTCCATACAATATTATGTTTACCTATAATAAATATTCAATTAAGGAGGCGATAAAAAACCCGACCACCGAAATATGGTATAAAAATTACATCGAGCTCTTATTTTTTATACGCCATTTTTACCCGACTGCGACAGAAGGAGGGTTATGTTTTTCGAGTGTATGTATGTATGTATGTATGTATGTATGTATGTATGTATCTATGTATGTATGTATGTATGTATGTATGTATGTCCATTTCTTTGGCACGCCCTACAGTCCAAACGGCTTTTGACATATGGGGTGTCGTTGGATTTGTCTAATTAAATACTTATTGCTTATACAACAACCGTTCTGGTGTAGTGGTGTGCCACCTCAACACCGGCCGCGGTCGGCCGGTCGCGAGTTTGATTCCCCCTTCGGGGCAATTTTTATATTTATATAAATATTTTTTGTGGTCTGAATTCTTATGGGTCTCCCCATCGTGTCTCGGAGAGTAAAGCCATCGGTCCCGATTATTATCACAGACATCTGATAGCCGTCGTTACTCATGGTAGGGGAAAATATCCGCTAATCCACAATGAAACAGCGTGGTTATTAGGCTCCAAACCTTCCTCAATATGGAGAGGAGACCTTTTCCCAGTTGTGGGACGGTTACAGGCTGATTCCGTTCAATTCAGTTCATTGTTTGTAAATGTCACACTGCTGGGTAAGGGTGACTTCTTCTCATATAGCCATTATTTATTTTCCTTTTTTTGCGTATTGACAGATATATTTGTCTCAGAGTTTTTAAGCGACAGGCTGATGTGCCTAATCTTCTCAGGATTTTTTCTTAAATTATAAAATCACCTTCAAACTCAGCGGCGCGCTAGCTCAGATATGCTTGAGCGATCGCAAGTTTTAATCCATATGATCTGCCAACTGAGCCATTTTGATCACTCTCACAATAATAATAATAAAATCTCATGTTAAAATTTTCGACTAAATTCTCAACTACTCAATTTTAACTAAGCATGTGGTGCTGTCTCTATGTTGTGATTCCATCACTGACTTTCGGTTTAAGATTTTTGGTACGAGAAATGGATAAAAGCTACTTATAATTGAGTTTAATTAATAAATCGTCACATAGCCGACTAAAGAAAGAGACATCCTGGAGAATAATGCAAAACCACGTACAACTAAAGAAAGATGTATCGACACTATAGGTGGTACTGAAGATTGAATCTTATTTTAACGAATACTAGTTCGAAATTAAAATGTACAATAATTGTAAGATACGAAGAATTATCTAATGTTAGCTATGCGTATTTACTTTTTCCCCGACGTTATACATTATCATTATACATACATTAAGAAAACTTTAGAGACATTTTGATAACAATATGAGTTATAATTAAATAATAAATAAATAATAATCTTACCAACTATCATGTTGGCCTCGTTGTGCGGCAGTTTTGTATCTTTATCTGGACTTTCCGGTGCAGAATCGTTCCCGGCGACCTTTGAAGCCGCCTCTTCTGTAACAATAGCATTATTAAACGTTTTAATATATTATCTTATTTTCTCGTAAATTTCAATACCTTTTTAAATCTACTTAAATAAAAAATTAAAAAGTGTAAAATTATACTATATCATATAATCATTTTTAACATTTTATTATTGTATTTTCAAAATTGATTTATAACCGCAAGCAAGTCAAAGTCAAAATATTTTATTCAGCATAAAATTATTACAATTATTCACTGAACGTCATGAGTCTACCACCAGTTCGGAAAGAAGAAGCCTCTGACCTGAGAAGAAAAAAAAAACTAATTCAACAACTATAGCTATAGTATTAAACACTATAGTGTAGATCTCATGTGAAAATGAGTCCGTAAAATCTTAGTAAATATCACCAAGAAGGAAGGAGAATTCCAAATTGACAGACAAACAAGTAAACAACTCAATTTACTAATGTTATCTCTTATTATAAAATATATTTTATATAAATATTTCTTTAAAATCATAATTTAAAAGTTGAATTATTTATTACTTCTAAGACTTTAAAATATGTCTTATACATTTTAAATCTAATATTCATAAAACCTTAAAATACAAACTCTTACATAATTTAATATTGATGCTATAAAAACAATAAGCGATTTCGAGTTTTAGTAATAGAAAATATATTTGAAATCCCGAGACGAGAGCCGCAGATGAACAACGTAATTTAGGCCAGCGCACAACTGGGAATTAACAATAATCAATCTTTGGCTCAAAGAAAACGATTGTTATTTTCAATCGAACAAATGGGAATTTGATCAAAAATGTAACTTTTCGTTATAAATTCGAAATTTCTAAAAAAAATTAAATTTTTAAATAAATCAAGGTTATGTTCTAAAAAATTGTCTACGGAATCCTATTTATTATTATTTTGTCTTTCAACTCTGTTAGAATTGTACCTTCAATAACAGGTAGACACTTGAAATTTTTTCTCCTCCTCAAAAAAGTTATATTATTACATAAACCACGACGGTATAGAACTCTTCGTTTCAACTCACACTTAGCTGGTTTTTATTAAAAAGGCTACAAGATACTCGTACTTCGGCGCTTTCGTTAGGTACCAGCTTTTTATTTTTATACTCATCAGAATCGTCATTAACGGTAATGGTTACTGCCTGGCGTCTGTAACGTGACATTTTATAGTCTTCGCTAATAAAAAGGCTATTAAAAAAATGCATAATTCCTACACATCGAATCGATAATTTGTATTTTAAAATATAACAATAAAGGTCATTAAATGCGTGAGTAGATCATCCACTCTCCGTTGATTATGATTACTATCTCACCCTGTCATCTCAGGACAGACATCTGGACCCTATTCTCAGGTGCCACATGTCACTAAGGACCCGTGTTACGAGCAATAAATTGAATTATCACCCATCCTTCAGTTAATAATATAGCATTATATAGTAGTCAACAGCACGTCAACGTTGTATGACAAGATATGTTGAGCTTTGATAGAGATATGTAGACTCTTCTTAATTAAATAATAATACTAGATAAATCTATGTTATTGTTACTGATATTTAAAAATAATTATTATTATTTTATGTCAGACAAGATACCTACCTTAGCTTCGCAAATAATTATCCGTATAGTATAAATAAAATGAGCTTTTAATTTGAAAAAAAAATTACAATAAATAATAAGCGTCTTACAATCAATGTCCCCCAGTGGAATGAAATCCTATGCCCGAAAACACACACAACATAGACACAAACGTCCAGCGCACGACGAATTTTTGTATAGCCTAAACATATGTCACGAGCGGGGATCGAATCCACGACCGACAGCGCAACAGCCAGTCGTGACCATTGCGCTAACCTGTAATCAGTGTGATGACCTTTTATACCTATAACGCGGCAATTGATTTTTATTTCTTCAAAGGACAATGTCTTTCAAAAGTAGACTAAGCCTAAGCCAGTTATTGTTATTGTATACACAGCCTCATTCGGATACACATCTTTGTATTATATATGTATATAATATTTGATGGTATATCCCATACGCTTCATAAGTCACATTAAATGGGTCGGATCAATGTTAGTTTATACTAAATCTACTACACAACAAGTTTACGGACCGAAGTTTTTGAGACAGAACAAGTATTACACGTATCTATAGTCAACTTCGTGAATTATGGATGTGATCAACCTAAACTTGGTTAGCATTTTTAGACAGAAGCATTATTAACTCTATGAAGATTTAAAAATAATGCTAACAATATTGTCAGTTTAGCAGGTACTTAATTTGACAGACACTGATAAAAATACCTATTCTCGCGGTTTTATATCGCATCAATTCAGATTCTGTGGGTAGTTACTAGCGTTTTTATTATTCTGAATCTTCGGCTATTTATTTACTAAGTTGTATTGCAATCGGTTCAATTGTTTTTGCCTGAAAGAGTAACTGAGATCCAACCAAAATTCCACATTTACTATATTAGTTGGATTCATATTAATGCATGTTACAGAGCACCAAAAATAATATTATAATTCTGCTCTTATTTCTAGATACATCAAAACATTACGTCACAGAACGTTAAGTTATTAAAATGACCCTCGTGACTAACTTTGAACCTTCGAAATTAACTCCCATCTCCCTTTTATAATCAAATCATAAGTTGTCCCTTTTGTTACGTATGAACTTGTCAAACTTTATATGTTACACAAGTTTGTGTATCTTAAAATGAATTAAGAGTCGCTACACTTACCAAGGTTGTGCTGAAATTGGGCGTATTATGTGTGTATTTATTTTATGGCACTCTAGCGTCCTTTGTAATAGAGCAATATTTTATGGGTCCATAGGTGGTGTAAGATTAGATTTTATAGTTTAAGGAATTTGTTAAAGAACTGTGTATTATATATATATATATATATATATATATATATGAATTGACGCTGAATTCGAAGAATATTTTTATTATTTTTTTTTCGAATTTTTGGCCTGTGCCTATTTAAATTCATTACAGGATTCAAACTCTATAAACCATTACAGCATGCATTATGTAATAGAACATACCCACAATTAGTGTATAAAACTATACCTAAAGCATAAACTCGGTGTATGTACCGAAGGTCTGGTGGTAAAATTGTCTCAGACGTGTAATCAGTAACGTATTGACGGCCGGCTGGTCGAGTGGTCAGGCAACTAGACACTTTACGCAGCGGTCGCGGGTTCGAATCCCGCCAGGTGCAGATAATTTGTATGACGAATATAGATGTCTGCACCGGGTCATGGATGTGTATTTATGTATAAATGTATTTATATAAATTTCTTAAATTTATTTCCGTTCCTAGTACCTGTAACACAAGTTCTTACGAACTTAGCACGGGGCTAAGTTAACGTGGTGTGATTGTTTGTTAATATTTATATTTATTGTAAAATCAGTAGGACATTGCTCTTCCATCCCTATAGCAATGTTTGTTATATATTTCGCAACTAGTGTCATCTATCTAAGTCAAGAATAAGATTTGTTTAGTGTCACTCTTAGAAAAATATAACACAGAATACAGACGGAACCGTATGGGTATACTGTTCCGTCTGTATTCTACAACCGCTCATGTTTTTCGTATTATTCAACACACAAGAGCACAACGAATCTTCTTAGTTCTTACAGACAAGTGCATATATTTCTATAGACCTTATTAAGTGTAAAAGCTCCTTAAAAAAATGTCACTGCACTTTAACTAAGGATGCTCGCAATAATTATGAGTGTCACATGTCTTCGCTTTGTGTACAATCTCAACATGAAAAGAACCCTCATAATAAGCTCGTATTTTGTTTGCGAATTTTTTACGTGATTTTTTTACGTATTTACGTAGAAAAAACGCTTTTTCCATTTGAAATATAAGGGCTGATTGGCATCCCGATTTTAATATTCATTCAACGTCAAAAAATAAATTTATGTATTGACAAATGGATGTCGAAATATCGACATTGAATTCAACATGCAAATTCTATTACGATATTTTATCCATACTAATATGAAAATATGAAAAAAATTATTCAATGAAAAATCCTCAACCAATAGAAAGCATTATCAAGTTAAATAGACATATATACTCGTACATATACATTATAGATATACAAAATATTGGCTTATTATTAGCTGCTACCCACAACTTCGTTAGCGTAAAATTTATTAAGACTGTGAATTAGATCGGAAATTAGCAAAAACAAACATAGACGGACAAAAATAAAGGATTTGGGTTTTTCAGTATAAACATTTCGACCATTTCATTTCGACAATCAAATTAATCTCACTTATAAAAAACTTTATTTCGATACTCAGTTTTGTCTGTGATAATATAGTAATATAGTTTATTATTAAATATTAGGTATATATAAGAAACGTGTAATGATAACGCGATATTGAAAAACGCCATGGTATCGTGATTGGAAAGTTAATTATGAAATGTTGCAAAATAACGATTCAAAAGCGCTTTTAAAACCCGATCTTAATAAAATACGTTTATATTTTGATTTTATTTGAATTTTAAATATTATTTCTACTGTTCCAAAAATTTTATTTTTATGCGAAGACACGAATATACGTTTCGTTTCAAAATATCGGCACGTAAGTTCACGTGAAAAAATATCACCTTAAAATTTTATTTAAGAAACATAAAATGCTGAACATAAAACCCGTTACGAGTTTTTATTTTATTTTTATTCGACGAGTTAAATAAAAATTTAAAGTTTAAAAATATAGGTAAGTTTTATAATGTGGAATCTAAACTTACTTATTTTTACGAAATACTTTTTTTTTCCTTTTTAAAGTTAATGAATCATTCTTAACGAAGAGTACATTTCTCTGTGAAATATGTATGATATTTTTTAATCCTTACAGCTGCACACATCTTTCAATGAATAGTCATCTTGTGACGAAACGGAATTAAGTTAATTAGAATACTCGTCTCCATTCTAACTTTATAAATAAATTCCATTTAATTAAATGCCTTGTGCCGAGATGGTTCGCTGAGTAGAACATGTAAAATCTAGAAGTCGGTCGTAGATTAAAGTCCGAGCAGGCATCGAATAGTTTTTTTAAACTTATCCTTAAAATTTAACTTTGTTACATGATAATACAGTTACAAAGAGCTATTATTGCGAAATCCTATTTATCTTATTATAGATAATGTTAAGCAGAAAAAGAATAAATTACCATAGTAATAATTATTAACCTAAAAATTATAATTCATATTTTATGAACTCCACTTCGCATCCCATTATAAATAATAAGAAGTAAACCAGAAAGGATGGAGGATTTAATAAATATAATATTACGGTTTATTATTAATAAAGTTACGGTATATTGCCGAAAAATCATATCCAAACAATAAGCGTATCTACACTAATAAAATGCACACTTTGTTAGTTAAGTTATTCCATCGCGGTAATCTCAATATTTACTTGATCAATTTGAAAATGCTTTTGTTCCACCTATTGTCCTATGAGAACGATATATGCAGCTACGCTATGTGACACAACGCGATGCGAAAATATTAAACAATCATTATACCTTAAAACATTCAACGCCATTTCGGACAGTTCAGCTTTTGACTATCCTACATAATTATGGCTCACGTAGTTCGACATGGCATAAATGAAATGGAAATGTGTCATTTTTTTTTTTAGTATTGAACATGTAAAAAAGCTTCATCACATCACGTCATTTGAAGTATTACTTACAGTATATCGCATCGACTACAAAAGTTACAAGTATTGGAGCTGAAGAGTTAATTCAACACGTCAACCAATCTAACAAAATTCGATGTATGCAGGTGAAACTGCAGGAGACGTCTTGTCTTATAATATCCATATATCATTGTGAAACTTATTTGTAACATCACGTTGACCCTCTTATAAAAAAAATTAACTCTAATTTATTCACCCTACATACTAAGTACCACAATAAATATTAACTAGTTGAACCTCATGAATTATAAATGATTGAATGAATTGTTAATAATAAAATTGACCGTGTATTAAATTTCACGATTGTATAAAAATTATATATTTTTCTTTCTTCGTACCATCATCATTATTTTGCTAGATCTGATTATAATTTCTTATAAAAAATGTTTAAAATTTTCATTAAAATCATTGATTTTAATTTATCTTAATAATTATTAATTATCGTACCCAAATGCAGAATGGCGAGATAAGAAAAATTATTCCTTACATTAATATTAAAATACCTTTATCCGTTAAATATTGATATTAAATTATGATCCTTATTTCAAAGATGATTAGAAGTAAATTCCTTTACAAGTATTTCGACTAAGCCCTGGGATTACAGCGAATCAATTCTATCAAAGTCGATAACAATTTTAGCACCTATGTTTTGCCTAACAATAAGATGGAAACATGCTGTTCTGATGCCAATAAATCTATTGATTTAATGTTACCTTTTAACCCTTACTTACCCTGACTTACACTAGAAGGTCAAACATTTCAAGATTATTATATTATGTACCTACTTGTATAAAAAAAAAACTGTTATTTCATAATTATATTATTTATTAAACAATTTGTATGAAAGTGTAATTTTTCTTTTAAGACAAATTGTACTCGCATATTAATGTTTGCTCATACATACAATGAAGGGCTAAAGAAAAGTCCATACACAATAATGTCGTCTTAAGTTGATTAAAAATCCACACACCATATCATAAAATTGTAAGCCATGTTTAAAAGTTAGAAGAAAAACATAGAGTAGGTTAACTTATTGTTAGACTTTTTAAGACACGCCAAATGAAAGTAATTCTTGATAGATATTATATACCTATGTAAATTTTGTAACTATATTAAATAAAAAGAAAAAAAATATATACAAGACGATGTTCACAATCATATAGTGTCATATACGCTTACTTTGCTTTTAATTCATTTGGAATCTTCTAAGTGAAGTCACGGATCGCTACATAGCCATATATATATATTTTTTTTTCTGTTTGATGACATATAACATTATTGATATTATATGTTTGCAGAGTCTCTGCAGAATCCACATTCCGAATCGATGGTAGCTTTACTTTTACAAAAATAATAATTACTTCAAAGTTTTAGTTTGTAAAATGACGATTCGAAAGTGTTCGTGGGGCCTATTAGAATAAAGTTGTATTTTATTTTGATTTTGATATAGTTATAGATAACTCTATACTAACTAATAAAATTTTCAGACCCTTTCAAGTTCAATATTAATAAAAATTGTGTCCAAGTAAAAAATTGTCTTGCCTCGTGTCCGTTCTATTCGATTGGAAATATAATAAAGTTCGTTTTCAATTTATCGTTTAACGAACGAAAAATCGGCTTTGACCTTTATAATGAAAGTTTTAACTAGTTTTCACTGAAATAAAACTCAATAAAAGATTAAACTTTCCAAGTACTTTAATGAACGAGACTGTTCTCATAGATAAAACATTAAACAAAACTTCGGTAAGAACGTCCATTATCTGCTGTAAAAAAATAATCAAGTCGTAGAGTGTTGTTTGACGACCTTTCTGGTGTAGTGGTGCGAGTAGTCGTCTCAACACCGGCAGTCGCGGGTTCGATTCCCGCTCGGGGCAGATTTTTGTACTTGTGTAAATATTTGTTTTTGGTCTAGGTGTATGTCCTTGTGGGTTTACCCACCGTGCCTCAGAGAGCACGTAAAGCCGTCGGTCCCGGTTGTTATCATCCTGGTAACGATCGTTAGTCATGGTAGGGATATTATCCGCCAACCCGCAGTGAAGCAGCGTGGTGGATTAAGGTCCAACCCTTCTATATGGAGAAGAGGCCCTCGCTTACCAGTGGGTTGTTTACAGGCTGATACTCGTACAGAGAGTTGTTTTATAGCATTTTTCATAAACAAAACGTCCCTACTAACTAATAAAGAAATGGACAAAGTTTGACGAAATTGAAGTTGAATTTACTATGTAAACTATGAATATTTAATAAAATACGCAAACATAGCTACGAACGACCGCTAATAAATAACCAATGAATAAACAATGTATCCTAAATACCCGAAAGGAGGGAAGTTGGGTATATCCCAAAAGATAATTGGACACAGGGTCACGGTGTTTGATTTTAAAATTAATTTTAAAAACAGGTCAAGTCCGACTAGCATTTAAAGGTTCCGCAACACTGTATTCAATTATACATATTTGTTAAGATTTTGCTACAAATTTCGAAAAAACACGTTTCATGTGAATGAACCCTAGTTGACTTTTTATCATAAAAGGTTTTGGTATTAATTGTTATTACAAACAGAAAAATGTATATTCTGTGATTGTTTTAAATGTCCACTTTGTACAATTCCAAAGAAAACAGTATGACCAGCAGAATCTTTCAAAAGAACCCCATTGGCCCTTTGTATATGGAACCATAAAATAAAAATACATGTTCCCGTATGTTTTGATGAGTCATAGCGATAAATGAATATTTCATTAAAAAATCAAATGTTGAGAAATAAAACGCGCTTTTATTAACAGGAAAAAGAAGAATATATATTTTTTTAATTACAGCTGAAATTAAAGGAAAAATGTGAAGGTTTCTACTTGTGTCTTTTTCTTTGCTAAATTAAAAATAAAATGTCAAATATATATATATATATATGATAAAATAAATTACACAAGCGTAGGGTACGCTTGTGTAATTTATTTTATCATGTTATATTTTAGTCGTAGTTTGAATAAAATGAAGCTTGTGCACCTTAATCAACAGGTCAGGCAGTCAAGTTCGAAAAACGCTGGATTTTTTTGTGTTTATTGATTCACATCGTGCTCAGTGATCAGCATGCGGTGTTGAAAACACCGCATGCTGATATTGCTGCAAGTTCCTTCTTGCCCACAAGTGGGACAGTTCACAGTACAATATGGTGTACAGTTGTATTTATTATTGAAATCTCCATTATATATCAATAATACAAAAATAACTAAAATATAAAAATAGTTAACATTAAACGACGACCATGTAGACAATGTAGTTGTGCGTAGGTTTCGTTACAGACGATGGTAGTGGATTCGATTAGAGCTCGGAGCGAATATTCTTACTTGAACGAATATTTGTATTTAGCTTGGGTTCGTTTGTCCTTGTGGAGTTCCCCACTATGCCTCAAAATCTAATTGAGCTATCGCTACCGTTACAGTCCACGCTTGACAGTGCTCTTTACTTCTAGAAAGGAAATCAAGTGTCCGCATTGAAGCAGTTTGAATTAAGTTCCCTTCTGTATTCTGTATAAGAGAGGAGAAGTTTTTGCTCAGCAGTAAGACATTTACAGACCCTTTCAGTTCAATTAATAAAATTAATTTCAGTCTTTCTAATTGGTGATGCAGACACAATTAATATTTGGTTAATTAATTATTAATTAATTAAATAATCTCTCTAATAGATATACATTTATACATTATATATTATTGTATTTCTATTTCAAAGTAAAACGAATTGTGAAAGCTATTTAGGTTGTTTACGCTTAATATTAATCTTTTGTTCATTAGTTAGGGTCTATTATGTAGTTAATTTAGTGATAAAACGATATCACGATACCGAAAAGGATATTAATTTAGTATTCTTGAGGCTGTTTACTGTTATATATATATTATATTTCTATATACATGTACTTCGTATCCTCGTATGGTATCCGCGCGCCGAGACTACGTGGTTGCATGCGTAAGCTATCCCGTAACCCAACTATGGCGCCACGCCTATTTATCAAAACACAGGTAAATCTGCGAGTTACGTACTTTCTATGATTATGTACAGTAAGTAGGTACCTAATGTTTTTTTAGAATTTATCCCTTTAATAGGAGATTTATATCATTTGTAGACAAAAGTTTTGTAAAGTAGAGTAGAAAAGTTTTGAAATGAAATTAATATATTTATTTCGCCATAAGATGATTATTACACATAGCTAACGAATAGCAAGAAAATCTACATTTGAAATAAATACGTCATAGCAGCAAAATCAATTACAATACAGAAGAAGCCAAATTTTTAGATTAGGTAGTAGGTACATTATCCAGCTACCGTTTGTTAATTACTACTAGTTAACTTTTTGAAAACTCGTCTTGAAACGGGAGGAACGCAAGTTTGTCAACGTGGTATTGGAAATTTTCCATCATCATATTTTAATTAAAATAAGAAATAGTCCAATGTGTGCTTTTTAGCCACTAGAGTACCGCCAACAAGATGAATCAAGATCTCTACAAACAACGTAACCGACGACGAGTCAACGCAGTGATCACAGCTACTGGATATTGTGCTAGCCGTCGCGAGTTCGATTCCCGCTCGTAACAAATGTTTTTATATGCCATACAGATATTTTTCGTCGTCTAAGCATTGTGTTTGTGTTGCATTTTACGACCATTGACTAACATCTAAAAAGGGGTTATTTATCAATTTTTTTTCAATCAGTGAATGAAGTAATAAAATAGCAAGCAATCCTAACAAAATTACTAGCGTGTATTTCGCTTGCAAGCCTTTAAGAACATTTACCAGAAACCCCTTTTACTACCCGAGCTAAGATAACTTATTACTTAGAAGTGAGTTATCTAATACATTTCATTCATCATAACAACTAATTTCGTGATTTTAATTGTTTACAGAGAAATATTAATAGTCCCGGATAGTAGTTCATTAACGGTTGAGGAAGCGTTGGCTGAATTCCTTGAGAGGCGATATAAGAGTTAACGATCTTAGAAGACGAATAAGATCGGGTAAATGAGGAAGGCTGCAGGATTTACCCCAACCTAAGCCCGTCATTAATAACACCAAGATAATTAAAGGTACACTTATCTTTCAATCGCAATTACATTAAGAAGTTACTAGCAGGATTACGAGTTTATTACAATCGTGTCAAAATGACAAATTAGTGGTAATCAGTTTTGATACTTTTAGTAATATATGAATTAAATAGTATCAAAATAGCCTCATAATTACACCATAAGAACGTCATTGATTCTACTAAAAATTATTAAAATTTTCTAAACCAATTACGAGGTTAATGATCGATAAATATAATTTTGTTGGTGGGTAACAGTTCAGTACAGAACCCTAAAAAGTATTTAAAATCGATTTACGATCGAGGACATCATGGAACATGGACACATTATGGAAGTAATAAAATAGATTAACCAAATTTATAACCAATTTAAAGCCAATTTAAGCCATAATATTAGGTACTCAATGTCCACACATGTTCAATTTGATACTGTACTGTACTGTATCAGCCTGTAAGCAACCCACAACTGAGCGAAGGCCTCTTCTCCATATAGAAGAAGGGTTTTAATTTGATACAATAAATTGTTAATATTATAAATACTTTAATCATTAACAAATAAATCATTATCATAAGTAAATTGACGTTTATCTATAAAGTATTTATATGCACAATATGTTCATAATAATATGTTCATAATGATAAATTTTTTATACTTATATTATATCACATTGTGAGAATAAAAGTTTTGTGGGAAATAATAAAATTATATTCGTTTCCAATACCGTTTGTCTTTAGTTTATATCTATAGTATGTATATTGTTTTCGACGACCGTTCTGGTGTAGTGATGTGAGTATTTGCCTAAAGGCCGGCGGTCGCGGGTTCGATTCCCGCTCGGCACGGATATTTGTATTTTTGCAAATAATTATTTTCAGTCTTGTTGTGTCCTTGTTGGTTTTCCCACCGTGCCTCGGATAACACGTTAAGCTGTCGGTCCCGGTTGTTAACATAGACACCTGTTAACGATCGTTACTCATGGTAGAGATATTATCCGCCAACCCGCAGTGGAGCAGCGTGGTGGATTAAGCTCCAACCATTCTTCTAGATGGAGAAAAGGCCTTTGCCCAGCAGTGGGACGTTTACAGGCTAATTTAGTTTAGTTCAGTTCACTATATTTTTAAAATTATTTTCTATTGGTAATAACCCAATACACATTGAAAATTTTCTAATAATTTACTTGATGCTAAAAGTTTCCGAAATTTAAAACTTGATAACTTTCGTTTTCACTATGCGATATATTAGTGCCCTCATTATTAAATAATACTCAAAGCTACTGTTACTATTAGCTGAGATAGAGTGGATAAAAATGTGAAACTGAAAAATTTCGAGTACGAATCGATGCTCTTGAATTTTAAAGTTCAAAATTTGTTTCATAAGTCTCAGAAAAATGTAAAGAAATATGCATGCTTGGGAGAGAAATTCTGAAATGTATGAAAGGTATGCAAATACATCCGACTGTGGCGCTAACGATCGCATGTTCAATCTCGGCTCATGACAAGTGTATGTAAGTATAGGATACTCATATTTGTCTTGTTCTGGACGTTTGTAATTAGACTGTGTTCTTCCGGATCCTAGACACGGAATCATATCCTTTTTATAAGCATTTATTTATTTATTTATAAGGTACTGACGAAAAGTTGAACTATTCGCAAAGCTAGCTTTATTAACATAACGTGTGTAGTGAGGAATAACTTATATGGTAAAATCACCAAAATATAAACAAATACAGAGCGAATTACAAATACCTAATCCATTATCGCTAAGGAAACAAGAAGTTGTCATTGTGACACATTAAAATTTTTACTTCGTTCTAAATACGTCTATACCCTGAAGTTGCTTTCCCAACTCTACTTCTAACGGGGCTAAAAATACTTCAGACGAGTCGTAAATTGTGGAGACGAAATTACTAAAACATTAGGTTTTACCGGTTTTAGTGATTTAGTTATCTCTGATTTTGCTGACTAGAGATAAAATATCTTCGTATTGTTCTCGTATATTTACGCGAATTTTACTCATTTAATTAAAAGTCTAAAAACGGATTTTATCGCGTTTATTTCAAATTTCAGTTTAACAATATTTTATTTTAAATTATTTCCCGACGTTTCGGACCCTTTACAGCGTCCGTGTTCTCGGGGGACTAAGGTGGTGGGTGTCCGAACAATGAATTAATTGTTACATACCCCGCTTTTTATACAATTTTAAATTATTACTATTAACCCTCGGAAATAATTTAAAATAAAATATTGTTAAACTGAAATTTGAAATAAACGCGATAAAATCTGTTTTTAAATTTTAATTAAATCTCTTCTTATTATTATTATAAATGTGAAATTTTTGATGGACAAATGTTTGTTTCTTAATCATGACAAAACTGCTGAAATAATCTGGATGAAATTTCACACAGAGATAGGTTATATTCCGGAGTAAAATGTCACTATTTATAGGAAAAATCTACCCGTGGGATAGATTTCTATGAGAACAAAAACGCGTGCAACAACTTTTGAGATAAACTTCATACGAATTGTATTATTTTATCACTAAGCAAAAACAGCGACAGATTATTATTGAAACTAGGCAGTTAATTTAATTAAAAGTCTAAATCGGATTTTATCGCGTTTATTTGTTTAAAAACTTTACAGTTTAACGATTTTTTAATTAAATTAAATTATTTCCCGACGTTTCGGACCCTTTACAGAATCCATGATCTCGGGGGACTGAGGTGGTGGGGTCCGAAACGTCGGGAAATAATTTAATTTAATTAAAAAAATCGTTAAACTGTAAAGTTTTTAAGCAAATAAACGCGATAAAATCCGATTTAGACTTTTAATTAAATGAGTAAAATTCGCGTAAATATAAGAGAACAGTAGGCAGTTAATGATAATAAATAGTAATAATTTCGTAACTTCGATCACATTATACGTGATAAACAAGTATCAATTACAAACGTAGAGCCATTATAAAAACGTTGATAACACACACATGCATATTACTTAATGTAAGTTACATTCGAACAAACGATAAACGCGTGCAATATCAGTTTTATTAAAACATAAAATAAAATGTTTTATATGTGTGTATGTTTTCTTGCATTTTGTTTTTGATCTTTATATCACTACATATTATAAAACAAAGTTCTCCACGTCTGTTTGTCTGTTCGCGATAAACTCAAAAACTATTGCACGGATTTTAATACGGTTTTCACCAATAGATTGAGTGATTCATGAGGAAGGTTTAGGTACATATACATACCTCGGGCGCATCCAAATCCTGCCGGATCCTACTAAAAAGGAAAGATTTGACTGTGTGTTTATAGGAACGGTGACACTACTGACTTTATTTTAACAGTAGTTTGACTATTAAAAACTTACATTATCTAGAAATGAAATAGGCTATAAAATATGCTCTTATAGCACGATATTAATTATAGTAACGGAGTTAGTAGCAATGCGTGTCAACACAAGTGAAATTGCAAAAAATATCCAGTAACAAAATTAGTAGAGTTTGCATATTTCTTTAAGATTATCAAGTCAATAAAAACTTTTTTATTTTCTAGAATTCGAAATATCTTACAATTACCAATTATATAAATTACTGGAATGATAGACTATAGGTACTAAGCTAAATTGAATTATAATGAAGTATTAAAAAGTGACGTATTTATTATACCTTATTTTGTTATCTTTATATTGTATTAATATTTATGCTTATATTAAAAACAATTTATAAGTAGAGTCGTATAACTTTCAGAAAAAAATAATTTGAAACTAACTAAATCGTACACGATTGTTCTAAAAATTACAATATTAATTAAAAAATGTTATATTTGTAAAATGTCTCAAAACAAATTTTTAATAATTTAAAAAAAACTTAAGAAAAAGTATCCGAGAAAATGAAATAACAAAACAACGTATTCTCTCACCAAAACAAAATCCCCGCACAAAAAATATCACGAGCGTTCTATATCACAAAAATAAACACTGAATAATCTTTAAATATATATTTTTTATCAAAACTCACTTTTTTATAAACACGTGCTTGACACGCGACTGACAAAAATATCAATTCGTCGTCCAAACGAACGCCGCCGATGCCAAATAGCGAATACACGAAAACTTGTCTAAAGTATGAAGCTCTAGGGAAGCGTTCAAAATAATAATAAACTCTTACAAACAAAAATTACCCTTATTCTTAAACATATAGCTTCGAAAATGGCAAATCACGGTAGTAATGGTAAATAATCGCATTGAAACCGAAATACATATTGTTGTTACTTTCGTCAGTAAGATATACGACATGTGCGAAAGAAATAGAAGATGCTGACTGCGCATGTCCGTTTCACGTAAGGAAGTGAATAATGGAGACGGATAACCTCAAGTTTATGAATAAGCGGTTACATTAAATAGAGGTTTTAAAAAAGTACTAGATCCACACTTCTTGCTAGTTATAAAGCATTACAATTATACAAAATAATAAAATTATTGTAGTACCTCAATTATTTTTGTGCATAAGGTTTATACGGTCTAAATTCGATATTATTAATAAGTCAGGAAAAATATAAGTAATGAGAATAACTTGAAATATTTATAAAACGAAATTCATGTCACTAGAATGAATGAATATTAAGCTTATAAAAATATTTTTGTTACTTATTATAATTTAATATAGAAAGCTATGTATAGAGCACATTTGATATTTATAAGGAAAACTTCCCTGCAAATATTACAAAGTTTAATAATCTATTACTTTAAAATAAATGCTTGAATTATTATTATTATTATTTCTTTATTTAATTATTAAATATAATTATGAAAGGGCGGCTAGTTACAAAATCTACGCTGCCTAATTTTAAATTCTTGTGTTGGATGGAATTGTAGAAGTTAAGTGTCGTACTTAACGGAGTAATAAATAAAAATAGATAATCAAACTGACAACCACCAAATTTCAAGGTGTGTAAAATTGCGCGTGTCATATATTTAATAAAACTTACCAATACACGAGGGTAATGTTTCGTTCCATCTATTATCATTATAGCACCACACAACTCGCGCCCTCTGCAGCGTGTCTTCGAAAATGAAGTTGACGTTGCACATGTAATGTGCGATATCTTCGTTTCGGTACACTAAGTATCCGTTAGATGGCGCTGGTAACGTAACACAACCTATACCTGTTAATAATAATAAAATTTACTAGATGGCAGTAGTAAGACACAGATTATATACACATATTTGTAATAAAATTCGCTAGATGACACCACTAGCTTTAAAAAAATATTTTATTTAAAAACACATAAAATAATACTTTTTATTTGCAAAAGTTAAATTAAAATATTTTACGTTGAATGATTTGATGATTTATCAAATAAATTTCGATTCGAATTCGTTTCGTTTCGTTCGTTCGTTTAAATTCGACGCCCGTGGGACAACCGTTCTGGTGTAGTGGTGCGAGTAGTCACTTCAAACCGCAGGCTAACGGTCACGGGTTAGATTCCCGCTCGGAATAGACATTTGTGCCTACTATTTGTACAAATATTTGTTTCCGATCTGGGTGTATGACCTTGTGGGTCTCCCCACCGTCCCTAGAGAGGACGTAAAGCCGTCGGTCCCTGTCGTTATTACCTGATAACGATCGTTACTCATTGTAGAGAAATTATCCGCCAACCCCCAGTGGAGCAGCGTGGTGGATTAAGCTCTAACCCTTCTTCTACATGGTTGTATACAGGCTGATACCGTTCCAAATAAAATATTGTTGTACATCATATTATCTACCTACGTTGGCATTATTTTATTGTTCCTATAAATGTATTTTATAACTTACTTTTATAATGTAACAACACGCCTCTCTTCGGGAAGGCGCCTTTAGATCTAGCTTCAACAAGAATGTCCATCGTATCGGTGGCGGAAGTCAAACGGGAAGGCAAGTCGACTTGTTCGCAAGTAGACAATAAAATATCACCATTCGAGTCCTCGACCGACACGTAGTCCGTGCATTCAGTCTCGAACGGACCTATACCTGGAAATAAATAATATGTATCTTAAGCATGGAATGAATTCTGCAATATACTGTTCTCTTATATTTACGCGAATTTTACTCATTTAATTAAAAATCTATATCGGATTTTATCGCGTTTATTTAAAACTTTACAGTTTAACAATATTTTATTTTATTTCCCAACGTTTATTCGGACACCCACCACCTCAATCCCCCGAGATCATGGACGCTGTAAAGGGTCCGAAACGTCGGGAAATAATTTAAAATAAAATATTGTTAAACTGTAAAGTTTTAAATAAACGCGATAAAATCCGATATAGACTTTTAATTAAATTCTGCAATATGTTTAATATGTATACTAAAAACAGATTATGAAAAATATCGAATAAATATATTTAATAAAGCGGTATCAAATAGAGAATAGAGAGAGACCGATGAATATAACACGATACGAAACGGTTAGAAATTCAAATATGGGCAAGCGCGACAGATTTTTTTTTAAGCTCTTCTAAATTTGTCTTTAAAAGATGTATTTCTAACTTTAGTACTTACACGCATTTGAGCATATCTAATATAGTTTGAAACTAAACACGAAACTTTAGTTTCCGATTTGCAAATTCCAATTAAAATTCCAGTTAAAATCAAATATAAAATATTTTGCAGTGTCATTTTACTCTTGTACATTATATAATTAGATACAACAATAATAAAAAGGAAGTATGTCAGTTTTGCGGAAAAACGAAATCCTATTACTAAATAAAACCCCGTCCCAATTTATGGCCCGAAAAAATTCCGAACTTAACTATAACTTAGTCAGAATACAAAATGAACTATTTGACGGTATTCAATTGCCTTAAAATAAATTGAGTTCTTCACTACAGTCATACGCACTTTTTCTCATTGAACTATTCATTATTAGTAATTGTGTAGATAAATTATAAAATATAATTACATAAATAAGCTGTTCTCTTATATTTACGCGAATTTTATTCATTTAATTAAAAGTCTAAAAACGGATTTTATCGCGTTTATTTAAAGTTACTGTTTAACAATTTAATTTAAATTATTTCCCGACGTTTCGGACCCTTTACAGCGTCCATGATCTCGGGGGACTGAGGTGGTGGGTGTCCGAATAATGAATCAGTTGTTACATACCCCGCTTTTTATACAATTATAAATTATTACTTTTGACTGTTCCTATTCACACAGAATGAACTTGTTGTGTCTGGAAGTCGTGCTGTGTTCTTATTTTCCTTGGGTTCATATATTTTAGAACTGGTTCCCAAGCTGGTGGTACGTTCCAACCATCCTCTCTATTGAAATTAGGATGTTTTTTTATTTCAATAGCCTCGCGAATCACCCTTGGTAGGAATCGGTGTTCTTTAGCGAGAATTTGTGGCTTATCAAATCTAATATAGTGGTTGGTACCTTGTTGAGTATGTTGATACACAGCAGACTTTGTCGACCGTTGGTGTTTAATGTCAGCTATATGTTCTTTTACGCGTGTCTCTATACTCCGTTTAGTTTGTCCTATATATGAAAGACCACATTCACAGTCTAATTTGTAGACCCCTGCATCTTGTAAAGGTATTTGGCACTTGACAGATGGTAATAATTGACTTATCTTCGTTGGTGGCTTGTAGTAAGTTTTGATTGAAGCTCGCTTCAAGATGTAGCCAATCTTGTCAGTGACTCCTTTAACATATAGTAGTACGGCAGTCCTCTTCCTCCGGGATCTGTGACGCTGACGCGGTGCTCGTAGCTTGTTGTCTCGCAGTACCTGCTTGATGTGTTGTAGCTCTGCGTCCAGGTGTTTCTCGTCACAGATCCCGTGAGCTCTCTGAAACAGAGACAAACCAACGGCAGAGAGCTCTCTTACTACAAGCCGCCAACAAAGATAAGTCAATTATTACAATCTGTCAAGTGCCAAATACCTTTACAAGATGCATGGGTCTACAAATTAGACTGTGAATGTGGTCTTTCATATATAGGACAAACTATACGGAGTATAGAGACACGCGTAAAAGAACATATAGCTGACATTAAACACCAACGGTCGACAAAGTCTGCTGTGTATCAACATACTCAACAAGGTACCAACCACTACATTAGATTTGATAAGCCACAAATTCTCGCTAAAGAATACCGATTCCTACCAAGGATGATTCGCGAGGCTATTGAAATAAAAAAACATCCTAATTTCAATAGAGAGGATGGTTGGAACGTACCACCAGCATGGGAACCAGTTCTAAAATTAATTGAACCCAAGGAAAATAAGAACACAGCACGACTTCCAGACACAACAAGTTCATTCTGTGTGAATAGGAACAGTCAAAAGTAATAATTTATAATTGTATAAAAAGCGGGTTATGTAACAATTGATTCATTATTCGGACACCCACCACCTGAGTCCCCCGAGATCATGGACGCTGTAAAGGGTCCGAAACGTCGGGAAATAATTTAAATTAAATTGTTAAACAGTAACTTTAAATAAACGCGATAAAATCCGTTTTTAGACTTTTAATTAAATACATAAATAAGTTTATCATATTACACTGAGTGAAGTAGCTATGGCCTATATTCGTAAAAAAAAAACAAAAGAAAAAAAACTTTAGTCTATTTTTTAATAATAGATACAATATGCTTCAGCCAAGATTAAAAGATCGTAAAGCTTTATTCGTATTTAGTTATGAGGGTCTTCTGCTCTAGTGTACGACAATCTGTCAGTCACAGGACTGCATATTTAAACTATTTTAAACGTGAATCATATAATAGTCATGAACTGATATTTATTGGGTTCCTTTTCCCAAAGGGTGCCAATAGAACTTATTACTAAGACAGTTATCTAACCGTCTATCCGCGTGTCACTTACCTGTTTACCATTTAATTGAAATTTTCACAGAATATGCATTAATACGAACGCTATAATAAATAAAACATTAACGACTAATAAATCATAATAAAATTAAAAATTTCCAATACAATAATTCAGTAGAGTTCCAAGTAAAATAACTGAGATTTTGTTATCGTTTTATCTTTTATTTTTAGGGTTTTAAAGTTGTTCTCTTCTAGTTTTAAATTTTATTAAAATCTCTCATATTCAATTACGAGTAACATTATGTGCTTGTTGTAAATTTATTTTATATGTATATGTAGAGTTCTATCCATACGTTTGTGTTTCTTAGTAAGTCAACTATAGGCTAGGCTTGAGACTTTACCTACACTCTGAAGGTGCAAGGTAGAGAACACTATTTCTATTGAATCAAATCGTATAACTAAAACTTTCAACGCTAATTGTGTATACGTAAATAGTAGTTTATATAATTCATAATAACTTTCATTCAGAAAAAAATTGCGATATAAATCAAAATCAATTTATTTACTATACATGTAAATTTTAGACAAGTGTACTGACTCCATTACTATTGCATTAAAACACTCATTATAATCATCCATTAATGTCTCTCTTTTAGACAGAAGTTCCCTTTTATCGAGGAGGATATTGTAAAGTCTAGACATTTAATAACATTTAATTTTTTTGTTATAACATTTTTATATTTATAAACATTATTTACTTATTAAGAAAGTCATTGGTTTTGGAACCAAGGTATTGTAAAGTGTTTTATTAAGCGAACTCAAACTATATTTTGGTTTATTTTTAAAATTATTTATAATGATATTCTTTTTACCCGACTGCGACAGAAGGAGGGTTATGTTTTTCGAATGTATGTATGTATGTATGTCCATTTCGTGTCGTTGGATTTGTCTAAATTGTAGTAGTGACATAGGCTATATAAATTTTCAAAATGGCGCCCGCAAATTGCGGAATGAGGGGGGGGGGGAGTTGAATTTTTTTTCTTACTTTAGCAATATGGGTATCAAATGAAAGCTAGTAAATTGTTTTATTCTTTTTAGTTTATAATAAGAGTATTTTACGCAGTCGGGTTTTTTGATTTTTTTAATTTAGCATACTTGTTGCAAAAGTAACTAGATATCTATTTTGACAGCCTTTTCAATTTATTGACAAGACTCAAAAAGCTTGACAAAACCTGTATTAGAAGTTAGATTGCTAGATTGCATTAGTTTACTTTATAATAGTCAAAGCGCTCAGTTCTTTTTTCATTTTTTTTTTGTTTAAGAAATTTTTATATTGTTAGATTTCTTCATTTTTTTTAATGTTTATTATTACTTTTCTTTTTTTACGAAGTTATAATTTAATTTATGTTTATATCGTGTATTTATTAAATGTTTATCAATATGCAATTTGTAACCTTAAACTTTGCAAACCCACACAGAGATTATGGGCAAGCCTACGTTCAGCAGTGGATATCTAACGACTGATGTGGTGGTGAATTTTTCCATTCTACCCTCAAAGGTTTAAATACATTCACATCAACAGACTGAATAAATCAAAGTCTTTCTTTTATTTATATGATATTAAAGGTTATAATTTTTAGTTGAGCATATTGTAGTATACCTACTTGCGTCACTAATTCTTTTTGTTTAAAACATTCCGAAGAAATAGGAATACCTTCAGCTCTGTCATAAATAGTTTATCAATACATTTTTTTTTCTTTAAATCGAACAATAAACTGGAATGTACCTACCTATTATTTTAGATTGACTAAAAATATTTAGAATTATAGAAACATATGCGAAAATGTGCAAAATAGATTAAAACGTTGGTTATTTTTTATATTCAAGAGCAGAAAGTATTCTTAATAATAATTTTAAGATAATTAATTACATATCGAACTCGGGTTAAGTAGAGGGCATAAAAAATACTTACTTCTCAAACTAACATCCAACAATGTTACCCGGATTTTTTGTTCCGGATTCACACGTAGCTTCCACCGGCACTCGTCTCCAACATAGAAGTGCGGATAACCGGGCGTCCGGATATACCCCTCGCTATCTGAACCGTTCTCTGCTATATACACCTCCCGGTTACAATAGTGGATTGATAATAAATCTGAAACAAAACAATCAATAGTTTTTCTTTTATCAAATGCAATACATATTTATTAACAACTTGTTGGGTAGCAAATTCGTCTGCTTCATATTATTTTAGTATAACTGACCATTAAGTTGTGTTTTGTTAATTAATTCATAATTTTGAATTTTTTTTCGCGATAAACTGATTTTTTTAAAAATAAAAATAAGTATATTCTACACATAACCTTATACACTAATAACTGACTCTGAAATTCCTGGTTAAGTTGATCCAGCTGCTTCAAAGATTAGCCAAAACTGACAGACAGACAGTTACAGTTATGTTAAAACCCGGTAGCTTCGCATTAGAATCTTTCTATCAGCAATATCTCATATGAGCATAAATATACATTCAGAATATAGAATTGTACATTTCGTAATTATAAAAACATGAACTAACAATTAAAAAAAATTATGAGCAACGACACAGCATCTTTTACATTTCTTACGTCGTCATACAAAAATAGTATTAAGAACCGTGCGTCATATACCGTTTTTTATAACGTCATAGATTCAAGTAATTCGAAAACTTTCATTTTTTATTAGCAACGATTTTATTCAAGAGAAACCCGAGATAGGAATAGGGATAAGTTGACAATGAAATTGCTTAATTCACTATTATTCGACATTTAAATGAATGAATCGAAATTATATATTTTCTAAGCGATAACGGCACACAATAGCTTCGTCAATACATTTGTTTAGATCTATTTTTATTACCTACTTGAATAAAAGAATATTGTAAATCGATAAATTAACCGAAGTAGCGCCATGCTGCTAGCAGCTGAATGGGCTGGCGCGCCCGGGGAAGTACTTTGCTCTCACTTAACACCGACGTGAAATGACGGCACTGTCGTCGTGTTTCGCTCGGTTTGTGAGAGATCCGGTGGCCTTTCCCTTCCCTTACCTGGCCCATCCGTTCCCTTTCCTCCACAGATCCGGTGGAACATCCCTCCCCTCCCTAAAGGCCGGCAACGCACCCGCTAATCCTCTGATGTAGCGGGTGTCTAATAATAATAATAATATAATAATAAAGTTTATTTAACTATAAGAAATACACATTACACAGAAAGAACAGTGATTCCCACACTAGGCAATGCCTGTGTCGTGGGATTCAATAACACAAATGATTACCAGACATAGTGCGGCTTATGAAGACAATAAGAATATAATGAATCAATAAACACATAACTATTAATAAATTGAATTACAGTACAATACATTTAACTTGCATGTGAATTGGTCAAAACACAGCTATAGTGAGCCAGAACAGAACTACATTGATAGCAATGAAATTAACAGTCAAATCAATGAATATTTAGTTAAAAGTTTGAGACAGATTATTTGCTTGAATTTAAACTGAATGGTGTCAGTATTTACGATATATCTTAAAACATGCGTATTTATGTGTGTGTGTGTGTGTTGTGTGTACGTGTGTGTATTGTGTGTATGTGTGTGTATTGTGTGTATGTGTGTGTATTGTGTGTATGTGTGTGTATTGTGTGTATGTGTGTGTGTTGTGTGTATGTGTGTGTGAGTTGTGTGTATGTGTGTGTGTTGTGTGTATGTGTGTGTGAGTTGTGTGTATGTGTGTGTGTTGTATGTATGTGTGTGTGTTGTTCGTGTGTGTTGTGTGTGTGTGTGTGTGTTGTGTTTGTGTGTATGTGTGTGTGTTGTTCGTGTGTGTTGTGTGTGTGTGTGCGTGTTGTATGTATGTGTGTTGTGTGAATGTGTGTATGTGTGTGTTGTGTGCGTGTGTGTGTGTGTTTATATACAACTAAAGTGAGCTCGAACAGAATAGTTAAAAATAGTTAAAAAGTGGTCAGTCTCTTGGGGTCAGACGGCAAACAAATTACAGTCCACTACAATTACCTATACACGAAGTATTTCCTCTGACCTGTCATAATCCCAAGATAATAAGAGCCTATGAACCCGAGACTTAGCCTCATTAATAGAGCAGAACCTCAAATCACAGAATCCTGATAATCTGTTGTATATGTGCGGGAGAAGAAACCTAGGAAACCGCCTTGCAAAGGCCGTATTAACACGAGGTTTAGGCATTTTATAAATTCGCTCACGAGTCATTTTATCGTGCTCCAGAGATCTCAAACTCTGCATGTGGACACATGTGGTAGCACGCATTAGGAAAAGCCTCCGTACACTCAGGACTTGAGCTTCTCGGAAGAGTTCAGAAGTAGGGTACCGTCGACACCTTCGCAAGGACACTTTCAAAACCGCTCTTTGCGCCCTTTCCAAAAGTATTAAGTTAGATTTAGCAGAACCACCCCATGCAAGTATACAATAACTCAATATAGACTGACAAAGTGCCAAGTACACCATTTTAAGTAGTTGAGCGTCGGCTGCCTCCCTTAGCAGCTTCATCGTGTATATAAGTTTACGAACCCTGCCTGCTGTCATAGAAATGTGATTTTTGAAGTTAAGATTTTCGTCTAATATGACGCCTAAGTATCTAAGTGAATGGGCATTGGTTATACGACCACATGTACAGTCCGAAATTTGCAAATTCCCTTGAATCCCACACGATATTCTATGAACTTTAAGTTGGTTAAGGTACTCTGGGGGCTGGGATGCAGCTGTTTTATAAAAATTAAGGAATTTGGTTTTGTCTGCATTGAGAGTCAGTAAGTTGTTATTTAGCCACGTGGATATGCGGCGAAGTCCCAAAACTGCCATATCCCGTGCCTGCTGCCACGAGTCACCGTGAAAAACCAAGGCTGTATCATCAGCATAACACAATATGTTACCATTAAGAAGTTCAAGCGACATAATATCATTCATGTACGCTATAAACAGCGTAGGGCCCAGTATGCTACCCTGTGGTACGCCAAATGATACATGTTTAAGATCACTAATATTGTTACCAATTTTGACTCTGTGAGTTCTTCCCGTCAAGTAACTAGAGAACCAATCCAGCGCAGTGCCACGTACACCCAACAATTCCATCTTCCTTAGAAGTATGGGAATCGAAACCGTGTCAAAGGCCTTCGCCAGGTCCAAGAAGACACCGATACAACACCTGCCTTCATCCAAATTATATACAATGATATCAGTCAGATGTCTCACCGCATCCTCTGTGGATTTACCCTGGCGGAAGCCAAATTGACGATCTTGTAGGAGTTGATTACTCTCAAGGAAGCGGACAAGCCGCTTACTGACTATTCTCTCGAGTAATTTGGAGTAAGCTCCAAGAAGAGATATGGGTCGATGGTTACTCGGCACATCTGCGGATCCCCCCTTATGTATTGGCACGATCGCAGCCGTCTTCCACTGCTGAGGAAACAAACCCGACTCCATACTCAAGTTAAAAAGTGCAGCTAGAGGCTCCGATATGGTATCAACAATAGCCTTTAGGAGACTATTGCATATACCGTCGTGACCAGGAGCGCTACTCGAGTCTAACTTTTTGATGAGATCTGAAACCTCGACAGCATCTGTAGGGGCGAAGTAAAACGATCCAGAGATGGAATTACACTTAGCGGGCCCTATTTTTCCGGCCAGGGTCTCCTGAGTAACCTGTAGTTCGCTCAGTATGGATTCAGCAAGTTGGGATCCCACATTCGAGAAATATGTGTTACATTCATTAAGGGATTCGAGAACAGTAGGTTTAATGTTAAGAAGATCATCTGCTGATTTAGCTGGAGAAGCGCTGTGAGTAATACGTTTGATTGTGCCCCAAAGTTTTTTAGACTTATTCATATTTTTGGCCAACTCTTCTCGGTCGTAATCAGATTTGAGCTTCCTCAGAAGAGTTCTATGGAAGTTCCTGTAGCGAGTGTAAACCAGTCTTTTCATTTCGTTCGTTGGGTCTTTACGCGAGGCCAAATGCAGTTTATCTCTGTGTCTGGCACATCTCAAAAGCCCGGGGGTCATCCACGGTCGCAGAATATGTTTGGACCGGCTGCGTTTTACCATCTTAGAGTTGTTGCATACAGCAGTTAAGACCTTTGCAGAAAATGTCTCCACAGCATCCTCAAGGTCCCGGTTGGATAAAACGAAGGACCAATCAACTAGATTTAGTTCCGACCTTACCGAGTCGTAGTCAATAACAGTTTTAGTATTACGTTTTCGGACATTATTTTCCTTTTTGAGTGATATCCCTACCATAGTAACGTCGTGGTCAGAGAGGTCGGTGGAGCAGACAATCGATTCTGCCCGGCAGTGTCCGGACACAAATATATGATCAAGGCAGGTTTTATAGTGTGTAATAGTGTTAATACAGGAGATAAGACCGTGTTCCGCCAAGGTACATAGGTACTCCGAAGTCTGAGCATTAGCATTTGCCGTATCCATTATATCTATATTTAGATCCCCTGTCAAAACAAAACACGGGGCCCTGGAAAGAGAGTTAAGAGCAGAATCAAGGGATGTTATGAATGTTTCGGTATTCTGAAAGCTTGGTGACCTGTACACTCCAAGTACTTTATAGGAGTTAGGTACTTCTACAAGAACGCAGTTATCCTCATCTATATCCAGTTCTGTAAAAACTGGGGACCATCTATGATTAACGTAAACAACCACACCACCAGACTTATTTATGAAGTTGTTAGAGTTAAAAGAAGAGTAGCCTTCAAGTTGATTAATTGTAGAATCTTCATTTATCCAGCATTCACTAAAAACAATCACATCAAAGCTAATACCCAAACGTTTTTGCAAAACAAGAAAATTGTCAAAGTTTTTTTGCAAACTTCTTATATTTAAGCTCAAGATTTTTAGTGAAAAGCTCGAAATTATATTGGAGCATTCTTCAGGATATGAGATTGTATGGCATTTAAACTTATATGAGTTATCTACGTCATATAGTAAGTCTAGGGTAGCCATGGGTACATGGTTGGTAGATATGATGATTCACAGTGTACGCGGAAGGTAGCCATACAGGTTTCATTGATGAAAAATTGAAGCAAGATCAATTCCGTGCGGGCTTTTTTACCAATTACAAACTCTGCTCGAGATCCGATATTGATGATGTTGTGGAGTGTATATGTGGCAATATGAGTGTGTGTATTACAGAACATGAGCCAAGGTGTATAAAAGTACAAAATATCAGAGTCGTATACAAAGTCGCAAAACACGTTAGGGAGGACAAGGATGTGTGCACTAAGAAGAAAAGTCATCATTGTGATCAATCGGCAGCGGGGTCGCAGGCTGCTCGATAGATGCGGCTTGATCTGTTGAAATGACCTGGGATAGCTTGAGGAGGTCCTCTTCGTTGTATATTCGTATTGCAGGGCTACCGAGTGATGCGTCTCTTTTCCTGACAAATATTGCTCCATTAAGGGTCCAGCTATGTTTATATTTATGGCTTTTAGCGAACATTCTGACACTCCGAAATAAACGACGGTTTGCAGGAGTGAGCCGTTCGTTAACGTACACGGTTCTCCCAGGACCCTGTCCAACTATATTGTTACTATTTAGGTTACGACGTACCTTTGCCTGCTTCAAGAACTCATCTCGTTTGACACGATGAGTAAACGCCACCACCAGGGGACGCTGCAGCTGCTTGTTGCTTATGTCACTGCGTTTAGCGCCAACACGAGAAGCATATACAATATCCGAATCGTGCAAGGCGACACCAAGATTTACAGCCGTTGTCAACACAAGATGGTAGGGATTTTCATTTTGGAGCTCCTCGACACCTGTAATTTCAACCTCGTTTCTCAAGAGCATCTGGGCTTGATTATTTATTTGTTGTTTTAAATCCAAGACTGTTGTTTTTAACTCAATATTTTCTGTATGTAAAGACTCTAATGATTTAAGTCTCACGTCGAAATCAACGATCTTTTGGCTAATATTTTCAAGTCGACTTTTAAGAAAATCCCACATTTCAGATGCACTTTGTCGTAACTGGTTGATTTCCAAAGAAAGTGTTTGAAGCTCGGAAACGGGGCTTGTAGTTTTTGTACCAACTGATGGAGCAGGTGTGGAGTTGTCCGGGATGGTAATTTTTGCGGCACTGATTATTGCGGCGGGAACAGAAGCATCGGTTGCGCCGGAGCCGGCAGCGGCGGTGTTGGGGGGCGTAGAACCGGCAGAGCTCGCGAAGGTGCCTGTGCGAGGTTGACTTTTCTTCTTTAAAGTAACGCAGTCTGTCATTGAGCGAACCGGAGTGAGGGAATTGTCACCACCCTTTCTAGATTTTGCGACACAGTCTGGACAAATCCATGAATTAACTTGTTCCGTTGTGAAGCGTTCAGCTTTCGCGCAGGCCGCATGGAAGGTTTGAATACACGGCTTGGATGTGCAGGTTATAACCGCTTCATCTCGCCGAGTTTTCTGTCGGCAACCGGCGCAGATCATTTTTCCGGTACCAAGATACAAAGCGATATATAAACGATACGTAAGCGACAGCGGTCGTCAGAAGTTGAGTATCGTGGTACGGGGGCTATTCAAACCGGTTGGCGATAAGCGACTGGGCGATTCGTTTTAAATATGAATCGACAAAACACTTCAGATTAGAATTGTACTTGTATAGTTCAATAACTCAAAAAAACTGACACTTTTAATTATAAAATCACTTAACTAGCTACACTATGATGTATATTAAAATCTAATTTGAACTGGTTTTACAATTAAAAACATTAAAAGAATCGGAGCGGTGTAAGTTTGCCTGTTATTTCTTTGGCCGCGCGGGTAGGATCAGTCTATGGAAATCGTTTTTACCTACCACCAGGTGAATCGACTTTCCGTTTGCCCCCTCTAATATATATAAAAAAAAACTCGTAGTTATATTAATTTTTTAAACAATTTTCGTATATGATATTATTATGTATACTAATTTTTTTATACTTAAACGGTCTTACTCATAAACGTTTCTTAATATTTAATCCATTGCTTAACAACTGATCAGCAAAAACCTCACTCATAAACACTATTTAGCGTTAATAACTCGTTAAGTAATGCGTAAATCGCTGTCAAAATTAAACCCTGCCGAGACATAGTTTAACCCTCGTTGAGCGGCAAGATGGCGGATTTCACATAAATCAGCTGTTCTATGACGACGTCTGATCTACTTACTTGCGTTTGTTTGTTAGTAAGAAGAGATTTAGAATGAAATTTCCTCTACATAAAAATTAATATATACTAAATTAGCGTTATCTGTCTGTTTAATACAGATATTTAGAGGTACCTAATTTTAATTATAATAACATAATTTAAAAAAGGTTAATTCTGAAGTAAATTTATTAATTTAATATTTAATAAGCTTTGTTGAATTTTGTAATTGAGGATCCGACTACTACCCATCAAAATAAAAATGATTAGAAATTAGAATATTGATCCAAGTTCCTGTCAATAGAGGTCACTAGTAGTGACTCACTACAATATCGAGCTTCGAGAGTTTTCTCTATATGTTAATAGATGTCGCTTGAATATTATTTTTAACAATTTCGTTCATTCAATTTCTCTATCTAATCGATTATTTTGGCTATAATCTGTGCCAACCATCTATGTATCGTTCTTTGTTCGTTTCTTAACTAAGTAACAGCTAGTCAATGTTTATAAGTAAACAAAAGTTAATCCGTGATTTATAGCTTATGAGTGGATTAACTAAACGGTGGCTAAATATTACTTAACGTGATTTTTATAAGTAAGACGGAAAATGTTTATATTTAAAGATATTTTATCCCATTGAACATGGGTCATCTGTTGATATCAACTTGATCCTTTTCAGGTCATTTTGGTTAGTCACATATATTTTTGCAAAAACTATCCAATTTTTATTCTTTATATTTAGTCTTATAAGAAGTAATTGTACATGATGTTGTAGTTTAGTCGTCTTATCAATGAACATTATCTGGTAAGGCATTGGGCAACTAGAGGCTAGATGTATTAATATTTAGTATTAAATAAAAAAAGAACGGAACTGAACTAAATCAGCCTGTAAACAACCCACTGCTGAACGAAGACCTCTTCTCCATCTAGAAGAAGGTTTGGAGCTTAATCCACCACGCTGCTCCAATGCGGGTTAGCGGATAATATTCCTACCATGAGTAACGATCGTTACCAGTTAGTAATTTAAACAAAACTTTTCTTATAAATACATAATTATACTCATTTACATTAAGCGTCAAGTCACATACAGTTTAAAATTTTATAGTTATACATTTGACTGGTAAATTACTATCAATATTTAAGGAGAATACTCGATACATGATTCTCACTTGAATTATGTAAAAGAATAGGTACTTAATTTTTGACCAAATTTTCATAAATTTCAATTTAAATAAATGAAGCGTTGACACTTTTCCAGTCATGCCCGCGGCACGTGCACAGGTGTTGTACTGTGCCGCTTGTTCACATCTAAAAATTGCCAAAGTTCACATCATTTACCTAGTCAACAAATTTGTTGCTTAAACGAGTAAAATATCTTAGTATTTTTGCCTATCCTAAGCCAGAATTAAAGTATTAAGGGGGACTGGATCATGCTTGTTTATCCTGCTACCCTGTTAACACGTGGCGGCGTTTGGACGTAGGTAAACTAGCTGTTTTGTGTCGAAAGTGCAGCTAGCTGCTAGAGTGTCCAGACGACGCGTAAATAGTTGGATAATTGTTGAGTAACTTTACTTAAAAGTTTATTAATATTTACCTTTTTTTTACATAATTCGAATAAGAATCATGTACCGGGTATTCTCTTTAAATATTGATAGTAATTTACCAGCCAACCTGTATAATGTATTTAATTCTAATTAACTTTATACAAGCGGCACAACGAGACTATCATTAACTCCCAAATAATTTGTCTTTATTCAAATAATTTAGATTCAGGGCAATGTCTTCAATAAACATCTTATTAAAAGAGACGTCGACATTGTAATAGAACAGAGGTTTAATTAATTCGCTCATAAATCCTCTATTACACATCACTCGTTTGAATGCATGTGCTTAAAAGGGATACAAGAAAAAGACAGTTCTTACGAGTATATTCTACTTGTGATATCGTTTCCACCAATGTTTGTTTTAGTATACACGACTTACATTGTAAGTATGAGTTATATTGTATTCAACTATTTAATATATATTTTTTTAATATTTTAGTCGGTAACCCATGTATATAGTAAAATTGTAAGTTATTATTAATACAATTATTTTTATTTATGTATAAATATGGACTTTGAAACCTACCGTGATACGAAAAATTTCGATATCAAAACAGCCCTAAGGTTATTTAAATTAATTATATTTTATAAACAAAAAAGCATTACACTCATCATGATTATTTTGCTTCATACAGTTACATAAATTTAGTTTCAATGTGGTCAAAAGTTATATTCATATTTTCTTGTCTAAAAGATAAAAACTGCAATAATTTTTTTTAGTAACTTATATCTTAAAATCCAATCTTCTATCTTCAAACTATATATTACATAGTTCTAGAATCAGATCTGTTCACGCAAGGTTTAAGTGAAAACCAATAGGAGCAAAAAATGTATCTTCGGAAAACGTAAATATACATAATTTACGACTGTAGTCACGCCTTGCCAACATTGAAAACTATGAAAACGAACAAGATTTATTCATTGATGAAGAGATAACTCTAGTCACGTGAATGTATGTAAATTTATGTAACAATGCAATTATTAGTGTAAGAATTTTTTGTTATCAGATCACCATTTTTAGGTGTTTTTATTTGTTATTATATAAACACTCTTTTATTATATAATCTGTCGATATTTTCAGTGTAAAAAAAAGAATTTATATTACAGGTGAGGTATCTATTAAGACTGATGACTAAGCCGTATTATCTATTAATATTGTATATTATATTTACTGTCCAGTGGACAGAGCACATGGATCTCAATCGAACGATCGTGGATTAAATCCCATCCTAGCGTTACCGAATTTTCATAGGCTAAATTTATTTAGAATTTCATTTCATATTCTTCTTTAAAGGAAAATACTGTGACAAAAGCCACGTTTCTCGAAAAGGCTGCGGAGCTGTTTGGCAGATTACTGCAATTCTTCTTTAATAAGAAAAGAGGCCCAACAGAATACTCACAGAATTAGGTATTGTACAACACTTTTAGATAGATTTAATTACAACTATTTAATTATTTAAACTGGATAATAAAGTGTTCCAGGTAACATAAATAAGAATTCAACTGGCTCAGCATTAATAGTTTAGATAGATATATGCCATACTACATGACTATTAATAACTCTTACCAATATCCTAGTCGGGACCTAAATTTATATAACAATATCCATTAACAATAATATTAAAATACATATCTATAGAAGAAAACAGTACCAGTCTTATGTAACATCACATTCTAATTAAACATTGTGATTAGTATTACTAATCACAGAATATGCCTACAATTATCAGCCTTAATAGCACGCAATTCCGTCATACAACCTTGCCCACGTTTTGAGTTAATATTTACGTTGCTACGAGCGAGCGACTATACTACGAACCGCGCCATCTTCCTTCAGACGGTACGATTTTAGTTTTATTAACATTTTCGAATGACTCTAAAGGATTTAATTAATTAATCATTAAAAAAGATGTATGATTACTTAATAATACTTTTGATTTTTCAATGTAACGTGTTAGGGTATTGCATTAAATTAGTAATTTCTATAATCTTTTGTGCTTTAATACTGTTTCCGGTAGGCATTTTATATTTTGTATAAGTCAAATGTGCAATATTTTAAACATAAAGGATTATTTAATCAATAGTATTGTAAAAGATTTATATATTTTTTAAATTTGTATATTTATAATTATGTTAATTATAATTCAGACTTATTATTGTGTTAGATTATTGTCGATAATGTTTTGACGTTTCCAGCAAAACGATATAGATGTTGAAGAGGGTAGAAGTCAGAAGGAATAAAAAGGACTGTAATTGTGAGTTGCAGGAACCAATCCGACGACGTTCTAAGCCGAGGTGCGTTGTCGCTAGGAGACACCCTTAGGACGAACGTCCAGTTTCAGCTCCTCTAGCTCCCATTTTTTTACGGCCAGCTCTCAGTACTCGGCACCCCCACCGGTGACGCTGTAAAGGCCGCTAAGGCCAACAGCATTAGACATTTTGGAAAAAAAAGAGTTACGGAGGCATTCTCTGGACGGAGCGTAAATAGTCAACACGTGTCCTGATAGCTACGATAAAATACTTAGAAATTTTTATAAGTCTGTACTGTGGAAAAACTATTGAATAAAGATTTTACTGGATTGAAGTGTTGTTGGAATTTTTGATTGACGCCAATAAACGTAATAAACGATTCATGTGTTTTACCTGCTTTGAATATTGATTCTTATCAGATTGGTTGACGTAATCAATATATTTTTTTACTCTTCTTCTTTATGGGGCACAGCCATTTTCCTAGTAGTGGGATATTTACAGGCTGTTTTACTTCAATCAGTTCAATTAATATCTTAGTATTATCTCTTGATTATGTACCAAACGATTCGCTATCTCATTTCTGATTCATACAGATGCAATTTGGAATGACTTTCCGAATTCTGTCTTCCCTACCAGCAAAAATACCGAAACCTTCAAAAGTTGTATAAATATATATGTATATTTAAGATAAAGCGCTCCACGATAGACAGCATTATCGCTTCGACTGACGTGATTACATCCAAGCGTAAGCCAATTTAATTAAAACATAATGAATGATCTTGAAAATGTCCTTCCAATGATCTTTTTTAATAAACAGGCCTTCTAAAACAAAACAAAAAAAAAACTATTATCAGTTCGGAAATTGAGATAAGAGCGTTCAACAAGCAAACGAACATACAAAAATTTCAGCTTCCTTCTTTGTATCAGTATATAGTTCCAAATTGGTCACATACACTAATAAATCTTTATACATAAATATAATAATAATAATAATAATGGTTCCCGGCAGCCGTGTGGTTCCCGGCAGCCGTGTGGTTCCCGGCAGCCGTGTGGTTCCCGGCAGCCGTGTGGTTCCCGGCAGAGTAGAATAGGACCAACCCATTCTCAGCCTAGGGTGTCGTAAAAAGCGACTAAAGGCAACTAAAGCTGCATAAGACCAACGCAGCCTCCTCGGAGAGTTTGAGTGCCTCTCCAAGGGAGTAATCTAGCACTCAATTTTGTACATGGATGGAAAAAAATATAGGAAAGCGCATAGGGCCGCTGCCTGGGGGGCGCCAGGGCGCGTCTGGAGCTGGCGCTGGACGTGGCAGCATGCGGGCCGCCAGCAACCCCCGCCGACCGGCACCACCACCTAGCCGGCCGGTGTATCCACCATCCCCATCAGTTGGCTTGGCGCCGACAGAGTCTCTAGGGACTCAGCATTCGGTGCCCGCCACCGGTGGAGTACGCCGCATGAGATGGACTCTTGAAATGAACGAAAATGTCATGCGTGCGTATTTTAGGGCTGTAGGGGGGGAAACCGGTCGGACTGGCTACCGGGCAGTAATGCACCGCGAGTTCCTGCTGCTCGAGCCAAATTTAACTGTCACGGAACAGAACCTGGCAGATCGAGCTCGGTATATCCAACGAAAGGGCGTATTTAACGCCGCCGAGCTCGAACGATTGCGACGTGAGGCTGCTCCTGAAGTCGAACCCGTATCTACAGAGCATAACGCAGTTGTAACGCAACAGGAAAGCGTTCGTGGCGAAGTGCCTGTGGATGCGATCGCTGAAGAAGCAGTCTCCCAAAAAGTAGAGCAGATGAGAGGGATTTTGGAGGAGGCGATTTCCGAGATCCGGAGCGCTCCTCTGGAACAGAGGCCACGACTCTCCCGTCTTCCTCTTAACGCTGCGACGCGGGGTGCCATTGAGGCAGCTAACAGACTGCTACCTCCATATTTGGATGGCAGTCTGGGCTTGGATGATACGGGTTCTATTCTCTTTGGTGCCGCTCTAGCGGTACACCGCTTTATTGGAGCCAAAACCCAGGAGCCTGGACGCACTACTAATAATAGGAGTGACGTACCAGCCTGGAAGAAGAGAATAGAACGCCGTATCAGCCTGGCCAGGGCCCTCATTGGCAGACTGCAAAGCTTCAGGTCGGGCAACACTAGGCCAAGGATTGTGCGCTCCGTCAGAATAGCTTTTAATGGATTAGGCGTCAGGCTTGACCAGCCTGATATAGCTGAAAAACTGACGGAGCGCATCGACGGCCTGAAGCAAAGAATCGCGGCATGGGGGAAGCGCATTCGTAGGTACTCTGAGAGAGTTGAGCGCTTCCGGCAAAATCGCCTCTTCCTGAGTGATCAGAAGAGGTTCTACAGGAAGTTGGAGAACCCGACGCCATGCTCTACTTCCCAAAAACCGAATACGGCTGACCTCGTCGCCTTTTGGCGAAATATATGGTCACGGGAGGTGGAGCATGAGGAGGGCCCTTGGATTGCGGCGGTTCAGGAAGCATGTGCTAGAATCGAACCGATGAACCCGATTTCCATCTCTTCGGAGAACGTAGCTGATGCGGTCCGGCGGGCACCGAACTGGAAGAGTCCGGGGGCCGACGGCCTGCATCACTATTGGCTGAAAGGGTTCTCGGTATGCCATGCGACCTTGGCTCGACAATACCAAGAGGCGATAGAGCGGAGGACGCTTCCGAACCTCTTCACTACTGGGATCACTCACCTAGCTCCTAAGTCCACCAACACCGCGGACCCTACCAACTACCGCCCCATTACGTGTCTGAATTCCATCTATAAGACACTGACATCCGTTCTGAGCTGCAAGATCTCTCGTCATATTGACGAATTTAACATCTTGTCTGCAGCTCAGAACGGATGCCGTGGAGGCGGCCGCGGCACAAAGGAGCTCCTTATCATTGACTCTGTTGCAGGCCAGCTTGTCAAACGCAACCGTCGGAACTTCTCTGCTGCCTGGATCGACTACAAGAAGGCATTCGACTCGGTGCCTCATTCATGGCTTCTGAGGGTCCTCGAGCTGTACAAGATCGACGGTGCAGTTCGAGACTTCCTCGAAGTATGCATGGGGCAATGGAGTACGATCCTTTGTCTCCAGGGCGAGAGACTGACGACGGGTGCCGATGACCGAATCCGGATACGAAGGGGTATTTTCCAGGGTGATTGTCTGAGCCCACTTTGGTTTTGCTTGTCCTTGAACCCTTTAAGCACTCTGCTGGAGCGTTCGGGGACAGGCTTTCAGTTTCGGAGAGGAGGTACTAAAGTCTCCCACCTTCTCTACATGGATGACCTCAAGCTGCTGGCACCTAATCCTGCACGCCTTATGGAGTTGCTGAAAATCACTACTGAGTTCAGCGGCTCCATCAGGATGCAGCTTGGAGTGGATAAGTGTGCGGTCGTGCATGTGGACAGGGGACAGGTGACGCAATCGACTGAGATTAGCCTAGAACTTTCGAACTTCAAGACCCTTTCCGAAGCTGAATCTTACCGGTATCTGGGCATGTCACAATGCATAGGGGTGCAGGAGGTGGATATGAAACAGGCAGTTTGCGAGGTCTTTTTTGGACGGCTGACAAAAGTTCTCCGGAGCTACTTGTCGGGCGCCAACAAGGTCCGAGCTTATAACGGCTGGGTCATGCCCACTCTCTTGTACACATTTGGCGTGCTCAGATGGACTCAGACCGAACTAGACGCCCTGGACAGAAGAGTCCGCACGACTATGACTCACCATCGCATGCATCACCCGAAATCGTCGGTCATGAGACTGTACATCCCACGGAAGTGTGGTGGCCGAGGCCTATTAAGTGCCAAGTCCATGCATAACCGGGAGGTGTGCAGCCTCAGGGCCTACTTTGAGACGAGGAGGGAGAGCGCTATGCATGGTGATGTTGTAGTATGTGACAAAGGTCTCACCCCCTTATCCCTGGCCAAAGAGGAATGGCGAAGACCGGTTGTACTTAGCACCTCCGACCGGGAGACCGTATGGATGGAGAAGGAGCTGCATGGACGGTTTTACAAGGCGCTCCACGCACCTCACGTGGATGTCAAGGCCTCCGTGCAGTGGCTGCGATTCGGGGACCTCTTTGGGGAAACCGAAGGTTTTGTCTGTGCAATACAAGATCAGGTGGTTAGGACGAACAACTACCGGAAGCACATTCTGAAGGATGGCACTCCCGACTTCTGTCGAGCTTGTCGTCATCCCGGTGAGTCACTCAGACATGTGCTTACGGGGTGTTCAGCGCTTGCCAACACTGAGTACTTGCACAGACATAACCAAGCGGCCAAGATTCTTCATCAAGAGCTTGCTCTAATGTATTGTCTCCTGGAACAGAGGATGCCGTACTACCAGTACACACCGGCGCCAGTACTCGAACGCGACGGAGTCCGGCTCTACTGGGACCTGCCTATCGCCACGGACAGGACGATACTGGCGAACAAGCCTGATATCGTGGTGATGGATAGGGCACAGTCGAGGGTGTTTTTAGTGGACATTACCATCCCTCATGACGAGAACCTCGTGAAAGCCGAAACAGAGAAAAAGCGTAAATATCTGGATCTGGCGCACGAGATTGTCGACATGTGGGGTGTTGATTCCACTGAAATCATCCCTATCGTTATATCTGCCAACGGTTTGATCCCGGTTAGCCTCGCTCACCATCTGAGGCAGCTGGGTATCCGTGACGGTTCGCTCGCAGCCAGGATGCAAAAGGCGGTATTACTCGACTCGGCTAGGATTGTCCGCCGATTTCTCAGCCTACAGCCCTAGCCCCCGGCCGTTTGATCTCCCTGCCGGGGCGTAATCCTCCACCCGCTTATATTTATCTATGTATGTTTATGTAAATTTATTATATTCCTTATATAAGTAATATATTTTATTATATATATTTATATATTAAACGGGTGGAGTGCAGCAATTAAAATAATAATAATACACTTTATTTTACACCAAAACAGAAATTTACATAGAAAAACAAAAAAAATAATAATATAACAAGGTATTATACAAAGGGCGACAAAATAGTGACATAGATTCGATTAAGATTTAGATCCCTCAATAAATAATATTGATGTCAGAAAGTGATTATTATCGGAGATTGCAAAATCTCATTTCAAAGATTAAAACAGTCCAAATGTATGTCCGACTCCCACACGAAGGGTTCCGTACAATTGGTCTAGGATTGTAAACTTGGGCTTGGAGTCACCTAAAAACGTCATTATAGACCGGGTAACAAGATATTCTTCCCTATAGTTCCCATAACTTTCAAATTAATATTATCTATATATGTATATTCTGATCTAGTGACGTTAACTAGTCCGCATTAGGTTGAATTTTTATTTGTTTTTGATTAATTTAATGATTTAGTTGATACATAGATAGGCATTCACATATTTTACTATTACAAAGACTTAGAAAGAAAAAAAAACCAGATAAGATCCAGAAAAAATTCCAGATATTCAGCTTTAAAAGTTTACTGTCAACGATAATAAATCAGCCAGTGCCTATATTATGTTATTTCGTAAGTACCTACAAACTTATAAAAATATGTCCTACTATTTATATAAAGTCTAGATAAGATAATATTAAGAGCCGGTCGCAACTGGAGAGAGTTGCTAGATATTTAAAAAAAAACAATGGAAAATGTTAAAGAAAGTCTATGTCAAAAGCCACCTTGAACTAAGAGATATTCTGTAAAACATTACACTAGAGTTCACTAGACAATAATTTTTAAAGTTTAAGATAATAGGTTCATTGATTTATTATTTGAATTTGAATTTATTATTTGATTTTGTTTTTATACTAATTGACATTGACATAGATTTACATTGTTCTTCATTATATTGTACTTAATTTATGTTTAATTTAATCTTATGTTTATTATTTATGACTTGCATTTAATTAATTTTTTTTTTGACATTGTATTTAATGAATTATTTTAAGCCCTTAATTTAATAATGTTTAATAATTTGATATTTTAGTTCAATGTACTATAAACTTATTTTTAAAACTGTTTCTTTATTAATCTGTTTCATATTAATTAGTGTAATTGGTTGACCCGTGCTAATTAATTAATAATAAATAAATAAATAAGCCAGATAAAACAAACGTTAAGAGAACTAAAAGTAATAAAGATAACATTATCAAAATAAGCCATCCCCTGCATAAAATAACGAAATGTATGCAAACGGTTATTACATATAATCATATTATGACTGCAATAAGCGATGGTCATAAAAATCGACTTTAATATATATATATATATATATATATATATATATATATATATATATATATATATATATATATATGCAGCTACATTACACAATCAACCCTCGTTACCAAAATAATTTCAATAATCCACTAAAATATCTCGTTTCCTTAATTATTTCATTAAAATTAGTTGCAGATAATAATTATTGTAAAATTGATACATTTTCTTTAATTAAATAAATAAATAAATAGTAAATAATATTATAGTTTCATTGATTAATAATGTCAATAAATCCTAATGTCAACATTTAATGGAATACTTTTTATTTGAAAAATATGGAACTAATTAAAATTAAGCTATCTTACAATTTTTCTTTTCATAAATTTATTGATAGGCTTATAATTCTCGTATATTTGCTGAAAATCAGGCTAAAAAAGACTGGTTAAGTCCCATGATTAATGCTTTCAAACAAACAGACACTCTTTATGTTATTATTATACCTTTAAATAGATTGGTATTTACTTATTATACATGAGCAGAAAACTCAAAGTAATTCAAACTCGGGCACGGTTGCTTTGGTGACTACCTGTGTCGGACGGCCCAAAGGGAGCCGACGACTGAGTGTCACGATTGTGGCGCAGCGGTGGACTCTGCCCAGCACACCCTCGAGGTGTGCCCGAGATGGGCGGTGCTGCGTCAAGGTTTGACGTCGGTCGTCGGGGGGGACTTGTCGCTCCCGAGTATCATCACCGCGATGCTCGGCGACGACGAGTCCTGGAAGGCGATGGTCTCCTTCTGCGAGACAGTAATGTCCCAGAAGGAGGCCGACGAGCGGATGAGAGAGGAGGCCGCCGACGTGGCCTCCATCCGCGGGCGACGAATGGGGGTGCGCAGGAGGCGCTACTTAATGCGCCTCCAGTAACGCCCTTGTGCCCGTGTCGGGCCGGGATGGGAACCCGGTCCTGCTAGACACGGCGTCGTCGGGACTGTTCAGAGGTTAGCCGGACAGTCTCCATGGAGGAGAAGTCTGGCCTTTTCGCCGAGGCCAGCCTGTCGCTGGAGGGATCATGTTGCCTGCAGATCCGGGACTCTCCAATTAAAGCGGTTGAAGGCTCCCGCAGGGGCTTAGTACGGTATTGCACTCCCAAAGTGCCGAGTCCGACATTGTTTTAGGACTACCGACCCGGGCGTCCTGGATATCATCCGTAAATGGATTCCCCTGCGATAAAAATAAAAAAAATTAAAAAAGTAATTCAAACTGGAGAATTTGCAACATTATTAAACGAAATTACATTTAAACGAAAATTAATTGCGCTTGTCACTTCCTTCGAATAGCGCCACGTGTCACGTCTACTGCCATATAATTCACTAGACCCTTAATTTTATACATTTTACTTCAAATCTGACATTTGATTGCGCAATGTAAATAGATACCTACACACATCCAAACGCATTATTAAGCGCCTTGTAAACAATAATGTAACAAATTTGACGAGCTAGATGCTCAAACTTCAGCTTTACATGAAACAAGAGCTTTCATGAACAAAAAAAAAGTTGAAATTAATTTGACAAACACTATTTATACATACTAGCGCATGCAAATGTGTAATAACTTAAGGAAATATTTCTCTTAGGACGGGGATTTCGTATTAAAAATTTGAGCTAACTTTTGCCAGTAGCATCTAACCCATGCTTATTCTTATACTGCTATATTCTTTGTGTATATATGTACATTGTAATTTGTACATATTTGTGTATGTCGTAGTGTGTGTAGTGCCTTTTTTAATTAATTTCGTGTATTTATTGAGCTTTATTATTAAAAAAATTAGCATTCTGCACTTCTTCTCCATATAAACTTTAACTGTGCCAAATTTCGTTCTCCTCCGTCCGCGTAATTTTTGTAAAAAAGGGTACCAAGTTTTTGCTTAGTGTTTTAATATATACATATATATATTTTCAAATGACTTTATCATATTTCAATATAAATCTAATTAAGAAACTCGTCAAGTTAACGTAGACTGTTTAATAAACGCGTCAGACAGTATGATAAAACACGTAAACTTTGACAAATGGCTTACGAGACGCTTAACAGTAGGTATGCGTACTTCAAACAATGCATCAATCATAATCCAAACGTCAGAAGAGTTCTGATTTTCCTTTATGAAATTTTCAAACAAACTTTCTCTGATTGTGCGACACTTAATACAATTTGTATAAATCGAATCTCTTACGGTTCACATTATATATTTTTATATCAGAAATATCAGAAAATGTACAGTCAGTCTAAGAGAAGTAAAATGAAAAGGATCTGCTTATAGTAGCTATGTGATAATCGAAGGGGATCAAAAATTGTTACTGTAATTCCTATTACAAAATAAGTAAAATAATTCTTATTACATTTGCGATAGAGAATAAATTACTATTCACTATATAACACCCTATAATAGTCACCATGTGACCCGAAAATCGTTATCAATAAACGAAATACGCTGTTAATTATGTTAAATAGCAATTTATAGAGTCGGTGAAATAAAGTGTAACAAACCAAACATATGCCTTTATTGAAATTCGCAATACAACAATGTCGTAAATGGTCAATAAAATTTGTCTCGATCGTTTGTGACTTATTTCCAACAGTTCGTTTGATGTATTCGACATTTTTATATTTTTATTTATTTTTTCGTTATGAAAATGATATACAGAAAAAAAATCTAAAAAGAGGAGTAAATACTTTAAAAAAAAACAAATACTTTAATTCTTACTTAAATCATGCTTATTTACACAATGTTATAAACAATGACCAAAGTAGATAGTATTTAAAAATACGAATTGTGAACTGTAAAATACTAGCATAATTATGTAAAAAAACAGTAACTAAGAAATGAGAATACATATTGTGTAAAAAATCAAATCCCTACCTATCACGGTATCACAGGTTTATACCTGGTATCTGTATACCAGATTTACACCGTTATTATTAACACTCAGACAGAGGTATTGAGAGCGAAGTCTTAGTAAAGACATTCGGTTGTTATCCTTTGGTTACGGAAAAATTTATGTATGTCGTTAAACCCCTTATCACTCACGTGCTGAACGTCTTAACGGTTCGTCAATCCATTCGAAAAATCCATCCACACAACCCAAGTGTTCTGTCTAAGCTCTATCTATATTTAGATTATAATAGCATAATCCAAAATTGAACTTCAAAAAATACTTTTCTCTTAAGATATAAAAAAACAGTCTTCCTTATTGAATAGTGACGTAAACGAAAACTGAAAATAAAATAAAATACGAGTGTATAATATCTTCATAAAAGATCTCCACTACACACATACACATAAACAGACTACAAGTTAAGAACATAAACGTAATGGTGCAGTGTAGTATATCATTAACGTTAATCCACACGTGTGTAGCGGACGACGCCACGTGCCGATTTGTCGACAAATCCCTGAGGATACCCGAAAAAAGTACATCAAAATTTGTGGGAACGACTTTTTTGTCGAAAACTCAGTTTTTGTGAAATATGAAATAGAAGAGCAACGCGCGGTTTCAATTTTGTTTATGGTTAAAAATAGGAAATTATTTTATAGTTACTAATAGCAATTGATAAAATTGTTCATAATAATGAAACCAACTGAACTGAAACAGGTATACCAGAAGCAATGCCCACTTTTCATATATGAGAAGAAGTGTAAGAATTTGTAATTAAATAAAAATAATATTGTAGTGTGCTGAACAAGTTGCCCAAAACTAACGATCGTTATCAGGTATTTATAATAAAAACCAGGTCCCGATGGCTTTTCTTGATCTCCGAGACACGATGGTGAGACCCAAAAGCGACCAGAAAAACATATGAACAAATATATAATTAAAAAATAATAAATACAAATATGCTCTCGTACATACATATATCCGACAATTAAAATTCGTATTTATAATAAAAATTACAGTACTCACTGTAAAAACATAATTAAAAATAATAAGATTGAAATATCATGCTTACCACCTCAGATTAAACAAAAGTTTTGTTTATTAATTTGAGCTTACCACATACAAAATTAAACACGACCTATTACTATCAACATGTCTGAAACCGTCTGAAACCACGAAGGAAGTCTTGTATTCCATAGAATCCTCAATATTTCAAAACATAATATTTTCATTAAATTATGAATATGTTTTTACTTTCATTATGATAAAAGATTACTTTTTTCAATAAAAATAATTATCTTACACTAAAATGAAAATACTACAGAACATTTTTATTATAGGATATTATAATACAGAGATTGGTCATTAAAAATATTTTTATGTAGACCGTATAAATGTTTGTATTATTAAATGTTTAGTTACCTTAAAATACTCGTATTTTAGGATACGACTTCATTATTTTCAGTAGACTTTTTTGAACAAATTAACTATAGATTTTAATTTTATAATATTAAAAAGAAGAAAACTAAAAAGTTTTTATAAGGAAGTTAATATTAAGTCATGTTTAGATTATTAATTGATTGATTATAATAATTATTCAATCTTTTTTCTTTTTTATTATAACGCTATAAGCATTACGATATAACACTTGAGAGTAAACCAGGGTATGTTCGTGAACGACGTAGTAAAAACGTGACGTAGGAAGAACCCCGCGGGTAACTACAAAATATATATTATATATAAAATATATTCTATAATAGAAACTAACTTAATAAAACTCCTTTTTTATTAGGGGTAGAGCTTTACTATACATAAGTTTGGTTTTATTTGAATACATATTTACATTGATTACCTACATATTTATTAAAATAATTATCTGTATTTTTAACATAACCTTTAGAGATGGAATATTTTCAAATATTTGTAACTTAAATTGGACCAACCTTGAACAAAACCTGTTTAAGTTAAAAATAAGTTTTTACATATGAAAAAAATATTAGCCAAATTTAGAATATCCATATTATGATTTCGAACTACCAACCAACTAAAACTATCAACGATTCGATATACAACTTGTTAGATATTTACATAATACAATACATTCTTCTCACATCTATTTTGGTGACGCAGAAAGCCAGACAGACAGTGTCTGGAAATTGAGCTACTATTTCACCCATATACAGAGTAACCCAACCGCTACTTATCACAAAAAGCTTTGTAAAATCATCTATTATATTTCACGCATTACGAAAATGGGGACTATTATATAAGCGACATTAGAACCCCAGCTTTTACCCCAAAATCGATATATTGAATGGCGTGAGGCATTTGATAAGTGTGACGTCACAATGTCACACATCTGTCCGTTGATTTGAGTCAATTTCATGGATCCCGTTGACACGTGCGAATTGTAAATGTTATTTTACAAACAGACATTATAAATTAGCTAAATGTTTCATGGTCTAATAGAAATATTAATAGGTTTGACGCATTTTTTAAATTTAAAATTATACCAGACTTATAAATACGTTTGACAGAATATGTTAATCGTTTCAACTGCTTTGATACTGCTCTGGTTGTAAAAGTTGTAGTGGAATCTTCTTTAGTCGATTACATAAAAAAATACTTTTGGTAAATAGATTAACTATCAAATAAACGAATATGCCGTGGACTTGGACAATAAAATGCACCTAAAATTTATAACACAATTTTTAGAAAAACATATTTTATTGTAATTTTTTAAATATAATTTTTATATATTATTACCATAACTCGTACTAGCAATATACAGTTCATCTTTACTCTCGGTAAAATCACTTTCAATCGTCTCGTTAATGTAACTTTCATCTGAACTTATGTAATCTTCTTTAAATTTGTCATTCTTAGTAAGTTAATGTTATCTTCGAACTATGGGTCGCACCTAAAATTTGAGTCCATTTTTATATGAAAAAAGCTGTATCTTATAGTCCAAAAATATGGTTACATATTAACCTACTCTCTTTTTATTATATTAATAAAAAACATCACGTTACGAATTATGGGAAAAGTAACCATAAACGCAGGCACGATTACGTATATTTAACAAAAAAAAACCAAAGTAAATTTTAGTGTAAAAGTGCTAAGCAAATAAATATTATGCTCTTTTTTAAACTGTCGGTTGAAATTATTAAAATAATTCTCGAGGCTCGGAAAGGATTACCGACAGAGTAGAACTCAGAATTTGACCCTTATAATATATTCTGTTTTGCAAAGCTATTGCACCGTCGAATAGGACCTCTTTAGGTATATACGACCGAGAATATTAAAATTTTAGTTCATATTTATTAATATAGTATTTACACCTGTCCCTATTTTGTCCTATATCAAACAACTTGTCTTTAGAAATTGTATTTTATTACAAAATCTGGTTTGATAATCCTTACAACAGGATAACAGACAGAATAAAATGGTATTTATACAAATAGAACTCCGCATCTAAATGATGCTATAGGGTTTCTAATACGTTATTTATTATACATAAGTCAGTTGTCCGTCTGTCTATCCAATCGTCTGTCACAATATTATATCTTCAAAACCGCTTTCCCTATAAGACACGCTCATGAAATTTTCACAGAAATCATATTCCTATAAACGCTAAAAAATAAACAATGATTATGCGGACAGCTTATAACTTCTTACCTCGTTGTATTGCCATAAAGAAAACACATTCTATGCGCATTTTCAGAACTAAAGTTTTAAAGAACTAGTATCTAGTAATAAAGCTACTTTTTCCGAAATTAATACGGATTAATATATACATATTATATATATATATATATATATATATATATATATATATATATATATATATATATATATATATATATATATATATATATGATACAATATAATATAAAACAAAAATATGAGTATGAATATAATGTAAAATAAAATCACGTACCATCAAAACATGCATATTTTAAAAATACGACACCAGGAGACCAAGCCCTGGAAGGAGGGTAATCCTCCTCGAGCACAAAGCTGCAATGATTAACTCCTGTGCATCTGTAACAAAAAAATTCAAATTTTATAATCTATCTATGTATTATTGCATATAATTTATAAGAGTTTTGATTGGTTATCAATTCAGAAGATGAAATCTATAGATATCTATAGATCTAATTTTCTTATACACACAAATAATCTAAAACAGTTTAAAATATATCTCGGAAAATAAAATCGTGTCAACGACATTGATAAACGTAATTTTCCATAAATATTTTAGACACAATCATATAATAATAAACGGTAAAGGAATTTATTCGTTCAAATAAAAAATAACAGTGTTATACATATTATTTTCAATGCAAAACCTAAATAAATATTATACAATAATTATTGTAGCAGCTATTTTTATTGATACTTCGATGTTATTGATTTTATATTCATTATAATTATAATATGTAAGTAAAAAAGATAAAAACATACTTTTTATCTTTTTTGAGACAATATTTGAACTAATTGACTTGCATAGTTGCTCTTCCTAATTAACTAAGCGTGAGTTTAGACTCATTCATATTAAATACAACAAATTTTGAGAGAGTAAATCAATGTTACTCAAGAATATTCTTTATAATTAGCTTTGTCATTTTTTGATATAATATTGTATATAAACTTAGTACTTTAGCGCTGTTGCGTGTTCACACAAAACAGACAGACTTGCGGACAAATAATAAGAGATTTCTAAAAATATTGATATGATTAAAAGTCTATACCGGATTTTATCGCGTTTATTTAAAACTTTACAGTTAACAATATTTTAAATTATTTCCCGACGTTTCGGACCCTTTACAGCGTCCATGACCCCGGGAGACTTTTAAATAAACGCGATAAAATCCGGTATAGACTTTTAATCAAATGAGTAAAATTCGCGTAAATATAAGAGAACAATATTGATATGGATATTTTAATATATAGATTTTGATTAAATATCGAATTATCGGATTATAGTTAGAACTAAGTTCCGTTTATATTATCGTAGTTGTATTTTACGTCCTAAACTTACACCGTTTCGTAACATCACGAAGTAACGATAAAAATAAAAACGTTCGTCTGTTGCTCCTCAGCGTACATTTTAAATAAGTTCTCACATTTACTATTTCTCTTTAATGCTTGTCTTTCATGTCACGACATGGATACATTTATTTAGTTAAATAAAACCTTTAAAAACTAAATCCCATCCTATAAAAATAAAACAGTTATTCAAATGTTTAATTTAAATGCATTTTAATCATTTTTAGATAAATCTTTATTTCATAAAATCGCTTCACTCTGTAAATAGTTATTGTTAATTTGTAATTAACATTGTGTTTTAAATGATGGCATGTGACAGAGAAGTTAATAAACTTCAATGTAATCCGATAAATGGTACGAATAATAACGTTGACAACACATTTATTTTTGTAGTCTTAGAAGAATACTTTTAAGAAAATTTTATTTAACTGAACTGAATCAGCCTGTAAACGTCCCACGGCTGGGCAAAAGCCCCTCTTCCGTGTAGGGGAAGGGTTGGAGCTCAATCCACCACGCTGCTCTACTGCGGGAGAGTAACGATCGTTACATGTGTCTATGATAACAGGCGAGACCAACGGCTCCGACCAAATGTCCTCTTCGAGGCACCGTGGGGAGACCCACAGGAACCCAGATCAGAAACAAATATTTGGAGAAATACAAAAATCTGCCCCGAGCGGGAAAACCACCGCAGTTGAGGTGACTGTTCGAGGTGACTTTTCGCACCACAACACCAGAATGGTTGTCATAAAAAATACAAGAGAACGGAATCCATTTGAACTAGTATTGTGACTACACTCATACTGAAAACAAATCTGCTGCGAGAATCGAACCCACGACCACCGGCGTTGGGCGACTACTTGAAGACTACACCAGAACGGTCGTAATTTTACATAATTATTTTCTTAGTGTTAACAGTATTCCATACCGAAACTGCTCATTTACTTGAATAAAATGTATTTTTAATTTATAATAATAACGCAATGCGCATTAAAATTTCGTTGTAACTTTAATCGGTTTTAATAAAAGTGTTGTTTTATTTATAAAAAAAAAAAAAAAACTACTTACTAGATCCCACATCTCACTGTGGTGTGCACACACATTTTACCACTTTGGAAGTGTCTCTCGCGCAAACTATTCAATTTAGAAAAAAAAAATATTAGAAACCTTAATATCATTTTTTAAGACCTATCCATAGATACCCCGTACGTATACACGTATGGGTTTGATGAATTTTTTTTATTTTTTTTTTATTTTTAGTTCTAAGTATGGGAGCTCCCAAATTTTTTTTTCCTTAATTTGTGAGAAAATCTTAATGCAGTTAACAGAATACATCTACTTACTAAGTTTCAACAGTATAGTTCTTATAGTTTCGAAAAAAAGGGGCTGTGACATACAGACGGACGGACAGACGTCTGTCTGTATGTCAGACAGACATGACGAATCCATAAGGGTTCCGTTTTTGCCATTTGGCTACGGAACCCTAATAATGAAATTTCAATATCTTCGCAAAATACTGTATACTACACAAATTCTATGAAACGATTGAAGCTTAACTTTTATATTTCATTGAATATTTCATAAAGAACTTTCCACCCAGGTCGTAGCGAATTGCTTTTTGCAACTTTAATTAACTGTACTTTTCAGAACGAAATAGATATCCCTCGCGACTTCACCCACGATGATATTTATGGCTATTGCTTTAACTAATAAAATACTTATTTGTTTGCTGATATTGTATTTGTTAAAAAATTATTAATATATATTATATATGTAAATAAGTAGTTTAAGAAATTGTTGATTATAAAGTAAAAGATAATTTTTTACATTGTATTGTTAAACATAAAAATTGTTGTACAATAATAATGATAGTAAATACAATACAATACAAATGTAGGTAGTACTAATGTGTGTATTTAATACCAACAGGAATTTACATAATAGAATAACAAATAAATAAAAAGATATAGCAGGAGTCAAACTTACTACTTAGTAAATATGAATAATGATATAATCTTATTTATAGTCCGGTCATTTTAGACATAAAAATAGTGATCAAATAAATAAAATTCCGACAGAGCCAAATCTTCGTAGAGACCTTAGGTTTACCACAAGGAATAAAGTGTCAAAAGTCCCCATCAGTCCCATGTGAGCTTAGGGACTTATTCGGGGCCCAAGGTCAAAATTTTAGGTTATTTGTATTTTTCTCGAAAACGGTAAGTTTTATCGAAAAAGTACCTTTGAGCAAAGTTGTAGATCTTAAAATTCTCTATTAAAAAGGTCCCTATGATTTTTTTTTCTAAGACCCACTATTTCCCAGATATTGCGCTTGTAAGAATCACGTTCTACATAATATGCACACATTTCCACACCACCTGTGAGGTAATGTACTCGGCGCGTTTTTTCTAACGTGGTATCCCCGGGAGGCCTATTCCACGAACCTTTATGACGTTATTTTCAGGAACAATAATTATTTAATAGTATGAAGATTATTGATATGGGTTACTGAGTTTAACTGTCGTTCTAACTTTTTTTTATTATTTTAATCTGACTCATACTCTTCATATTCAACTTCAACAATCATGTTTTCTTCAATTTCTTCTTCTCCTTCCTGTTGATGAACGCTTAGAAATTGTTCAAATTAAGATGAATCAGTTGTCTCTTCATCAAAATCACGTGAATCTTCCTCTCTTGTATTTAATTGAACATTTGAGCAAGAGACACCTTGGCAATTGGTACACGCTGGAGAACACTGCAACCCTACTTTTTTACAGCCACATTTGGCACTACAACCTTTCTTGCAATTGCAAAAAATAGTATTAAGAAGTTTTTCTGAAACAGGGGGCAGTAAAGTTCGAATCGGTTCCAAAGTATTATTTATCAATTTCCAACCCCAGGCTTCAGGGTTCTGTTCATTGCCTTACCATGTCTGAACTTGATAGTATACTCGAAACAAATGTTGACTAGCAGATGCCGATGTTGGAGGAAGACAAGATAGCTGTACTTGCTTTTTGTTTCGTGTATTTTTTACAAATGTTAAATATCTGTACGTATCTATGCAATCAATTTTTTTTAGAGCTCCATAAATCGCAAGAAGAAACCGAATTCCTTTAGTAATTAGTATTTGAGGTGAAGAATTAATTTCTGTAAATACTTTTGCGCAGTCAATCAAATCATTTTTTTCAAATAATTTTAATTAAAAACAACGATATCATATTTTTATATACGTGGCATATGTGTGCATACTATGTAGAACATGATTATTACAAGCGCAATATCTGGGAAATAGTGGGTCTTGGAGAAAAAATCATAAGAACCATTTTTATAGAAAATTTTAAGATCTAATACTTTGCTCTGAAGTACTTTTTCGATAAAACTTACCGTTTTCGAGAAAAATCCAAAAAACCTAAAATTTTGACCTTGGGCCCCGAATAAGTCCCTAAGCTCACATGGGACTGATGGGGACTTTTGACACTTTATTCCTTGTGGTAAACCTAAGGTCTCTACGAAGATTTGGCTCTGTCGGAATTTTCTTTATTTCAATTGTCTAAAATGACCGGACTATAGAGGGCTTAAAATGTCACGTTCGTAAAGATCATCATAATGTAATTGTGTATGTTAAAATAGATTTATCAATTTCTCAGTTAATAATATATTGTTCATGTTCATCTATCTACTTTAATCTCAGAATAAATTACGTTTACAAGTGATGAAAGTCCTTGCTTTCGATGTTTGAAATTTATTTATTTTGAAGAAATAGTCAACATCTTTGTTTGATACCTTATCAATATAAAATGAAGTGTCGAAAATATAAATTTAATATCATTAATGATGACGTAGAAGTCCTTTTTTTTTACTTCTATTCTATCCATTCAGTGGCCAGTAAGAATTTTGAGATAAAAAAAAATACTGCGTTCCAAATGTTATTGCTTTCTTTCGGTAGTTTTTACGAGAGAAAGTAAAAAGCATCGAATGAAGAGAAGGCGTAACATCTATTCTCACAAACTTTTGCATTATAATTTAATTTAAATAATTATACTTTAAAATATAGATGACATTTCTTTTTTTGGTTTTTGTTAATCTCAAAAATATTTTTGCTTTAAATAGATAAATACTAAATCAAGAAAAATTATAGTCCTCAAAACATAGTACAACAACGTTGTATAAGGAGCGCAGTTACCATGACAACCAGTGTTTATTTAATTTAATTATTTATTTTATTTACCAATTGAAAAAGTATGGAAAAACGCGAATAAAACCTCGCCAAACAACTAGTTGAATGTGAAAAGAAAGTTACGTAAATACAAACTACTTTTATGTTACCGCAGTAGCGAAAAACACATGCATGCTTAAAAAGCTGCATAGGAATTACACACGAGATATCATCGCTTAATTTCCTCTTTAGGACGCGGAGCTCCCGTAAATTATAAAGTAAGGGCGTATGTATACGTACGAAAATGATTTATTGTTAACATTACAAATATGTCGCTTTGTTATTTTATTAATAAGACCTGCGACGAAGAATATGAAAATAAAAAGAGACATGAACATTAAATAATATAGAACTTTTACCTAATCTTTATAAAAATTTAATAGCTTAAAATTTTATATAACATTAAAAATCGGTAAAAATGCGGTGTGATAAGAAATTATAGGAAGAACATGGGAGAAATTTGGTACTTATTACTCCATGACTGTTGTATTTCTGGAGTACAGTTTCTCGACCAAGAGAACTAGAAGGGCTTGGCGTGTTCTCCGAGGCACAGCGGGAAGACCCACGAAAACACAGCCAGATACGACCTTTATCAATGATGAAGAGAATGTTTGGCACCAAGACAGTCGCCATATATTTTTTTAATATTTTAACATATAAACACGGTCGATTGTTCCTTAAGGTAGGCAACTTAATGCCTGTTTTTAGGTAACAGCCAGATGTAGATATCTATATATTATTTTAACAAAAGTATATATTATACAAACATGGAATAGAACCCACAACCCTGGAATGGAAAGCAACGTCATTGCCATTTCAGCCAAAAATCCAATTTCAAGTTTGATAGTGTTGTACCAATCTAACATAATGGAGCACTACTTAAAAATAGTTTTGACGCGCACAGAGCTCAAATTCAATTTGACCAACACATTAATTTTACGCTTTTATAAAATTAAATGTCCGTCCTAATAATAAAATTACAGTGCTTAAGATAATAATTGGTTTATCTTTTCCCTACGAACTTAACTTTATGCTATTACACAGTAATGTAAAAATATATGAATTGCAACGATCTCTTTCTTCAATTTTGTGTTTGAAAGTGTATTCAAAAAACTTTTTAGGATTAAGTGCACGCACACCTTAAACCCATCAAAATTATAAGGAAATGACTCGCATAAATATTCTTATAAGTAAGAATGATTAATGATTTTCTCATCCGAATTTAATGAAACTTTTTTCCGCCTTTTCGCATAATTCGAACCTTTTTTTATTATAACGATATACAAAAATAAAAAAAATAAACTTTTTTTATATTTGTATTTTCATTTGAATTTTATAATAATATTTTTTATTCAAAAGAAAATTTTGTGTTATAAATATTGTTGATGACAGATAAACTAAAAATATTCCGAAAAAAAATTTACTTTTATTATATTTTATTTATTTTTATAAGATAGACTAAATATTATTAATTATGAAGTAGATTAAATTATCATTCTCACGATAATTATTCATTCCAATTCGTTTAATAAAAAAAAATCTCTCCGACCATTATTCAGGCAACATTATTACATAATACTGATGAAAATATTAAAATATTAATTACTTCTAAAGCCGATAAGATTAAATCAAAAAGCAAAATCTGACAAAATCTTAATATTAATAAGCAAATTCTGACTAATCTACAAAATACCAAACCCAAAGTCTTAAGTTTTACTTTAGATGTTAATGATTAAAATATAAGTTTACAAATAGTTGAATTTTTTAAATTAAAAGTTAGTTAAAAACTATATTACTTATAGATAAATAAAAATATTATATAAAACGACCAGTGATAGTCATTATATTAAATTATGGTACTTGTAAGACTGATGGTTAATTTTTTTTTTTTTTTTTATTTAAAGTTCCTAAAATAAACATTTTCAAATAACCAAACGCATTATTATTACCATAGATTAAAAACTTTAGATATATGTATATCGTATGATGTATCCGATTGTATCCTATTTAGATTTCCTGTTAGATTTTTTGTATCTTAGTTCAACTAACAGATCTATCTGTATCTATATCTGTATCTATCTGTATCTGTAGTATGTACAATTCAGTCTGGCTAGCTTTGGTTTTAATATTTATATATGATGAATATGCTTCAATCTCCATGCTCCATGAATAAAAACAATAAGGTTGAAATATAAACAAAACACTATACCCATACTCACATCCGCGCTATTTTAAATTATAGTCTATATAACACCTGGCTAATACAATTATTCGGTCCATTGACTGGATCAATTTATAATTACATAAGCATTCCACATGTCAACAATACTGACCTACACCAATTAAAAACACTATTCAAGAACGAAGGGGAAAAAATCTTTATTCGTTATTTCGTATATTCGTTTATTCGTACTAGTTTTTTACAATATTTAATCGATATTATTTTTTTAATCATAGCAATTAATATTTTCTATTTTATAAAACTTACCTACATTTTTCTTATCACTCTACTCGTGTGTATTATCTTTTTGATTGATTGTTTGATTGATTCAGCCTGCTGATATAAATGTATTTAAGCCTTTAAAGGTAGTGTGGAAAAATCCACCATATCACCCGTTGGATGTCCACTGCTGAATGTAGGTCTCCCCCATTATCTCTGGGGGAAGCTGTGTCAATACTCGCCACGCTTGGCATGCAGGTTTGCGAGCGCAGTGTGTTGTTGTAGGATATTCTGATGCTGGTTTATTTCGATATTTTATTTTTTTTAGATTTATTATATAAATGAAAATATAATCAAACGAAAACTGATGTGTGTGTAAGTTAAAAAAGAGGAGTAAATTCATCTCATATTTAAGTTTCCTTTCACTTATTTTATATGCTTAGTTTTATCTATCTATAACTATCTTCTAATATTTAGTTTACAGGCTGTTTAATATCAGTTCATATATTTATTTATCTATGAAATGTTATATTTTATTATAAAACCTTTTAATTAAAAAGAACAGTTACCTTATTATTATTTAATATAAAACAATTTAAATAATTATCTGTAATTTCCTCCCCTATTGATGGTAACGATTATTTTTATTACCAATACATTACAAATTGCTTATTCACAATCAATATAAATTATCGGTCAATAAAAAAATATGTTAATGTAAGCAGAACTAAAAGGCCGAACTTAAAGCAACATTATTATGCCCACGCGTGCGATCAACGGAACATGGTGCTTAGTATATCCGGAAGTTCGTTACTATGGCACGTGACGTCACTTCCTAAATTGCCCCTCACCTGCAAGCATGGCGAACACGTATTATCCAAATAAATACGATAATGCGGCGTTCAAAAGTCTTTAGGGGATGTCAGAATCTTTTATATGAGTAGGTACTTAACATTTAGTAAGGCTTTATAAAATGATAGTGAATAGGATGACTTGCGCGGTTCTCCTGAGTTATTTTTACTGTACTGCTCTTAAATATAAATATAAATATGTTTAACACACACACACGGTCGTCTGTTCCTAAGGTAGGCAACTTAATGCCTGTGTTTTAGGTAACAGTTGACTGATATACTTTTTTTAAAAATAAATATACATATAAATAAATACATAATACACTCAAACTCAGGGCGAGAATCGAACCTACAACCCTGGAGCAGAAAACAGGGCCACTGCTAACTGCGCCACGGGCCAGTCAAAAAATAAAATATTGAAATAGTAAAATTAATATTTAATCTGTGTCATAGATATGTAAAAAGGATAGACCGATTAATTGAAATGAGAATTACAATACGAAAAAATGCAAAACTTAAAAAATATCTTTTTTACAGATAATTATGGTATAAACCATGTCTACGAGGAATGAAGAATGAAGCAAGAATGCTGGCACAATTTCACCATCTCATCTGAGCAAGAAATAAACCAGCCGTATTGTCGCCAGAAATAAATCGTAAAGTGTGATTATTAAGAAATATTTATAAGCTTTTAGTACTTACATAAATTGAAAAAAATAATAAAAGTAAATGCCTGGAATAAATAAAATTGAATATTATATACATAAAATTACATTTTTATATTCTCTACATCTTTTTAAAAATTGTAATATATATGTAAACATTTAATATAAGTAATTTTTTTCAATCTCAAACTCAGTGATTTATAAACTCATTTGCAAAAAAAAAACGGGCGGTTTCGATTTTCTTCCTGGCTGAAAAAAATAAAATACCAAAAAGGTTTTAATCATTTGAACATGTTACTGGCCAGTTATAAAAGTGCCATAATGTTTATAAGAGTACATTTCAAATTCAAATTTTTGACTGAACCTGGTTTTCAAAGAAAATAACTTTTAACTACATTTTGTGGCGCGAATTCCCTATAGTTAATATCGACTCTAATTAACTTTTTGTCAATTTTTATTAAATTATCTGGTGTCCTTGACCTTTAAAAGTATTGTTATTGCTGTTTAGCAATCTCGAAAATGGTAGATAAATTGATAAAAGCGAGCAAAATTATTGCGCTGCTTGAAGAAGGTTGCAGTCAATGCTTCGTGGCTCAGAGGCTAAATGTGAGTCGGTCGACAGTTCAAAGGACCTGGCAGCGCTATCAAGAGACCGGTTCCGTCAAGAGAAGGCCTGGTTCTGGCAGAAAGACATGTACCGAACCACGGGATGATCGTTTTCTAGTTAGTCAAGCGTTGAGAAATCGCAAATCTTCTTATGTGGACCTCAAGAACACCCTCGAAGAAGTAAGAAATGTGCAAATTAGTCTATGGACGGTCAGGAGGAGGCTTCTCGCTGCTAATATACACAGTCATCGCCCGGCACGCGGCCCTAAATTACTCCGTGAACATCGAGTTGCCAGGCTTAGCTTCGCTCGAAATTGTGTGTCATGGACTCATGAAGACTGGGATAGGGTATTGTTCTCCGATGAAGCCAGGATATCTCTGCATGGTGAAGACCGACGTCGGCGAGTGCTACGTAGACGAGGAGAACGCTTTGCAGAGGCATGTTTTGAAGAAATCACACCTTATGGAGGGGGCTCTGTTATGTTTTGGGCAGGAATAAATTCTATGGATCGTACGGAGTTAGTCTTCATCGAAAACGGTACACTGACTGGACACCGATACATAACGGATGTTCTAATTCCTTATGCACAACCCGCTTTAACCGCTCTTGGCGAAAACTCAATTTTTATGGACGACAACGCTCGCGCCCACCGGTCTGGCGGTGTGGATGCGTATATGCTAGAAGTCGGAATTCGTCGTTTGGACTGGCCAGCTAGAAGTCCGGACCTCAATCCCATAAAGCATATCTGGGACGTTCTGAAGCGACGAGTGAGATCAGTGCAGCCGGCTCCGCAGACCATCAGAGAGCTAAAGAATGTGATTACCGCGGAGTGGGAACGTATTCCCCAAGAAACCATAAAAGATATACTCACTAGCATGCCCAGACGAATGCAAGCTGTGATTTCAGCAAGAGGGGGTCACACTCAATACTAAACTTTTATCTGCTTTTAATGTATTCAAGAAAAACAAAGAAATTAACGCGTTTCATTTTTATTTAGCGAGCAGGTACAATCATAGCGTTTTGAGCTTAAACATTATTTCTTAATAATTTAATTAAAATGTCATGATAAAACTGATGAAAACTATTCCTTCCTAATTAATTTATAAAATTCTGAGGATAACAATACCTAAAATTGTCAAACAAACTAATAGTAACTATAAAATAGTTCTTTGCTTAAGTGCCCGTTTTTTTTTTGCAAAAGAGTTTATAAAGCTTTATTTATATATTTGGATACTTAAAATGTAGGTGACCTAAAATTTGTTTCGACAAACTTAAAATACACCATCAAAAGAATCATTCTTTTCTTATGTTCAGCACTATGTAGGTCAACAATAAAAGTCTCTTAATCCGAAGAAGGTAAAAGAAGAATAGAAATGTCATTGAGGGTGCAATCTTTAGGTTATGTCGAGTACTATTCAAAGTACCACAAGTAAATCTTTAAAATATTCACCTTGACTTTTCCGTTGAAAATGTCAATTATCTGTATTTCTGTAAGCACTTTGAATAAAAAAGAAACAAAAAATATTTAAATTTTGTTTCTTTCGGTACTCTGTAATTTTAATGCTGATGTTTTTTTCTTTGCTGATTCATGGCTTCATGTTAATTAAAAACGAAAATATTACAAGTATATTAAACTTTCATTATTTATATTTTTCATACTCATATCACACATCACTGCGGTGATATTATCTTTTATTGTAGCTATCGACGTTTGCAAAAAGCATAATATTTAGGTTTTTCGATTTAAAAAATATTTTCGTGAAAAATACTCGATTTAAATTTACCTACACTTCGAAAGAAATATATGACGAATTAAGAAACAACCTCATATTTTCTTAACCGACTGCAAAAAATGTGGAGGTTCTCAATTCGACTGTTTTTTTTTTTTTGTATGTTTGTTACGCGAAGATTCCGTCAACTATGAATTGATTTTGATGATTCTGTTTTTAATCAGTAGGTCATACTTTAGATACGGTCCCATAGAAATTTTATCGTTATCAATTTAGTGCTTTTTAAAGAAAATTAAAAGAAACAAAAAAAAAATTTACACATGTAGGTATAATCTTGAAGTATGTTTTTGTTTTTTAAACCTTTAATTATCTTCGAAACAAAATATCACACACTAACCGTCTCTTGTGGTTTTTCACACGGTCATCTTTATTACTACTTCGGTGAGTCCTACGACCCGACGATCATTTTTATAGCTATCTCTGGTTATTTATAAATTATCTCCAGTTAGTTTATTAATAGTGAAAGAATTATTAAAATCGGTTTAGTCATTTTAGAATGCCTATGTAAAATTTTTTCGATTTTTTCCACGTTACAAACGAAAGATTTTTTTTTCTCCTTTTATAACTTTTTTTAAAGACTAGAACTTAATATGTGGTCCAACTCTACACGTTAAACAAAAATATACCACATATCGCTGCAAGCATATTAAAGCGGTACAAAAATTGTTGATTTTGAAGGCATCTCTTTCAGAATGTATGTAGAAAGAAATGTAGAAATTGCTTGTTTTTTTTTCTTCTCAATTTGACCTGTTATTGTGAGAGATCAAATCAATGAGACCGTTAATAAATTAGAAGGTGCTATAAAACAATATGTGGTTACAGTAATGTTTAATGTTTTATTCAATCCAAGTATGATTTGTATTATGAAAGATATTCGAAATGATCATTCTTATCTTATTTGCAACGTTAATGTTCTACGCTATTTTAACCGGGTTTATATTTGATACAAGTTCAGTTGATCGACTTTTTTCATTACCACTCTTATGACTCATATCATGATATTTTATTACATATAGTTTTATTTAAGCAGTCTAGCACATTTTTTTTAAATCAGTTCGGTAGACCCCGCTTCGTGGGGCCGCTTAAACAACTGGTTCTTCTTTAGATGCCCTCTTCCTGTCTTGTCACGCTATATACATTTATTTGCGGGATTCCCTCTCGAAAATATTGTGTCATATAATCTCAAAGCCTTTTAGTTAAAAATAAGACAAAAACTGTGAAGAACTTAAAACATCAGTTTTACTGAAATTTCATGGTCCCTCTTTGTCACATTTTTATCAAATCAACCGGGACCTTCTCCTCTTCAGCCTTGTATCCAAAATTAATATAGGTTTTTTTTATTATGAAACTATTTCCATTAATTTATATATTATTTACAGTTATAAATAATTACAGCATTAATGATTATGCACATAATAATTCTAACAAAGAATATTTGAAAACGCTAAAGCTCGAGCTACAGTAGCAGTAAGCGCATTAAATTACTAGATAAACTCGTGGCACAGCTGATAATAGGAGCCTAAGGATGAGGGTACAGTACAGCACAATATAATAAATTAACACATGTTACACATAACAATATACTTTGACATGACCTACCAACTAACTTGCCAACTCTATACTAAATTTGTGTGGGTGCTATGTTATGGCTCGATTAATAAATTCTCTCCGATCTTGTTTACACATTAAAAATAAAAGCAACTATAAAAATAATCACTGTTTCAGATACGGGTTGGTTTCATTTGTATTTCATGATAAAGTTCAAGTCTTCTGCCGAAGTCGATTACATTAACATTTATAAAACAAAAATAGGCTATTTCTCAACGGTTTATTAACTGACTCTTTTTAACTTAAATTTATTTCTACTACCCTACAGGTAACTATGTCTGCTCATCATTCATGCTTAGGGTGGCTTTGTGCATTTTGCATACATCACAAATCACCAGAGATTGCGTTCTCGGTGAATACAGCAGCGTTTTGATATGAAAGTAACAACCCTTTCACGTCATCATTTGTTTGCGGAGTTTCCTTTAAATGAGCGCGTATGACTAACCTATATACGTCCGCTTACGACTGTTTCCTGGTGTTCCTTTAGAATTGTATAGACGAGTTTTTTTTTACAACTGTGTTATTTTACGTATTTTTTTTAACTACTGCAACACTAAAATTTTGAAATGACGGCACTGTCGTCGTGTTTCTTCCGGTTTGTGAGAGATCCGGTGGCCCATCCCTTCCCTTACCTGGCCCATCCCTTCCCTTCTCTCCACGGATTCGGTGGAACATCCCTCCCCTTCCTAAAGGCCGGCAACGCACCCGCTAATCCTCTGATGTAACGGGTGTCTATGGATGTGGACTTTACCACCAGGTGAATCGACAGTCCGTTTGCCCCCTCTATCATTTTAAAAAAAAGCTGACATAGTCTGTGAATGTCTCACTGCTGGGAAATCTGCTCTTTTCCGATTAAGAAGATGGGGTGAAACTTAATTTACCATGCTGCACAATTATAGCTTTGTGTATTATACATGTCTGCGAATTTCTTCCGAAACAGGTTGTAGGGATAGGTTTTATCACATTTTCCTTTTTCTGCTAAATAGAGCACGTATTTAAAAATACAAATTAAGCATTTGAAAACATTGAAAACTTAGCAATATGTAATCCCCAAAAACGTCTTCACGCGTTTTCTCCATTGGACTATTTCAACTCAACAGTAAACCAATTTGTCAATACATATTTTTCAAGAAAAATGTGCCGTAGAAACACGTTTCTCGGATAAACATACTCAGAAAATTTTTAAACTTCTTAATGTTTTTTAATCTACCGAGATCTAGAGATCCGCGAGGACATACACCCAGACCGGAAACAAATAATATAAATACAAATATCTACTTCGAGATGAACTTATCTGTAAAAAGGAATTATCTGTAATGAGAAAGAGTGTCGTAAAGTGGGAATGAGAGTAGAAGAAGTACAGAATTCAAGAGAAAAAAATCTTACGTAATATACAATTATTATATTCATGTAAATATATATTATATAAAAAATAAATAACATAAGAGTATATAGTTTATATCAATATTTATTCTATTAATTAAGATAAACCAATGTGTTATGTTGTTCTTTAAAATGTAGACACAACACACACATACATATGTTAACGATATAATCAAAATAACGAGTGCATTTACGTAACGGTTACTTGGGGGTGCGCTCTTATCAATATTGGAGATCTTCCAATTGTGGCACGGAACCGGATGTGCGCGAATTTGGAAGCTTGGCACATTTTGTTGCATTATATTATGTATATTTGTAAATATACGAGTTTGAAAAACTAAAAATTGACGAGATTGCGCAGTACTCACACTAACTGGCTGCTGCACTAAAAGTCGCGGGTTCGATCCCACTTATGACAAATTTTTGTATAGGCCAAACAGACGTGTTTTGTGGCCTGGGCGTTTTTGTTTGTGTTGTGTATTTCCGGTCCCCTAACACCGGATTTTTACCATACTCCGTTACATCCGTTTTATGTAAGTCAATATACATACAGTCTTTAGTTTTATTAGTTACACAATCTCTTCATGAGCCTATGTCTTAAATTTAATATATAATCAATAATCATATTTGTAACATAAAAATAAGTGAGTTGCTTTTTTTGCAAGAACCCATCTATATGTGAAATCCTCCTCCAAGGCTATAAACGCTTTTTTCGATTAAGCTATATGGAATTGGTACCCGTGTGTTGCCTTTTCCATATCATAATTCCACTGGGCCATATTTTATCCTGACATCGTGCTACATGACCAGCTCAGGTTTCTCGGTATCATTAGGATCATGATACGGATTCCTCGGACTCATAGTCTGATTGATATGAATGCAGGTAAATAAAAGAATAGTGTATCTTTTGCAATGTTCACTTTATTCCTGACTTATGAATTAAAGAACATCTGTTTATTGCCGCACACATACGCACGCGTCTGTCCCTCATCTCATCATATGCTGCATATACCTACATCACTGATAGTGGAATACAAATTAAAAAGACGATCCCAATTGTACTGTATACTATAATAAAAAATAATAGGCTTTTTGGGCTATTGAAAAACCTGTAACCTTCCACGATAAAAATAGTTTTTAAGACCAAAATAAACAAATGAACACTTCAGGTTTATAATTTTAATATAAACTTATTAGTGCGAGTTATATTATAATTATAGAGTGTAACGTAGAATTTTGTAGTCTCAAATATACTACGCAATATAGAAAATATTTTATTATTTACCATGCTTGATAATAATTACTGAATCCCTTAAGTGTATTGATAGAAGATAAAAGTTTGTTTTTCAGTATGAAAAGAACCGATTCGAAAACCTGTATTCCAAATTAAAATTAATTTTATAAGTGTATTGATAGAAGATAAAAGTTTGTTTTGCAGTATGAAAAGAACCGATTCGAAAACCTATATTCCAAATTAAAATTAATTTGATTTGTAAAACTAATAATGCTGAAAACATTATTGAAGTTTTTGCCTCTACTGTAGCTAACAATCTTCTTAATGTTCCTATATCCTAATAAAAACCACAACCGAGAGTTTTAACATGGCTATTATACGCCATAATAAATCTTTGTGACATTTATGTCTTTGTTATACTGAGTGCGTAAACAACACTGCCGCAAAACGTCATAACCTTAAAAACCGTGTCTTGTAAACGGACAAGTTCTTGGACAAAATTTATCTGAGTGATCAATTTTTGAAAGTATGTGGCTTTCTTAGGTGAGTTTGGTGAAAAATTCCATTAATAGTAATTTTTACACCAAAATTTGAAGGTACGATAAATAAAAAAAATGGCAACGAAAAAACTTTTTTTTTATTCTTCAAGTTTTTTTATTCTTTGTTTTGATCGTGTTAGCCGTAGTTTAATAAAAACGTGAACTGTGACAATCAAATATGTCTAACCAATTTGATCGTTTACAAGTTTTTATTTGTCATCCCATTACAATATACTTTTACCGCAATTTATAGTATAGTAGGTACGATTGAACGCACCCCGTTTGACCAAGTCATTAATTGCTACTAGTGAAGCTTCTAGGACTTTACGACCCTACATTTACAAAAATTGCTTGAGACACATACGAGTATAACAGTAATCCATTTTATTAGACAATGTAAATAAACTACTAAAATAAAATAAAACCAACAACAACAACCAAAACTTTAAATACCAATTTTCGTTAATGTGACGTGACTATCTGATAATAAATTACAATTTTTCAATTATAATTATATAATTAAAGAACTAAACTTTGACCTAAGGTAATATAGTTGGGTATAAATTTTACTAAAATGAAACGCAAGATATAAAATATTCATAGTCATATTTTTTTAAGCTCGACTAAAAATGCAATGGTTGTCTGAGCTTAAACCGTTACTTAGTTGTCCTAGCTTTAATCTAGCTGGCTCGAATCCAGCTGGATTCCAAAACAAGTGCGCCAATGTAGAACACGCTTAATTTACTTGTAGACTAAATGATTGGGTTAAAAGTTTGCAAATTATACCAAAATGTTAGATAAAATGTAATTGTTCAAAGTTTCTGTCGTGAATGTATATTAAGTATTCATATAACTTTACATTTTAAAAATATTAACTCTAAAAAATAAAATATTTACTTTCATACGTTTTAAAAATAATAGACTGGGTAAGTAAGTAAGGTAAGGTAGGTTGGCGAAGTTGGCAGTTGTAATATGTATACATATGCACATTTATTAAAAAAAATAACTACAAAATATTATTTATCAATCGGCTGTTACCTAAAACACAGGCATCAAGTTGCCTACATTAGAAACAGTCGACCGTCTATGAATCTTAAACATATTTAAAAAATATATTAAAATATAAATAAAAGCTTTTTTTCGTTTTTTCGCTCAAGTTCATTTTTAGGTAACGTACTATGGGTACTATGCTACTCCTATGTTACAGGTAAAAGTAATCAAAGAGCTCTCGAGGCTACCGGTAACAACGTAAACAGGATCATTTGATTTTACTAAAAAACTTAATTAACTTTATATTATTGTACCATTAGATGGATTTTACAACAAAGAAGTAAAATCACATCGTTTTACTAACTTATTTAAAAAAAAAATATATATATATTTTACTCAATTCAATACTATTACAATATTTCGGTGCTAAGTTCCTTATTCTGTTTCCGAAAAGTATTAATTATTTCCTTATTATTTTAATTATAGGAATGTTTATAAAGTATTTTTTTTAAGATAACCTTGTCATTCTTTCATTTTTTACATAAAAACGATATGTTCTATTCTTTTTTTCTCTCATAACCATTTTATTTTCACTAAGTTTTATTAAAATTCATCACAAATAATTCACTGTTAATATTTCGTAACCAAATAAAAAAGTTTAAATAAGTATTAGGCTCAATATTTTTGTAATTTTTTTTTCCTTCTTTATAAAACACAATAATTAAAAATCAAAAAGAAAACAATTAAACAATCCACAAATCAGATTTTTTAATGAAACATAATAAAGCTATTGGGCAAGATCACGTCAACTGGACCCCCCATTTCCCACTTGATCATAAAAATTAAGTTCATATATATTTTTTATAAGTACATACCATCATAAATTGATCCCCCAAAACGATTTTTAAAAATTTCGATTTTAACAACAATTTTTTTTACAATGAAAATTTTAGGTACTTTTAATTAAAAAATGGATTGTAAATCAACCGTTAAAGTTAAATTAATGGGGTTTGAAGGATTTATTTTTAAAATGTTTATATTTTAAGAAAATATTGATGACTAAAAATTATTTGTTTATTATTATATTGTTAATTAACTTTTAAGTTAACAAATGCAAATTTCATTGACTTCTCGGTGGAAAAATGAAGTTTTATTTTATCGGTTACATGCTTTATTTATTAAAATTTAAGATTTCAGAAAAAAATTTCACTGCTCGCGACTAGTTTAAGCAATATGAATTTATTTATCATAGCGCGCCGAGCGCCAGGCGCTGTCAGAATACCGCGCTGTCGAGCATCAGACTACGTCGCAGCTTCGATTCATTATAATTAAAAATATAATTATCAAATAAATTTTATTATTATTACTATTATTATTATTAACATATTATTGTTATTATTAAACAAATTTTATTCTTGTAAAAATTTCATAAACAATGCAATGAAATCATTTTTTATTTATTCATTAAACAGGGAAAATTAATAAATAATCAATTAAAAATGTTACAAAACCGTGTATTTTATATTTATTTTTGCTTTGTATTTTAGTAAGCTATCATTTTTAATTTTATTATTTAATTAGGTACTTACTCGTAAATTTAAAAATGATAGCTTACTAAAATACAAAGCAAAAATAAATATAAAATACACGGTTTTGTAACATTTTTAATTGATTATTTATTAATTTTCCCTGTTTAATGAATAAATAAAAAATGATTTCATTGCATTGTTTATGAAATTTTTACAAGAATAAAATTTGTTTAATAATAACAATAATATGTTAATAATAATAATAGTAATAATAATAAAATTTATTTGATAATTATATTTTTAATTATAATGAATCGAAGCTGCGACGTAGTCTGATGCTCGACAGCGCGGTATTCTGACAGCGCCTGGCGCTCGGCGCGCTATGATAAATAAATTCATATTGCTTAAACTAGTCGCGAGCAGTGAAATTTTTTTCTGAAATCTTAAATTTTAATAAATAAAACATGTAACCGATAAAATAAAACTTCATTTTTCCACCGAGAAGTCAATGAAATTTGCATTTGTTAACTTAAAAGTTAATTAACAATATAATAATAAACAAATAATTTTTAGTCGTCAATATTTTCTTAAAATATAAACATTTTAAAAATAAATCCTTCAAACCCCATTAATTTAACTTTAACGGTTGATTTACAATCCATTTTTTAATTAAAAGTACCTAAAATTTTCATTGTAAAAAAAATTGTTGTTAAAATCGAAATTTTTAAAAATCGTTTTGGGGGATCAATTTATGATGGTATGTACTTATAAAAAATATACCGGGTGTATTTGGAACGCTTGAAAAGATTTAAACCTAGTAATATACTATTTATATACTATATAATGCATATAACCATTTATCTCAGAAACGTTTTTTTAAGAACATTTTAGGAGTTGTCTATTTTGCGAACCCGCCATGTACGCATACACGCTGTAAACTCTCGTTGACCGCGAGACGGGCGGCGCCGCGGGCGGAGCGTAAAGTACAGAACCACTTACCTTTTTACATCCTTCGTGTTCGGATCAGATGGGGTTCAAATTGAGCTCCATTCCTATGGATGCAAATCTGGGCTCGCCTATGGGTCTCTTCGTGAAGTCGGGGCATTAATGAAGGATCCACTACACAATCTTCTCGCAACTTGGCAAAAACACTACAAATCCGATCACGCATTTCGATGGCGGTATCACAAACCCGATCGAACACCCTTTCCTTTACGTAACCCCACAAAAAAAAATCTAATGGGGTTAGATCAGGTGAACAAGGCGGCCAGGCATGAGGTCCTAGCCTGCCAATCCAGTAATCGCCAAACAACTCCGTTAGACGCTCTCTTACTGATCTAACGACGTGTGGCGGTGCACCATCATGCTGGAACCACGTTATCCGATACTCTGACAGTGGAATATTGTCTAAAATTGTTTCAATATGGTCATTTATAAACCCGAGATAACGTGGTCCATTTAAACGCTCCGGCAAGAATACTGGTCCCAGTACCTGGTTATTAAATATTCCAGCCCATACGTTCACAGACCATCTGGTTTGATGCCCTGTTACCTGGTAGGCGTGTGGATTTTCATCTGACCACAAATGAAGGTTCCGCCTATTCCACAGGCCATTTCGCGTGAAAGTGGCTTCATCAGTCCAGATTACATGTGGGATGAAAGTATTTTCTGTTTCATCCTGTTTGTTAACAAGCCATCGGCAAAAATCGCTGCGTCGATCTAGATCACCAGGTATAAGTGCTTGCACTCTGTGGATTTTGTACGGGCGCATTCTGTGCCGTCGGAGCACTTTATGCACAAAACTATGAGATGGCATAGACCCGCCTCTGCGCCGTAACAGTTTCGCAATGCTTCGTGTGCCTAAGCGAGGGTTGCGATGAACGACATCTAAAATGTTCGCTTCCGTTTGCACTTCTGTTTCTCGTCCACCACCCGCTGCCACAGGAGCTATCGGACGATTTTCCAACACCCGTTGAAATGCCGCCGTTATCATATTAGAGTTAGAAGGATGCCGGCGATTCGGAAACTTCTCTGTATAAATACGTAAAGCACGTAAAGCGTTTCCTTCAGCCTGTCCCAAACACATGACCATGTCACCGTATTCACGAGCACTATAAATGTACGCGTTAGGCATTGTTGTCCAAATTGAGCAAAAAAAAAAAAACAACCGTACAAAACGTCCTTCACACCTTCAAAAGTACAAATAAAATAATAATAACAAATACGAAACAATTATTACGAGAATTAAGTTTTTGCTCAAATCGCGTCCGACATTCAACCGAACCTCGAACGGACTGCCAGTTGCCACCGACTGCGAGTGCGACACGTGATTTGCGAAAATATGGCGCGTTTACATTTCTTTTCATAAGCATTCCACTTGCCATGCGAGTGGAAAATTAAATTAAATTTATTATTTTCAATGTCTGCATATGCATTATCTCTAAGGATTTTGTTTTTATAAGTTTCACTGTAGTAATCCCACAAGCACGCATGTTTTTTTTCGTATTCTTTTAGTAATTTATTTGTCAAATCCCGTGTCTACTTAACTTGCGATGCCATTTTTATTAGATACTTATTTAAAAGCATAGATAAAAGTCAGATTTTTAGCGTGGTAATAAGCATAGCACATTCACATTTGCTAAATTGGTGCTTTGTTTAGTATGCTTGAAAGAGCATGCTAAAAACGTATAAAAATATTACAAACGTAAACGAACCTTCAGAGGGGCGTGGGCGTGCGGGAACTGGAATTCGTGGAAGTCGACGGCATTATGTCTTTTTACAAATGGCCGCCGCGGCCGCGCGAATAGGTATTTAGGTAAACTTGTTGTTACTACCAATATTGTACCAGTTTGTAATTTCATTATAATGAGTGAAATTCCCGTAAATATTAGAAAACAATGTTTGTATTCATTTATTATTTTTGTAGTACTACGTAAAGATATTTTTTATTAATGTTTAATAAAGTTCGTATGATATGAAATGTATAAGTACCAGTGTTTATTGTTCAGCGTGCAGTTTGTATGTTACGCTCAAACATAAAAAGGCTTATTGAGCAAAAAAAAAAAAAAAAAACTACCATACAGAAAGTCCACAACGCATTGTGGTCGTTTGCATGATTTGATGTTGTGTGTTTCGTGTGTTATGTATTTCATGTGTTTTACAGAGGCCACAACGCGTTGGGGCTTTCTTTTTCGCTCAATGAGCGTTTTCGGGTTTTTGGGCGTAACATGTACACTCATAACAAATAAGAATAATTACAAAAAAATAGGAAGGTTGTTATTGAATTTATTCGTAGTAACTAAAACGATGAACGACTAAGGCGATAAATCGCACCGGAGACGCAAGCGGAGACGCGAGCGCGAACGGTGCGGGAGTACGTTGAACTCGCGCCGGCGGGCGAACTCTGTCAGCTGATGGCGCGCCTGAACGTAAACGTATCGTACGTAACGATGTAGTATTCAATTCAATACATGAGAGATTTTTTCAAAACACGATTATTTTAAAGGATTAACTTCAAATTTCTGTTTCATTATGTTTACCAAACCGGATTATACCAAAAAAGTTATGAAAAGAGGCAAGAAAAAAAAAATCCTTTCGCGTTTTTTTCACTTGCATCATGTCAGGTCATGCCAACTCTATCATACCTCTTCGTTTTTTCAAGCGTTCCAAATACACCCGGTATATGAACTTAATTTTTATGATCAAGTGGAAAATGGGGGGTCCAGTTGACGTGATCTTGCCCATTACTAATTAAGCGATTTGCATAAATATATTAGTCTACGATTTTAGTAGTTAGTTCCCCGTGTAGGGACGGGCAGTAGAATACGATTTCCTACGGCCCGGCAAGAAGGCCTGTCGTAAGAGCCGACAAAATTCTTGCGGTGGTAGGCTACGGCCGTGGCTTGATTACCACCCTCTGGGTAGAGTCGCGCCGCCAAACGGCAACTGCCGTGTTCCGGGGCGGGTCCCAGAGCAGCCATTTGGGGGATGTGTCTGGGTAGTTGTGGCACTCTATGTGACCGATTCTGTCTGCTTATCACTGCCGCATCGGGTGCCTGGCTTCGGAGGGTAGCGGGATCCGAGGCACGGTGCCGCCGCTGGCCGACCGTAGGAAGTTGGGGGCCCAAGTAGCAGGGTAGCCACCTGTGAAAGGCTGCCCCGCCACCTGACGAAAAATCCCAGAATGATCTACCTTGCCGGATGGCGACCGGAAGGGAGGACCAGGTAGCCATTCTGGGGGGGCTCGGGCGTCCCCGCGGTCTCCGCGTCAGCCTCCCTCCGTGCGGCGGTGTTGAGTTTGACACCTGGTAGGTAGGGTGCCACCTCGCCCAGTTCGCGTTCCCCAGCACCTCTTCACTCCCCATGAGAACACATAAAAATAAACGAAGGTATACACAGCGGCTGCACGTCCTCCCATTTAAAGTGCACCTCTCTAACATCCGAGGTCTGCACTCTAATCTCGAATCTGTCCACCACCACCTAGAAACAGAAAAACCGCAGCTGCTGTTCCTCACTGAGACGCAGATCAGATGTCCGGCTGACACGGAGTACCTCAGCTACCCCGGGTATTCTCTGGAGCACAGGTTCATACCTCGTGCCGGAGTCTGTGTGTACGTCCGTGATGATATCTGCATCAAGCGTCTTAAGCACCTTGAGACATCCAGTTACTCCATCCTATGGGTTCTGGTGGACACAGGACAGGAGAAAATCCTGTTTGCCTGTGTCTACCGTTCGCACAGCGGAGACGTGGAAACAACTCAGTTATGTGACCATCTTACCCTAACGGCGGATGAGGCTCGAGAGCGTTACCCTTCGGCACAGTTAGTCATTCTGGGGGACTTCAATGCCCACCACCAGGAGTGGCTGTACCCATACCAGGTGACCGACCATGCTGGGCGAGAAGTGCGTAAACTAGCCTTGACGCTAGACCTCACCCAGCTTGTAAACTGTGCTACCAGGGTACCAGACGTAGACTCTCATACCGCCAACTGCTTAGACCTATTTTTAACAACTGATCCAGACAGTCACTCAATAACAGTTTCTGCACCACTGGGTACTTCTGACCACTGTCTGGTAAAATCTATATCCGTTTGTTCCCCACCCGAAGAAGCCCCATGTGGCTTAAGACGGGTGTGGCGATACAAGGCAGCAGATTGGGATGAGATGCGTCACTTTTTCTCGTCCTATCCTTGGCGAGAGGTATGCTTTTCTTCTGATGATCCGTCGAGCTGAGCTGAAGCCATTACCGCGGTTATACACCAGGGTATGGAATATTTTATACCATACTCTGACGTAGCGACGAATGGAAAAGCTCGCCCATGGTTTGATGCAGACTGCTATCGTGCAGAAGCCGAAAAACGGACGGCATACACTGCATGGGCTGAAGCTCGAGCGCGCAAGTCTCCGAATTCTCGGAATTTGAAGAAAGCTTTTAACCAAGCCGCCAAGTCATGTAAAAGGACGTTACGCAGGGCTAAATTCAACCATATCAGCCACATTGGGGCCAAACTAGCTTCATATCCTTCTGGGAGCAAAGCGTTTTGGTCCCTAGCAAAAGCCGCTGAATCTAACTTTTGTCGGCCGTCACTTCCACCATTGCTGAGGGCTGATGGATCGCTGGCCCATTCTGCAAAAGAGAAAGCGGATTTGTTTGCATCTCTTTTTACTGAGAACTCGCGTCTGGATGCTGCAGGAAAAGCTCCACCAATCTCAACTCATGCTGACTGCATTATGGCTGAAGTACGCATACGCCAAAATGAGATCCTTAAAATCCTGCAAACTCTAGACGTAAACAAGGCCAGCGGACCCGATGGTATACCAGCGATAGTCCTGCGCACATGTGCCCCTGAGTTGTCTCCACCTCTTACACGCCTGTACCGCCTGTCACTTAAGACTGGCAAAGTGCCGAAGTCTTGGAAGCTTGCCAACGTGCAGCCTGTGCCCAAAAAAGGTAGTCGTGCAGACCCTGTCAATTACCGTCCCATCTCGGTCACGTCCATACTCTGTAAGACTATGGAACGTGCACTGAACAACAAACTCCTGGCCCACTTGGAAGGTAACGATCTCCTCAGCGACCGGCATTACGGTTTTCGCCAGAACCGTTCGACTGGGGACCTTCTAGTGTATGCCACACATATTTGGAGTGAGGCAATTAATAAACACGGTGAAGCTCTTGCCGTGTCCCTCGATATCTCGAAGGCCTTTGACAGAGTTTGGCACGTGAGCCTTATAAGCAAGCTTCCTTCATATGGTATTCCACCTGGCTTTTGCGCTTGGATTTCTGATTTCCTGAACGAACGTTCAATTCGAGTTGTCCTTGACGGGTACTCGTCGGACCAAAAGGCTATCGACGCCGGTGTTCCTCAGGGATCAGTCTTGTCCGCTACCCTCTTCCTGCTCCATATTAATGATCTGCTCGTCCCCGGTACCTTTGGGTATGCTGACGACAGCACAGTGACGGACAGATACTTTTCGAGTGCAAGGGCTAGTAAGGATGTTATCCAGTCTTGTCGAGAGGAAATGGTCAGCCGCTTGAACGTCGCCCTCCAGGCAGTCTCCGAATGGGGCGATGCCAATCTGGTCACGTTCAACGCTACAAAAACACAGGCGTGTGTGTTCTCCTCTAAACGGAGCCCTTTACACCTGGCTCCGACTTTCCGAAATGTTTCTGTAGAAATTACCGACTCCCTCCAGCTCCTCGGTGTAGAGCTATCGTCCAATTTGAACTTTGGGCAGCACATCGAGTCCAAAGCAAAAACTGCAGCAAAAAAACTAGGTACCCTCTCTAAGGTCAGGCGATACTTCACTCCAGAACAGCTGCTTCAACTGTATAAAGCACAAGTTCGGTCTTGTATGGAGTATTGCTGCCACCTTTGGGATGGATCCGCCAAATACCAACTGGCAACTTTGGACTCGGTGGAAAAACGAGCTAAGAGACTCATAGGTGACCCTACTCTGACAGACACCAAGTTGCAGAGTCTCGATCATCGGCGTAGGGTAGCTCGTCTGTCGGTGTTCTACAGAATATATTTTGGTGTGTGCGAAGGAATTGCACGATCTAATTCCCCCAACAACCTTCCGCCATCGGGACACTAGGCGCGGTCGATCGTTCCATCCTTATGTCATTGATATGCCACCTACGCGCACAAAACGCTTTGGCAATACTTTCTTGATGCGCACGGCTAAGGAATGGAACTCGTTGCCCGCGTCTGTGTTTCCCGAATGATACAACCTGGGTGCCTTCAAGGCCAGAGTGAATAGGCTGTTATTAGGCAGGCATGCTCCACCTTCGACCGCATCGTCACTTAACATCAGGTGAGATAGCGGTCAAATGCCTGTCTATCTGTCATAAAAATAAAAAAAAATTAGATTTTATAAAACATTATCTGACCTTGGCCTGAACAAAGCAAATCTAAGCAATATCATTAGCTTTCATGAAAAACACGCGAAAGGTCAATTAAGAGCATTAAACGTCAAATCTCTCCCTAGATATTAGTATATCTAATTTAATTAATTCATTTATATTTAAGCCGGTTCGGCCGATATAGATATATGATTGCAAGCACTTGTGAATTTTCAAGTACTTAATTTCCTGAAAGTTTTGGGTAAAATTGAAATTTACAATCGCTCAACCCTACTGGGGTATTTAATGATTATTGCAGTATATTTTATAAAGACTTATCAATCAGTATAGTATTTTATCAGTCAGTAATAAATTGCTAAAAGGGGCTTAGCCAGATGGTTAAGAGTAACTTTAAATAAATGTTTAAATATTTCTCAGTAGCTTAGTTAAACTTTTTTTTTATTAGGGTTGATAAGATTTTTTTTACCACAATCATATCATGACAACATAATTAGAGAAAAGAATATAGAGAATGTAGTTTTATTACCTGACTGCGACAGAAGGAGGGTTATGTTTTTCGAGTGTATGTATGTATGTCCATTTCTTTGGCACGCCCTACAGCCCAAACGGCTGGACGGTTTTTGACATATGAGGTGTCGTTGGATTTGTCTTAATTGTAGTAGTGACATAGGTTATATAAATTTTCAAAATGGCGCCCGCAAATGGCGGAATGAGGGGGGGGGAGGTGAATTTTTTTTTCTTACTGTAGTAATATGGGTATCAAATGAAAGCTAGTAAATTATTTAATTCTTTTTAGTTTATAATAAGAGTATTTTACGCAGTCAGGTTTTTTGATTTTTTTAATTAAGCATACTTGTTTTATAAATAAAACTAAATACTAAATGATAATATAGAAGAAGTAAAAAAAATAATTGAACCAAGATCGAACATCTTATACAATAATATCAAAGCTCAGAAACAATGAAAGATCAAATAAAATTATTTTTATAAAGAAATTCGACTCCAAAAAAAAAACACGTAATTGTCTTCGTTACGCCTACATAAAATACGAAATTTTCTAACGTCTAAAAATGTAAAATAACATTCGTATGATTACTTAAATTTTCAATTATCAAGAGAAAATTAATGTTAATTAGTAAAATAACGAAAAACTTAGCTAGGTATTAAACTGTACTTAATTTTATTTTTAATTTCTAATTACGAGTACTTTCGACCGTTGTTGTACTGAAATAAAACACTTTGGTAATAAACGAAATAAAGATACGCGGCAAGTGCTTTAATTAAAATATAAAGTTACCACAGTATGGTCCGTAATAAGTAGCAGTAACGTGGGATGTTGGATGATGCGAACTAAGACATGAGATATGAGCGTTTTAGTGACATATATTATGTATGTTTTAGTGCTTTGTTTAAGTTTTGTAATAAAATGGATTATAGATACGTGCGTGTATAAACCAATTTTAGATAATGAAATGTCATCAAGTCGTAGAAAACTCCCTCGTGGCTATTAAATATAACAAGAATTTGTCATGGCGTAAATGAGTGTAAAATGATTTAAAAAATGAGTGTGAAGTTTTTTTCTTTAGATTTCCTAAGCTATAAAATAATAAGAAAGTTAATTAAAATTAATTTCCAGTGTTACAAAGGATGATCATGACATAAGAATGAATGCCATTACAAGTACTCCTTATTTTTCTAGAAATTAAAGGGCTTTGCCATTAGTCGAAAGGGAGTTTGTGTCGTTTTAATTGAGTGCTAATGTACCTGGTCTACTAATGATATATAAGACACGTTGTCAGATTTTTAATACAAATATTAGGCAAGTTACAACTATTCGTCAAATTATATTTGACGAAACACAAAAAAAAAATCGTGTTATAATTAGGTAATATTTTAAATAAATATAACCAAACCGCTTTCGCTCATATTTGACAGCACCCGCACAGCGTCCGTATAGAACAATTTACGCAACATGAGATGAATTTATTATCACGTGATATTACTAAATATTTCACAGGCAACTCCAAATAACAGTGTTTTTAGAATTCATGTCTCATATTTATATGTCACTGGCGACTCGACTCTTCTTCGCACAGGCACAATTTGCTAATGGAGAAAATATAAATTGAGCTCAGCAAAAAAAGTTATATATGTAATAGCATAAGTGTCAAATTGTAAGTAATTTGTTAGTTTGTGACAGCAAAATATGTGACAGCAAAATATGTGACAGCAAAACTATTAAAGTGAATATCACATTTTTATTTTATTGAGATTAGATTCCTGACTGCACCCAACAATTTCCACTGTGTCTTTTCCATCCGACATATCATTGACGAAATAATTTATGTCAAATTGATACAACTAAAAGCCATACAACAAAGAAATCAATTGAGTCACATTTTTATTTACAGAAAACAACCGAATCAGTCACATTTTTATCTAATTATCTTCTATTATTAATAATATGATATCTAATACATGCGGTAACTACTAGGTAGGTAATTTTACTTATTTAGGAAGACATCCTCTTTTCAAAGTCTATCTTATTATACTACTACATCTACATTAAAAAGAGTCACTAAATTCTAAAGTTTATTTATTTCAAAAAGATTTTGAAATAAGCACCAGAGCTCTGGTATTTTATGAGATACTGTACCTATTTATATATAGACAACTAGTTATTCATACGCACGTATTTTTAAAGCTTTGTGCTAACATTGGATTTCCAATAATTTATCGACAAAAGGATTTTCGCGTCAAAAATAGGACGGTTAAAAAATATTTCATGTCGGCTTATGTAACGAAATTCGCCTTTATCAACACTCTAACACTTAAATACACATGTATACGTAATGTGAAAAAAACGGGTGTAGACATAATTCGATTTCCAAAAAAAACGCATTATTGGTAGAGACACTACGCCGAGTCGTACCGCGATCAATGTAATGATCTCGTAACTAGAAAAGAAGTTATATTTTTGTACAAAGTTCATCAGATCTATAAACTGTACTAATATTATGAAATTAAAGTGTATTTTTGTTATTTACGTGTGCACGCCTAAATCACTGAATAATTTTTTTTATTTCTTTTTTTCTTGAAAAGTTATATAGGTACAACTAAACTGATTTAGCCTATAAATTTCCCACTACTGGGCAAAGGCCTCTTCTCGGCGGTTAGACCTTAATCCACCACGTTGCTCCACTTGGTTGGCGGATATTTTTCTCTCGTATGAGTAACGATCGCTATCAGATGTCTATGATAACAACCAGACTAACGGCTTTACGTGCTCTCTGCTGCACGGTGGGGAGACCCACAAAGAACCAGACGAGAAATAAATATATATATATATATATATATATATATATATATATATATATATATATATATATATATAACTACCCCAAGCAGGAATCGAACCAGCAACTGCCGGCGTTGAGGTGACTTTTCGCAATACTACACCAGAATAGTTGTTAAAAATTTATAGTGAAACTATGTTTGTTTTTCAAGGAAAGAATATATATATTCTTATTATTATAATTTTTGGTAGTACTACATCTTTTCTTTGTCTAGTGTTTCAGTGATTTTAAAATATCATCCCATGGCAATATGATAAATAACTTCACAAAAAAGAAATAAGCTACTCGAAATTGAATTCATAATAATATATCAAACAAAGAATAAACAATGAACAGAATTGAAACAAACAATAAATCGTTTTCTATACAAACAAACGAATGAAAATAAATATATTAAATATTTATGAAATTTCCACGAACTGTGTTATTCATACACGTAGTTACGTACACAAATAACTCGTTATATTATCGTAATTATTAAATATAGTTTTATTCACATACAATTCGACATTCCATGTGATTTTATCCGCGAAACGTTACATCTTACGTTATAAATGTATGAAAATTATTTAGATAGGCCATTAAACATCACGTGGTAATTATGGAAGCGAAACAATAAGCAAACTTGTCAACCAATCTCATAAGGACCGAAATTCGACGCGAGATTATTTAGACCAGAGATTCCCAAAAGGGGTCGATATCGACCCCTTTTTTTTATTAATTTTCCTCTACGAGCTTTCAGACGCCCGTACCCTTTTTTACTGATTTTATATATTATTATACAGGCATTATTACATCAGCAGACAATATATTATCATTATTTAAATACCTATGAACTATACTTAGGATCTCTAGTTCTGGAACCATGAGTCCACATTGACCACTTAATTCTAACTATTGATATCGACCCCTTAACTGAAACCTTATCCACGTATCCAACCGAAAAGGCTTAAAAATGGTAAAGAATTTGTATCAATACGAATAAAAGGGGAATAGGAATAAAAGGGGAGATAGGATAAAACTAGAGATAGTATTCTTAAGGTAATTTGGCTATGGAAGTCTGAGACATCAGTTCATTTCGGGAAAGGGGTATTTTTCACAAAATAGTTTGGGAATCCCTGGTTTAGACTATCACCGTTGTAAAATAACATTCGTAACTAAAATAAGAAGATTATTGTTTCCGTTTCTTTTTTCATGTAATAATAATTAAGGTGGTTCATGAGTTTCGGTCTGAATAGTTTTTTATCGAATCGGTTGTACAGCGTTAAACAAATTAATATGTGAAACTCCCAGAAATATATAATTAAAATCATAGAAATTATACAATGACACTGATAATAGAATTGGAATTTGAAAATTTTGGACTGGTATATCTCATACTGTAGAATAATACTTAAAAGAATAATTGCTTAAAATAATAATTAAAAGCACAACAATCCGTTTCACAGCACTTTCAACACTTCTCTTTTTTGTCAATTAGTCCAAACATTTCTTTTTAATCTCAGAACACATGTTAATATTAATAAACGACGAAGGACCGTCAGCGGTGAAAATAAATAATAAATCTGTTTCATAAGTGGTAACAGTCACTGGTAATTATCCTTGTAAATAATGTGGGACACAGTTGATTAAAGGATGCCTTTATTGTTTACAGACATTTGTCGGTAAATTGAACTTAACGAAACAGGAAATCAATTAAAAGTACTGGAAGAGATTCCATTATGGGATAAGTAGTGCCTTTGTACCAGCATTGTTTATAAGTGCTTTTTTCCTATTTGTATTCTTGTGTGCATAAATTGTTAAATAAATAAAAAATAAATAAGTTTTATCCATAAAAATAAAAAAGTCTTTAAAATGTACAGGTTTTTATTACTTACAGTGACGGGTAATTTTTGATGAAGAATAAATGAGTAATGTATATAATATATACCTATATTTAGAATATTACAATTTTAAATGAATGTAACTTTCGAACACTTAATTAACTGCATATCATTAACTAGCTTTGCCCCGCGGTTTTACCCGCGTTAATTTGAGGGAAAAACGTACTTAAATATTTTAAACAATTACACTAATGTAAGAGTAGGTATCCGCCTCGTTGGTCGAGTGTTCGCAATGGTTACTGCCGAGCAAGGGGTCTCATGTTTGATTTTTGGGTCGTTCAACGTATTATTGAGTTATTTTATTTTTCAAAAATTCTCAGTAAAAGCGTGATGTTATATTTACTTTAAAAGTAAAACTAAAGTTAAAAAATGTCTTGAGAATAGGAATAATAAAGGACGCAACGAAAGCTCTCAAAAAAGATTATTTTTTCCCGTTTTTGTAACATTTCTTATTATTGCTCAGCCCCTATCGTGGCGTGATGTTATATATCCTATAGCCTTCCTCGGTAAATGGGCTATCCAACACAAAAATATTTTTTTAATTCGAACAAGTAGTTCCTGAGATTAGCGCGTTCAAACAAACAAACAAACATACTTTTCAGCTTTATAATATTAGTAAAAATTAAAAATACTTTAAATTTGTTTTATAATAATTCTCAACATACTGGTATTCTGCCCAGTAAACCCTCCGATATCAGTTTGATGACAAACCCGCCTTTTACACTAACCCAAAGATTTTAGTCATAAAAATGTTTTTTGTAAACAGTATACGTGACATTATTCCACGATTGAAGATTTTCCTAAACAGCTAAAATGGGCATTGTAGTCGCATTTAGTAGTAAAAGTAATAAAACTTAATTTTACGACCATCATACAACTCTTTGTAACACTTCTTGTTAGCCAACTTATTAATTTTTATAGTTGGAAGTCAAAAGATATTTATTTTTTACTCCGTACGGCTTAAGAGGGCTTCTATATTTCCGTATTTAGAGGGTCATATTTGGTTTAATTTTTTCTTGACTCCCGTCTTTTTTTAAGAATTTTGTCTTGCAAAAGGTATTTCAAAATTTTTATCAGTATCTCAGAAGGTCCTATCCGACCAACAAAACCGACCATAAGATAACACTTACCATAATATTTTTTTACGTGCTTATACACGTACAGGCTCGACTTAACTACACGTATCAATACAAATAAAAATGGTATTTCGTATGTTTTATGGACATTTTAAATCGGTCCTTTTAAATGTGTTAAAGAATGATATAAATATATCAACAATGATTTTCATCACAAAAAAATACTAGACACATAACAAAAAAAGTTTATTTTATCTCACACTTAAGAAGTGCGAAAAAGACGTTTACGATTTTAGCGCAAATAAGATTTTATTATTCCACTAGCGGCCCGCCCTGGCTTCGCACGGGTATTTAACTAAAATTTCAAAAATTATAAATTTATATTTTTTTATACCCTACAACTGCGTCGATACTGGAAAATATTTTATAATAGATTGATTGAGTTCTCAAACTGCAAAAAGCACTGAGTATTGATATCAGCTTCGAAGCAAATAACTTTCAGCCCCTTTTAACACCGTTAGGGGATGAATTTTGATAAAATACGAAACACGTCTTCAATCAATTCTTTTAAAGAATATTTATGCCAAATTTGAAGTACATTGGACCAAGGAATCACGTTATCCCATACAAACTTTGCCCCCCTTTTTGCACCGTCTTAGGGGTAGAATTTCGTAAAATTCGTTCTTAGCTGTTCTCTACTCGGCAAAAGGAATATTTATATCAAATTTTAAGTCTCTAGGTCTGCGACTGGGATCGTTACAAAGACTGGAAACAAAAATACAAGAAACGCATCAGATACAGAAGTTCTGGAAGCTGGCGTAAATACACTACTGGCATAGAATGCCAACATCAGGCTAACAGGGTAAGGAAAGTCCTCTCAAACCAGCCCAAACAAATACTGGGTACCTTACGCAGGCCAGACGACACTTTCACCGGCTCCCCGGAAGAAGCAGAGCGGCTCCTCCTGGAGACACACTTTCCTGACTGCAAATTTGTGCAGAACATGGAGTGGACGGAGGAAAGTACAAATGCTAATGAAGAAAACTGGGCAATAGCCTATAGGGTTGTCACGACCGACAAAACCAGGTGGGCTATTAATACATTTCACCCTTTCAAGTCGGCAGGGCCAGATGGGGTTTTTCCTGCCCTATTACAATGGGGAGGTGAGACCCTACTTGCACTGCTAACCATCATCTTCAGGGCGTGTCTAGCGCATGGATACGTTCCCAGAGGTTGGAGAGAGGTGAAAGTTATCTTCATACCTAAACCAGGTAAATGCGATTACTCTAATCCTAGATCATACAGACCAATCAGCCTCACCTCCTTTGTACTAAAAACATTGGAGAGGCTGTGCGAGAAAGAACTGAGGGAAAACTACCTCCAAAAATTACCCTTGCACCCAAACCAACATGCGTACAGTCAAGGTAAATGCACCGATTCTGCACTCCAGGCCGTGGTAAGTGTCATTGAAAGTGCAATATCGGATAAAGGCTTCTGTCTGGGTACCTTCTTAGATATCGAGGGTGCTTTCGACAAAACAAAATTCATCAAAATAAAAGAGGCCCTACAACGTCATGGAGTATGTACAACTCTAAGAAATTGGATTGGAAACATGCTTCAGGGTAGAATATTACTGCTCGTTGAGGGTGAATCGCAGAAGGCAATTGTAGCAAAAGGTTGCCCGCAAGGTGGCGTGATCTCGCCGCTTCTGTGGAATATGGTGGTCAATGACCTCATTACTGCCCTCAATGACCATCGCTACTACACGGTAGGTTACGCAGACGATCTCGCGATCCTGATACGCGGAAAGTTTGTCAATACTATATGTGAAGTTACGAACGCAGCATTGAGAATCGTGGAGAAATGGTGCGGAGACAACGGCTTATCAGTGAATCCTGCAAAAACTGAACTGGTAATGTTTACGAACAATAGAATCTTTGGAAACTACAAGCTGCCCAAGCTGTTCAATACTGAGCTCCAGCTGGCTAACGAGGTAAAGTATTTAGGAGTGATACTCGACAGCAAGCTCAACTGGGGCGCGCATCTAGATGCGAAACTAAGTACAGCCACCATATCCTTCTGGCAGTGCCGTAGAATGATAGGTAAGACGTGGGGCCTCTCCCCAAAAATCGTTCTATGGCTCTACACAGCAGTGATACGGCCCATAATATGCTACGGAGCTGTTGTATGGTGGCCTCGCACCAAACTCATAACGGCACGTAACAAACTACAGAGCTTCCAACGATTAGCATGTTTAGCTATCACAGGAGCCATGAGGACGACACCAACTGCAGCGTTAGAAGTTATGCTGAATCTCCCAGCCCTCCACCTATTCATAAGGCAGGAGGCAGCTTCTACAGCGGTAAGGTTAAAGACACTTCATCTTTGGAAAGGAGACTTGTCCCCCCAAGCGGAGGTTCTAAATGAGGTGATGGAAAAAGAACCAATGCTGCTGGCGGTAAGCGACAAACTTCCAAAGCAATTTGTTTTCGACAAAAAATATAAAATACAGCTTCATGAAGATCCAAACGAAGCCCTGAACACAAAGGACGTAAGGATCTTTACTGATGGCTCTAAGACTGGATCAGGTACAGGATACGGTGTATTCTCCGAAGATCTCAACATACAAATAGCCGCCCCTCTGGGTGCTCACAACACCGTCTATCAGGCGGAATGTATGGGTATCATAGCAGCGGCCTCAGCTACTCTTGTTCGAAAGGTAAAGAACTACTCCATCCGAATCCTCTCGGACAGCAGATCAGTACTACAAGCTCTTCAAAGTCACTCTATCACCTCAAGACTTATCTACAACTGTCACCAATCCCTGATGGAGGTATGTAATAACAACAATAACGTAACTCTTCAGTGGATCAAAGGTCACAGTGGCTCCCGTGGTAACGATGCCGCTGATGAAATGGCCAGAAGAGGTTCGGAGATGGCTGCGATTGGACCAGAACCAATTGTCCCCCTTCCTACAGCATGGCCTACATCAGTCATTCGACAACACACGAAAGAGCTACATAACAAATACTGGATGGAGGTGAGTGGATGTAGACAGGCGAAACAAGCTCTCCCACACATAGATCGGAGACTGTCTCGTAAGTTAATGAATCTCACTCGCCCACATTTACGCAAAATTACTCATATTATTACGGGCCACGGCCCATTCAACAAACATCTGTTTAATGTAGGTGTTACTGACAGCCCCCTGTGCAGAGCCTGCCTGGAGGCAGAGGAGACGGCCGCCCACATTATTCTGGAGTGCACGGGCGTGACCACCTACCGGGCCAGACATCTGGGGTCACCGAGGACTCTCTCCGAAGTCATTGGTGACACCAGAGGTTTGATAAATTTCTTACAGGAGTTAGGGTGGCAAGACTAGCTGCCCACTCCCACACGCAAAATAGGCGCACAGTGACGTCGAGTTGCGGAAACAAGCCCGTGCCTTACAAGATACAAGATACAAGAAGTCTCTAGGTCATAAAATTCTAGAGATATCGTGATGAGTGAGTGAATGAGTAACCTTTCGCTTTTATATATTAAGATTACAACTTAAATATATAACCATCCAACTTTGTACAATCAATTAACAAATAACGACCAAATATTTTAACAATAAACAAACAACCAAGACCTTAGTACACTAAGGTATTAAATGCAAAAAAAAAGCGTTTCTTTAAATATGGGCGAGGCTCATTCTTTCGGCCGAAGTTTTGGACAGCGCGATTCATAAAATTATATTTTGTATACTGCGCCATCTATCTTGTTACGATTTGTTAGACCAGCTGTTAATAGATGGCGTCACATTAGGTACCTATTTCTATTTTCTTAAATATTTATTTTTAAATTTAACTACAATTAAACAAAAACTAAATGTTACTGTGAGTTGAGACATTGGTTTTGTACTTTTTACGTGATACGCGCACAAACAAAAAATTATAAGAGATGGCGCTGATTGAAATTAAATCGCGCTATTAAAATTTATTCTTGATGATATATAGTGTATTAATAAAACGGAGGTTTTAACAGATTTATTATATGTATAGATAATCTTCAACATCGCTCCAAGAAGTTCTTACATAACAAACACCACGAAGAAAACAAAAACATTAAGAAGATACGAAACGGATTACCAAAGATTTACCGCTTCGCTTAACTGTAATTATTTCAGAATTGTTACTCACAGTTTGAGCTGTTACCAAATTAGATCTTTAATTTTAAATATATACAATTAAACTGATGTTTATAACTAGGTATACGTATATATATAACTGAATTAAACATTCTTATAGGCAATTAGTAAGTACTTATATTATTTTAAAAGTATAATATAAAGATATATTAATATAATATTAGCAATAAGTCTCAATACAAAAAAAAAAAAGTATACTAACATAATATTCCATTATTTCATCTTAGAATCAATTCATCTTTTATCAAAACAGCGCAGTATAAGTCAATAAATTCAATATGGCGCCGATAACCAAAAAACAAACTGCGTAATACCGCCACGTGGATCCTAACAAAAGTCCCCCTGCCCTATATAAGGATTCTCACAGTGATGACAGAATTATTTATTGCACGCAGAAGTTGCTCTTACTGTTATTTTCAAATTGTATGCTCTACAATTATTTTAATAGAAATTAATTATACTCAACAATTCTTTCAATAGAAATTAATTCATATTGCTGTAACAATTTATTCAAAAATTCTCTCGACTCGGTGACAAGAACTACTTTTTTCCGTATTCTTTCTTTACGTTGTCTTTTGAACACAAAACTAAATTATACTTTTAGATGAATATTAAAAAAAAAATAGTTATAAACGAGATTTTTTTTTTTTGTTAATTAGTAAGTGTACAAATTTTCGAACATTTAAATGGTTGTCAAACAAACATCGGATCAAAATACCACCACTTCCGGCTCTTACAACTGACAACTTATTTAAATATAAAACAGCGGTCGCATTAAAGGAACCAATTGACATCAATCAACACATTGTCTTCACTTGATTTGTCAAGACATATTAACTTAAAAACAAAAATGAATCAACTGCACATAAATATGATTATAGTAACTAACATTCATTCGTTACGTTTAATAAGTTTCAATACCTAATAATAATAATAATAATAATAATAATATGGAGTTGCTGAAAATCACTACTGAGTTCAGCGGCTCCATCAGGATGCAGCTTGGAGTGGATAAGTGTGCGGTCGTGCATGTGGACAGGGGACAGGTGACGCAATCTGCTGAAATTAGCCTAGAGATTTCTAACTTCAAGACCCTCTCCGAAGCTGAATCATACCGGTATCTGGGCATGTCACAATGCATAGGGGTGCAGGAGGTGGATATGAAACAGGCGGTTTGCGAGGTCTTTTTTGGACGCCTGACAAAAGTTCTTCGGAGCTACTTGTCGGGCGCCAACAAGGTCCGAGCTTATAACGGCTGGGTCATGCCCACTCTTTTGTACACATTTGGCGTGCTCAGATGGACTCAGACCGAACTCGACGCCCTGGACAGAAGAGTCCGCACGACTATGACTTACCATCGCATGCATCACCCGAAATCGTCGGTCATGAGACTGTACATCCCACGGAAGTGTGGTGGCCGAGGCCTATTAAGCGCCAAGTCCATGCATAACCGGGAGGTGTGCAGCCTCAGGGCCTATTTTGAAACGAGGAGGGAGAGCGCTATGCATGGTGACGTTGTAGTATGTGACAAAGGTCTCACCCCCTTATCCCTGGCCAAAGAGGAATGGCGAAGACCGGTTGTACTTAGCACCTCTGACCGGGAGACCGTATGGATGGAGAAGGAGCTGCATGGACGGTTTTACAAGGCGCTCCACGCACCTCACGTGGATGTTAAGGCCTCCGTGCAGTGGCTGCGATTCGGGGACCTCTTTGGGGAAACCGAAGGTTTTGTCTGTGCAATACAGGATCAGGTGGTCAAGACGAACAACTACCGAAAGCACATTCTGAAGGATGGCACTCCCGACTTCTGTCGAGCTTGTCGTCATCCCGGCGAGTCACTCAGACATGTGCTTTCAGGGTGTTCAGCGCTTGCCAACACTGTGTACTTGCACAGACATAACCAAGTGGCCAAAATTCTTCATCAAGAGCTTGCTCTTATGTATTGTCTCTTGGAACAGAGGATGCCGTATTACCAGTACACACCGGTGCCAGTACTCGAACGCGACGGAGTCCGGCTCTACTGGGACCTGCCTATTGCCACGGACAGGACGATACTGGCGAACAAGCCTGATATCGTGGTGATGGATAGGGCACAGTCGAGGGTGTTTTTAGTGGACATTACCATCCCTCATGACGAGAACCTCGTGAAAGCCGAAACAGAGAAAAAGCGTAAATATCTGGATTTGGCACACGAGATTGTCGACATGTGGGGTGTTGAGTCCACTGAAATCATCCCTATCGTGATATCTGCCAACGGTTTGATCCCGGTTAGCCTCGCTCACCACCTGAGGCAGCTGGGTATCTGTGACGGTTCGCTCGCAGCCAGGATGCAGAAGGCGGTATTACTCGACTCGGCTAGGATTGTCCGCCGATTTCTCAGCCTACAACCCTAACCCCCGGCCGTTTGATCTCCCTGCCGGGGCGTAATCCTCCACCCGCTTATATTTATCTATGTAAATTTATGTAAATTTATTATATTCCTTATATATTGTATTATATTATATTATATTATATATGTGTATATGTATATATTGAACGGGTGGAGTGTAGCTATTGTGATAATAATAATAATAAAAAATAATAATAATAATAAAAGCCGTGTGGTTCCCGGCAGAGTAGAATAGGACCAACCCATTCTCAGCCTAGGGTGTCGTAAAAGGCGACTAAAGGCAACTAAAGCTGCATAAGACCAACGCAGCCTCCTCGGAGAGTTTGAGTGCCTCTCCAAGGGAGTAATCTAGCACTCAATTTTGTACATGGATGGATAAAAATATAGGAAAGCGCATAGGGCCGCTGCCTGGGGGGCGCCAGGGCGCGTCTGGAGCTGGCGCTGGACGTGGCAGCATGCGGGCCGCCAGCAACCCCCGCCGACCGGCACCACCACCTAGCCGGCCGGTGTATCCACCATCCCCATCAGTTGGCTTGGCGCCGACAGAGTCTCTAGGGACTCAGCATTCGGTGCCCGCCACCGGTGGAGTACGCCGCATGAGATGGACTCTTGAAATGAACGAAAATGTCATGCGTGCGTATTTTAGGGCTGTAGGGGGGGAAACCGGTCGGACGGGCTACCGAGCAGTAATGCACCGCGAGTTCCTGCTGCTCGAGCCAAATTTAACTGTCACGGAACAGAACCTGGCAGATCGAGCTCGGTATATCCAACGAAAGGGCGTATTTAACGCCGCCGAGCTCGAACGATTGCGACGTGAGGCTGCTCCTGAAGTCGAACCCGTATCTACAGAGCATAACGCAGTTGTAACGCAACAGGAAAGCGTTCGTGGCGAAGTGCCTGTGGATGCGATCGCTGAAGAAGCAGTCTCCCAAAAAGTAGAGCAGATGAGAGGGACTTTGGAGGAGGCGATTTCCGAGATCCGGAGCGCTCCTCTGGAACAGAGGCCACGACTCTCCCGTCTTCCTCTAAACGCTGCGACGCGGGGTGCCATTGAGGCAGCTAACAGACTGCTACCTCCATATTTGGATGGCAGTCTGGGCTTGGATGATACGGGTTCTATTCTCTTTGGTGCCGCTCTAGCGGTACACCGCTTCATTGGAGCCAAAACCCAGGAGCCTGGACGCACTACTAATAATAGTAGTGACGTACCAGCCTGGAAGAAGAGAATAGAACGCCGTATCAGCCTGGCCAGGGCCCTCATTGGCAGACTGCAAAGCTTCAGGTCGGGCAACACTAGGCCAAGGATTGTGCGCTCCGTCAGAATAGCTTTTAATGGATTAGGCGTCAGGCTTGACCAGCCTGATATAGCTGAAAAACTGACGGAGCGCATCGACGGCCTGAAGCAAAGAATCGCGGCATGGGGGAAGCGCATTCGTAGGTACTCTGAGAGAGTTGAGCGCTTCCGGCAAAATCGCCTCTTCCTGAGTGATCAGAAGAGGTTCTACAGGAAGTTGGAGAACCCGACGCCATGCTCTACTTCCCAAAAACCGAATACGGCTGACCTCGTCGCCTTTTGGCGAAATATATGGTCACGGGAGGTGGAGCATGAGGAGGGCCCTTGGATTGCGGCGGTTCAGGAAGCATGTGCTAGAATCGAACCGATGAACCCGATTGCCATCTCTTCGGAGAACGTAGCTGATGCGGTCCGGCGGGCACCGAACTGGAAGAGTCCGGGGGCCGACGGCCTGCATCACTATTGGCTGAAAGGGTTCTCGGTATGCCATGCGACCTTGGCTCGACAATACCAAGAGGCGATAGAGCGGAGGACGCTTCCGAACCTCTTCACTACTGGGATCACTCACCTAGCTCCTAAGTCCACCAACACCGCGGACCCTACCAACTACCGCCCCATTACGTGTCTGAATTCCATCTATAAGACACTGACATCCGTTCTGAGCTGCAAGATCTCTCGTCATATTGACGAATTTAACATCTTGTCTGCAGCTCAGAACGGATGCCGTGGAGGCGGCCGCGGCACAAAGGAGCTCCTTATCATTGACTCTGTTGCAGGCCAGCTTGTCAAACGCAACCGTCGGAACTTCTCTGCTGCCTGGATCGACTACAAGAAGGCATTCGACTCGGTGCCTCATTCATGGCTTCTGAGGGTCCTCGAGCTGTACAAGATCGACGGTGCAGTTCGAGACTTCCTCGAAGTATGCATGGGGCAATGGAGTACGATCCTTTGTCTCCAGGGCGAGAGACTGACGACGGGTGCCGATGACCGAATCCGGATACGAAGGGGTATTTTCCAGGGTGATTGTCTGAGCCCACTTTGGTTTTGCTTGTCCTTGAACCCTTTAAGCACTCTGCTGGAGCGTTCGGGGACAGGCTTTCAGTTTCGGAGAGGAGGTACTAAAGTCTCCCACCTTCTCTACATGGATGACCTCAAGCTGCTGGCATTTAATCCTGCACGCCTTATGGAGTTGCTGAAAATCACTACTGAGTTCAGCGGCTCCATCAGGATGCAGCTTGGAGTGGATAAGTGTGCGGTCGTGCATGTGGACAGGGGACAGGTGACGCAATCGACTGAGATTAGCCTAGAACTTTCGAACTTCAAGACCCTTTCCGAAGCTGAATCTTACCGGTATCTGGGCATGTCACAATGCATAGGGGTGCAGGAGGTGGATATGAAACAGGCAGTTTGCGAGGTCTTTTTTGGACGGCTGACAAAAGTTCTCCGGAGCTACTTGTCGGGCGCCAACAAGGTCCGAGCTTATAACGGCTGGGTCATGCCCACTCTCTTGTACACATTTGGCGTGCTCAGATGGACTCAGACCGAACTAGACGCCCTGGACAGAAGAGTCCGCACGACTATGACTCACCATCGCATGCATCACCCGAAATCGTCGGTCATGAGACTGTACATCCCACGGAAGTGTGGTGGCCGAGGCCTATTAAGTGCCAAGTCCATGCATAACCGGGAGGTGTGCAGCCTCAGGGCCTACTTTGAGACGAGGAGGGAGAGCGCTATGCATGGTGATGTTGTAGTATGTGACAAAGGTCTCACCCCCTTATCCCTGGCCAAAGAGGAATGCCGAAGACCGGTTGTACTTAGCACCTCCGACCGGGAGACCGTATGGATGGAGAAGGAGCTGCATGGACGGTTTTACAAGGCGCTCCACGCACCTCACGTGGATGTCAAGGCCTCCGTGCAGTGGCTGCGATTCGGGGACCTCTTTGGGGAAACCGAAGGTTTTGTCTGTGCAATACAAGATCAGGTGGTTAAGACGAACAACTACCGGAAGCACATTCTGAAGGATGGCACTCCCGACTTCTGTCGAGCTTGTCGTCATCCCGGTGAGTCACTCAGACATGTGCTTACGGGGTGTTCAGCGCTTGCCAACACTGAGTACTTGCACAGACATAACCAAGCGGCCAAGATTCTTCATCAAGAGCTTGCTCTAATGTATTGTCTCCTGGAACAGAGGATGCCGTACTACCAGTACACACCGGCGCCAGTACTCGAACGCGACGGAGTCCGGCTCTACTGGGACCTGCCTATCGCCACGGACAGGACGATACTGGCGAACAAGCCTGATATCGTGGTGATGGATAGGGCACAGTCGAGGGTGTTTTTAGTGGACATCACCATTCCGCATGACGAGAACCTCGTGAAAGCCGAAACAGAGAAAAAACGTAAATATCTGGATCTGGCGCACGAGATTGTCGACATGTGGGGTGTTGGTTCCACTGAAATCATCCCTATCGTTATATCTGCCAACGGTTTGATCCCGGTTAGCCTCGCTCACCATCTGAGGCAGCTGGGTATCCGTGACGGTTCGCTCGCAGCCAGGATGCAAAAGGCGGTATTACTCGACTCGGCTAGGATTGTCCGCCGATTTCTCAGCCTACAGCCCTAACCCCCGGCCGTTTGATCCCCCTGCCGGGGCGTAATCCTCCACCCGCTTATATTTATCTAAGTAAATTTATGTAAATTTATTATATTCCTTATATATCGTATTATATTATATATATTTATATGTGTATATGTATACATTGAACGGGTGGAGTGTAGCTATTGCGAAAATAATAATAATATCTTTATTTGCGAGAATATGGTACAAAAGATATCAAATTTACATTTTATCCAGCATATTCTACCGACTTTTTCGGCGTGCAAATAATAATAATAATAATAATAACCCCCCCCAGGGGACCACCTTGGCGTGGTGGGGGGGCTTACGGGATAGGCGTGAACTTATTTTAATACATTATGTCACAAAAACCAGACAACACCTTGACTTAACCTACGTATACACATGTTTGGATGTGTGTATGTAAAAACAAGTAGAACTATGAGCCCATTACATCTAGGCTACCCTATCCTCAACTAACGGTCCCAAGCGAAACAAAACAAATATGATGAATACACGACGTAAATTCCGGCCCCTAGTTCCCGGCAATGAGCTCAGTAGCCATACTGACACTGACGGAAGTCATGATGGCGCTGGGTTTCGGGGCGCATACAATCTCCGGGTGAGAAAGATTTCCCGTCAAACGACTCATGCATGTTCAATGGACACCGATACTCTTAACGAAAGTGACAATTTGTGTACCCCCAAGAATGTTGTACAGGAGGCATTAGTCGATAATCCTGCACCCATCATGGGAGGAAAGCGCCGTAAATGGACCTATGAGATGAATGAATCCATAGTGCGCAACTACCTTATAATAACCAAGCTGGAAACGAATATAGTAGGGTATTTGGATCCACTATACACAATATTCAATGAGCAATATCCGAATATAACAGTATCTAAACAAAGAGTAGGCGATCAATTGCGAGCTATATTAAGAAATAAAATGATTCCTGACGATGTTTTACATACAATTAAATCAGAAGTTACACATAATATTACCAACAACAGCAATAACAACGACCAAAAATCTAATACTCACGACGCGAACGCCACACAACAACTATGCCAACAAGAATCTCAAAGAATGCGATGGACTTCAGAACATAATGAGCATATCATGAGGTCATATTTTAAAATTACTCAGCTAGGCAATAATTTAACGTCTTATAGAAAAACACTACACGAAGCCTTCATAACACGTTTTCCCCAACTCACACATGTTACAGAACAAAGGATAGCAGATCAAAGGAGATTAATAATTGCCAATAAATACATTAGTGATAACAGACTTAATCAAATAAAAGATGAAGTTGCAAATGGATTAAACGAAACTGAACCGCAAAATGAGATTACTGAACCGACAGAATCTGCACGTAGATCGTCTTTTACAACAGCTACTCCCGAAAATTTCCCTATTAACATTTTAGATACTGATGCTATTACACAATCACCCCTAAGCACTCATAACCATGCCACATATACAGACAATACCTTCGACAAGCAAGGAGAGATAGAAGCTATATTTAACGCAGCAATAGAATACTTTAAGGACACAAATCCTATTAACCGTTTGTATATTCCCAAACAAAAAAGCTCGAGGAAATTAGCCATGATAGTTAACTATTTAAACAACAAGCTGTTACCATTGCATATTAATGACAACACTGATTACAACTCTTTACAGACTACTTTATACTGCGCTGCCTGGACTGCTGCTAAAGCAAACGGAGCTAAAATAGATCTCGCACCACCAAAAGAGAAACATCTTCGTCAACAAAACATCAAACCAAAATGGCAAAGTAGACTAGAACAACGGGTATTAACTTTAAGAGCAAACATAGGTAGACTGACTCAGTATATAAATGGAAATAGAAGTACTAACTTAAGCAGACATGTAAAAAATATTCTCAACAACTTCAAGATTCACACAGTCCACGAAGCACCAAACACTGAACTTACTCATTTTTTAGATACTCTCCGACAAAAACTCTCACTAACTAATAGCCGACTTAAAAGATATAAAACTTGTACACTGCGAAAAACTCAAAATAATCAATTCACATCGAATGAAAAACAATTTTATAGAAATCTCAAATTATCAACAAATAGACAAGTACCTAATCAAAATAATATATCCATGCCGCAATCAGACAGTTTACACACATTTTGGTCAAATATATGGGAAAATCCAAAGACACACAAATCGGACGCAGAATGGATTAAATTTGAAGAAAATAATAACCTTAACAAACAACAAATGAAATTTCAGTCCATATCGCTGGAAGAATTACAAAGCGTAATTAACAAATCACACAATTGGAAGGCGCCAGGAAGTGACAACATCCATAATTATTGGTACAAAAAGTTTACATATCTTCACCCATTTATTCAAAATTATATCAATAAATTCATTCAAGAACCACAATTAATGCCTACCTATATCACTTCTGGAATAACCTATTTGCTCCCAAAAGATCAAAATGATCTCACAAATCCATCAAAATACAGACCCATAACTTGTCTTCAAACTATTTATAAAATTATTACAGGATGCATTGCCAACTGTATTTACAAGCACATAGACGAAAACAATATTCTAACTGAACAACAGAAAGGTTGTCGCAAATTTAGTCAGGGATGCAAGGAACAACTTCTAATAGATTCCGTTATATTAAAGCAAGTACAAAAATCAAAAAAAGATCTATTTACTATGTACATTGATTATCAGAAAGCTTTTGATTCCGTACCTCACTCATGGCTTTTAAAAACCTTAGAGATGTATCATATAAACCCAGTTATAGTATCCTTTTTAAGAACCGCTATGAACAATTGGACAACGAGATTACAACTCAATACAAGCAGTGAAAACATAGATATGGAAACTATAAATATTAAAAGAGGAATATTTCAAGGAGATTCCCTAAGTCCCTTATGGTTCTGTCTTGCTTTGAATCCATTATCAAATAAATTAAATACATCAGGTATAGGTTACATATTAAAATATAAAAACAGCACCGACTTATCATCTGGCAAATATTGTATAAACCACTTATTATACATGGACGATATCAAGCTATACGCACAAAACCAGGAAGACCTTAATAAACTAGCAGAAATTACTGAAAACGTATCATCGGATATAGGAATGGAGTTCGGCATCGATAAATGTAAAATAAATTCAGTTAGGTCAGGTAAACTACACAAACACTCGTACGAAACTCAAACAGGTCAGACAATAGACTCATTGGATGAATCAGAGACATACAAATACTTAGGATACAATCAATCAAAACTAATTCAACACAAAACAATTAAAACAACACTTAAACAGCAATTTAAACATAGACTTAACTCCATCTTAAAAACACAACTCAACTCTAAAAATACAGTCAAAGCGATAAACACGTATGCAATTTCTATATTAACGTACTCTTTTGGCATTATAGATTGGACAAAGTCAGACCTTAAATATCTACAACGTCTTATAAATACAACTATGACTAAAAACAGAAAACACCACCCGCGATCCTGTATACAAAGACTGACCCTACCAAGAAAGGATGGGGGCCGTGGACTTATCGATATAGTCAACTTACATAACGCCCAGATTGCTAATCTTAGATCCTACTTTCATAACAAAAACACATCATTACATATTGCCATAGTCCAAAATGACCACAAATTCACACCACTAAACTTACTAGACAAAACAACGAAACAAAGTAACGAAATAACAATAAGCAATCAAAATAAAATAGAAGAATGGGCTAAGAAGTCACTGCATGGAAGGCATTATCGAGACCTGAACCTACCGTATGTCGACAAGAAAGCGTCGAACGAATGGCTCAGGCGTGGAGAGCTCTTTCCTGAAACAGAAGGCTTTATTTTTGCTATTCAAGATCAAGTTATAGAAACAAGAAACTACAGAAAACATATTATGAAGACACAAAATGCAATAGATGTATGTCGCAAATGTAATAATCCTTTAGAAAATATACAACATATTACTGGATCATGTAAAGCAATAGTGCAAACAGAATACAAACATAGACACGACCAGGTTGCCAACATCATCCATCAAGAGCTAGCTTTGAAATATAACCTTATTAAAATCCCACGCACACCATACTACAAATACAAACCAGAACTCATGCTAGAAAACAGTACACACATACTATATTTTGATAGGACCATATTAACAGACAAAACAACTCATTTTAACAGACCAGATATAACATTAGTAAATAAAATAGAAAAAACAGCACTTCTGATCGATATAGCGGTCCCAAACACTCATAACATTCAATCAACCGTAGCAGAAAAAATCACTAAATACACAGATCTTAAAATAGAAGTAAAAAGGATGTGGAATCTAAATAATGTAACAATAGTGCCGATAGTTATCTCTACCACTGGGGTTGTACCTACAATGATACATGATTCAATCAAAACAATAGGCTTACATAAGAATATTTATATAATTTTACAGAAAGCAGTTATCTTAAACACTTGCAGAATCGTAAGAAAGTTTCTGCAAATAGACTAATAAGTTAAAAAGAATTAAAAAAAATAGTAAGGGATGTACACTTGGCTTCGGCCCGTGAACACCTATATTATCCGGTACATATGCCGAGGGTTTAAAATTTACCAAGATAATAATAATAATATTTAAAATAACCAAAAAATTTTTTGCACAATTGTCCAAATCAGATAAATTATGTCAATAGTGAAATACAAAGTCATGGAAATAATAGCAGTAACATGAAGCAGCAATAAAAAAATAAAAAAATAAAACGTCTAGTGAAATGAAACAAAAACCAATACAATAATTAGAAACAATTAGTAAACTTAAAAACTTTAGTCATATTTTGTCATTCAAGTAGTCATTAATACTGTAATACCTAGTTGCACATATTTCTATATTATTCAATGAGTTAGTCAACTTTACCGTTTTTTACAGTTATTGATGCTACTTCTAGAAGTTGTATCGTAAAACTTAATACATTTTAACTCTTACAACATTTAATTTTCTTTTTTCAAACAGGAAACTAGAAATTTTCTTTACTGTAACTACACTATAAACATTCCACCGATGGCCATGGCCTCTCCTATTCTTATCCTCGGATTTCCCCACGATGTTTTCCTTCATTGTTGAGTAGGACATAAATTTTAAAGACAAATTTAGCTTTTAAAAATCCAGTGATGCCCGAATTGGACCCCGCGATCGTGTGTGTAATATCCACTGGATAGAGCCGTAATGGCTCTGAAAATTTATCGTTAGCTATAAATATTAAAATAGGATTATTGCATTTAAGTACTCAAAGAGAGTACTTATTTAATATATAACGATTTCTATAAAAATAATATTATTACCAACAAAATAATAGGATTCGAAGTTTTATTTATAAAGATAAAATATCACAAAATATGATCGTTAGTTATACCCAAATGATAATTTCCAATCAATATATCTACCAGTTAATTTCTATTATGATATTACTTTTTGAAAAGTTTTCGCCGTCTCTTATTAGAGTCTAGGATACATTTTTCAATTTACTAAACGTCTGAAATTTCGAACAATGCAACAAAGCTTTACATCCAGACGGTCTCCTTGCGCTTTTGTTCCTCGGATATTTGATCACTGTGGTGATACCCGTTTGTGTAAAAGATACATAGGTACCACGCCTGTTCCTTCACCAGAGTAGAGTACTTTATTTATGCAAATAAAAGCTAGTAAACAAGTAAACAAATCATTTGATGTTTTATATTCACCATCATCTATCAAAAGTCACTACGTAATAGAGCCATAAAGAGGTTGTGGAAGGGAAGGTTTTTAGACTTGAAAGTCTAAAAACCTTATAATAATAATAATAAATAATTTCAGCTCATATTCACCGTACGAGCGCTGTATTAGCTACTTTGTGCCGATTTACTAAGAAAATTTTTGGTACCATACTAAGCTCTACAATAAAAATGCTCTTATTCATAAATATATTGTCTCATACGGCGAGTTGCACGAAACCGTCGCTAACTTTCCGTTAGTTAAGTTGCAATTAATCTTAAAATTAGTTGATCTCATGATTAATTTAAAGCTGTTGGAATTAATCATCCGTTAGATAGGTCTTTAATTAAACTAAATTTTTTTGTTAACTTAATCAGATGTAGGGTTCGTGCAACAGATAATCACGATTCTTGTGATTAAATTAGTTTAATAAACACTTAAATTTAAAATTTGTTTCGTGCAACTCGGCGATAGTGTGTTATTTCCCATTTAAATTAATTCAATTAAAATCAGATGATCAAAAGCGTAGGTTAGTATGGATTCTAACTTTGTTTATAACGTTTGTTATATTTACGTAACAGACTACGACGACGATGAACTACGTATACGACCTTTAGCCGCCATGTCTACGGTACGGATTCTCCAATCAAGTGTTCTATTCATTAAGTAATTGAGTAACAAATCATTTGTAACATCTGATAGTGAACACCCACTTCGTCAATCAAGTAATTATTCAATGAATTAGCTATGTTTGATGTTTTCTGTGATGTAATTTCAGGATAAAAGTGCGCTATGTTTTAATCTGGATCAAATACATGTCCCATATTTTAATAAATAATTCATCTTCACATTTGATGACGTAATACGTCGTGACGTATTAAATTATTAATAACAAATTAATAATTTTAGTTTATCACTTTTCTGAATAAATATGCAATTTAACGAAAAAGTCAAAACCTAAAATCTGCTAATTCGATCATTTTAATGAAAAAATACATAGACAAGCTCTTTAAATTTTTCTTCGTAACTAGATACTATGCTGTTTTAAATTCGGCACACGACACAAAAAAAACCCAAATCAAACTAAGGTTTTGTTCTGTAAAAATTATTTTTAAAAACTATAGAATATTTATTTTTAAATTGGCAGCACTCCAATTTAACTTCTTTTGAAGTAAAAACTTTTTACAGGCTGATCCCTTTAAAGGTATAAAAAACTCTTCAGGTATAATGAGAGTACCTACGTATCATTTAAACCCGATCGTTTACAAAAGTCACTTAATATAACAAAATTCTGAATTATTAAAAAATTACATAATACCTTACATTAAAAATAGCTAAAGTAATACAAAATTTTTAAAAAGCTATAATTATACTGATAATATAAATATCTGCGATAATCCAGTAGCCTAATAAAAAATAATTCTCTTTTATTACGAAATTACGTAAAACATTTTAGAGAAGTGTGGGGAACCGAAAAATATAACATGATGTAACAAGTCAGTTGAGTTCACAAGCTCCGTGACGTAAAATTTAAATGAAAACGAAACGTTCAAGCGAAATTGAAGCTTCAATTTTAAATATTAAGGACTACAATCGTCAGTTGATTCAAACACAGCTCAATAAAAATTCTCAAAGTTAGTTTGATGAATATATGTTTATAATTATACATCTCTCAGGGTTTCACCCGTTACCATTAATGGCTTACGTTCAGTAATTATCAGTGACAGCGTGATGTTTTATAGCCTAAGTTTCTTTGAGATCATCATGATCATCGTCATCATATCAACCATTGGATGTCCACTGCTGAAAGTAGGCCTCCACCATCGACCACCTACTTTTAGATAATGAAGCTTTTTAAGTGTATTAAAACCTGTTCAGAAGTTTTAGAGTTACGCGTATGCACAAGCAAACTAACAAATATTTTCCGTTTATATTATTAGTCCTTATAGATTTAATACTTACTATTGTTCATTATGTGCTTTCTCCAAAACATAAAAAAATACATTCATCAGCAAACATCAACGAACTTAAATAAAAAGGACTCTACAAATTTATAATATGAACATTATTATTTTTGCTATGTATTTACTCAATAAAAGCTACTCATTTTGACTTCAGTACAAAAAATATCATCTACACTATTATCTATACTAATATTATAAAGATGAAGAGTTTGTTTCTTTGAGCGCGCTAATCTAAGGAACTACTGGTTCGAATTGAAAAAATATTTTTGTATTGTATAGTCTATTTACCGAGGAAGGCTATAGGCTATATAAAATCACTTCACGACAAATAAGGGCTGAGCAATAATAAGAAATGTTACAAAAACGGATTTTTTAAATCTTTTTTGAGAGCTTCCGTTGCGTCCTTTATTATTCCTCTTCCCGAGACATTTTTTACTATAGTTCCACTTTTAAATTAAATATAACATCACGCTTTTTATTTGTCGCAGGGGTAGGCAGAGATGCACATATAAAATGTAACACCCCCTTTTCGCCAGTTATGAGTCCCATGTGGGGGCAAGCCTATTACCATACACCAGGCGGCAGGCACCATTCCAGACTCCGTACTATTTACTGAGAATTTTCAAAAAAAAAGCAATAATACGTTGACCGACACAGGAATCGAACCTGAGACCCCTTGCTCATCAGTAGCGTTTTGCGTAATAATAATAATAATCTTTACTTCCGACAATGCCCATATTTGACATTAATAAACTACAAAAACAAAAAACACATCTCATATTATTTAATATAATAATGTTAGTAACAAAACAAAAATTCTTAACCTATGTTAGCTTAGAAAATATAATAATTAATTAATTAAACAAAATCTACGCAGTTCCCAACCTACTAAAAAAAACAAAAGTAAGACTAGGCCTGCCTCGTAGCTACGAGTATGTGTGCACTATAATAAGGTATAATAAAGCTGAGAATTTTCTTATATAAATAACAGAATAGAAAAAGCTACCAGTATAATTAAAAAAATATCAGTTACATTCGGTAGCCTATTTTGAGTTCAATAATGGACTATTTATTAAGCACGCTATGATGCATAGGATCATTGCAGAATTATTAAATCATAATAATCAATCAAACTATCTTACAAGTAATTATTAATATAGATGAAACCGTGAAGAATTGTCTAGTTTATTATAAGATATGAAAGTTATAATCATAGAATTCCAAGGGAATTCCTCGACATGGCGTGTGTGAAAACTATAAGTTTTCAGAGACTGAGACAGACAGAAGTCATAGAAGCAACTGAGAAGTGCGCTTTGTATAAAAAAATTAACACGTTAAAGCATGTCTATTATTGTTTGTCAGGTACTAATTTATTGTTGTTCTGGAAACACGTAACAGCAGAACTGTAAAACTGAATACTGTATTTTTCCTATTAAATTATCATACGGGCCAAAATTCTTTTTTATGCCTATTTTGAGGCGAAGATTTTTAAAAAAAATTTGAAATTCAAATTAATATTTTTTTATTTTCTATTGTTGATATAAAAGAGTTATAGTATAATCTATAATATAATTGCATTTGCAGCGATGTTTTGAATGATATCACTATATTTATGGCAATTTGTTCACTAAGTGGTACATAAATTAAACAACAGCGTTACTTTAATACAAATTTAAGTTCCATATATATAATCGTACAATTGAACCCAATAATGTGCCAATTTAAACTGTTGTACTAATATTAATTTTCCATAAAGTTGAATCACAGAAATAATCAGTCCAATAAAATATTCTTAATAGCTTAGGTCACTGCGTTACCAAAGACATACTTAAAAATTGTAACTTTTCTAAAAAAGACAAAAAAATAACAAAAAATATTACAAACTGGTGACAGAAACTTCGACTTATGATAAACAATATGTAAATATGAAATTAACACATTTTTAACTAATCAGAAGCCTAAATATTACAGTAAATGCTATAAGAAACTGGGGACAAAAAGTAACGCAGTAGTAATATTTATAACACAGTAGTTTCTTACAAACACTTGTATACTTTTTTGGTAAGTGATGAGGAACAAGGGTGTGAAGTTCCTCATCCACCATTGAAAATCACGTCGGGGTCACAAGTTTGGCGTGAAGAGGCTACCATTGAAAAGGAAGGATCCATCGACCAGACGGATGTGTGTCTGGTGGGCTACGCGCCACTTAACGTTTGTTGTCGGGATCTTGTATATATACTCAATCTTGTTGAAAACTTTGATAGCGCGATGTAGGATACGTCAGTTTCTTCTCGTTCGTATATAGCGAGATAGATGTCGCTACATCACTCCCCCTCCGAGACCGGAGGTCGATAGCAGGTTGAGTCGTCCATACATCTTGTGATGCTTGCCGGGCCAGTGGAATGTTCCAGTGAGTTGGAACCAGATGCCGCATAGTTCACGGTGAGTCGGAACTGTCTGCGGTGATACCCCAGTGAGTCGGGGTGGTGCAGTGATGCGTAGTGGCTGTCTGCTGCGTCGACCAGGAGAGAAGTGCGTCTCTGCTTGCTGACCGGCCGAAGTGCAGTGTGCTGTGCCAAGGTCGCTGAGAAGGCTGTGGGCGATGACCAGGAAAGTGCGTCCGCTGCATGCTTGTGGTCAGGATACCCTTAGTAGCCGTGGATGCTGGCTGGCTGTACGACTCGGTGCTCAAAAGCTTGAGGAAGTGAGGATGACATTACGATGATACGTCATCGTGCGATTTGCGAAAGCTGGGCTGACGTTCATGCTCGGGGTCACCAGTTTAGTAAGTGATGAGGAACAAGGGTGTGAAGTTCCTCATCCACCATTGAAAATCACGTCGGGGCCACCAGTTTGGCGTGAAGAGGCTGCCATTGAAAAGGAAGGATCCTTCGACCAGACGGATGTGTGTCTGGTGGGCTACGCGCCACTTAACGTTTGTTGTCGGGATCTTGTATATATATTCAATCTTGTTGAAAACTTTGATATCGCGATGTAGGATACGTTAGTTTCTTCTAGTTCGTATATAGCGAGATAGATGTCGCTATACTTTCATAAAATAGATTAGAAAACTAAATAAAAAAATTAAACAAGTGCGAGTCGGACTCGCCCATGAAGGGTTCCGTAGCAGCAAGTAACATCATATAAAAGTTCTTGTAGTTCGTTGTAACTTTAATCGATGTTTTAATAATAGTGTATTTTTTTTGCAGTCTTCCATTTACGCTTAGTAGCTTTATGTTCTCGCTCTGTCATATCTTTCACAAGTTTTTTTTCACGTGGCATCTTTCCAGGTGTTTCCTTTTGGCTTCTGCCTTTTTACGGGGTCCAGCTTCAACTTCAGCCTAATGCCTTGTTGCTTTTCTGCGGGTGTCAGAGCCATTTACTATAGAAGCTTCTTTCTGAAGAAACAAAAAGAAGTAAAATTTTGGTTTTGAATATGCATTGATACTAAAAAATACACATAAAACAACTGTGTTACCTGTACAAAAACTGCGTTACTTTTTTATAGTAACGCAGTGTAGCAGTAACGCAGTAGTAAATATTTCATTATACCGTAAATGTGAACTAAATGGAAAACAAAACGAAAACATTTTGTTACTGTCAAAACCAACACCTAAACAGTTGTGTATAAGAATAATAATAATGCAAATATCGACAGTACTTACCTTTCTATTGCGGTAACTCAGCAGACACGCAATAAACACACGCACCTCTCCAAATGACTGTGAGGCAACTAATTCGTCTAGCTTGTTTCTCCCGCGCGGCGGCTGTCATTTTTTTTATGAGTTACAACAAGTCGAACAAAATGAGGTACATTCAATTATAATACACCGGCTTTAAGGTTTATTTTCATGTAAGAACGCAAGGTAGTTACAATTTTAATCCTTGTTAGGGACACAGTGTGAAATATTTTTTATTTTACTTAATATTTTAGGTAATAAATATCTATTGGAATTGTAATAAAGTTCAAAATACAAGATTTTAACGACGATATTCATGTACAACGCCACCTAGGAAATATTATGAGAAATTTCTGTTCATAACATGAGACACATGCTCTAGGACAGCAATATTTTGTATGAGATACAACAGCGTTACTAACAAAGACAATGTTGTTACCGTAAATTACGAATAAAAAATATAAAATTATGAATATATTTTATATTGCTGAGTGGGAAAATACTGTTACAATTATCAATTAATTTATTTTTTTCACAAATTTGTACTGTTTGCTCATGAAAAATGAAATACATCGAAAGGGACCGATTTTTAGGCATCAAAAAGAATTTTGGCCCATACATTAATTCCTGCATATTTCCGATTTTCCTGCTGAATTTTTAGACTTAGTTACGTACAAAACTTCGCTCAACAATTATGATCATAAAAAAACAAAAAAAAAACAAAAAAAAATTAGCCAAATCAATCGAGTCGTGCTCCGTCAAATAGGCGGCGTCAATAGATACATATGTATGTATAGATCTCTTCTTATCTTCATTTTATTATCAAATTGAAGAACTCGATTTAATGGCTCTTGTCGTAATAATTCACGTTTACACTTTACCGTTACCATCGGTACAACGCGTTGTCTAATGGCTTCCTTTTAAATTACTTTTTATATGTCATATTCACGACCGTTCTGGTATAATATATATATTTCTTATTTATTTCTATTCATGACTAAATAATATTAATAATGTCTAATAATATTGGATTAATTATTTTTTTTCTTTCCATGTATATATATTTTATGACTCATTATAAATCGTAATGGATTATTTATATATTTGGAAAATGTATTTTATTTTAGTATCTACTCTAACGCATTGGCCTTACTGTAATGTTAGTAGTAAGATTAATAATAATAAATAAATAAATAAATAATGGTGACGAAATTTCTATTAACGTCAATGATCGCAAATTCGTTTCCGCTCGAAACGAATACTTGTATTTTGTTCAAATATTTGTTTCAATGGCTCGGTGAGCACATAACGACTTATGTCCCCGTTGTTATCATAAGCACCTGATAGTGTTATTTTTTTTAATAGGGAAATCATCAACCAACCAGAAGTAAAATAGCGTAACGCTTTAAGTTCAATTTTTTTTTGTGTATATATAACATATATAAGAGAAGGCTATTTCATTTTAGTTTAATTCTAATAAAACATTGTTTTCTTTGAAAAAAACGCTACAAGAGTGCACCAATGTTGACTTGAGTTATTAGTAAGCCGCGACCCTTCCAGATTCGCAGGAGTACAAAATATTTCGTTATACATATATTAGCAGGGCGCGGTGCCGGTTTACAGTCCATTTCGCTTAACAGATATTGGCATTTTAAGGACTTCTAGCCATTCATTAGTTATTCAATGTTTGGGCTATTTAAGCATCTTTGATGTAAATGACCAAAAAATAAAGGAAAAACACCAGTACCAGAGACCAATAATGTGTTTTTAAATGTTGTCAAAATTTTAAATCCATTCAATGAAAACCCGCAAATATCACATTTGAGGAACGATTATTGATGAAAACTTTTAAGTATAAAAAAGTGTCATCGAGAATATCAGACAAGTTGCTGCAAAATTAGTTCGTTGAATAAAGAAGGGTGACGCTGCAGATTTCAAATGCTCCAATGACCACATAAGAAATGTAAAAATTCCATCTTCGTTAGATTGGTCGATGCCGATTTAGTAATTACATTTCATTTAAAAATTCAAAAATAAAAAGTGCACCATGCTAAAAATTATGCCGCTATTTTGACAGTAAGATATTATATTTAAGAATTCTTTATATATTTATTAATGCAGTATTTGTATATAAGTTTATTATATTATAACTAGTAACTTATGTATTTTATGAAGGAAAATTTATAATCTGTTTATTTTTTAAGTAATATGCAGCACCACACTATATTATATATTATTTCCAAAGCCTAAAGTTTGATTGGAAGATATCGCTACTAAGCGATAAGACCGCCTTATTGTGCATATAGGTTTTACGTTTCTCTTCAAGTATAATTTTTTATATTTTTTCTGTGGTGTGCAATAAAGATTATTATTATTATTAATTGTATTACTTTTCAGCTGGATCTATTTTTTCCCAATTGTGCGTACACACATAACTCGTCAAAACGATTGAACAAAGCACTGAGCAGATGCGTCTCAACTTTCGGCAACAACGTTATAATGTTTTCATACAAAAATATTGCAGCAATCAAAACTTTTGTTACTACAATCTCAAAACTTGTGAAAAATATGATTGCGTCAAATAAAGTTACTACATTTATGCAGAGTCTTATACTATACCCGTTGACGTCTTTAAAAATTATTGTTTCAAAACTGTTTGACTGTGAGTGACGCTAAATGTCCATGAATAAATCTGTATGAAGGGTGTACGCAACACAACACTAGCAACGTTGGTAGATATTTGTTTTAACTTCGTCACGGAATATTTACCCGCGATAAAACGGAGACGATGTATGCATAAGGGGCAAGACGGTTATATATCTATTACTATTCTTCGGGAAAATTGCGCCTTAGTAGGTATATTTAGAATTTGCTAAAGCTTGTACGATTATAAGCATGTTATCATAAATAGTACGATTAGTCAATCGGACCCGTATTGTCACCGTTGTAAGCCGATGGTCGTAAACTTCTGGACATAAAATGGGACTCCCATATCGAACCCAAAGCTCTAGCACCGCTTAATAGTAATGACCCTTATGTATATTTGCATTTTATTTTAAAAAACAAAAACGGGTACATACCACGATATAGTTTTTTGGCGATTTTGTTCCTCGTGAGTCGAGTCTCGTCGTGATCACTAACCATGCAACTGGTCCGAAATATCGACAAAATCGTCAAAAAACCTATATCGTGATATGTACCAGTTTTTATATTTAACAATAAAGTATGTTTGAAGACAGCAAGTGTCTAAGCCTAAAAAGGCTAAGAAATAATATTTATATTTTCGCTGATTTCACCAAATAATCAAATAATTTCAGGGTGATCTCTATAAAAAGTCTCAAACTCCAAAAAAAATTAATTAAAATCAGGATTTATCAAAGAACACTAGGAAATTTTACTGTAGTTAAGCACATCTATCATGTTTCGATAAGAGAATGATTCAAGGAACAAACAATAAGTCGTTTCTATATTATCGTTTTCGGTATTTTTAATGTCTGCTTTACGACCAGCGACTCGTACATTTAGATGAACTACACATTTAGCGATCAATATGTAGATAGAACAAAGAGAATTATATTTAACACACGGTTTCGTTTGTGATAAATGACGGTTTTTATTTCTATTCCAACTCGATTAATGTCTTCAGATATATTTTTGTACGATATTTTTAGATTCTTAGTGGTAGCTGTTTTAATAAAATTTATGTTTTACTACTTGAAAATATCAATTAGTATCATATTTAAACTAATCATGAAAGATACATAGGAAATAAACTGTACTGTATGACGCTGTTCTCTCTTCGTTTATCCTTAAATACTACGATCGGCTAGACACGTCATGTACATTATTTTTTACATACGCGTGGTGTGTGCATACATACAACATAAAACTTAAGTTAACATTTTGATCATAAGTCGACACTAAATTGTGCATACAGGAAAAGTTAAAAACCATTGATAATGTTCCGTACCAAAAAGTGGCATTTTATTATTAATGATGTCAATTAGGTAATCAGGCTTTTTTATACAAAACAAATCTATATATTAAGTTAGATTACTTGATTAATATTAATTAATTGCATTGATAATTAGATAATAATAATATTAATTGATTTTTGTCGTAGAAAACCTATTTATCAAGAAATATTAAGGTCACAATACGCAAAACTATGACTAATGGAAAGAAAGAAGTCGCCCTAACGTCGACGCAGATATCACCGTGCATGTCATCTAGAAGTCTAGACAGAGCTTTGGTGCATTAGGCATTAGACAATACAAGAGAAAATCAGAGAGAGCAAAAATAATGTTGCTTAAAAACAGTACACAAAATGCAGTAATTAGATTGCAAAATTTTACTGAGAAATACATTGTTGTCAGTTCTCAAAAGTTTCTAATGCTTAATTAATATTATTAATATTTAAATTGTTTTTAATCTTTTGCAATTGAGGAACGTATTATGTTAAAAGTATTCAAATTAAACTATAGATACATTACTGAACAAGCTATTATAATGTTTACTTTTTAAAACAAATAAAAAGTTATAATAAAATTATTCCATTTGATGTAAATCATTAAAGATTTCAAAGAATCAGAAACCGAAAAGATTTTATCTCAATATCCATCAATTATTATTCACTTTTATACTCAGAAAGTATCGTCTCATGTTTTTAAAACCCAGATCCTGATACGTCTTGAAGTTATTTGATTTTACATTTCTCTTTACACTTCAAGTTATTGAAAACGGTCCTTTACAACTTATGTATCCATAATATTTTATGTTATTATATTTTATAAATAAACCTTATCATCAATGGAATCGTTTCTGTATAAAGACTTCAAAGTACCTTTTCATTCCTGATACAACAGACTACAGAGAAATATTGTTTAGCTGATTGTATTTGCTCATGTGTATGAGGAAGTATACGTCGATCACTTTTCACACAATATCGTTTGATACCACTTACTACACAGACTGACCCGTTCATAGAAATATTAAGAACAGAATATCTGTGGATTCGTTGATGCAGTTAGCAGTGACCTTGCTTTCCGCTCCAGGATCATGGGTCCGATTCCCGCTGTGGGTCTGGGTGTAATATTTGTATATTAGGTATGTGTATTTTAGTCGACTGTTACCTAAAACACAGGGATTAAGTGTTTCCAAGGCAGGCAACCTTAGGAACAGATAACTGTGTGTGAATGTTAAAATTAAAATTAAAAAAAAAATCTTAAATCCTTATATGATGATGGCTTTCTGAGTATCACTCGGATCAAATTTTGATACTTGTAACTAAAAAGATTAATTGACATCTCTGTTTACTGCTTCGGTTCTATGAATAATAAATAGTATGATCATTAATCCTTTTTAAAATTTCTCAATTAACGATATACATATTTTTTTAAATCACTTCGATCTTAAGATTAACACGTTCAAACAAACTAACAAGAGGTTTTATTACATTTTTACATACAATCAATAAAAGAATCAAAAATAGAATTGCGAAAAATATAATGTAGGTGGATGTAATTGAATATAAGAGGCCATAAAATATGACGACGTCTCATACATACTGGGTCAGCGAGTATCAAAATATATACTCATACTTATTGTAATAAACAAAGCCACAGAATTACATAAACCTCAGAAATGGCTGCTGGAGTATAATAGTTGAATCCAATAAATTCTAATATCGTATGTGTATGTGTACAGAAATTGTGAGAGAGCCGCTTCGTTTAAAAGGACATTGAATATTTAGTAGCAATAGAATTTTATTCACAAATAGAAAACATATTGCCTAGAGGAAAACTTTTAAGTTTTGTTTTACTTTTAATATACAATACTGTATAATTTTATGTATTCAGTAATTTTTTCACATAGATTTTATTATATTTATTTCTGGCTATAAAAACACATCAACGAATGAGACAGACATATAAAATTCATTTTTCTTTAGGAACGATTATATATAGTTAAGCATCACACTTCACATTGGACCGAGCAGAAACCAAAATTGTCAACCAACCTAACTAGAATTAAGCTCAAGGCTCGTCTAGTTACAGATACAAATAAACACTTTAAATAAAATTAAATATGTAAGACTGTCATAGTAAAACACAAAATAGAAATAATTAAAGTTAAGCTAATTTTTTTTTTTACTTTGTTAATTCATCCAAACTATATAAAACATTGAAACATTTTAATGAATCTCTTAAACGACCAAGTTGTAAAGTTACAAATTTCATTTCAGAATAATGCTTTCCTGGAGAAACGAATTAATTATTAAGAAGCATTTTCTGTCATGATTTTATTGTGCTAATAATGTATATATGTATAATTGTATTTTAGTATATATAATGTATATTTGTATTAATTTTTTGTTTTAAATTATTGTTTATTAATATTATTAAAAAATTTAATATTTTCTTTTATAAATTGTACGTCTACCATCATCTATTTTCTGTCTGTAATATTTCCTTTTCGGGTGTGCTGAAAGAAATCTCTTCTAGGGATAAGCACAGCATTTATACTTGTGTTTCAATGACATGTATAATTCTATAATACTGTACGTATAATAAAATGTTAAATAAATAAATTAAAATATATAAATAATTATAATTTCGTTAAACTGAAAATTAACGAGATATAGAATTATTAAAACTTAAGTTAGGATGAAAATCATGTCTACACACTTATGACGACGTATTGGCACAGTGGTCTCTGTAAATGGCAATTGACATCGCGGCAACTTCGACCTTTACTACTAAAATACATTTTATAGACCATACGGAAATATGTCACGGTGTGGGTGTTTATTTGTTTGTTATGTATTTCGAAATACAGGATTTCCTAGTGGAGAAATTACGTGTGAAAAAGTAATAATTCTGTGTATAAAAAAAAATTCAAGAAATCTGAAGCGTTTATTATTTATTATTTCCTTTATGCGAGTATTGAGGTAACTTAACATGGAAATAGCTATGGAATAGATTTAGAACAGAGATTTACAAACTATTTTCGGCAAGAGACCTTTTTTTTCAAAATGAACTGATATACCTGAAACCCGCATAGCCAAATTACTTTAAAAATCATACCTCTAGTTTTTTTCCTATTGAATACTGACCAATTTAAAAACTTTGCGGTTGGTTAGTGAATAAGGTTTAAGTGGTCGATTTCGATCCCAACGGGTCGATATCGACCCCTTTGGGATTCCCTGATTCAGACTGTTCACGGTAATCACGACGAACTGGATTACGTAAAGGATATTCACGATAGCAATTGTACTGAACTCATCATAAATAATGTCTTCGTTTATTAATATACTGTAAATTTTGTACACTTGGGTATTGAATTCTTTTCCTCATATAGAGTGGGATTCAAGACTTACACACATTTACGCTCCATTGCATAAGTTATACGTTTTGTATTTATTTATTTTTTAAATTACTTCTTTAAGCCTCGATCAATTAAGATGTGATATGTATCCTGACATCAAACATGGGTATGATAATAAATAATAAAGGTGTAAAACTCTTACTAACTATTAATATTTGGATTTTTATAGACCAATGATTTGGATGTTATATTATGAAGTTAGTTTTTATTTTTTGATGTCAAAAAAAATAATTTAAATTAATGGCAATAGATTCCACGAATATGAGGCGTAAAGTGAGATGATATTGCTATAGGTTTATTTTTAAGAAAAATAAGCAACTTAAAATGTTAATTAAAAACTTCAGCTTATAAAATGACCTGAAAATAATTGGCAGATGGTTGCGGAAAAGATATAACTAATGTCCTGAATATTAATTACACTTGAAGTGTGACAACTGAGACACTTCAACCTTACTCAGGAATATATTTTGGTACAGATATTTTTCTCTCTACAAATATTTGTTTGTAGTCTGGGTTGTCCTTGTGTTTATCCCACTAGCATATAGAGCTATCCGTCCCGATTGTTACCATAAGCACTTAATGACGATCGTTAATAGGTAACCGATAAAGTTTCTTGGTAGTGAAATAATGCACCAATCAGCAGTAGAGCAGCGTAGCGACCTAGGCAAGAAATTATTAGAAAGATTTCTGACATTTACAGGCCAGACCCAGACTATTTAAAATTGAATCATTATAGATTTTTTTATTTAAAACAATCATCGACAGCTACTTATAAGTATAAACGAGAACTGTTCTGGTGTTCGCCTCAACGCCGGCATTCGCGGGTTCGATTACCGATATTTGCATTTATGCAAATATTTGTTTCTGGTCAGGGTGTGTCTCCTTGTGAGTCTCCTCACCGTAACTCGGAGAGCACGTAAAGCCCTCGGTCCCGGTCGTTATCACAGACACCTAATAATGATCGTTATTCATGGTAGAGAAAATTATCTGCCAACCCGCAGTTGAGAAGTGAGTAACTCAACCCTTTTTATAAAAGTGGAAGACACCTTTACCCGGAAGTGGGACGCTTACGGCCTGATTCAGTCCAGTTTATAAGCGATATGGCACATTACAAACCGAAAAACATGGAATCGAATCAACGCAGTGTCAACGTAACTTTAGAGATTATTGAAGGTGTCAAAGAATTGAAAAATGTTTAAAATCAATGATGCAATCCATCTGCCCGTTTTTACGTTGCATGCAGCCACAATAACTTACTTTTGTTCGTTAATCTTGTTCGGCAAACAATTTTTTACACAAGACCCTAACCATTTGTTAAGCCACGTTCGTTTTTCAAGACTAGATATTGTAATGGCTTTAATCTACTTTTGTCACGATTTTCATTGTAAATATTATTTAAGTTTTTTATTATTTTTTTTTATGAAAAAGATTTATAATGTAGGACGTTTAATGTTTTTTTTTTTTTTCTGTACTTTATTCTTTTTGCCTCAAGACAGTAACTTTTTAGAACGATTTCGAACTTAAATATCACATAGTAAAATTTAAACGAAATTTAATTTTACTGACGAATAACTAACATAATAAGACTGTATTTTTTTTTTTTTTAGTATCAATCTCAGAAGCTACCGAACTTTTTAAAAGTTAAAAGATTTTATATAGTTTTAAAAATTAATAATAGTACAAAAACAGCGGCTGTTGATTGTTGAAATTACTAATAAATTAATTACATTTAATTTCTATTATGATTAAGCCTGATAATTAAATTTACAGATATGGATGTCGCTTTCAAGGGTCCCAAAGGAGACGTGGAACGTTATTAGATAAATTTGACGGTTCATTCGTGTCTTAACGGGTGTTAAGACTTAATTAAAATAGCTAATAAATATAAACACCCCTTTATAAGTATTATAATAACTGCAATATTATTATATCTTATGAATAATTATTCATTTTTTCATAATTATTCATTCATTCAGATCGTCAGCTTAATTATAAAAACCGTAATTCCCAAAAGGAAAAAATTACCTATGAACAAAAAAAAATGTTTTTCTAGAAGTAGTGATTTAACCACTCATGATAAATTAAATTTTAAAAAATATACAAAATAAATAATGCAATTAATTTTTTAAATTTTTTTTTTAAATAATTCATTATAATTTTATTAAGAGAATTGGCATCAGTTGGCATCAAAAACCAAAATTCGATTTTTAACGAGTTATGAACTCCGATAAAATTAGTCCGGTGAAGTGTCAGTAATTATAATCATAGTTTTTATCTAACCACTTTGATATCGAGAGTCCGTGAATAGAAATAATGATACAGTGTATGAGTATCTATGCGCGTCGTGCGCCCTCGGGAACTTTACCCGCCATTCTAGATTAATGAATTACGTAAGTAGTGACGCGCATGATTTACTGTTATTTGGACTTAACTAACTGAAACGCCGATAAGATTCTCACTGCTGAGCTGAAATCTCTTCTCTTACATAATTACTGAATAGTAGAAGTACTGTACTATGTCAGCCTGTAAACCACCCACTGCTGAGCGAAGCTTAATCCACCACGCTGATCCACTACGGATTGGCGGATAATTTCTCTACTATCAGTAACGATCGTTATCAGGTATCTATGACAACAACCGGGACCGACGGTTTTCCATGCTCTCCGAGGCACGGTGGGGAGACCTACAAGGACATACACCCAGCAAGGAAACAAATAGTTGTCCAAATACAAATATCTGTCCCGAGCGGGAATCGAAACCGAAACCGCCGGCTCGCGGGGTTGAGGCGACTACTAGCACCACTACACCAGAACGGTCGTCAATTGTAGAAGTTTTTGAGTTTAATTCACCTCTCTCTTTCATTTGCTCCTCTGCGTCTTAGGTTAAATATCATCATCAGGTATTTATGACAACAAACTTGACGGACCGAGTTCTAAAGAGATCTTAATTATATTTTATTGTATCCATTGATGTTTTCAATGAGATAACAAAGAATTTAGAGATGAGGAGGATACTATCAGTTAAGTACTCCTTACAATAGTAACTGGTGTCGATTGGTATATAAAAATCAATAGCCGTGGACCATTTTTTAATGCTGGGAATGCAGTTACGCATCCCGCCGCGGAGAGGCGGCTGGTATGTGGGAATCGCTGGCACACAGAACGTCCCATAATAACCGCCAAAACCCAGCGGTGCCTCATCATCGCAATGGGGTATCACGGGATCGCTCGCTCATGCAACCGTGACGACCCGACGGTGGTCCGCATTTGCGGGCCGCCTTCGCCTATAGAGAGCTCACGGGCACCGTGAGCGAATAGCCGTGGACCTGTGCCATGTTACGCCAATCCGGAATGTATTTGTTCTCGATTTTTATGACTGTCTTGACATTGGTTACTTTAAAGTGATGTTTTTGTTTACAAATGTAATAAAATTCAATAATCACACTTTACAGTTGCACATGTGTAACCTCAACATATATGTATACATAAGTTTCAATTACTGTCACAACCACTTTAGCTCACATATTTAATTTTATGTCTTGTCTTATAAATAATTGATTATAAGTTACAAACAACATATTTTACTTTAAAATATGTTGTTTCACACACACAGTCACACACACACACACGCACAGTCGCGTTTACACTCCATATAAGTACATACGTTAAAAAAAATTAAGCCAACTATACGCAAGAGTTAATAAACATTTGAATTCAAAATATAACGAGTACTGTTAATGAACGAAAATATTTTATAACGAAAAATATAGATGCATTTTCAACGAAATACTTTACTAATTACTGACAGACTCAATACTTGTGTTATTAAAGCGCGATATCGAACTACCTAGAACAATTATTTAAAATATTTCACTAAAAAATATTATAAATAAACATGTTTAAATTTCTTTCATTAATTAAACTTAAGAATACTGTTAATCCACTAATTATTTAATCCAACCCAACTCTCATAGACTTGTAAAACGAATCCTTGATGTATGTAATGTTGTGCAAAACATGCCCTCATTCTGAGAAGAGGGATATAAAACTTAATTTGATGTACTACTGCGGGTTGACGGATATTTATCTTAAGATTTTGTTGAGACGTGCTCTTTGGGTTGAGACTTGTCTCCCAGTTACTTCCTTCATCGCAAAATTAATACAATATAACATTCATCATTCATTTGAACAATAAAATATATTTTTTTAAAGTTTATAACTACCTTAAATCAAAGTCTTTACTTATTAATATTGCATTGCAGTTATGAATTTGTTATATTTTACGAAAGTGAAGGAAATTTCTAATCTACGACTCTAACAACTGCAACTTAAATTCTTGATCAAATTAAAATATGACGATCCCCGAGTTACTTTGACAAGAAAAACATAACAAAGAAAAGATAAGAAAAAATTTAACAAGAAATTATTGGTTACAATCGACCTTTGCCAAGCAGATTGTCTGGAAGATATCGCTCTACTAGCGATTAGGCCGCCGAAATAATTATTATACGAGTACTAATTGATTTTATTGTCGGTTAACATTTGATTAACAATCCTTGGTGTAAAATAAAGTATGTTTCATGTATCGGCGAATATAACAATAACTGATTGAGTAATACATTATTCCATGTAAGTCACTTAGAAAACTGTATATAACTTCTACTGTAATAATTATCGAGTCAAGATTATTAATTACTATAATAATAAACCAACCAACGTTCAGCTATATTTTAGAATGATATTTCTTTTGATACCTGTCGTTAATTCCAAGACCACAATTAATTCTTCCGCTCTCATTCAGACAACATTCCATCTGCTGTGTATTAGGTACTGGACACTAATCAAACCTCGTAACGCTCATAGGATATTGATCATTTAGACAACGATGTAATACTTGAATACTAATTGATCTTCCTCTATCAATTTTTTAATAAAATTTATACCAATCGATTATAGACTGACCTGGCTACTTATTATGAAGGTAAAAATAAGGTCACAACCGAGCTGTGCAACCGAGCTTTCTAATGCAAATATTGTAATTATAAATGTACGCTGTTTCACTTGTTTTAATATTTTTCTTATAATTAATATTTTTATAGCTTCTCATTAGTCGTAGCGTGATATTTTATAGCCTATAAACTGAGTAAAGTAGTACTCGTAAAAGTTAGCCCAATAATGGTCTGATTTTGTATATGTATAATGTACAAAAGCGCAAATATTTTAATAAAATTCTGCATTAATATTATAATTATGTAGCTATTTTTAATTATATTCCCCTGAATATTGCTTAGAAAATACAGAAATTTAATTAAAATACAGATTAATTAATTGTATGGTATTTTTCCCTGCGAATAAAAACACTACAGGACATTAAAACATTTTCTCCTATACATAGTTCATAGAGTTATTCTGAAAATAAATAAAAAGTAATACTATCCAGTACATACTTACAAAGCGTCGTATATTAAGGACAAAACGAGCGTATCGGATATCGATGTAACGTCAACAGAAACAATATTTATATTGTATTAATAATATTTATTTATACTTTATTGTACACCACAAACACATTATAAAGCATTGTTAAATATTTAATAGAAACAGATATATTGTACTTTGAATGGTGATATTTATTTACTTGTTTGATTAGTCGCTTTTGAATACATCATCATCATCATATCAGCCATTCGGTGTCCACTGTTGAACGTAGGCCTCTCGAGTTAACCTACAGAGCACCCGGTTCAAAGCAGCCTCCATCCAACGACTTCCGGCGACTCTCCTCAAGTCGTCTGTTCATCTCGTGGATGGCCGTCCGACGCTTCGCTTGCCGGTACGTGGTCTGCACTCGAGAACTTTTCTGATTCATAGGCCGTCAGTTCTCCAAGCTATGTGCCCTGCCCATTGCCACTTCAGGTTGCAAATCCGTTGAGCTATGTCGGCAACCTTCGTTCGTCTGCCGATCTCATCATTTCTGATTCGATCTCGTAGAGAAATGCCAAGCATAGCCCTCTCCATTGCGCGCTGTGCAACTTGGAGCTTGTTTAAAAGGCCCATAGTAAGAGACTACGTCTCAGATCCGTAAGTCGTCACTGATAACACACATTTGTCGAAGACTTTCGACTTTGAATACATAATAAGTAATAATTGCATTATAATTATCATAAATATGTTTTTGTTAAAATTTCATTTCTGTTTTGACATTTAAACTGTTATTGATAAAAAGTCCTAGAGTTAGCTATTTTTATTTACAACAAAAGTGTTACTTAGTGGATTTGTATTGTGACTGAAATGTGAACTGAAATGAAAAATTTACTATACCGTATTAGATTATTGAATTAATTCTCCAAGCAAATCAGTGTGTGTGTGTTAGTGTGTGTTATGAATATTTGATATGTCACATGACGAATTAGTTGAAATTTCTATATTTTGATTTGTCAATAAAAAAATTCGTCGATTACTTATTTCCTTTCTCAGAAAAAAAAATTTCAAATCGTTGTAGATTCAAATATTAAATTATTCTACCAAGCGTTCACTGAACAAAACCTAAACAACTTGTAAATATCCTACTGGACAAAAACCTTTTATCATATATTAGAGAATTGTTGGAGATTATTCCACCACACTGCTTTCAGTTTATTATAGTAGTATTCGTCAAGCAGTAGCTGCTTGACGAATACTACTGAAAAATAAATACAATTCAAGAAGCTGTTAATGTCAAAAATGAAACTGGCCATAATCTTTATATATTAAAGGATGCCAAATTATTTTTATTCATTATATTTTAGTTACACAATTCAGTCACAAAGTTTTATGCTATCTGTACTCCATCTGTATGAACAAGCATTCAATAGGGCATCGTTTGAAGAGTAATCATTTGATATTAAATCTGGGATGTTTTTTCTTTGGTCACAAACATATCGTTATAAAAATATCAGAATAACATAAAATCATCTGAAATTGTAATATAATTTGTAGTAGCTATTTAAAGTTCCCATACCAACAGACTTCCAACGAAACCTTATTACAAAATCTCCGCTGCTTCGTTTGTTAATTAAAATGTTTCGTAGAATATGTGTTATTATTATTATTATTTGGTTTATAATGACATAATACAATGAAAATGAAATGAAATAAAATTAACATGACTAACCACACTAGAATCGTACAACATCTAGACTATAGCTTGCGACAATTAATACAACAGTAACGTAATGAAATAGACCCAATCAATAAAGGCAAGTAAAGTAGTTAATTGATGAATCAAATTGACTGATCGAAACTGTCACTATTTATAAAAAAATCTGGCTGTATCGCAAATCAGTAATAACTTAAATTGTTGATTTTATTGCTTATAGATGTTTCAAGTCATCTTATTGCGCGGTGTTAGATGTGCGTGAAGCTTTTATTGATGCAGTAACTGCGTGTGGGTTTCAAGAAATCAGAAGAAGTTACTGTCAAAAACTCTCTGTTTTTTTTTTTAATTATTTTTTTTTACTCTTGACAACAAAATTAGAAGTTAAAGAGAAAGACTTTACAAAAAAAAAAAAAAAATCGCAGACCAGTGTTATTGTTGTTAATAAAACTTAGTTTATTATTATTTGATAACTGTGAAAGCGACTAATTTTTTTGTGTAGCAACATTTTTCAGTAATTAAACCGTCTAAGTTTAAATTGTATCGGTTACAAAATCTGATAGATTGGGAAAACATATAACGTTTGGTATTGTGAAGTCGACCACAAATCAATACGAGCAAGTAATGGATAGAATGGGTGTAGATTGATTACAAGATTATAATACGAACATTATTTCAACACTAATATAATCATATGTCTTAGGGATTTATTTGTCTGTTTGTTAGTTTGTATTTCGGGGTGATGTAGTGCTCACGCTTGTCCCGCTCATGATAAAAGTTTTTATACCTTGTCCAACCGTTTATTATCTTTTTGACAGTTCGACATTAGTTACACCCTCACACGTTACTGATTCGATTTCAAATAATAATCGATTTTATTTAAGAAGAACTTACAATCGATTTAATGAAATATTTTTAGTTTAAATATTAATTATTCGCTTATTAGTTTTATTTTAACGCGTGCATAGTTAGCAGCCGTCAAAAAATAAATAAACGAATGAACAGATTCATTGTTCTTTACTCTTGATTTGAATTTAACTTCCAAGATTTCGACTTAATTCCTTGCAAATAATGAAATTTGGAGTCATAGATACTATTTTTATTTCCTTTTTAAAATGAATTTTACAGAAACAATACTTATATGAAGTCAAATTATTTTTATTATATGATCGAGCCATCGATCGATATAATATTTCAAGAATTGTTTTATAGTCTGTAGTTGTTTGATATACACAGGGCAATCACTACCCGTCTATAAAGTACGACATTATTGTAGTACATTATTCCGAAGAAAAAAAAAAACATTAATTTATAGACGTGAGCTGTCAAAAAGATAATAAACGGTTGGACAAGGTATATAAGCAATGTTTGTGCTGTGGTGTTTGTGAGCCCCTGGCACAGTATTTAAAACTGGGGGCCGTTGAGCGTATTGTATTTATGTAATGCGTCTGTCGCTGAAGTTACCAGTTCAATTTGAAATATTTGTTTTGCATCTATACTATATTCAGTTAATTCATTATTATTACCAATTGTTCGTAATTCAGATTGTTCGTATTGTATGTAGTATCAAGATCAATCGATATTAAAACTAAATAACGTTTACTTTGACTTTGAAATAAAAGACTACTCGTATAATAAGGTATTCGTGTATTGACTGATAATGTAACAAAGAAAAATCGAACAATGAAAATATATAAAAGTTACAAAAAATATATATTTTTAGATTTTACCAGTTCAGCTACTTTGAATTACACTGCAGTATTACTTATTTGTACTAAATTTATTGTTATTTTTATGGCTATTTAAATCGATATCATTTTCTAAAATTTTATTTTCAAATGATATATAATTAGTTTTATATTTATCAACGTCACTATGTGACTGAAACTTCTAAAACTATAATATGAACTTCTTAAATGCTAAAGCTATTTTTATCAAAGAAGGCTATTTATATCTAATAATTAATCATTACAGCAGTCCTATATATCCAAAAGGCTATAAAATACGAAATATCAGGTACGCAGGTACCGCTGGAATAGTATTGTAAGCTACCAAATGTCACGCTATAAATTACAAAAAGTTAGTACAGAGCAATGTCAATAAAGTATAAGTATTATTTATCTTAGTCAACATTTATTACCTTTTTTGATAAAAGTTAACTATTACAATCGTTATTTTTTTGGCCTGAATTAGTTGGCAATTGCCATCCCTTACATTAAGTCTAGAAGATAAAATATATACGCTAGCTTAAGATGAAACTTACTTTTAAAGGTTTTTATACATTCCGGATTTCAAGCTATTTTGGCCATAATACAAAGGGTTATAATTACTGTAACTTATGAACTAATAAACCAAAGACCTTGAAATAAATAATTAAAATTAAATTAAATAATTACAGGACCAATAATAATAATACAAATCCTTTAAATATGGGACAATCTTTAAAATATATACTTTCTAACAAAAATTAGTCCAACGAAATCGGACAAAGTGTTAATGATTTACAACCAAGTGGAAATTGCAGGTTCCTCTCTTCAAAATCAATTTTTTGGAATATAAAGTATTGTTTGTTTTAAACGAACGTTCCGTAACGTACTCGTAGTGTGAACTCAAATCATGCCAAGTGTCTTTAAAATTCATTCCGCGGTTTTGGAATGTTGAACGACCAATACAGATAGACAGACAGATAGACAGTCAGACAAACAAAAAAAAATTGTGTGTGTAACCTTTACTCACAGTTAAAGTAAAACTTCTTTGACATTGTGACAGTTGACGATTAAGTTAAAAATAAATAAGTCATGTTAGAATTTAAAAAAGTATACATTGATAATATAACAACAGTAATATACACACTTATTTATATCGAGCAATAAACATAAAAAATACATTCATTTAATTATCGTTATACTTTAAATTAAATATTTTAAAAATCGAATGCTACATAAACGAAAACGCGTCATCTCCGTAACGCGATTCCGTTGCATTGGCGTCCAAAGCATTCAGTTACAGCTCAGTCGCGCATAAAGAAGTTTTACTCCAAAAATACTTCTCTTTGCTCCAGTATCGATAAGAGAAATATTTAGAAAGATTTTTAGACACTAGAACGATTTTTTTGAGTACACTTCGAAAAACTTTTTTAAGATATTTTCCATGACACAGAATTGGACCTGTAACAGGTATAAGAATAAATGAAATTTTCAAAGGATAAAATGTATACGACGAACTGATGCCCACCGCAAGACAATATTTAATTTCAAGTAACATAACAAATATTTTTTTAACTACGTCATACATATATGTAGGTATGTATTTAATACCGTACCATACATTCAACAGAATAATGTTGCCATATCGTCGGGAATAGTGCAAATACGCGTAGCTACTCGTAGGATTAGGCAATTCCGCCTTCTTGACCAAATGTGAGCTATATTTGAATGTTGACCTAACGGGTATTGAATTAAGGTTGCATTTACATTATCTTAGTACCAGGCATATATGCGAAGTTGCATTATATCTGGAGATATTACTAGATGTATAGTGTGATTTAGAAACAACGACCAAAATTTAATATATTATTATTAATTTTTTTATTATCATTATATATTATTAACTTATACTTTATTATTACAAAGTATTTATATTCGCTTTTTATGTATGATAAAGAGCGCACATACTTCTTATTTTGTTAATAGTAAGTTTTTAGAGATACAATATTAGTTTTTATTTACTTAAATGCTTTTCATTTCTATTTTGGAAATCGGTTCTTGTATTGAAATTCTAGTTATGAAATTCTTAAGACAATTTCTCTATTCACTCTCAACCAGCCTTAACTTTGACAAACATACTTATTTTTTATTTATATAATTAGTTTCGCACCCTCTGAATCCTTCACTTAATACTGTTTTACTACAGCAACGTAAACTATACATGCCCTGTTATATACTTAAACTTAAATTAAATTTTATTCATTACAAATCATTTTTCGTTCTAATTAAAGCAATCGGAATGTAGTATCTCCTAAAAGGCTCAATGTACAGTACGTAAAACAATATTAAGGTCGGCTTGTTACCCGAAGCGTGCCCACGGAAACCTATTATCAAGGATTCCGTTACCCAACTCTAAATCATTCCGTCTGTTACAGGTCTTTAATAGCATTAGAGGTAGACATGTGACTTCACAGTATATGAATCGCTGTAACAAGTAATAAAAACAATTAAACTCTCCATATTAGAAAGGTTTTACGGTAGTACGATACCCTTTGAGTGTGAATCCGACTCATTATAATGGTTTCAAACTACCAACTTTTATTAATAATCCAGATGGCGTTACAAAGTAAACTCCTTGCGACTTATTTCAACACAAAATAGCTTTAGTGTATTATTAAAAAATGCCGAGGTAGATATTTTGTTATATAGATAACTTTCATTACAGAGAAGCGAGCCTTTTTTTTTTTTTTGACGCTGTGAAATACGTTTACGTATCTCGCCGCCCGAAGGTGACGGGTATGTGGGACTCGCTGACTGCGAAGTCAGAATACCCACTAAAACACAGCGGTGCCCTCGTCGTCGTACAAGGACGTCACGGGATCGCTGGCGCATGCCACCGTGACGCCCCGACGGTTGGCTCGCCTACGCGGGCCGCCTTCGGTCATAGAGCACTCGCGGGCACCGTGAGCGCTCTATCTCCGCTGCTCCAGGGACCGGCGAACGGGGGAAAACTGCGGCAGGTCATGACGACATCGCCACAGTCTCCTCCGTGACCTGGAGTATACAGAGAAGCGAGCCTGCTGTTGCCAATATGTGGTAATTGTGTTATCATGTGGATCGTTATGATTAGCTTGAACACTATTTTACAAAATTTTATTACTTTCAAATCCAATATTTTCATTTTTAAGATGAAATTATTTAGTTTTTATTGCTATTTTACTTCTTTATTTCATTTATCTTTGAAACTACGACAGCAGCGAACATTGGTTCGAATTGAAACTTGGCACCATTACTCCAAACTTGGAATGCATTCTGGTAAAGTTTTCCGACAAATTTTCAGTTTGTCTCTAGACACTTGAAGATTTAAAATAAATTTGTTTATATACTTTTGTATAATGGTTATATATAAAATTTCTATTTTAATTTTCTTTTTATAAGTTTATATAAAACGATTATAGTTTATACAATAAATACCGTAGACAATATAAGCCATCTTGTCATCTGATGACAAGAAACATTGAACTAAAAGAAAGTCCCTTTCGTATAAATTCAAGGGCAAAGTAACAAAGATATCAACAAAAAAAACAATATGGCACCTTGCCAATCGTTTTAATATAAAACGACGCGAGGTCGTTAAACAGAATCTCTTGATTTATTTATTTTCCAAAAACTATACATCGTAAAATCGGAGACGTGAATTTACAGACGTTTGTATGTAATCAATATTCGATCAAATCGCACATTCTGTATAGCTATTTGTTCATCTCCCAGAATGCGAATTATTGATATCATTCGTAGTCGCAATGGCATTAGATCTGGAACATGAGATCATTTTTCTATAATCACGCAAATAAAATCGTTTTGATGTTACTAACAGTAATATAATCTAGAATATTCTAGAACGTCTTCCTTTTCTTGTCTTAAATTTAAAATTCGTCGTCTGTTTTGTCAAAGTGGTCGGAATAATTGTTTTTATATCTACCTAAATCTGACAAACAAAACACCAAAAAATATCGACAACTGGTATTTGGTGTTTGAGGTAATACAACTATAAAGTAGATATTGTATCATTAAAAAGGAGAACCTGACATACTCGATAACACCATTTTTAAAATGCAATCTTAAAAAATGTTGATATGGCTTGAGTTCTAGTAATAGACATAGGCTATTTAAAATAATTCAGTGACGAATTGAATGAAAGCTTAAAAATCCTAACAATAACTTTTAATGGCGAAAGTGCGAGTAAAATTAAATACTTGATTCAAAGCCTTTGATATCAAATACTTCACTATCATCAAAGAAGGCTATAGTATTATATAGTCATCAAATTATATAAAATTTTCCTACTTCTTCAAAGACCAATAAATATAAAAATGCCGAGCATTCTATTCCTTTATTCATTTGCCAATTTTTTTATATCACTGTATTCAGAACCACATCTGCGATTTGGCACTTTTGCTTGATTAATGGATTCTTTAGTCGTCTAAATCAATTTTTTAACTTTATATTTGGTCTTATGAATAAAATACGTAGATTCTAACTGACATTGAAATGATTTTTTTAATTGCATAGTGCTCGGTAGCAAAGGATAAAAACTTTTAAAAAAAAATCTGGAAAATTCGGAAGAAATTCACAGATGAGTAGTAAGACAAATTAAGCTCCAATATTTATTGTTAAAAAGAGAGGTATTTACTCAGCATTGACACTTACCGCTTGTTACGCATAATCTTCATAACAAATATGCACTTGATAGATTTTTCCATAAGGAAGCACCACAAATCGAATAAATCCATATACATTGTCATCCTACAAAAAAAATTCTATCCTTGCATTATATTAAAACTTTTGTGCATAACTTCCTACTTCTATACGCTGTACTTTTTCTGTAAACAATTTATTACTATCATTAACTAGAAAACAATAAAATTAAAATTAAGAAACACTTATAAAAAAATCTTAAGAACAAGTAGTTCCTCAGAGAAGTTTTCCATTCGGGTAGTTCAAACATTTCAATAATATTTAGCAAACGGTAATCTGTCTGATTTTTTTTCCTTTTCGTCATTCGATACGAGAGTTGAAAATAACGTTCGTTTGCTTTTCGGATTTATCTTTTATAGCTAGCTATCAAATGATTGTGTACTTCATAAATGTAACATATTCAGGATCAAAGTACTATTTCGAGTGGTTTTTTTTCCAAATATATTTCTTCATTGAGCTACGATATATTTAGATGTATTATGTAAGATATTTTGTGCATATAAAACCGAATCTTTAATAGAATGTATTCAGGATACATGTAGGATACGAGAGCTTTTAATAACATATAGATAACATAACAGATAAATTTACCGTTACCGATATTAACTGAAAATGATATTTTTTTCGGAATCGGATAAATTGACAATAAAATTATAGTAATCGAGAAATTTAAATAAATGTAATTAACCAGAATTGCGCCAATATAGATAAAGATAATTAATACAGTCGTTTTTGTCCGAAAATCCGATTAATATGAACAAATATCATCAATCATCAATCAATCGTTCAATCGATCAATCGTTTGGCTGTTATTTTGTGTGCCAAAGAAAACATTCTATAAATAAAAAATTATGGAAAATCCAAGATCAGAAATTACTTTAAAATCAGAATATAATTGAATATTTAACTAGAAAAAGTGATTGAAATAGAACAAGTGCGCTATAATACCAGTTTGAGTCACAGTGAAGTAACACTGATGACCCAATAACACGTAAATCGTAACCTGACACCGAATGACCTACATATACATTATACCTACATACACGTAATATTAAAGTCACACGGCTCCTTTTTCCCTAACACTTGATAATACTCATGCAAAACATACTTATTAGTTTTATGCCAACGACTTTGGAAACCTTAGTAACGACTGGACTGGGTTGGATAACAGGTTAGACAAATATATACAGACTTAGCAGTACTGTGCAACGAAAATTGTAATTTTTGGGACGAAATGTACGCTTACTGTATGATTCTTGGCCGTGCGGTGACAGGCAGAGAAAAATAGTCCCGACCTCTTTCTTGCCGAGGTGTCAATAAGGCAATAGTGGTGCGAACAACTTTACACACCAATCAGGATGGTGATGGATAGCAGCGTCACCATATCCTGCCACAACAGACTGCGCTCGCCAACCCGCCTGCCAAACGTAGCGAGTATTGGCAATCACACCCTGAGATAATAAGGAAGGTCTACGTTCAATAGTGGACATACAACGGCTGATTTGATGGTGGTGGTGGTATGAATCTTATGAACAACCTGCACCAACATATAAATTACTTTTTCCAAATCTATGTAAACGTAACTTTTTTGGGTAAAAGTGAATGGGATAACTAGTACTATCATAGAAGTTATTTTGCATCCTGAATACAAAAGCATTTTGTTGTTTGTTTGAAGATTTTGTGGTTCAGTCTGTAATGTTCCAATACTGATCAAATTCATCTTCTCGTATATAGGAGAAATGTTGAAACGTCATCCGCCAAGCTACGGTTTGGTAGGTAAGTTTATCATGTATAATCTTGTTTCGTCTAGAATTAGTGGTGCCAGTAGACAGTAGTTGCCGGCGGTCGTGGGTTCGTTTCCCGCTCGGGGCCGATATTTTTATTTGTACAAATATTTGTATCCGCACTTGCCTTGTGGGTCTCCCTATCGTACCTCGGAGAACACGTGATAGCAATCATAAACACCTGATAGCGATCATTACTCATGATAGGGAAAATTATCTGCCAACTCGCAATCGAGTAGCATGGCGGATTGTACTCCAATATGGAGAAAAGGCCTTTGTCCAGTAGTGGGACGTTTACAGGCTAATTCAGTTCAGTTTCATTCTTGTTTAACTCTAGCTAAATTTTTTATTAAATCTTGTTCTTAACTTTTAAAGACGTTCTACTCTGTTTTATAATATCAATGTTAAAAAAATAACGACTATTAATCTTGTTTAAATTTATTTAATGTTCGGGAAACTGTATTAGTATTTTATTAGGTGTGTATATATGTATTCGATAACATTAAGCCGTGAAATATTTTCGAACGATGCATTTCCGTGTTTCGTTTGTCGTTCAACAATTAATTTACAACTTGTTTTTATACTCGACATGCAAATAAACAACGATTTTTGTGCGCTTCCCTATTCCTGTGTTTGTATCGTTCTAATTTTAATGTCTTTTAATTTCTTTATCTAAATGGAGTGATTCATGACCAATAGATATATAGCGCAGTAATTTTTCAGAATTTAATAATGAAAGATTAAACAGAAACATTAAATTAAATAATGAAATCTGAATAAAACGTTTGTTGACTGATATATAAAATTATTTTTATGTTACTCTACTCATAAAAATAATAGGCTATGTTATATAACGCTATGACATAAACGATCGAAACAGTAGCCATAAACGCGGATGAAACGGTCACGACTCACGAGTCATCTAGAAAAGCATAATAATAACTGTTAACATATAACATTTGTCCAAATAGAGTCCATATTGAGAACGAAGCCGCGAACCTAATTCAGATAATTATATTTAGAGTCTAGCGTATTCTTTCAACGCTTCCGAATATGTACGGGAAAAAATATAATGAATTAAATAACAATATTAATGACGTGAATGGCAGGCCACTATATCTATGTTACATAATTTACGACTACGGAAATCGGAAACTTCTTATCTTGCCAACGACTTATTCATTTTTAATAAATAAAATAATTATCAACTAGTTATGTGTAGTAGTAATTACAGATATATCATAGCCTGTCCCGTAAATGGACATATTATATCGAAACGATAACGCTAGTGCCTATTAACATAGTCGGAACTGCAAAATCGCATTTTTTTATTCTTTTCATAAAATGTTCCTGTATAACCTATCATCGGCTAAAGAGAAAAATATTATTTTATGCATAGTTTTTTTTAATCATTTAATCTATAAATGTCGGTATTTAATAAAAACAAGTAAAAAGATGCACTCAATTTACACTTTTCATCGCCCTTATGTAAAGTTGCTATTTTTCATATCCGACATTTTCAATTGTCATGGGCGATAATATAGAATGTCGTTACTTATTTTAGATATAAAATACAAATAAATCAGTATTATATGTAACTTAAGTTTACATATAATACTGATTTATTTGTATATCAAATAAATCTTAATTTTCTATCTTTTACCACATAGAAAATTAAGTTATTCATTTGACTTAATTAATGGGTTTCAATGGTGTCAAAACAGCACAAATTATATCTCCCAAACATACAAATACAACTTTTTTGCAGTCAGTTAAAGAGATAAATAATAAATAAGTAAGAGACGCGCAATGTACACATTCATATCTGTGTGTTTAACTAAACGTAGATAAATTTTAACACTTGTAAAAATCTGTTAAAATTATTTTAATATTCTTTTCCTAGTCTACTTTCTTCATTTATATTGTAAATTGAATTTATTGTAGTCGAATTGGTAATTTCTGAAATAAACGAATATGAAAAAATAAACTTAACGGATTTATTTTATTACTGAAATAGTGAAATTTTATCTGAAATAGATATAGCAAGCAATATATCACATAACAGTCACACGTCCAAGCAATTGACTGGACATTAAACCGCACACCGCAGGTTGCAGTTCGCTTACCTGTTCCTTTCACAATATTTATACCTTTTATTCATTCATTTGGATTAATCACTTGCGATAGTGCCAAATTAGGACGGATGATGTCGCCAATGTCACGTAGAATGAAGAAGACATATTTCTACAAGAAATATTTATTATATTTTACTAGCAATGAGGAGTATTGCTTTGACGCCTGTCCGTAATATCACATGTCCTAATACGCAAACCAAAACAGTGACTAATAAAAAAAATTGTATAGTTTAGTTTTATGTATTATCTGCAGCCAAACACAGTCAATGGAGTCTTAGATAACAATAAAAAAAACAGGCTAACCATTTGAAGTTACGTGAGGTTCGCAAACTTATCTATGAACGTCATCCTAAATTATCATCACAAAATCCTGTCCTATCCAGAATTATTAATATAATATTTACTGAGAAAAACGATTCTACCGTGCTTTTTTTTAAATCTTAATTGAACAAAAAAAACAAACATAATAAGATAAAGATTTCCTCATTTTTACCCGACTGCGACAGAAGGAGGGTTATGTTTTTCGAGTGTATGTATGTATGTAGGTATGTATGTATGTATGTATGTATGTATGTATGTATGTATGTATGTATGTATGTATGTCCATTTCTTTGGCACGCCCTACAGCCCAAACGGCTGGACGGTTTTTGACATATGAGGTGTCGTTGGATTTGTCTAAATTGTAGTAGTGACATAGGCTATATAAATTTTCAAAATGGCGCCCGCAAATTGCGGAATGAGGGGGGGGGAGTTGATTTTTTTTTCTTACTGTAGCAATATGGGTATCAAATGAAAGCTAGTAAATTGTTTTATTCTTTTTAGTTTATAATAAGAGTATTTTACGCAGTCGGGTTTTTGATTTTTTTTTTTTAATTAAGCATACTTGTTAGTAATAGAAGAGTACGAGTAAAGTTTTAAAAAAGAAAATTTTAGCAGTATTAAATAGTGATTACGACATGAACTAAGTTTTTTGATAATTTTGTATTGCTTCTTTTGGCTATACGACATTTAGTAACATTTTGCATTAAAAAGCAGTTGGTAATCTTTGCAATATTTAGACATTTTTTCGTTTTAACAGTCTACAGCTTTTGGTAGGATTATGAGTCTTTAGACTTCTTCTTTAGATATTTTCAAATGATTACCGTCAACTCAACCCTCCATTATACTTATGTAGTTTCTAATACAATAAATATTCGATAATACCTTTGGCTTCCAATTAGCCTTTATCCTTTTTTAGATTTTTGCACGTAAAGGGTGTCAATGAAACCTCGTTTTTCGTTTGTAACAGATCAGATTTCTGAAATCATAAAAACAACATCGAGAGTAGTACATGTTTATCTAAGTATCGTCGGGGAGTCACGTTTGTATGTGCGAGCGATCCCGTGGCGCTCCACTACGACGATGAGGGCACTGTTGGATTTTAGTGAGTATTCTGGCTCGTTCTGTCGTGCCAGCGAGTCCCAGTCTCGCCGCCTCTCGGCGGCTGGATGCGTAAAGGCCCTTCCCAGTGTTAAAAAAATAATAAAATAAAAGGTTTATCTACATAAGTGTAGTTGCATGTAATCAGCCGTAGTTGGCTAACTCCAACTCGGACATGTATTAGGACAGAGATCGCAATGTAATTATCACACCATCATCATATTGCGGTCCTATATGAACACAATAAAGCGCTAGAGCGTTAAAATGTACAAATTCCAGTACAGAGGTTCTGTTTGATAGCGTTTTACTATGACAGTAGAACAACACGACATTCTCAATATGTAAAATATGCACACTATTTGACCAAGGTATATCTGTCAAAAAATTCAACTTGTTAATAAAATAATATTTCACAGACCGTAGAAAATAGTCAACTACACTTTGATATCTTTAAATAAAAACATATATTTATCTTGGCCGTATCCTTTCTCTCAGATTCCCCGAGTTGTAAAATCGATCAACCACAATATTTTGGTCACTAAAACGTACTTGAGAGATACTGTCCCCATTTCCCTCACTAAGACTTAGTCTCTTTACTCACATGTATACAAGCTTAAATACCCTTTCATAGAAGACCCGTTTTCTTTTTAGAGCAAGTCTATTCATTGCTACTATTTAACGCTAAAATAACTAGAAGTAGTAAGGCTCATACACACTGACGGATGTTGATTGACACTTTAGTAGTCCATGCAAATGAAATTTGACTATTCAACTATGCCAATGATATGATCCAATTATCTACGATGTGCGTTAGTCCCAATTCTTACCCATTTTGATCACAGATATGAGGAAACAAAGCCATCCTTTGTATTTATTTCTTACTCCACTAAGTCAATTCTTTCGATAGGTGTCAAGGCCTGTACCAATTACTATATAAGAAATTTATTGTTGCACATTGCGCACTATATTATTAAATATAATTCAATTTTTCATACCGGAATGAAAAAAACAATGTATCTTATTAATCATGAATGAAATCAAATTTATTAAAACATATTTTTAAATAAATAAATAAATATGTTTAACATACACACACGGTCATCTGTTCCTAAGGTAGGCGACTTGCCTGTGTTTTAGGTAACAGTTGACTGATATACATTTTTTTTTAAATAATTATCCATTTAAATAATACATATATATAAAAAAATACATATTACACCCAAAAATACATATTAATAATAAAAAATACATATTACAGACTCGGAGCGGGAATCGAACCCACAACCCAGGAGCAGATTACAGAGCCACTGCCAACTGCGCCACGCGCCAGTCAAATAACAAAAATATTCTCAAACCCTCAATTGGAAAAATTATTATAATATATAAGTAAACCTTATTGTAATAAAATAAGGTAACGAAGTTCCAAATAAAGATAAAGTAAGTAAAGCCCTTATTCACCAGTTCTCGAACGGACTCAAAATTCGTTCTATTGCAGTCATCATAAAAACCAAGTAATCGTATACCTACTTGGTTTTTAGCCTCACAAACTCAGATGAAGGGAACCGTGCTTCTATTCAAACTTTTCTATTATTATTTATAGATCTCACATTGCACTCGATGGATGAATTACTGTGCAACGTTTTGTGTTATATACAATGGAAATCTATTTCATACACTGGATAACACTAAAATTATCATAGAATAATCAATTTTATACCTTTGGAATAAAGTTTAATTTAATTAAAAGGCTTAGAAATATTACTTGAAAGTAAATCCGGCTCAGGCAAGTTTGGACCTTATGATATAAATAATTAGGACGAATAAGTTCATTATTGAATATTGAATAGAACGATCAAAAAGGGCTTTGATTCTTAAATTATATTAAGGACATTCTGACTGTTCGATTAGATTTAAAAAAGTATTATTTACTTATTATTCAAAAACGAGGTTGGTTCCACAGATAAACAAGTATAATAATTATATATATATAATTCATTTCATTATAAAACCAATTTGGTTTTATAATGAAATGAATCTGAACTTTTAGTTTTCTCACACTACGACAAATAAGTTCGTCAATCGGTACATTATTTTGTTCAGTCTCCATGTAAAATTATAATAAAATATTATAATAAATATATCGTAATATAAAAATAAGAGCCTTAATAGAGGACCTCTCTTTCTACATTTTCAATAATCCCCAATCATATTCTATATCAGTGAATATTATCAAACCGAATTAGACGCTTCGTATTCAGAGAAATACTCAAAGTTATATCTGTGAACAGATTTCTTTTTGAAGTCTCAACAAATATTAAAGGAGACTGATTACTTGCCATTGATCGTAATTGAGACCTACTTGAAAGAAATGTTATTTATAAAAGAAGTGTTATATATTATATAAGTTGTTATAAATAGTTATTGATTATATTATAAAGTTATTTGCTTATCTCTTATTTAGTATTATATATCATACTACTTATTATATATATTTATTTAAAAAATGTGTATCAGTCGGCTGTTACCTTAGACTCAGGTATTATTTTGCCCATCTTAGAAACAGACGACACTGTCGTGTGAGTTAAATATGTAAAATAAATAAATAAAATAAAAAATATGTGTGTATCGTCATCGTCAGCCACAGATGGCCGTTCACTGCTTGACATAAGCCACTTGCATAGACTCCGAAATGCTATATAAACGACTTGCCGAAACTCATTGTTAAGTTTAATTATTTTTTTAAATTCTATAAAAAAATACCTCCGTACGTTTCAGCTTATTTGTTAATTAATTTGTCATATTTTTTGTTCTTTTTCCTTTACAAAGTGTGAGTACCCCAACGACTATCGAATTTTTAAATTTTGAAAACAGATAAGTTTTCAAATATCATATTTAAAGATAATTCGTACACAATAAGAGGCGTGTTCAGACAGAAATAAATCGATACGTAAAATCTTGCTGTAAGTGTCGTTTATATCTCATCAATTTATTAACGATCAATAATAATCATTTTCGATAAATAAACCAACAGAAAAACAAACAGTAAAAAAATGTATTATTTTTTCATTCTAACAACAAAATTTCAAAATTATTAATCTGTTTAAATATAATGAAAAGACCATGTTACTGTTTTATTATATGTATAGAGGAATTCATAGTATCATAAAACATGTAATAAAGCCTTTAGTAACTTGCGATCACGAAAATCTGTTTTGCCAGGAATTCTAAATATCTATTTGACTTCTCCTAACCTAAGTACGTACGGAATTCGAATTTTCATATCCGTAAGATTCGTATTTTATTATCCGTTAGGTTTCCAATATATAATTACTATTCTTTTCCTATTATTCTCATAATATTCCCACACGGTCCTTAATAAATAAACTTTCTAACACAAAAATAATTGTAGGAGGAATAATAATTATGCTATTAAAATAATTTAAATGATTGATACAGTGACATTATAAATCGTTATCACTATTATGACGCCATAATTACACGATTAAAATAATAGTAACTATAACTTTATTGATACTTATAATAAAACTGTAACAGGACTGATTCTATACATTGAACATATTATGATTTTTAGATTTATCTTGATTTAGATTACAACATTGATTATTCTTAGTTCTTAACAATCTAGTCCAACATATAAAAACCAGATGATTTTTTTAGACTATTCCGTATTATTCGGAATTAAATTGACTGAAGTAAATGTTTATATCTATGTTTTTTGTATAAATCAAATATTAATGTGAACTATACATACATAAAGAGCGTATTATTTCATACCTTAACTTATTTTTAATGTTCCATCGACAGACAGTTGTACTTCTCATGCGAAGACTGAAACTAAAATAAATAGACATACTGCAGACTTCACGTTGGGGTATATATACATACTAACACTATTTACATAGTATATGTCAGTCCTAGTATATATGTTTTATCTAAGGGTCACTCGTTAATAAACTGTGTCACCTATAATCCGCTGTTCTTTTATTTAAAACATCTCAGATTGAAACCAGCTGTCGCTTTACTAGGTACCTACTTCAGGATATTCGGAAACGACTAAGAAAAATATCCAGATAGTCTATATGACAAGTCATAGCAAATTCAATTTTAGTTTGATTTATAATGCAATATATATTACGGTGTTAAAGTTACCTCGCAAAAATATTTTGTAGCCAATGTTTATAAATCTTTTCGAATATCAGAAGGAAACGAGTTTATTTCTAGTCTTGTTTCAAAGTAGTTTTAAATATAAATATTTCGTATATCACTGAATAAAAATTCTTAACGTTTCTATATTTAGACGCCTTTGACAAGTATTGCCAATATTGGCCGAGCGTTATTGGAATCCTCGATCAGTTTTAAAGGTTGGTTTTATTTTCGATTTAGAGATGGAAAATTGTCATATATGAATATTATCAATTAGAACTTCTCATAATATAAACTCTTATTATAAATACTTATATTAGGTACTTAATTATCTACATTCATTATTTTGCACATAATTTAATGTGATACAGTGATTCGTATACCATAATTTATTATTTAAATAAAATGTAAATCCCAATCTAGAATAATATTACAAAGTTAAAAAGTTTTTTGATATATTTGAACGCGCTAACTGTCCAATCCGGTTAAGAAAAAATCTTATTTATTTAGACAACATGTTTATCAAGTAAGTTTTTAGGCTATAAAAATTACACTACGACTCATAAAAATAAAGATGCGTCCGTATATTACAAAATAAAATAAAAGTAATTAATCGAACGAAATCAGAAGAAACAGCATGTTTATCGAAAACGGAAATTGGCGTATTTTAACGAAAACATTTATGAAAACGCAAAATGCAGTCAAACATGCAAATATAAAATTTAAGTGCCCTACTTAAAAATCAAACTGAACTCTGTAACGTTCTATATTTATTGATACGGTATACAAACGAACAAATAGCGAATTCTATTCTTTACGGCTCTATCATAAGGCATATTCTTGAATATACATAAAATTAATATAATATAGTGGACTACTTCAGTTCATAAAAATAGTTCCTAATATAGAAGATGATTGATATAAAATTTACCTTAAGTGTCTGGAGTGTATCGGTTATTAAGAAAAGTTTGACTTATGATAAATATTTGTTATATTGGCCATCATGTGGTATTATTACCTATTATATTTCTTTGTATGTATATATTATATATATATATATATATATATATATATATATATATATATATATATATATATATATATATATATATATATATATATAATATATACATGTATGTGAAAAATGATTTTCCCTGTTTTACTGCTTTTCTGTTGAAATTTTTCCTGAATTTTGTTTGCTGTAAACCTCACGGAGCCCGAGACCTTTCCAACGAATGTAAAACCGTGGAAATCGGTTCGTGCGTTCTGGAATTATAGCGTCAGGAAGAAAAACCCAACTTATTTTTATATTATAGATTGTTATTAATATTGCTATAACACCTGCTCTTCTACAAATGCAATATTTCTGTCAACCTCAGGTTTTCTGGCAGAAATTGCTATTAAAGCAATAAGACCGCCTGATTTAGCTTGTATCTTTAATTTTGTTCTTTGTTTTGGTGTCCAATAAAGTCTTTTCGTCTGCAGGTATTGCTGTTGATAGTTATATTTCTTTGATAAAACAATATGTGAAAAATACAAATGCTATAATAATTACATCCTTTGGTTTTGTTTGTAATATCGAGTAGGTATCTTATTTTATATAATTCACCGTTTGCGAGTTTTCGCTTTTAAATTTTAATTTAATAACGATCAATCTGCAATTGTTGCTATCACTTTGTTATTACAAGTTAGGAATGGGTCATGTGATTTTAAGTATCTTATATCAATTAATCGGTGATAATTTTTATAATTTCGTCATGTTATGACTACCTGTAAGTGAAATTATGTGTAACTTGTAATCTAAGGTCCAAAATGTCTAATTTTAAATAACAAGTAATTTTGTTAGTAGTTCTATTATAAATAAATAAATAAGTGTTCATGTTTTGTCAAAAATTTTCATAAATTGATACTTTAATACATAATCCATAATTATTGATTATCTATTTAAGTATCAAGTTATGAAAACAAATTACTTTATTTTCTTTTTTTTTAATATGGTATATGCTTATATGCTTATAAATACCTTACCGCAAGCGGAAAAGATCTTAGACACTTGATACTAATCCCAAAGATTATTTTTAAGCCTCTACAAGTACTGTCACTGTAATAATACTTAAAGCAATACGTATTAACAACTCAATTTCTGCCCCGAGTCTGGGTTTATGTGTTATATACTCGTACATTAACTAAAAACATCATGGATATGTATATCAGTCGGCTGTCCCATAAAACAAGGACATTAAGTTACCTTAAGAATAGACGATCGTGTATGTAGGTACATATGTTAAATATATATTTCAAATAAGTAATATAATAAAGTTGAAAAATTAATTGAAGAATTATATCTGGAGTTATTAGTTTGATATTATTCTTTTTGTGTTATATAACCATGAAATTGTTGAAATCAATAAAGTAGATCAACGAAAGCTTTACGTTAAGTCTTAAGTTTAATTAATATTAACGATATACAGTAAATTATCTGTCTTTCTGTTAAAATTTTATAATTTATAAATATTTCGAAATCAGTAGATACTGACTGACAACTATATAGTGGGGATTTTTCCCTACTAAATTAATTTTTAGGCTTTATAAAAAAGGTGAATAATGTATATATATAAAAAAACGTTATAACCGTTTACTTGCTGACTGTATTTACAGTTAAGTCTATGAAGCCATTGTATCTTGTGGTTTAAGTATGTACTTCAAGTGACACAGTTTAATTTGTATTGCTCCAGACGACCCGCCCGGACTCACCCGCGTTCATCATTAGTAATAGTAACAGATTACAAATTAACATTTATAGTTACTTATTTGCGTGCGTGTAAAAATACCTCTATTATTAAAAATAGTTTTAAAAATCAAACAAATTCTTGAAATTACCAATATTAGTATAGGGTTTAGCATAACACTGCGTCAAAAAAGCAATCTAACAGTCTAGTACTTCTGTGACGTCTGCTATTGTTATATGTAATAATTAACTTAGTTTAATAACTTAATTTAGAACTTTTGAAATATTACCTTTTTTTATAAGATATAGTGAATTTTTATTTTTGTTTCTAAACTTGTGCAAGATTTTATAGTGAAACAAAATACCTTTTCGTTACAAGACAGGTCAAAAAATATGAAAAGTACATATACTTGTCAAAACTTATTATATTAATAAAAATCTTAAATATAACTGTTAAAAATGAAACGCATAAATACTCGTAATGAAAACAAGAAACAAATAGCTATAATTTATTATGTAATTCGAACAAAGCATTTACCCGGCGATAATTACATCCATTAACTAACCAATCTCGGTTCTCAATAGCAGATACAATTCAATCATCCCTCTATTTACGGATCGAGATGAAAAGATCGGAGAACAATCGCAGGAATCCTCGACAAATATTTGTAGCAATCAAATCCGAATTGATTCTCTCGAACCGGTGCGTGATGTTCCGAAAATGGCAATATTATTATCAATTACGGACAAAAAGAGATGCACAATTTTTGTTTTTGGTGCGCTTTTGTCTATGTAATAAATAATTTTAAAGTTTTAATATTATTTATTACATCCTCTCTTCCAAGGGAACCGTACTGGAAATTTGGAATAAAAATCCAATGTCCCAGCTCGTTGTATGGAACTAAATTGTGCCAAGTTTCATTTAAATCCATTCAGTTGACGACAGTTCTGGTGTAGTGGTTCGAGTAATCGAGTATCGCCACAACGCCGGCGGTCGTGGGTTCGATTTCCGCTCGGAGCAGATATTTTTATTTTTATAAATATTTGTTTCCAGTCCGGTGTATATCCTTTTGGATCTCCCTACCGTGCCTCGGAAAGCATAGAAAACCGTCGGTCCCGGCTATTATCATAGACATCTGATAACGATCGTTACCCATGGTAGGGAAATTATTAGCCAACCAGTATCAGCAGCGGAACAGCGAGGTGGATTAAGCTCCAACAATTCTCCTATATGAAGGAGAGGCCTTTGCCCAGCAGTGGGACATTTACAGGCTGATTTAGTTCAGTTCAGTAGTTTCGTTTTTTTTTAGTTCAACGCGATGCACCGCCAAGAAATAGACAGACAAACAAACAAAAGTAAAAAGAATTACAATTTTGGCTTAAATTTATATAAAAGAGCGTCCTTCAAAACAATTTTTCAGAATATCTTCAATGTACAAAATACATTCTGATACAATTTTATTTTAAGTACAGGTAATGGTGTGTCTAAATTATAGCATGTTATCTATTTCTATTGTTTATACATACGTATCCTTATTAGGGGTGTGCGATAATTATCGATAATTTGTAAATACTCGATAATTTTTCATTCGATAATTATCGATAATTATCGATAAGTGTTATTCGATAATTTTGATTCGATAATTATCGATAATTGTTAATTCGATAATTATCGATAATTATCGATAAGTTTTCATTCGATAATTATCGATAATTTGTTGCGATCCGATAATTATCGATAATTTTTCCGATATGATAATTATCGATATTTTTGTGCGATCCGATAAGTATCGATAGATTATTTCGATACCGGACGGCGGATGACCTTTTTTTTTTTTAGATATTCTGATAGGGAACGGAGGATTATATGAATACGGGACGGCGGACGACGTTTTTTTTTTTTTTTTTTTAGGTATTCTGATAGGGAACGGAGGATTATATCAGTACGGGACGCCGGACGACCTTTTTTTTTTTTTTTTTTTTTTTTTTTTTGTTTTTTTTTTTTTTTTTTTTTTTCGTCGTTCAAAAATTGTGCCGATAATTATCGATAACTTTCGTGACTTATCGATAATTTTTATTCGATAATTATCGATAACTTTCGCCACTACCGATAATTTTTTATCCGATAATTATCGATAACTGTTAATTCGATAATTATCGATAACTATCGATAACTCAATACGATAATTATCGATAATAAAATTATCGATAATTTCTTCTGATGAACACCCCTAATCCTTATCTATACAAATAATAAATCTGTTAAAACCTCCGTTTTATTAATACACTATATATCATCAAGAATAAATTTCAATAGCGCGTATTTTTTTTGTATCAGCGCCATCTCTTATCGTGTTTTTCTCTGATCACGTATCACGTAAAAAGTAGAAAACCAATGTTAATAACTTTAATACATAAAAATTGGAAATAACTCACAGTATAATTTAGTTTTTGTTTCATTGTAATTAAATTTAAAAATAAATATTTAAGAAAATAGAAATAGGTACCTACGCCGACAACGCCATCTGGTCTAAGGAATCTTTAAAACTCACAAAACTTATATTTGAGTTATTATTTTGTTAAACTTAAAAGTTTACTAAATATGTCGGATAGGAATAGAAATCGTTTTAATATTTTAGATAAACATCATTTTCAATTAATATACTATTATGTTAAATATTAATTATGTTAAATGTCACTAAATATAAAAACGATATTCTACAATTATACGATAGATGGCGCAGATAATTTTCTGAATCGCGCTGACCAAAACTTCGGCCAAAAGAATGACACTCGCCCGTATTTAAAATTCTGCTTTTCTATTTTGTATATAATTAAATACTTTAGGGTACTACGGTCTTGATTGTTTGTTCGTTGTTAAAATTTAAAATATTTGGTCGTTATTTGTTTGTTGATTGTACAAAGTTGGATGGTTATAGCTATTTAAGTTGTAATCTATATAAAGTCGTGTTAGTTACACCGTTTATAACTCGAGAACGAGTGGAACGATTTTTATGATTCTTGTGTTTTTGGATTTGTCTTCGTCGGGAATAATACTTATTAAAATATGGTATTCATCAATGAGAAAATAATTAATAAAAAAAACAGTTCAAATGTTTCATCCGTTCTATCTTTATACATATATATGTATGTATGTATGTATGTATGTATGTATGTATGTATGTATGTATGTATGTATGTATGTATGTATGTATGTATGTATGTATATAGTAGATATAATAAATCTGTCACTCAATCCGTCTACTATAAAATATTTTCCAGTATCGACGCAGGTGTAGGTGATAAAAAATATAAATGTATAATTTTTAAAATTTTAGTTAAAGACCCGTGCGAAGCCGGGGCGGGCCGCTAGTTATACATAATAATCTTGAGAGTTGTACAGACTAATTCAATTAATTTGATCATGTTTATCTATATAAATAATAAATACATATTTAATATAAAATTAAACCAAAACTCTTAATATTATGATTTAAACACAGACGACACAAAAAAGGTTTTCCTAAACAAATCCATGTGAGATTATCCTTGGAATATTTAATTTATAAAGTGTGTTGAAACAAAACGAAACGATCCTGAAAGTACTCGTTAAACGGTTATTTAAGTAAACTGACATAATTTATGCGTCTGTTATGGTGTAATGTGTAGCAATCAATCAATAATCAATCAATCATTTCGCACACCTAGATCTAAAGAGGTATTAACTCAAAAAAACACTTTTTTCAGGAAAGGCGAAAAACTGATTATTCTGTCCCTGTGCACTGCAGGAGGGTTCTGTATAAAATTGTGATATTTATACGCAGCTAGAATAACTATATTGTAGGAATCTCGTGTTATAATCATGTTTTGAGGCTGAAAATTGGAATTTTGGAGTTATTCCCCTATTGTTTAACAATGTATGTATATTTATTTTATTATTTTAAGTTGAGCCTATATTGGTGGATTTAGTTTTTAGTTGGCTCTCTTTTGTAGAAGTACCATAAATCTAAAACGCTATAGCATTTCGATTATTTATAATTAGTCCAATTGATAGTGTGATCTCTGACCAGCAAAAGGAGTATATAGGTGATGAATTAGCAAGAAAACACCAGCAGTTCTGAAATCAATCAATATTATTTATTAATAATACTGTATAAATAACTAATGACAGTATCTTATGTCCCTTTTACTCATAATTATAAAATATATACTAATAAATATATTTTTCTTATAAATTTTTAACAAAACATAAAAAATAAAGGAAACTTCCGTTATATGAAAAACAATTTAAAATGCATATCAAAAATCACATTTGTCTTATATTTGAGTATAACTTTTCTCTGTTTATTCTTAATATCAAATTTTTAAACTAAAAAGCACCCAGAATTCTGAGAAAAGCCAATATAAAAAAAATAATAAGCCAAATAGCAATAAAACAGTTTTTGTATTTATTTGAATAAATTTTGATTATTGGCATGAAAATAATCTACTAAGATAGTCTTGATTTTTAAATTTTATCAGATAAAACAGAAAGCTCACATGATTGAGAAATGATCAACTTTAAACTTATGAATATACTTTATATACTAGTAATGGTACCCTTCTTTTATATGGAGAAGAGGCCTTCGCTCAGCAGTAGGTGGTTTACAGGCTAATACAGTACAGTAACTAGTAATAGCACTTTAACGATCTGTTTAATTTGTGGGTTCATAGTTGGACGATAGTCGTGTTTCCCCCTAAAATCGGTTGGAATATCTTTTAATTCTGTTTTCTTGGAAAGTGCTGTTTTTATCGCTTTATTGCTCAAGTCAATAAGTGAATTTGAAAATGACCTGCATACTCTTATTTTTGGTCCATTAACCTCAAAATAAAAGGCGGTGTTAAGGGCTCTAAAACTTGTACTTGAGTACCGATATTTAGGTTTTATTTGTTGCGAATGCTGTACTACAAATTCTCTTTGCCTTTTTAGATTGTAGTCCTCAATATGCATCAAAGAACATTTCAGCCGACATTTTTCTCCACAGGGTACTCCAACTTTTCTCTCTGGCACTTGTTTCTTTGATTTGACAGAAACTGGTAGGCTTTGCTAGAATTCGTCACCTGTTTTGTGATTTTTGACTTCCACTTTGTTTGTTTGCGCCTTCTTTTTCTTTTTTCTTTTCTTTCCTCTTTTTTTATTTTGGAATTTTGGGTACTAGTTTCAAGAACCACAGAATTTTAAGAGTCTACTTGCTTAATATCATATTCGGTATCCGACGAACAACTGGATTTCAACGAACCCGAGCTGCTACTGCTGTTGCTGGATGAAGTCGACGATGATGATGGAGGGACGACCTTAGGTGGGATTTTACTTTTGTGAACTAATCGGGAATTGGGATCCTCATCGGAGTCGTCAGTATCACTTTCATCGCTCTGGATTGGTGAAATATATTAGTTTCGTCCACCACAATTTTGTTGTTTTGATGTGCTGGAAAAATATGTATCAACCACTGATAAGATGGCACGAGTTTATTCAGATGAGACTTCAGCACTTGATGACATCTTAAAGTCTGCTTCCAGGGTTGCATTTGTGTAAAAATGATAGGAGTATTGTTTTCTTTAACCCTTTCTTCTTCCAAATTTACTAAAAATCGTCCACATTTTATTGTTTGCCTATAGAAAATATTTATTTTACTTGTTTATAGAGTTGTGTGCGTCAAATCGACTTAAAAAGCCATCAATATAACACTTTCGATCTCATTAGCGATGTTATAAAACTATATTTGACGGAACCCATCTAAAGAGATCTAACTCAAAAATTTTGCAGTAAAAAGGGAAAAAGTCTGTAAATTCTAGTATGAAAATAAAGCTATACTAATATGAAAAAATTAAATCACCAATAGCAAAATGGTTCAATTTAAGCGGGTTTTTAAAGAAATATAAGAGTTTAAAATATGACTCAACAATACAGATACAACTAAAAATTCAAAAATGTTTCAACAATATGGTAACAACTTAAAATACAAATAAAAACTTTACTCACCCTACCAGCAGTATGTGTTCAACTCAAAATCTTGTATTCATTTCTCAGCAATTAACCATCTAAAAGTCGACAACTCAAAATAATACTTCTTACAATTTCAACAATCAAGGTATAACTCAAAATAACTCCAATTTGTTTATGACGGGCATATGCACTCCGCTTGTAATTCTGATTGCAACTAGAGAAGTCCCTGTTTTGGTGGTAGGGAAGTGGAGTCACTCGTTTGACAAAAGGGACACTTGGCGCCTTCTAGCGTCAAGTATTAGACATATTTTTAAATCTGTTTTATTAGTCGATAGGTATTCGGATAAGGAATTTGATGGTGCTCCTAACTAAAAATATTAGATTTTTGATTTAGCTCCCTTTAGATCTAGGTGTGCGATTTATTTAGAAGAATACGGTATTACAAGTTATTTTTATAAGACCTATTTTACCGTTACTATATTATCGGCGTGCGAATTTATTATATACATATATTACTTATAGCTCTAATAATAATAACTCTAGCACTTTTTTAATTATTTTAATACCATCAAATCAAATCAAAATTTTCCTTTTCAAGTGTTCGTCAAAACAACTTTTGAATCGTCATTTTACAAAGCATGTACCTATAATAAATTAATTGTAATTAATATGACGCTACCACCGATTTAGAGTATAGATTTTGCTGAAAAGAATCGGCAAGAAAGTCAACAGTTACTCTTTTGACGTGATAACGTCTAATAAATTGATGAGAGCTATCGGGTATTTTTTCAAAAATGTGTCGCTAGCGAGCGAGAGCGCAGAACAAGCGATTGAGAGACACGATCAGTTCGACTTATGACGCATCTCTCTTACACTCCATCGGACCGCGTTCGAGTACCTACATCAATTTTACATCTATGTTTTCTTATGACGTTATCACGTAAAAATTATCTTCCGTAAACCGACTTTACAGACAACCATTTTTTAAAAACCATTAACATTTTATTCAAACATTATTAATTCAGTCATTTGTCCTGCATGAAATACAGCGCCACCAAACCCATACATCTGTGTCATTTATGTAATCCTGTATTGAAGACTATGCTTCGGCTATTAAAGTCGTTTTAAAATAAACTTTAAATTTATTTACAGCCAATTTTAAAATCGTTTATGGGATTTTATAATGTATATGTAAATGTTACTCATGATAGGGAAATTATCCGCCAACGCACTCAATGAAGCAGCGTGATGGATTAAGCTCCAACCCTTCTTTTATATGGAGAAGGGCCTTCGCTCAACAGTGGGTGATTTAAAGGCTGATACAGTACAGTATAGTACAGCGATGAAATTGTTGATATTTCTATCTTATCTAAGTCACATCGTTGAACAAAAATAATTTGACAGTTCAGACTAAAATCTGCATTTCGCCCGAAAACGTCAGACAGTTCACAAAAATATTCAAATAACGAATTGAAACAAGAGATTAAAAAAACAATTAATTTAATCCTCATTTGCTATTCCGGTGGTCCTTCATATTAATGAAGCCTCCAGCTATGATTGTTAGTCGTTTAATATCTATCGAGATACGCGCCCAACATTAATTATCGTGCTACCAATTGATCATAATTTAACGTAGTATTTAAATTTGAATTGAAAGTTTGATCATGTACCAAGAAAAAAATCAATAAATCGTATTTATTACTTCCAATACTAATATTATAAGCAATATCTATTTAATTTTAACTTGCTTTACCTATAATGAAACTAAACATACCACGTATTCCATCTTTCCGTTTTACATTTTCATCCCACCCTCGCCATACCAGTTTCAAACCATGATCACAGTAACAAACAAGAAAAATTTCTACTTATCCATAAGTTAAACATTACTTTCCTGCTTAATTCCTTCTTTTTTTACTTTTTAGAAGAATAATTTTCAAAAATTCATTCATAGGAATCACCGATATTATATATATAGATAGACGCAATCTCAGCGTCTGGTAGAACCACCCGGGATCAAAACAAACCCCCAAATCGTCTACACGTCTTTCATTTGTTTGTATTATTTTTTTTTTTATTTAGTCTAGTACAGTGTTTCCCAACCTTTTTTAGGCCATGCCCCACCTTAACATTTCTAAATTTTTTATGCCCCCATGCATAATTTTTAACCTTTAAAATTGTTCTCTTAAGAAATATAAATGATAAGTTTTAGGACGAAATCACTATGAAAATGTTATCAAAACATCGCAAGTAAAATTTCAAAACATATAATGAAAAAAAAAACTGAAATTTATAGCGTAAGCTGTCAAAAAGATAATAAATGATTGGACAAGGTATAGCATAGGGGTGTTCATCGGAAAAAATTATCGATAATTTTACTATCGATAAATATCGTATTGTATTATCGATAATTATCGAATGAACAGTTATCGATAATTATCGGATGAAAGTTATTGGACGACGAAAAAAAAAAAAAAGGTCGTCCGGCCTCCGTACCCTATCACGAAACCTAAAAAAAAAAGGTCATCCGAACTTCTGGGGCTATCCGAAAACCTAAAAAAAAAAAAGGTCATCCGGCCTTGTAGCCCTATCCGAATACCTAAAAAAAAAAGGTCATCCACCATACCATCATTATCAATTCCAAAAACTATTATCGATAATTATCGGATCGCACTACATTATCAATAATTATCGGATCACACAAAATTATCGATAATTATCGAATCGCACAAAATTATCGATAATTATCGAATGAAAACTTATCGATAATTATCGAATAAAAAATTATCGATAATTATCGAATCAAAATTATCGAATAACACTTATCGATAATTATCGATAATTATCGAATGAAAAATTATCGAGTAGTTCTCAATTATCGATAATTATCGCACACCCCTAGAAGCTAGCTAGCATTGAATTTAAATAATCCAAAGCGAAAGGGTTAATGTCGTGTCGAGTCCATTTTTAAATTGCCCCCCTTAACTATCAAATTGCCCCCCAGTGGGGCGTGGGCCCCACGTTGGGAAACACTGGTCTAGTACGTTCCGAAACCAAAAGTACCTTTTTGCTCATTATTTCTAGTCAGTCTATCATCTATCAGCATTCGGTACTTTTGAGCCCGAAATTCATCTTGGTTTCCTTGGGACAGAGAATGAAAGGTCTCGGTGCGTAGTTCCAACCAAGTTGCAGGTACAGCTTGCAATAAATATAACTATCACGCTCAACACCTCCCAGTTGTCTGGTGGATAAGCTTTTCTTATCAAAAATCACCCACTTAAACTTATCAATCCGTCACAGCCATCCGTGAAATCGTAACACTTTAATCATTTCGGGTTAGTCATATCTAAAAAAATAGATTTAAAAATTAGATTTATGTCTATTAGGAACGAAAAGAATCTTAAAAGCCTAAACATTTACGACGACTACACTTTGTGATAAAATTTAGTAGGTAGGTAAATAAATAATATTGTACCCCTAGATAAATAAGTCGTCGCGGACCGTTTCAGTTAAATACTGGCGGTATTTAGATATTTTCTGTTCTTATTAAGAGCGAAAAGATTTATAGGAAATTCCTTAAAACCAATGACTCCGCAGCCATCAAAAGAATTCCTATGCATTCCACACTTTTACGATCACTGAAAGACAAAACTGTAATAATAAATTAGGCTTGTTATTATATCATCTATTAATAATTCTGTTTAAATATTATAAATTCACCCTCAAATTTAAATTTAGGTGATTATGTCACACTCTTGTATATTTTTCTAATCTTAGGAGAATTCTGTATTCAAGTGATTTTATCACTTAAATATGATTGATTAATAAATAATAATTTTTATTTACACGTGACTTTTTCTACACGTTGATTTATTTCAAATATTAAATTATCACAAAGATAAGTTACTAATTGAAGTTATTGTAATTAAGTTTCTAAATAACTTTTTAAAATCTTGAAAAGTACTAGTCGGACTTGTACACGAAAAGTTTTGTACTATTGTTTAATATGTAATGGTAAATACTCAATATATAACTATGTATATATGTGTCCATATATTGTTATACGGTGAAGCTCTAGAAATAGTCCTATTCAAATGTGGCACTTGGTATTTATTGCCTGGTTTTGTTATTTTATGTAACACATTCCAAACATCTGTACTGAACTGAATTAGCTTATAACGTTAAAATGTTGGGCAAAGGCTTATAAGAAAAGGGCCTTATCCACCATGCTGTTCCAATGTAAGCTGGCGTATAATTTTGCTATTATAAAAAACAATCGCTGTCAGATGTCTATGATAATATACCGAATTTTCACAGCTTTACGTGCACTCGGAAGCAAAGTGGGAAGATCCACAAGGACATACACCGAGACCAGAATCAAATAATAGTATATATACTAATATATACCTACCCTGAGGCCAGAAATGGAATCTGCAACTGCCGACTCTAAAGCGACTTCTCGCACACTTTTTATATATGTATATGTTAGTTGGATAGGCAAACTGGCAGACGTTCCACCTGATGGTAAGTGGTTGACGTCGCCCATGAACATAAACTAGTTTACCTGGAACTAGCCCACGCAACCAATCTATGTGTTGCCTATCCAGAGACATAAGGTGTTAGTCTCAGTGCCAGTAATTACACTGCCTGTATTGCCCTTCTCAACGAAACACAGCAAAACTGTTTCACGGGAGAAACAAGCGACACTACATCAAAACGACTGTCATCCATTCAAATCATGACTTTTATTAATACGGTCTAATATTTAAAAATCACTTGCCATAATATGCTACCGTAACACTGACTTGGCACTATAACTATTGTTATAACATGCATTATTGTGATAACAACCAACACTATTTTAGCAATAAGCTAAATCTAAATGTCTTCTACAAACTTATATCGAAAGAAAGAAGAAAAAAAGAATATATTTATTTCGGACATCACAAACCTTGCAGAAACTGAAGACTAAAATATTTATATAAACCAAAACATAAAGTAAATATATAACACAATTTTTTTTAAGTGTATATGTATACAATTAAGAATAAAAAAAAAGGAACAACACTATTATAAAGAGAAAAAGGTTATAAGTAAATAAATAATTTAACCCAACAAAAAAATATATTGAAGTACAAGTATTCTATTAATATTGAAACATTAACATAATACTAATTATTTTACAAATCACAGATAAACAAAAAGTTGTCTATTAATTGACCCTGTTAAATTTACAGCATTTCATCTTGTGAAAAAAACACTTAATATTTAATATTGAAAATATAAGCGTAGGTACATGACGTTTTATAAAGCAGTTAAGATATGTTATCGATAAATCAATGAATTTGTAATACCTTATTAGGGTCAACTTTTACTAAACAGCTAGCTATAAATCGCTTTAATCCATTTAACGCGCGGCTGTGTATGTGAGCGTACACTTGTAAATATGCAGTTTTGATTTCTATGACAGTATCACAGTAAGGGTGCCTGTCCATTGATGCGGACCGAGGCGGTGGAGCGGAGAAACGGAGAAATATTAACTATTAGGATTGCAGAGCCCTTGTCCACAGGAGCGAAGAGGACATTTTTGCAATCCTATTGGTTTATATTTCTCCGTTTCTTCACTCCGCCGCCTCGCTCCGTATCAATGGACAGCCACCCTAATGCTGCAGTCGTCATCTTAAAAAACAATACGTGTTTTTATGGCTTTGTTGGCCCACAACACTCAATAAAAAATTGAACTTAAATTTCAATAAAAAATTAACTTAATAAATATTTTAAAACAATTAATTGATATAATCAACAAATATTTTTATACATAAAACTTTCTATCGATATGCAAAACGGTTAGGTTGATTTGCTTGTAGGCGCAGTTGTCAGTGACCCTGTTATCCACTCCTGGTTTGTCGGATTGTGGGATTCTGCTCCGATTCCCCGGGTGCAAATATTTAAACATGTATTATGGACATATACATTTATTGAAATATGATTATATATTATCAGTCGGCTTTTGCCTAAAAAGGCATAAATTTGCCTAACTTAGGAACAAACCGTGTGTGTATGTTAAATGAATCATCATATCAGTCATTGTATGTCCACTGCTGAACGTCCAGAGCGACCGGTCCAAAGCAGCTTCCATCCGTGTGATGTTAAATGAATAAATAATTTTAAACTACTGCCCAGATTAAAAGTCAAAAAAGTCAGTGTGATTGTGAAATCAAAAGTATTTAACAAATTACATTCACATAAATTAAGGAACATGATCTTAATTGAATTAAATGATTAATTTATGTTGTAACTCCATAATTAATAGCCATTAAGCTTACCATAAAGGTAACGTTAGGATAACGAATTTCAATTAGTATAGGCACAAAAAATTATTTCCTTTAATTGATGTTTACAAACTGTTTTTAATTGTAAATTTTTAATCTTTTAATGTTCGCCTAATAATAAAATTGGAAGGGTTAGAGCTCAATCCGCCTGCTACTAATAAAATCTAATTTCTTATTTATATTACGGATAAATTACGTCTGCTTATTTGTCAATCATAATATCACCATCATCATCATCATCATCATCATCATCATCGTATCAGCCATTGGACGTCCACTGCTGAACGTAGGCCTCCCCCATCGACCTCCAGAGCGGTCGTTTACAAATAAATTAATAAAAACAGTCAGTTGATTTTTCAATAATTATGGCGGACATCGAAATTGTGGTTACGTTTTTAACATTCGATTAAAAATATCGTTTCATATTAATTTATTGGTCACTCATATTAATTAAATAAATAAACGTCTCACACTCAACGGCCCCCAGTAGGATGTGAATCCTGTGTCGGGGGTCCGGAATCACACACAATACACAAGCACAAACGCCCAGACCACGACAAACATCTTTATGGCCTAAACAAATATTTGTCATGTGCGGGGATCGAACCCGCGACCGCTAGCGCATCAGCCAGTTACTGTGACCACTACGCCAACGCGTCGTCAGATATTCAACTTTACGTGTAGATTTTTAATACATATAATAACGAACTAAAGCAAATCGAATAAAACTTTAACGGTACTACGGTGTCTATTAGTTTCGCCGATTTAATCTCACGATCGTTCGTATCGTTGCACCAATCGAGGCTGATTGGATTTAAAATAATTACACAATCTTTTAATGCGTTTCTTCGTCAAGACAGATTAAAAAATGTTCGCTCTATTTAAAAAAAAAAATAAAGCTTGTTTTTTACGTTGTATCTATATGAATATCTGAAAAGAACCCTCTTAATTTAGTAGGATTAAAGCTGTTTGAGTTTAGTCTTAGCTTCATTTTATAAATTATAGTTATATAATAATAATATAAATAATATAATAATAAGGGCCTACTTTGAAACGAGGAAGGAGAGTGATATGCATGGTGATGTTGTAGTATGTGACAAAGGTCTCACCCCCTTATCCCTGGCCAAAGAGGAATGGCGAAGACCGGTTGTACTTATCACCTCTGACCGGGAGACCGTATGAATGGAGAAGGAGCTGCATGGACGGATTTACAAGGCGCTCCACGCACCTCACGTGGATTTTAAGGCCTCGTGCAGTGGTTGCGATTCGGAGACCTCTTTAGGGAAACCGAAGGCTTTGTCTGTGCAATACAGGATCAGGTGGTTAAGACGAACAACTACCGAAAGCACATTCTGAAGGATGGCACCCCCGACTTCTGTCGAGCTTGTCGTCATCCCGGCGAGTCACTCAGACATGTGCTTTCGGTGTGTTCAGCGCTTGCCAATACTGAGTACTTACACAGACATAACCAATCGGTCAAGATTCTTCATCAAGAGCTTGCTCTAATGTATTGTCTCCTGGAACAGAGGATGCCGTACTACCAGTACACACCGGCGCCAGTACTCGAACGCGACGGAGTCCGACTCTACTGGGACCTACCTATCGCCACGGACAGGAGGATACTGGCGAACAAGCATGATATTGTGGTGATGGATAGATAGAGATTGTCGACATGTGGGGTGTTGAGTCCACTGAAATCATCCCAATCAGCCTCTTCCAACTTCTTCCAATATTTTCTTTCTCGAGCTATTCTCGACCACATAGTACCCGCGACTGCTTTGATGTCATTTCCCTATTCCCACCTTTTGTACTGTCTTCCTCGATTTCGTTTTTTATATATGGAATACCAGTTCATAACTGTTTTACTTAATCACTTATATAAATTATAGTTATATCATATATTAAATAATATATAATTTAGTTTGTTCATTTTTTATATAGAATTTTGCAGCTCTTCCCGTTGTCATCTGCCCAAAGGTTGACTGGAAGAGATCGCAATATTAGCGACAAGGCAGTCTGTTGCAACTGATGCAAGTAAATTGTTTTTAATTCTGTTTATTTTTAATTTTGTTTATTGATATACAAAAAGAGTGAATAAATAAATAACGCAAATGGAACCGCATGAAAAAAATATTTTTATACATTAAATTCTAAATCATATAACAATAATAAAACATTACGACTACGTGCTCACAAAATACTTTCAAAACTAATTTCACTTAAATTATCGTTCGCCCTAAATACAAATAAAGATAACCTTTAACACCTATCAATGGTTAAAATAAGAATGGAACAAAGATATTTCTGTGTATACCATGTGACTTTTTGGTTAAAATGTTTGTACTTTTTTATACCTTTGTACAATTCAATAATATATTATGCAATAAAGTATAAATAAATAAAATATCTGTCTTACAAAATTTTAAATTAAATATGTTATCTATAACAAAAAAATGTATGCTTTATACTTTCATCTGTCATACACAGCTTTCCTATCATGTGTTTCGAAATTCATTATATATAGTGTAAATATATCCAGGCAAACTAAAAAGTTATAACCTTTTTAACCTTTCATTGTCACTAACACTTTAATGAGACGTTAAACGAGATATTTACCACTTTTAACTCTATACGGGAACGGTTTACCCGAGATCGTGACGCTGGCAATAATTCCGAAATATCGGTAACTCAGAATGACCAACAACAAAGTCTCAACAAGCTACAAAGAGTTTAAAGTATACAGTTCAGAAATCATTTGCATGTTTAAAATCATAAAAAATAAAATCACATGTCAGTTTATTGTTAATGATAATATTAAAACAACTTCCAAATAAATGTCAACGGTTAACGTGTGTAATAAATATCAAAATCGATAACATTGAAAGTTCAATTACTATGTAAAAGATGCGACTTCCTTGACATAAGCGATAGATGCGGAAACACGGTAATTATCTTTTAGGAGTTCATTATCGCCTATTCATTCATTGCTTTTATCATTAAGAGCTATGGCTTGAAAATAAACAAATCAAGTAGAAAGTACAAGAATCACAAAGAAAATATTCGGTGAAGAATACTTTACCTACCAGAGGATCTGATCTGAAGTGATATATATGAAATTAATAATATAATAGTAACAAAACTACACACAAAATGACACATACGGTACAGTAAACAGTGTAGGGCAGTGATTCTCAACCACTGTGCCGCGGCACTTTTGTGTGCCGCCAAATTTCAAAAGTGTACCGCCAAATTTTGCAAATATATAATAATGTTAATATTATTAAATTATATCATTTAAAAAGAAAAATATTACCTTAATAAACGTTTAGTTATTATTGTAGTATATATTAGTTTATTTCGTATATTTAAATTTTTGTCATAAACTATTTATGCAGTGTGTTGTAGTAAGTAAATATTTTTTATATTTTCCTTTGTGTGCCGCCAAATTTTAAAATCGTTAAATATGTGCCGCAACAAAAAAAAGGTTGAGAATCACTGGCGTAGAGGCGTATATTTTACACAATTGACCGTATTCCAAAAGCTTGTCTTAGTCGATATATATTAAAACTGCCAAAAGCCTATTTTAAAAGTTTTATGATAAATGTTCCATATTATTATAATCTCAGTTATAAGCTTGCTATTTGTCCCATATCATTTAAACATTACAAAACCTAAGGGTTGGCAAATGTTTCTCAATTCGCTTTAAAATAAATGATGTCCCAAAATTAACGCAAGATTTGAATTGGCCGCCAACCCTTAAAAGAAATTGATAGCTGACACTTTAGAGTTGGTAAAAATGGAGCGTTACACGGTAGATCGACATGTCTTTTTTGTTGAATATTATCGTAATAATAATGAAAGTTTGGTGGCCGCAGTTCGAAAATTTCATAAAAAATATATTCGGAATAGTATTTATACTTCATCGACTGTGAAGAGATTAATTAAAACATTCATGGAGACTGGATCAAATGGAGACACTAAACTCACCGTTCATATGTCAATATCGAAGCAGTATGTGAGAGTATTGTTGAAAATCTAGGAACATCGATTCGGCGTCGTGGATAAGAATTAAAAATTTGAAGAAGCTCTCTACAATGTATACTGACTAAAAATCGAGGTGCCCATGCTTACAAAATTCAGTTAACACAACAATTGAAGCCTAATACCACGCATGCCATAGCGAAAAGATGTCATTGAATGTATTATTAGAGTAACTGCAGCATATTTGGAATACTAGTTTGTTTTTTGAGAATATATTCAATGAGAAACGGGATGGCTCAATAAAAAATACACTAAATTATTGTCAAATTATTAAACTTTAATAATAAGAAAAATCAAACATAACAAAAACCAAAAACCTTATCAAAATGCCTATAAAACTAAAAAACTCCAAAAACGGGATTTGACTTTAGGTGCAGGTAATTTGGAATATAGTATTTATTCCAAATAGCTAATTAGCTAAATAGCTAATCAATCTTTTTAAATAAATTAAAAAAATAGCCTTATTTTGTTTAAAAAACTATCGGATGATTCTATCGGAGAGTCTTTATTATTTAAATATCGAAAAAGTATTGGCCTAGGAACATTGAACTGTTTAGCTGCCTTTAAGTGTCCCATTTCTCTTTTCTCTAATAGCGCCAAGAGCAGCGGCCACTTCTTCCTTTTCTCACCTCTTTCTCTTTTTATATTTGTGAAATGTTGTCTTTTTCAAAAAAATAAAAAACCAGAATGGAACTCACTCACTTTCGGCACCTATTCCAAATTAACAACATATCATCTTAACCTAAAATTCTATGTCACATTTTTAATTCTAGAAATATTCATAGAATCATAGTAACATCGTAGACTAACAAGGTCACTTAACATTTTAAAAAATTATAATAAAGATTTAAAGTATTACAGTAAATGATTATCACTGATTGAATTCTTGCCAAATAAGTTTTCAACTCAGGCGTTTTGTTCTTTTGGGGTTTGTAGCCGGAATGTCAAGATTGCATCCTGCCTTTAATACTCAATAGCTTCATGTCTCGTATGACGTTATGTTTACGACAAAAATACACAAATGGTATTTATATTGATTTAGATATCGAAGTATTCCAAGTTACCTGCAGTATCCCAAATATGCTGCAGTTCCTCTACACATCAATAAGCGATGAAGCATATTTTTTGACAAAATTATTGTGACTGTCAAAAAACAAATGCATCCACAACGTGTCACTGTTTGGTGTGGATTTTGGGCTGAAGGCATCATTCAACCATATTTTTTGAAAATGAGGAATGTCGAGCAGTGACTGTTACTGGTACTGGATATTGCGACATGATAACATAGTTTTACGAGTATGTGCCAAAATTGGACATCAATATTTGATGTGGCCAATATGTGGTTTCAACAAGATGGTGCCACATGTCATACAGCCCGTGAAACATTTCAATTGCTGCATGAGATATTTCCAGGTCGTGTACTCTCTTCTTTCTGTGATCAGAGTTGGCACCCTAGATCGTGTGATTTAACACCTTTAGATTTATTTTTATTAGGACATTTAAAGTCAATGATTTATGTCAACAAGCCCACGTCCACCGTTACATTAAAAGAGGAAATTCAATGCTGCGTCAACGAAATTCAACGACATTTATGTAAAATAGACATAAACAATTTCGACAAAAGAGTGTGTATGTACCAGCAAAGTCTTGAAGGTCATTTGCCCGATGTGTTCCATAAATAACCCTATCCTACGTACTTTATAATTCAATCAAAATACTAAAAGCCGTGTTTTCTATTTAATTCAAATCTTGCGTAAATGGGACCCCGATAGTACGCGTATGAACACATGCAAAAATATTATTTTGTACATTTTACCGACATATTTTTTAAGTCAGGTTTTTAAACTATTTTTTTGTTAAACTTAAACCTAAAACTATTATACTCAGTTCTTATTGATAAAAGTATTGTGAAAGCCCTCAAAATGTCTCAAGTACCCATTCAAAAATAAGTTCTATTGAAGTTATTGTATGTTATTGTTTTTATTTAATTTGTAAAATAACAACATTATTTTGTTCTAGCAAGAAATAATAATATTTAAAATATCTTTTAGGTATATTAATAAAAATTGACAAGGAGATATAAAATTTACTTTTCTCTGAGATTTTGTTAGCATGGAATTCATAGTATCCTTGTACCGAATTTCTAGACGATACAGCTGAAACAAATTCGAATATAAACAAAGTCAATATTTATGATTTTAGTAAAAATAGCCGAATTATACTAATAAAATTCAGTGTTACTTGTTTTTAATTCCAATTCGCAACAAAAAATTGTTTAACAAAACATACAAGAGCTATCAATGAAATACTCAATCACTGAGAAAAATATCTAGACCATTGGAACAATCTAGTATATCAGCATTTTCACACTATAATATTTTTCTCAGAAACAAAACAGAAAGAACTTAGCATCAGACAAAGTGTTATTGCTTTAGAATTATTTATTACTGCATTCCTAGTAGTATTAGCTTCTTTATTGTTAGAAATTGAATTGTACGAACGTACGTCATCAATACTTACATTCTAAATCAGAAGAGTTTATATTTATTGTATATCACATTTGTGTGTGTGTGTGTGTGTCTGCGTTTGTATTTGAGTGTATTTTACATATTATTTATAAGCCGTTTGAAACAGATCATTAAAAACATATATAACCATTAAAACTATAAAATCATGTACAAGAAGAGGGTACCTTATTTAATTATATGTTCAAAAGAGAGAAGCTTGTTAAGAATTGATTTATAAGAAAATTTCACTACTACCAAAAGGCACTACCAAAATAAAAATAAAAAATGGAGCTTAATCAACCACGCTTCTTTACTACGGACATCTTGATATATTATATTGTAAATCACAAAACTCCCAAATAAAAAAAAAATTTAATTAAGTATCGTCACGATGCTTCTTGACTGGGAGACGGACTGGAATAAAATTTTACCATTACCGTTAGTATTAATGCTAAAGGATATTTTTCCAGATCAAAATGATTTATAAATTTATAGATATTACGTTGTGCATCAGCGCTAAATAATCAAAATCTACAACTAGGATTCAACTAAAATGTTTCATATTTTGTAAATGAATTATTTACAAAACATATGTCAGTCATATTTATAACATAAAAATATAGAACGAATTCATTTAATTTAATAAATTACAAACAAAAAATGTCGTCTATTGTGAAAATGAACTTTAAAAAAGCAATATCAAATGTCGAAATGAGAGCACTCTGGTGTGACGCAACTTCTGTCTTCATCTGTAAACAAAACTAACTCAAAATACAATAAAATTACATTCGTATCGTGATACATTTAAAACTTGACAATGATACGATAACAAAACAATGCATTCTAAATTTCTGAGTGATAAATGACTTACCTAGTAGTAATTTATACTTATATTTTAGAAAAAAAAATGTTGTTTATTATAACGCGTTAATCTCAAGAGACGACATCACTATTTCATTTTAAAAAGTTTCGTATTATACCTAAAACCGACTTCAAAAACTCTATAAAATAGAGAATAGTAATTTCATTATAACTATACTTCTATAGGACCACCTAAGTAGTATAATTATACATTGGAACAAAAAAAAGAATTTTGTAAATTTTTCAGAAGTCTCGAAGAAATACAAATAGGTACACATTTACATACGAGTCGCAATTTACCTACGTTTTATTTTTGCGGAGTTTCGTCTATTTAACTATTATTTATTCACATGTTTTCCATTGCCGACGGGAAGGCCTGGCGACTTATAATAGAAGTTTGTTTTTTAAACTAATTTCAGGCACCAATCTTTTACACATGCGGAACAATGTTTTGCTTTGTTCTTAAATTTCGTTATGCGATTAGATAATAAATTATTTTTAATAATTAATTAATTATCATCCTGATTTTTTTTTATTTTTTATATTCTTGTCTAATATATATTTCTTCAATACTTTATATCACAGTACGGTTGACAAACCTACTCTTATAGCCTATAATGAAGGATCGCATCGCATCTTGTAATAACTAATATAAAAGATAAAGTAACGGGAGAACGTGGGACATATTATATATTTATTTACTTAATAATATTTCCTACAATTAATAATTATAACAATAGGATGTAAAAATATCAAGATATTTTCGGGTTACGTCGTTTTACAGCGAATTTTAGTGACTCTCACCTACTAGAGGACGACGAGGATTAACTGTTAGTTACCAAATACAGGTATTAGTTGCTAATGAATATTATTTTCGGTCTATATGAAAAGGTCATCGTAATGTAATCGTGGTTAGAATATTCATTCATTCAGAATTGGACATTGCCTCATTCATAACAGATATGGACATTGCCTCTTGAGAATAAGAATGCGGAAATTCAGTGAATAGACTACTACCTTAGCTACTCGATGTCACTAAGGTATATATTTGTCAAGGAAATTACGATTAAACTAAAACAATTTTTATCATCGTAACATAAACTAAATTCGTATTTTAATATTTTGAATTTTTCTATAATTTTAATTTACTTCTAATCACAATATTACAATAAAATATCCCGAAAAAAAAAATACCAATTAAGATAAATCAGACAAATAGCAAAAGCAAAGGTCATTTAAATAACATAGGTACTAAAAAAGTTTTCCAACGTATCGGTCGAGACCACTTAATTTTATTTACGGCCGAAAGAACTCAAATAAATGCCTTACGAATGATACGAAAATACTTCTGTGTTATGACTCGTTATTTACGAACACAAAATTTGCGCTGTAAATATTCATGACACTTACTATATGTATATAGTTACATAATACTATACTAAATAAACAACGAACATATTTTTACACAAAAATATATTTTTACACAAATTATATTTATATATTTGAAGCGTTTATTTTTAAAATGATAAACAAACTTTAAGAGTAGAAGATACTATTTTAAGAGATGATTTTAACGCGTAATACGAATAAATATGTGATATTAGCTCTGGAGTACTCTTAGAAGTTGGTCAAGTTTTGAAACGAAAACATTTAATTACGTAAGTTACTTTGAACTGAACTGAATCAGCCTGTAAACGTCTGCTGCTGGCTGGCTCACTGCTGGGCAAAGGGCTCTTCTCTATTTAGGAAGAGGGTTGGAGCTTAATCCACCACGCTGCTCAACTGCGGGTTCGCGGATATTTTCCCTACCATGGGTAACATCATGGTCATTACCAGGTGTCTGTAATAACAACCAGGACCGTGGTTCGCGGATAATTTCCCTACCATGGGTAACATCATGGTCGTTACCAGGTGTCTGTAATAACAACAATGACCGACGACTTTATGTACTCTCCGAGGCACGGTGGGATGACACACAAAGACATATACACCTAGCCCGGAAACAAATTTTTGCACAAATACAAATATCTGCCCCGAGCGGAAATGGAACCTGCGACTGCCGGCGTTGAGGCGATTACTTGCGCGACTACACCAGAACGGTCATAAATGTTAATTTAGTAACGTTGATACATTATAATTACTTAATTTCATTCCTTGGTAAGGTATCCGCTACTATTGTAAAATCATAAAGAAATATTTTCAGTTGCCGCCTTCTAAAGCTTACCAATATTAAAAACTTTCTAGTATTTGAACTAAAGCCTACATACATTATTTTCTTTCTTAGGCCTAACTAGTATATATCGGGTTTTTACTGCTTAATTTAATTTGTATTTAGAAATTTATGTACATTCTTCTTATTTTATTTGCAGACTTCTCAAGACAATCGACAATAATTTACAGTCTTCCGGCTCGGTGGCAGCATTATCATTAACTATTAATACATTTTTCTAAAATGGTGATTAAGAAGAACTTTAAAAAGTAGTCCCTTGAATCAAATATTTAGGATTGAATGCACACGTAACAAAACAAATTTTATTATTACACAGACATCAAAAATAATAAAATCGTGCAGCTGACAATGTATTGTCAATAAAAAATTAACCATGTCTCTGGCCATATGTGACCTCATTCCTTAGCATCATCGAAAAATTTGTCTCTGTCAATACGTCAAAAGACAATCCAGATCAGACAGTCCAAAAATATCGTACAGTTGTTACAGCTACTTCAACGGCTACGCAAAGTTAGCACCCCACTGAAGGATTTTTGAAATCAAAATGACTTTAATCGATAGGTCTACGTTAGGTCTGTATAGGTCCACCAAAATTTTTGTTAGGTCGTCTATTTTTTTTTTAAATAATTTTTTTTAATAATAGGTCTATTTTTTCAACAAAAAAAAAAAACCTAACAACCTAAAAAAAGACCTAATAACCTATTATTGTTAGTTGTAGTTATGGATAGGCAAACTGGCAGACGTGCCACCTGATGGTAAGTGGTCGACGTCGCCCATGAACATAAACCAGTTTACCTGGAACTAGCCCAGCCAACTCATTTATGTGTTGCCTATCCTGAGACATATGATGTTAAGTCTCGGTGCCAGTAATTACACTGCCTGTCTTGCCCTTCCCACCATCTTGCTTATTTCTTTCTTGAAATAAGCAAGATGGTGGTACCCATGCAGCCGGGAGCGCGGCACAGCGCATCCCTCCCACCGGTAATATATAAAAAATTTATTGACTTAAAATTTGTCATTTACGGTAATTTATATTATTAGTATTCTTTTATTTGTCTGGCTAAAGACTTTAAGCAGCTAATTAACACTAGTCGATGAATATGTGGTTTAGTAATAAAACTTGTATGAATACAAAATATTATTCTTGTAATTCAGTCGAATTAATCAATTTAACGAAAATATTCGGTATCGCGTCACCAGCCATAATGGGCTGATTTTCTTTTTAGTGGTGTGTTATGACTTCAAAACATCATAACTAGTATTGTTATGATGGCGCATAACCTGTTTTGACTTTAATTATTGTTAGGTCTTTTTTTTAGTTACAACCATAGAGGTATTATACTTACCTCTATGGTTACAACGCGTTGTTTCTAGTTAAAAAACTAGTTACAACCATAGAGGTATTATACCTCTATGGTTACAATGCGTTGTCCCTAGTTAAAAAACTAGTTCTTGCTAAATGCCTTTGTTAAAACTAGAATTAAGAATTAAAAAAACCTAACAACCTATCAATATAAAAAACCTAACAACATAACATTTAAAAAAATATCTTTCGATAATCGTATGAATTACAAAAAATTTATTCATACGATAATTTTTTTATTTTTTTTTAAAAGTCATAATGGTCATGCGCCATCATATCAACACTAGTTATGAAGTTTTGAAGTCATAATTATAGCACCCCCAAAAAAAATCAGCCGCATTATGCCTGGTGGCGCGATACCGAATAATTACCCAATTTAATACTATTTTATTCAGGCTAGAAGCTCCCCCTATCATCTTTTCACTACTCATTCGTTCGCAAGCTGATGAAGTCCGAACCTGTCTTTTAAGTCGAGTTACATAATTAAAAAGTTTAGTTACTAACTTACTAAGTCGAACAATCAATCAACGAATTATTCTCTACTAGACTCTAAATATCCTTTAACAGCGTCATAGCTACGAGTAAAACAATTTGATCGAATCGAGAGTTAGTTAATTAGCCCCGTTTCATTTAACGGAATGTAACGAAGGTATTTCGGAATTCAAAGAGCCAAATCAACCGTTAGAACAAAATGTTGGTAACTCACGACATTTTGATTAGATTTTTTTCATGCGACTATTCTTTGATTATTATTTACCTTTTTCAAAATTAATATATGGCATGTAAGAATTATACTCTTATGTAACTATCCACTAGTAGACGGATCACAAGCCACGCAAAAATATATACTCATATAATATGCTTACAACAGTATAATATTAGCATACAAATCTTAGTATGCTCTTACCCTAAACTTTATGAGGTATTAAATCATAAACATTTTAAAAGAAATGCAGATACAAGCTTATGCTTTTCTAAAAGAGTCGATTACCTATGCCATGTCTAAACATCTTATTGTTCACAGTCCGTCCGCATTGTACTACTGATAATTTAAAAAGGTATCCAATTAAAATTGGATCAATTTTGGTAGTTACCAGTTAATAATTTCGTAAGAAGTGTAACATCTTCGACCATGTTTCTTTATAATTATTTTAATAGCGGTCATATACCCCTACGATAGATATTTAATTTTTTTGACATGATATTGTTTTATAAATCGATGAACGCCGACTGCACGCACGAAATAGCATGACTCAATGTCACGTTCCGCGAGCGAGAGCGCGGAACAAGCGATAGAAAGGCACGATCGGCCTAAGCGTTCGGCTTGTGACGCATCTATCTCTCTTGCACTCCATCGGTAGATTTGCCGAGTAGAAAAGAAAAAATATTTGAATTACCGAGTGCAAATAAACGTTAATTTATCGGAAAAATTGTAATTTTCAATTAACTCCTTCTTTGTATTATACAAAATAATGATAATTCAGTGATAATAATTCAATTCATGAAAGTATGCAATTTTTTATCAATGTTTTATTATGACGTTATCACGTAAAATTATCGTCCGTAAACCGACTTTACAGACTACCAATTTTTTTAAATTATAAAACTGTTAGTTATATTTTAATAGAATTATAGTTACAAATAATCTCACTATTACGTTATTTTCACTGGTCTTTGGATAAGCCCGTGTGTTGTTTTTCTAAATATATCTATGAATTGTTCTTAAAAAAAAATATTTGTAAAAATAACCACAAATGGATGTATGATTAACAGATCTGAAATATTAATCTATAATATTGTCTTACCGGTAACTCAGCGGCGCTCGCAAATTAATAGATGAAGCTCTAGACACGGGCTGGTGACGCTTGTCACCGTCGCGCCAGCTCGCGTAACTCCGAGCGTACGTCACGACACCGCACCCTTCACTCGCGTTCAAGAACTCCACCGTCATGTCAACATTGTCAAACGTATCGTTCAACCAGCTATCGTTTAAAAACTTAGAATCGAACTCAAAAGAACTATTCACACTAACGGTAACATTTTCGAAATTGGAATGATTTGTCAACTCATATACGCCATTATGTTTTGGACTAGAGTAAACGTAAACTTGATCGAGTTCCGAGTCGTTCTCGGTTTTAATCGAGCTGGCTCGCGGGCGGGATTCGTTCGAGACGCGGTGGTAGTCGTCGGTAGCGGTGTACCACGCCTCGAGGATGGCGATGTGCGTGTCCAACTCTCGACACGTAAGTCGGAACTCGTAATCGTGACATCGCTGCTCCTCAACAATTTCTGAAACAAACAATAAAGAAATTTTGATATTATATACATTAATGAAAAAAGTCGATGTTCGATCGTCGATAGACGATAAACGTAGGTAAAAAAATACATACAGAGAAGCATAAAAACTTCTCCTGTATAAAGCTCAATGAAGCTAGCAGCGCAAATTCAAAATAAACAAATCGATATTGTTGGATATTGCTGTATATTTTCATTGAAATCTTTATATGAATGTAGCACAAACCCTGGTTCCAGTAACCGGTCGTAGCTTTTTTTCGATTTTCGTTTTGATTATTTTTTTCACAAAACTTTCCAGCAACAACAAATCAACAACAAATTCCGCCCTATTTTGAAGCAATTAATTTTTGTTTCGAAACATTTTTCTAGGGTACCTATTATTGTAAAGATAGCGGAATTTGAAAATTTGAATTTGAAAATTGAACCAGCTTATAATTATGTTTTTTTTGGCAAATAATTAGTAAATATTTAGCTACAAATTCTAGTGCAATATTTGGTTGTTTCTACTAACTCTCACTGCTAGCTTCATGGAGCTTCTTTTTAAATTTAGCTCTACACATACATACGTGGCAGGAGTCGTTATTAATGAAATCTACGAATATATTATATGTATATAGCTATATACATGTCAACTGTATAACGTGGATATCATTAATAACGACTCCGGTTTTAACGACTTTTCGGTTATAACGACATTACTTTGACGTCCCTTGATATTCACGTATACTTTTGATAGAGAATGGTTCTGTTATTGCGACTTCAGATATTACAAAAATTTCAGGTCAGTTTAGTAGTCATTCAGCATCCAGTTTTTAAGACTCATTCATAAGAAATTCCCTGAAATTTCTTGCAGGTATTACGACCGAGCCTATACTTAATGAATGAGTCAACAAACAAATACACAAAGGTTCATTTATAAAGTCATTAAGCTTTCTTATCTCTCATTCGTAATCTCAGATGGTCGGCAGTTGTAATAACACGTTTAAAATTAGTTACTCATTATTTTTTGGGATATTAGATCGTGATGGCACCCGTTAGGAGAATGTTTACGATTAAAGAAAAAGTGAATATTATTTCGAGGCCCGTGAATGGTGAAAGATATATTAACTTGTGCAAAGAATTAACTATTTCGCATTCTATAGTGACAATAAATATTATTTTCTTGCCTTCTTAATATCAAGTTTTTTGCCCTCCCCGCTCCTACCTGTGGATGTAACGACTTTCAGATATAGTGACGAAATTACACCGATCCCTTCATCGTCGTTATAAGTGAAATCAACTGTAATTCTTATTTAATTTTATTTCTATTTATCGTAGTTGAGTTATTGTGTTGAATAAATATAATTAAATACAGTAAGAATAAATAAATATAGATAATAACCAAATATATTTACTGAGTGTATTATTTATTTGAAATTTCAGCTATACGTACGGATATATAATTAATTTAGGTTATCTGAACTGTACTCGTTCACAATATAATAATATAAAAAAAAATTATACTTTCAATGTTATTATTTGCCTTTTTATATTATCCTTTTTTTGTTTTGTTTTTGCTTCAGCTCGTACTTAAAAGTTTTATTATATATTTACTAAGCATGATGTATCTACCTGTAAGTGTTTGTTACACCTAGATTAAGTTCTTTGTACTGTGTATTTTTTTAAATTATATGTATTGATGTAAACAAACGTTGGTGGATCAATAAATAAATAAGTAAATAAATAAATGTTCATAATATTGCGATGAAATAATATATAATATTAAGTTATGATAACAAATGTTAATTAATAGTTATTTATGCAACTGTTGTATAATAAGGGGTATTAAAACACGAATATGAGTGTGATAATAGTATCACATGAGTGTTTTAATACCTAATTATCAACAGTTGCATACAAGACTTTATATACTCCCATGCTTTAAATCGAAACAAAACAATAAAAATATCAAAAGAAAATGGCCGCGATTCGGATAACCTACTTTTTTTTACGTTGTTGTTGTTTTTAAAATTTATCGCCAATACGTAAAGGCGAAGAACTATAGTCCATACAGCCTAGTCTAAATTTCCTTCTTTTTTACGGCGCGCGGCGTTCTGATAGTGAAACGCACGGGAATGACAATGTCCTTTTTTTAAATTCATACAGATACCACGTATCGAGCAGTAAGAATGTCTGCTGAGTAAACCCTTTGCGCAGAAGGCATTGAAAAAAAAATACAAAGGAGTATTATTATGAAATTCAGTACAACATTATATCATCCGTTTGAATGATATAATTGTTATTAGGACATTGGGTGTTTTAATGTTGGCAATTAGCTAAATGTTTCGGATTCTTTTATAGAGGATTTAAAGCATGGGAGTAGATAAACATCTTAATAACGTTTCTTACTTAAACTATATCAAATATTATTTAACCATTAACTAATTCCTCACAACACATTTAACGAAAACAATGACGTAATAAAAACGATCCATTACCAGTATTCTCCGAAAATGAAGTAATGTAAAATGTATTATTTCTGTACTAAATACAATCATTAACCTATCAACAGGTTAATATGATTTCAATATATCAAATCACTGTACATATATAGTATTTTGAACAATATTACCTAGTACTAGGGTTGATTCTCACTTACATTTATATAAGAGATCTATTCACGTCGCGCTCATAGAATATTTATGATCGTGTAACCTATAGCATAAGTTTATCCCCCGGGTCCTCTCTTTGACATTAAAATTGAAGATTTTATAATATTTCACGCTATAGATATTTTTACTATTTCAAAATAATGTTGTTGACACAAAAAGTTTATATATACATGTAACTTTAACTTTAATTAATTTATAAAGCGGGAAAGTTTGATTGAACGTGCTTTACTCCGAATCTACAGAGTTCATATGAGAAATTCAAAGCACGGTATAACTCATAGGAATGAATCAAATAGAAAAATGTTACCACATACAAATCAATTCTTAAAACAAATTCAGTACTTACTAAAACAAACAGACTGACAAAGCAAAAAATATTATATAAACAATGATATATGTTTATTTAGTAGTTTTATGCAAATAAACAACGTAAAAACCAATGTGTTTTTATTTGTGTTTTATGGTGAAATGCTACTCTTAATGTATTCTTGTTTTACAGTAATTGATACGTACGATAAAAGATGGTTGACCCATTTTTTCGCCCTTGATAGGCTTTAAAATATTCCGAGGATCAGACAGGGCTGAACAAGTTTTATGAGCCATAATTTAACTAGGTAAAACATACATTAGTGTTGTTGGCTGTATGTGTGTGTGTGTGTAGTTACATAGTACAGTACAGACTCACACACAGTAGAGGTACGCACACAGACGCTAAGCTTTTGGATACATTATTGAATATACAATAAAACGATTATAAAAAAAAATTATTCTATGGATTCCATGCCCAAAGAGTGAAGTGTGTAATTAAGTAAGACATACAAATGGTGCTAAATTTATACGTTTAAAAAAAATATTATAACTAACGTCGCATTGTGTTTATTGGTTCAAAACGATCCAGTAAATAACAAAAATTCTAAATTTTCTACGCCAATAGATGCCAAATTGACATTTAAATTACTCGATAAGTTTTCAGTTTTAATCTGTAGAAAATAAATGAAATACAATATTTCAAATCAGCATGAAATTTTATAAAATTTACTCGTACTACAGAATTGCCCCATCTAAACGGGTCAATAAGATGACTGTATGAAATAATTCCTTAAACAGAGCTAATAGTCAAAAGTTGATTAGTATGTTTGTTACTTACGAATGTTACTGTCAAGAACTAACAATCCGATTTTAAAATTATTTTTCCCGTTAGAAATCGTGTAAGAAAATGTTAGAACTTATAATCTACGGTTCTCTCAGCTGATACTAGCTGCATTGATAATTAAAAATCCTGTTATTCATTTCACTTCCAATTTCAACTCCCTAAAAAAATGTAAGGCTTTTAACTTAAAAAGTTATAATTTTTTATACAAACTTCAATGGGTTATTTTTTTATGGTTTATACTTAAACTGTTATTTCAAAAATTGTATGCATATTTATTAGTTACGCTTATCGATGATATATGATGTCAGTTAAAAATAATTAATTTCATATTTATAGACAAAACCTGCACGGTACAGCCAGCGTTGATATTATTTTTGACTACTGCTTAACACTAATTATTAACCAACCAACAGAGACGTAACGACGTCCGTGAAGCTAGCCTTGACGACCCAGCCCAATCGAATGAAACTTATGTGCGGATTTAGTGCTATTTATGTGCTAATTTGTTGCCCTATTCGCGAATTTGTTGCTCATCCCGGGACCGAAATATTGCTGACAAGGCTAGCTTTTTTTGGAAGCTAGCCTTGTCACCCAGCCCAATCGAATGAAACTTATGTGCGGATTTAGTGCTATTTATGTGCTAATTTGTTGCCCTATTCGCGAATTTGTTGCTCATCCCGGGACCGAAATATTGCTGACAAGGCTAGCTTTTTTTGGAAGCTAGCCTTGTCACCCAGCCCAATCGAATGAAACTTATGTGCGGATTTAGTGCTATTTATGTGCTAATTTGTTGCCCTATTCGCGAATTTGTTGCTCATCCCGGGACCGAAATATTGCTGACAAGGCTAACTTTTTTTGGAAGCTAGCCTTGTCACCCAGCCCAATCGAATGAAACTTATGTGCGGATTTAGTGCTATTTATGTGCTAATTTGTTGCTCTATTCGCGAATTTGTTGCTCATCCCGGGACCGAAATATTGCTGACAAGGCTAGCTTTTTTGGAAGCTAGCCTTGTCACCCAGCCCAATCGAATGAAACTTATGTGCGGATTTAGTGCTATTTATGTGCTAATTAGTTGCTCTATTCGCGAATTTGTTGCTCATCCCGGGACCGAAATATTGCTGACAAGGCTAGCTTTTTTTGGAAGCTAGCCTTGTCACCCAGCCCAATCGAATGAAACTTATGTGCGGATTTAGTGCTATTTATGTGCTAATTTGTTGCCCTATTCGCGAATTTGTTGCTCATCCCGGGACCGAAATATTGCTGACAAGGCTAGCTTTTTTTGGAAGCTAGCCTTGTCACCCAGCCCAATCGAATGAAACATATGTGCGGATTTAGTGCTATTTATGTGCTAATTAGTTGCTCTATTCGCGAATTTGTTGCTCATCCCGGGACCGAAATATTGCTTACAAGGCTAGCTTTTTTTGGAAGCTAGCCTTGTCACTCAGCCCAATCGAATGAAACTTATGTGCGGATTTAGTGCTATTTATGTGCTAATTAGTTGCTGTATTCGCGAATTTGTTGCTCATCCCGGGACCGAAATATTGCTGACAAGGCTAACTTTTTTTGGAAGCTAGCCTTGTCACCCAGCCCAATCGAATAAAACTTATGTGCGGATTTAGTGCTATTTATGTGCTAATTTGTTGCTCTATTCGCGAATTTGTTGCTCATCCCGGGACCGAAATATTGCTGACAAGGCCAACTTTTTTTGGAAGCTAGCCTTGTCACCCAGCCCAATCGAATGAAATTTATGTGCGGATTTAGTGCTATTTATGTGCTAATTAGTTGCTCTAATCGCGAATTTGTTGCTCATCCCGGGACCGAAATATTGCTGACAAGGCCTAATTTTTTGGAAGCTAGCCTTGTCATATAATATTTTGCCATTGTAATGTCTAAAAATAATCGTTCCATTAGTTGCTAATTAGTTGCTCAAATGAACAACTGAAATTTTTGCGAAAAAGTGCCGTTGAGAGGAAATTATAAACGCTGAAATGGTCATCTTAATAAACATATATTGTTTAAGTAACTTTAGATGTTCAAACGGTAAATAGAAATGAGTTTTTAATTATTTTTCGTAAGAATCATTTTAAAATGTTATGTACAGCTAAACAAAAGTATGCAGCATGCAACGCAGCACTTTCTAAAAAGATAAAAATGCAACGAAAAAAAAAATTAGTAGTTTTTGTTCTGTATTAATCATAACGGTCGTTACGGGATTATCTTGACTGAATAAAAATTTTGACTATTTTGGCAAGTTCTGATTGTCGTCGTTGTTGATTTGGAATAACTTGCTTCTCACACAAATTACGACTAAGAAGGTAAGTAGTAATTTCAGGATTCTCTGGAACATTAAGATCAGCAAATAAAAAATCTTAGGGTTTCGTCTAGCCCATTAGTCCTCAGGAATTAGTTGCTAATTAGTTGCTCCTATTATGATGTAGTCGAGTACTCGATATTGCAACTATTGTACCAAATAATCATTCTAAATGTAACTAACGCATAGAACTTATAAAAAAAATACAATTTGTTTCAGCTCCTAGATTCGTCATAAACTACTTGCTGCCGTTTTGATACTGTATCAACGAACACTCGATATTACAATAAATTAGAGTACCATGGAATCATTCCGGTAGTACCTAGAGCACGAAATTCACGAAATAATAAAATCGCACATTTTTTCCTGCTCTTATAGTTTTCAGGAATTTTTCGCTCCTGTTCTAATACAGTTAAGCACTCGATATTGCAACTAGTGTACAAATAAATCATTCTAGATGTATATAAAGTATAAAACTGATAAAATAACAAATCAATACACTTTTTTATTTTTACTTTACTAAATTTTGTAAAACTATAATTGATAAGAATTTAAAATACAACATAAAATTAGAAAATTCATATGTTTGGTTGTCAACTTAATTATGAAAACACAACTACAATATCTAGGATTGCTTTCGTTATGAAGTCATTTTTCTTACGTACATATAAGGTAAAGAGCTGGAAAAAAGAAATGTGTGATTTTATTATGCCGTGAATTTCGTGCTCTAGGTACTCCCGGAATGATTTAGTGGTATTCTAGATGCAATATCGAGTGCTCGACTGTATTAAAACGGCAGCAACTAATTACTGAGGAATCTAGGAGCTCAAAAGAAGAGTATTACTTATATTTATTTTATAACTTCTATGCATTAGATACTTTTAGAATGATTTCTTGGTACACTAGTTGCAATATCGAGTGCTTGACTGTATCCAATCAGGAGGATCTAATTAGCAACTAATTTCTGAGGAACATAGGAGCAGGAAAAAAAGTGTATTGATTTGTTATTTTATCAGTTTTATACTTTATATACATCTAGAATGATTTATTTGTACACTAGTTGCAATATCGAGTGCTTAACTGTATTAGAACAGGAGCGAAAAATTCCTGAAAACTATAAGAGCAGGAAAAAATGTGCGATTTTATTATTTCGTGAATTTCGTGCTCTAGGTACTACCGGAATGATTCCATGGTACTCTAATTTATTGTAATATCGAGTGTTCGTTGATACAGTATCAAAACGGCAGCAAGTAGTTTATGACGAATCTAGGAGCTGAAACAAATTGTATTTTTTTTATAAGTTCTATTCGTTAGTTACATTTAGAATGATTATTTGGTACAATAGTTGCAATATCGAGTACTCGACTACATCATAATAGGAGCAACTAATTAGCAACTAATTCCTGAGGACTAATGGGCTAGACGAAACCCTAAGATTTTTTATTTGCTGATCTTAATGTTCCAGAGAATCCTGAAATTACTACTTACCTTCTTAGTCGTAATTTGTGTGAGAAGCAAGTTATTCCAAATCAACAACGACGACAATCAGAACTTGCCAAAATAGTCAAAATTTTTATTCAGTCAAGATAATCCCGTAACGACCGTTATGATTAATACAGAACAAAAACTACTAATTTTTTTTTTCGTTGCATTTTTATCTTTTTAGAAAGTGCTGCGTTGCATGCTGCATACTTTTGTTTAGCTGTACATAACATTTTAAAATGATTCTTACAAAAAATAATTAAAAACTCATTTCTATTTACCGTTTGAACATCTAAAGTTACTTAAACAATATATGTTTATTAAGATGACCATTTCAGCGTTTATAATTTCCTCTCAACGACACTTTTTCGCAAAAATTTCATACCGCGATACATTTTATGTTGAGCAACTAATTAGCAACTAATGGAACGATTATTTTTAGACATTACAATGGCAAAATATTATATGACAAGGCTAGCTTCCAAAAAATTTGGCCTTGTCAGCAATATTTCGGTCCCGGGATGAGCAACAAATTCGCGAATAGGGCAACAAATTAGCACATAAATAGCACTAAATCCGCACATAAGTTTCATTCGATTGGGCTGGGTGACAAGGCTAGCTTCCAAAAAAAGCTAGCCTTGTCAGCAATATTTCGGTCCCGGGATGAGCAACAAATTCGCGAATAGGGCAACAAATTAGCACATAAATAGCACTAAATCCGCACATAAGTTTCATTCGATTGGGCTGGGTGACAAGGCTAGCTTCCAAAAAAAGCTAGCCTTGTCAGCAATATTTCGGTCCCGGGATGAGCAACAAATTCGCGAATAGGGCAACAAATTAGCACATAAATAGCACTAAATCCGCACATAAGTTTCATTCGATTGGGCTGGGTGACAAGGCTAGCTTCCAAAAAAAGCTAGCCTTGTCAGCAATATTTCGGTCCCGGGATGAGCAACAAATTCGCGAATAGGGCAACAAATTAGCACATAAATAGCACTAAATCCGCACATAAGTTTCATTCGATTGGGCTGGGTCGTCAAGGCTAGCTTCACGGACGTGACGTAACGTGATATAGGTATATAGCCTATCCTGGGTAAAAAAATACTAATACGGAAAGTTTATTTTATTTCATTTCAGTCCATCCCGATATTAATACACTTAATACAGCATTTAAAAAAAACGGTCGTTTTTATTGTATTAGTATAGACAGACTTCTGAAATATGTTTTTTTTTTAATGATGGAATAGTTTAACATAAACGTCAACGGGCCTAAAACCACGCCGGATGTCTTGTTAACAATTAACTCAAAAACTATTCCATAATACACCGCACCAATAGTTTACCGACAAAGCACACGAAGGCCTAAACAATCTCATAATATTAACATAAAAATTAATGAAATACACAGCTTGAATAATTTAATAAAACGGCATTCTGGCACGGTACTGTTCTCTTCATGCATACGATATTATATTCAACCTTATACTTATGTCTTATTAACAGTGATAGCGGGGGCGGAAGCGGTTTATTTGTACTGTGTTATTACTTATTGGTATACAATTAAAAGGTATAATCTGATTAATGAAAAAATTAAGAAACGTGGCAAAATTAAAAGTTTTATGGGTCATTGAACCACATGTTATTTCGCTCTATATGAGAGCTCATCAGTTTTTGTCAGTTTGACAGTTCAATAACAAACACCTATTATGTGAACTAAAAAAAAAATTAAACTGAATTAATTGTATTTTAATTCATTTAATCCAAAATTACAAATTATTATCAGCTATATGTAGATTTACCATTGATTTTCTCAAAAACCTCAAGATTTGAAAATAATTTATGTAAATTTTTTATTTCAAGTATCGAACTGAGTTAGTGCCAGGTGTAACGTGGTAGTGTGGTGCGAAGAGATTAAATTTAACCAAAACCTGATTACAACAATAATATAAAATACCACGCTTTTTCAAATTCCGTTTTCTTATTTCAGACATGTTTCTAATTATATTAAAAAAATACATTTGTATCATAAAGCATATAAGAATTAGTTTATTTCAATTTATCAGATCGATATTATCAAAGAAATTAATATGGTAACAAAACGTAACGCTAAAACTCACAGGTTCAAAGCAATGACCATAAACCATAAACAAATCTATAATAAGTGTAATAAATATCGATGCATGAGAATATTTTTATATTTGATTTAAAATGAGCCTGTTTGATCTCTGTTTGAAGTTTTTGATAGCATAGGTTAAAGACCATAACATTGAACATTAAAACTAAAACATATTCCTGAATAAATTGAATTTAATGTTTTATTTTGCAAATATATATTTTATAATCAATATATTATTATAGTAGTTACTCTTTTACTTGTTTTGTGTAATTAAAAATAAAAAAGCTTTGTATGCGTTTAGGTTATGTTTACACTGATGTGCGTTAAGTTTAAATTTAAACTGAAGTCATCTAAGTGCATTTCTATAGACGCATCTGTGTGCGAATATAGAGAATCCATATCATGTTACATCATGCTACTGTGTCATGTCATGTAATTTTTCACCATGAAATGTGAAAATTTAGCAAGAAAATTTAAATTACTAAGTATAGATTAGATATAAAGTCTTCGATCCGACGAGAATTCTAAATTTAAAGCGTCTCATATTTAAAATACAGAATATATTAACATTTTAAGGAACAGGAAAGTCTTAGTTCCTTTGGTAAAATTTTGATACTGAGCTTAACAGAACTAAATCATTCTGTAAACAACTCACTGCTGGGCAATAGCCTCTTCTCCATGTAGAAGATGGGTTGGAGCTTAATCCACCACGTTGCTCCACTGCGAGATGGCAGATAAATAATTTCCTACCATGAGTAACAATCGTTATCAAGTGTCTATGATAACTGGGACCGACGGCTTTACGTGCTCTCCTAGGCACGGTAGGGAAACCCGCAAGGACATACGCCTAGACCGGAAACGAATATTTGTCTTTTTGCTATGTATATTAATTTGTCTGAACTAATAAGCAAATGCAGTCAGTCAGTAAATAGTTTTTGAGTCTAGAGTACTATATAGAATTTACATAAAGTATTTGGTTATTTTTTTTTAATTACTCTAAAAATGACAATAAACAAAATTATCAATTTCTGAACTAGATGTAATAATCGGTTACATAATATTTACAAAGAATAGCAATCGAATATATTTCCGGACATACATAAAAGTTGTCTATTAAATACGAAATTAAACATGCCAGATGGAATGATATTATAATAGCTACGCAATAAAACTTTTGACTATAAAAAGTTATAGTCCATCGCATCGAATGCTCGCCTATTTTAGTAAGAATCACTGTTCGGTTGATATCGAACAAGCTGGCCACACGGCAGACTAATGCAATTTACCGAACACTGCCAAATGCGCATTGCAACCCCTGTGTGCTGTCTCTATCACACCTACGCGAAATGTTTACTTCGTCCTACTTTCTCGTGTTCTCACCCCTTACATGTCTAATTCTGATCATGCGTTACTATAGCAACAGCCCAAAACAACGCCATTACGAGATCCAGTAACAATTGACCTTCCGCACTTCACTAAATTGGTAGACTTCACTAAAATTGAGAAGAAATTGCACATAATCGAAGATCAATTAACGTTGGTCCAATTTTGATCTGACTTGGTACCCACAGTGCTTCTTGATTGCTGCAAATTAAACGTTAAATAGACGGACTAAAGACCAATTTTCTTTTAATTAATTACTTCAGAAAAGGGATAGGTTACCCCGAGATTTGGGGGAATTCATTCTACTTTCGGCATAATCTTTTTTTTATGGCGTTTTAAGAAGGGTTATTGTAATCTTCTATAACAGAAAAGTATTTAAGTCTAAAGGAAACTTTAAGTCCAATTTATGAATCTAAGTTACTGCCGCAAAAATCCAGATTTACATAAAAAAGCACGTTCCTCTATTCAGACGTCATCAGACAAATTGGTTCGTTTTCCCCTACTCTAAAACGGGGATGAAAGTGAAAAATATAAAGTGTTCGCTGCACCAAATATCACGGCTATGAAGACATTTGTCGACTGCACTTCACACACAATAGACAGAACCTTCACATTGAAATTTAAAGTGTGTGTGAGTCGTGAAAATCAATTCACTGTACAACAAAACATAAGCTGTATTGAGGAGGGTGGCACCCCAGACAAGGGCGAAGATGCAGTGAAATCGACTGTTTCCATTGATGTTTTAGTAATAACAGGTGAATATGAAAATTACGTAAGTACCTATCTATAGGTGATAACCGTTCTGGTGTAGTGGTGCGACTAGTCGCCTTGGCGCCAGCGGTCACGGGTTCGATTTCCGCTCGAGACAGATATTTGTATATGTGTAAATATTTGTTTCTAGTCTGAGTTCTTATGATCTCCTGGCCGTGGCCTCGGACAGCATGTAAAGCCGTCGGTCCCGGTTATTATCATAGACATATGATACCAATCGTTAATCATGATAGGGAAATTATCTGCCAACCCACAGTAGAGTATCGTGGTGTAAGGTCTAACCCTTCTATATGGAGAAGGGGCCCAGCAGTGAAACGCTTCCAAGGTGATTCAGTTAATCATTTTTGGTACAATATTATAGATCTTCACTTAGTAATATACTTTACCTATATTAAAATAAACTTATTCGTATAAAACAAACCTAAATAAACTTAACTCCTTCATAACAACCTAAATTATACCGCATCAGTACAAATTTAATTATAATAAAAGAAGAAAATATATAAAGTAAAGAAAAATATATTTTTCAATACATAACCTAAAAAAGGACTCTCGGAGACTCTCTCAGCTCTTCCGCATCGAGTTTCACACTTGTCATATTGGCTGTCATTTAGTTTGTTGTGAGGCTTTTATTACTGTTTCACTTCTGTAAGCCGTAGTGTAACAAACGTGCTAAATATAACAAAGATTTTATCCAAATCATAAATATATAAGTTTTTAGATCAGCCTATTTAAGGAAACAAGCAAACACTTTCGCTTTTATAAAATTTTGTGACGAGAAAATTTTATCTCATATTTCATTTTTCCGTAGTTCACTACGGATAATGCTGAAATAAACATTTAATTCCTGTGCTACATTTCCAATCAATAGGGGAATATTTTGGTGTTTAACCTATAAGGAGTCCAATTTAAATGAATTGCTTCAACCATCTCCTACTACAGATAAATTTATTTAGGTAGACATTAATGATGAAATTTAAAAAAAGAAGAAAAAAGTACTTAAATGACTCTCAAAGTGCACTTTCAATAACTAAAACCGTTTTTTTTTTCCTACTGGATTTTGATAAATTAATCACATGATAGTATAACCGTGCCGTGTAAATCCTTGGACACAGGCAATACAGGACATGACCCACTTCTTAAAAATACCTGATAAGCACGAACTTTTGATACTTAAGAATTTAAGTATCTTAAAATTTGTTGATATAGCGGAACTTATAGTTGCACAATTCAACCTACTTATGTTACAATTCACCCTAAATATGAAACTTTTCCAAAAAAAAAAAAAAAACCTAAACGAATCAATATTAAATATCGATTGAATAGCATTTTACAAATACATAATTATGAAAATATCTTTACAAAATATTCTAAAAATAATTTTTCGAAGCCAATAAAATTTCCAAATTTCTGCATGTTCTGCAATAGAATAATCGATTGCTAAACTCGAATTGAGTAACATTTAGTTAGCCTAAACTAGGGCTTAGTTGTCTATAGACAAGAATTAGAACTTCGCCGAATTGGATGCGTACTTTTTGACAGCGTAAGTAACATTTCAAAGATTTTTAAGACAATATTTTCAAGACAATGCTTTATCGCTGCGTCAGCACGTGACGCTTTTATAATAGTGTTGATTTATGTATGTGTAATTTAGACAATTTGGTCGAGGAACAGATTAAATATTACGTTTTAAAATAATATGAGTTCAATAACCTTCCTTTTAAAGAAAAATCTCGTGACTAAGAAAACTAAAAAAAAAGTATTTATTATTTTTAAATAAGTCCTAAATATGTCATCATTTCACAACAATCGTGTAGTAAATCTTTCTCTCTTACTCGTATTTCATTGCAATAATGTGCATTTAACGTTAAAAACAACATAAATTCACTAAATTTGTGATATGTATTGCATTATTAAGGCGAGTGCAGATTTACTGCCTTGTTTTCATAAAATATTCAACAATCATCTTCCCGATAAGGTAGTTTAGCGACATTTGGGACTTCGTTAACGTAGAATAAATCCAATTTAGAGTGATAAATGGAAAAGGAAAAGAATTTAGTGTACGCTTTAATTTTAAGTTATACACACATTTAATTTTTACAAAAACAATATTTTAATATTTACTAATTTCACTTTTAAAAAACAAAAGATTAGAGGTACTCGTATGTACATTAATTAATCATCTGTTCAAAGTAAATGTAAATGGTTCTTATTAATTGGAGTGTAGAAATAGCGTTATTGTTTAGGAATCGGTGATTAATGACAACAGATATTTTTACTCAATTAGATATAAATTATTTGAAAACTAAATAAATTTCAAAGAAAATTTTATTTAGGTCTGCAATTTATTCCGAAGCTCTCTCGCTGTTTCAATATTTTTAAGCTACGATCAGAGCGATAAGAGCGATGTAGGAGTATGTGTGAACATAGCTTTGCAGCGGCCATGATTAATGGATTCCCGCGTCTCTATTTGAGGTTGAAGAAAAATTTATTTCTGATCTCGTTAGTTTGCTCGTTTAAAATGCAATTACACTTCACAATTTCTGACGTGTTGAGATTGATGGTCTTTTTAGTATTTTTGTTGTTTTGTACTTGTTAGATTATGAATTAAAAGAGAAAAGTTCGCGTAGTACTGACTGACAATGATTTGTTATTCTTCATATTTTATAAAAACAAATAACGAGTTACTACTGTGTACAACTTTATAGTACAACAAGCTTTCTGGTGTAGTGGTGAAAGTAGTTTCCTCAATGCCAGCGGTCGCGGGTTCGATTCTTGCTCGGGATAGATATTCGTATTTGTAAAAATTTCGGAGAGCACGTAAAGCCGTTCCTACGGGCTGTTATCATAGACATCTCATAACAATCGTTACTCATGATAGAGAAATTATCCGCCAACCCAGAGTAGAGCAACATGATGTAAGCTCCAACCCGTCTCCTATATGAGGACTCTTCTTCAAGAAAACTCTTCTTATATATGTGGAGAAGAGGCATTTACCCAGTAGTGGGATATTTACAGACTGATTTACATTAGTTCAATGTAGTATAAAGCATCGTTTTAAATAGGTATCTTTACAATATATATATCGATATTTTATTAATGAAATACAAAACTACCAATAATATAAAAATATTGAATAATGATACAGATGCCATTTATGGCTAGCTTTTGAATCTATAACAACATTCTAATAATAATAAATAATAAATAAATAAATATTAACCAACAATCACACCACGTTAATCTAGCCCCGTGCTAAGTTCGTAAGAACTTGTTTTACAGGTACTAGGAACGGAAATAAATTTAAGAAATTTATATAAATACATATATACATAAATACACATCCATGACCCGGTGCAGACATCTATATTCGTCATACAAATTATCTGCACCTGGCGAGATTCGAACCCGCGACCGCTGCGTAAAGTGTCCAGTTGACCACTCGACCAGCCGGCCGCCGTAGACTCTCAAACATAAATAAAAATTATTTTCAAATGCTTTAAACGATTCTGCCTAAAGTTTCGAAAAAGTTAGATATAAAATACGTAACATGCTTTAAAATTCCTCACATTTTACGAATATTTAAAGAGTCATCAAGCCTTTATGAATAATGTATTATACACTCGAAGCTTGCAGATACATCCTACGATCTGTATCTTTCTATGTCAACACATTTAAGTTTCTTTTTTTTATATTAGAGGGGGCAAACGGATTGATTCACCTAGTGGTAAAACGACATCCATAGATACCCGCTACATCAGAGTCATTTACAATTTATATTTAAACTTCAAAGATAATAAGTTGAACACAACCTTTTATTCTCTATATAGCTCCCTGAGGGGATGCCTTAAAAATTAATAATTTTACTTTAAAACAAAATTTTAAATATAAATCAATGACTTATTTAAGCACAATTCAGTCATCACTTACAATTTTTCTTAGCTTTATGTGACTCTACTATCGGTTCAGAATGCTGTATCAGTTAAAAATAATCTGGCAAGAAACACAATATTTCTTTCATTTTTTTAAATTTTGCGAAACTAGCTCCATGTTTGTAAATAGCCTGATTTTTTTGAAATATAAATATCACTTCAATGCTTCCAGGATATTCGCGGCATTTACGATCTTGGAGCTCGAGTCTCCCTACAGGATGTTTTTCCGAAGGTAGACATATTAACAATTGCGTCGCAATATATTTATAATAATATTATATATATTCACCAGAATATTCATTGTTTTGAAATAAACAGTATTAAACGTAATGTAAACACCAGAAGGAATAACAAAATTGTAACTCTAAGCTTCCGACTGAGCAAAGTAAACGTCTCCTTTCTGGGTTCTGGTATTCGCATGTATAATAAAATCCCGCAAACAATTTTGGAATTGTCTCAACATAAATTTAAAGATTTCACTAAAAAAATTAATAGATAAAGCGTATTATTCGGTGCAGGATTATTTAGCTGATAAAGACGTGTGGACTTAGTGGCGCTGTATTTCATGCAAGATATTACTAATTTTGTACTAAAACACAGTTTATATATATTATTTTCAAAAGAGTAACTGCGGAGTTTCTTGCCGATTCTTCTCTGCAGAATCTACATACATTCCGAATCGGTGGTAACCACAAATATTCTTAATATTTCTATGGTGGTAACTTTACTTTTACAAAACACACACTACAATATTAATTTTGTAAAATGACGATTCGAAGGTGCTCGTGGGGCCTATTTGAATAAAGTCGTTTTTGATTTTGATTGATTTTGATTTTGAGTATTGTACGAGAGCAATATTCCATAAGGCATAATATTAAAATATACTCAACAGATCACTATTAATATCAGTCAGTAGTCTGATATTTCTAATTGCCTAAGCTGTAGACTTGAATAAATAAGAGACGTAAAATGAGGATTGCACTAGGTTAAAAGTTTTATCTTTGACAATAATCAAAATTATATAAAAGCGTTCCAAACAAAACACAATAATACACTTTAAACAGGTGACAAAACATCCTATAGTATACTAGTTAGTTATACTCTAACTCAGAACCTAAATCTCACATCGAGAGGGTTCTGAGATTTAGATCATATCATAGATACGTTGATGGGCAATTTCTAATCAGCATTGAAATCTCAATATTGCATTTGCTAATAATTAAAAATAGTTTTAAATATATCGTCTATCTCTGCCATGAATTTGTTGAAATCTTCAAACTCCATTTGTCTACTGTATATAATGTGTATATATGACAAAACAATCATTTTAATGTTTTTGTTTATATACCTATTCATTTTACTGATTACATGAACGCAGTCCTGAACCTATTTTGATTAAGCTTACTATAATTATAATTTATGTATCTGGCCATCACATATGTTACATACATCACATATAAATATACGATTTATATAAGTAGAGCAGTTATAAATAAATTTGTTCATGGTAAACTAAAAAAATCGTATACAGAAATATATTTACATTATAAACATTTTTGTTCTGAGCATGTGACAAAAAAAAACTAGTAATAAAATATAGATAAAAAAATTTAAATTTTGTTAAGTTTTCTAAATCTGCAAATATTGTTGGTGTAAGCAACAAACAACAACGTTCGAACTAACTTAGTACTTCTAGACTCTAGATTCATAGAATTTAGTTTATTTTCTTAAAACTGTTACGACGCTCCAGGTGTACATGTGTTATAAACATAACATTTAATATTATAATTTATTTAAAAGTGAAAAGAATACTCTAACCTAACTTACCAAAAAGGATAATAGTATTTTAGGTATGATTTTTGACGACACTTTTGAAATTATTTATTTTATAACTGGATTGAATACAATTTACCTTGCTCAGTATTTAAGACATTGTTATTAATATTCTTTATTGCACTTAAAAAGTGCGTGTAATATATTACAGTAATTAGTATAAAAAGTTGTTTACAAAGGTGGACTTATATCTAGAAGAGATCTCTTCCAGCCAACCTGTATTTGTGGTTCCTAATTCTAAATTAATAACTATAGTTAACTCAATACGCTCTTAGCAATTGGTTTTATTTTTTTCATTATCTCTCAGTCCATTTATTCGTGTTAAGCTATATTAACAGTATCGAATTATACTCTATTAAAAAAATTAGAGGAAAAAAACATAATTTCATAAACAAATATCAACTATCGTAATTTATTAAAAAGTATATCTAATAGACTATTGGTTTATCAATATCTCTTTATATCTTCAATGTTCATGTTTCATGTTCTATTATACTATAACACGAATTTATTCAACGGAGTTCAATTATCACGAAATTTTTTATTATAAAGTCAATTTAAGTTTTAGTGTGGTTTTAGTACATACGATAGATAACATACGATTAATTTAAACTTCACTACAACTCAAAGTTCAATACACGTTATCAGTCGAGAAATTGGCGAAGATCCAGAAGAAATATCTTTGACGGTGTTCGTTCTATTTTTCAGAACACACTAGAAATGTCCGACTAGCGTTATTTAGCGTTATTTTTAAGTTTGAATTTTTTACACATATTTTGGCTATCACTTCAAAGTTAAATATATATTTTGACACTGTTATGTTCATGTTTTTATAGGTAAACACGAAACGTTTTAGTGATAGTTTTGATTAAAAAGAAAACTAAAAAATTTTCGCTTCTATTTCGATTTCAATTCTACATTCTTTTATATATATTTAAATTTTCACATGTTAAGAATTTTTATGCTTTAATGTTATTCAAAGACTAGAATACCTGCGCGGTGTCACTCACGTTGACGTTTGTAGCTGCAGCTCGTTCGTATTTCATAGCGTACTTTTCTCGATTGTCTTTCCAATACAAAAATAATTTTTCAAATCGATCAAGTTGATCCTGAGATAAGTGTGCACGTGTTAGTACAAAAAAATTTATCCGTACATAATTTACGTAAAATACGTACGTAAAATACTAATATAAAAAATATCTAAAATTTTGTAATATTACTACAGAAATTTTAAGTTAAAATGATGTTTCTTAAATATCTCATATTATCTTTTACTTACTAAAGTTAAAGTTAATTAGGTAGCATTACAAAAAGTCAATAAATGCTGGAGCAATACTTTTATTTTTAAAAAAATAGTGTTGACCATAAAAGTGACAATTAGATTAGAAATAGTTTCATAAAATTAATTTCATTTCATATAAATTACAATAAGAATAATGAAATAGTCCGAATAGTCCGGACTGACGTTTAATCCGTTCTTTGAAGTTTGTATGATAGACATAAACAAAACACCAAGATATAAATAAAAAAAGAAAAGAAACTAATAACTTCTTAAGAGGTAGAATGGTAACTAAAACAAATGTAGATACCATCAACAACATCAGACAATCATACTAGAAATAATCCCTCCCATCGAATTATTATCAAAGAAAGAAGAAAACTTATCATACTATTAAACATCCGGGCGGCTTATTTGTCAAACCAGTATAAACTTTTGTTTAATGGTCCGCTCATTTGCCTTTTATAACCAATCATCATCATCATCATCATCGATATCAGCCATTGGATATCCACTACTGAACGTAGTACCACCTCCCCATCGACCTCCAGAGCGACCGGTTCAAAGCAGCGTTCATCCAACGACTTCCGGCGACTCTCCTCAAGTCGTCCGTCCAATATGTAAATAATATATCTTCCTTAACACATTCGCTGCCAGCCACTCGGATCCGAGTAGGGCTAGGTGCATTAGCTAGGTGCCGTACACTCAACTGGCCTAAGGAAAATGAACGTGCGAGATAATCGGATACGAGTGGACGGCACCTAGCTTATGCACCTAGCCCTACTCGGATCCGAGTGGCTGGCAGCGAATGTGTTAATAAAATATGTACTTTTTCACTTTATTGGGGTAAACAAACAATGTTACAATCAGTAAGACATAGGTAGCATATATGAAAATACAATAAAAGTAACACCAGCACAGCCTATCACGAATTATAAACTTACTATTAATTATTACTTACTAAATAATTAAAAATTAATTAATAATAAAATTTACTAAAATTAATTAATAGAAATTACTAAAAAATAAAATTTGTTACTTTCTTTCTTTCTTTCTTTCTAATTTTATTACTAACGTAAAAAATAAAATTATCCGACAAACGGCAGATTCTTAAATATCATTGATATTTTCAATGAAAAACTTTTATATAACGTCAATAAAAGTTTTACTTAAAAGCATAAGATGATTTTAAGCTATATCTAAACTAAACTGAACTGAATTAATAATTAAATTAGAAAATGTACGACTTATTGTGAATATGTACCCATGTTACAAATTATTATGATCACTTTTGGAAGACAAATCAAAAAATATTAAAATAACTTTTGGATACTGTACCATGTAATATTATAAAACATATTTTTATTTACACGTGTAGTACCATAAGTATTGAATATTTTTAAACCGTAGATTAATTTCCTAACAAGTGGCAATTTTAACTAATCGAACTTTTTTTTATATAAGTTGTCCTTACCTTATTTGTTGTAAAATACAAGCTATTCCATTGTCATGATTATAAAACATTTGTTTTATGTATAATGGAATAACATTGAAAAAATTTCATTCTGAAATATAAACATAAAAATATATTTTAATCTGTTTTATTATATTTTCTATACTGTATAGATCTTGGAACTTGTTAGCTCTAATTAGACACTCAACATAATAACACAACATTTTATATTCGCAGTATTATTGTTTACTGCGAAATTAACGCAATATGAACTAAATTAAGTCACCCAACGTATGATAAATGAACTGAAGTGTTTTGAAGTTACATAATGAGGTTTACCTAGTATAACGTATTTACTTTCGCGATATAATGTATTATTACAGCAAATTATATATTTAAACACTAGATGCATAAATTATTGTTCTTTATATTATCTAACGTTATTAGATAGTCTGTTTTGTGTGCTATTTAGTTATTTTAAACAAAAAAAAAACTTTTATATATAGACCCTTACCAATATTATAAAAAATATTATATAAAACATTTTAATTCAAATGAAATAATTCAGAAGTTAACTGAAATGACCAAAATGTGACAAAAAACTTTTTACAAAAACTCTTTACAAACACAAATCCGTCTTGAGCGAGAATAGAAATTTCGTTGACATGAATGAAATCTTGTCACACAAGAACGCTCTACTCTACTAACACTTTATGTGTCGTGAAAAAGGCAAAAAATAACCTGTTAATACACAACTTCAAACAAAAGATGACGAGCTATTGAGGCTAATGATTTTTAAAGAAACGCCGAAATATGAATTGGTATTCAATATTTTCCCGCTTGTTAGCTGTGTTTATGAAATGCATTTGTCACCGTAACTATAACTTCAGAATTATCACATTTCAAACGTCAAGAAACGGGGTCGTAAGTTCAAATCATTGCTTTATTCATAACCGTTTGTGACTTTCTATTTTTTCTTTTTTTTTTCGTTGTATTTTTTTTTTTTAATTTCTACCATCTGTTTTGATTTCGTTTTTTGCAAGAACTAAGAGTATGAGACGTTGTTAAAATAGTTCATTTTTAGTGTTCCGTACCCAAAGGATAAAACAAGACCCTATTAATAAGACTCCACTGTCCGCCCTTCCGTCCGTCCGTATGTCACCAGGCTGTATGTATCTCATGAACCGCGATATTTAGACAGTTGAAATTTTCACAGATGATGTATTTCTGTTGCCGCTATAATAACATATACTAAAAAAAGAATAAATAAATATTTAACTGGGGCTTCCATACAACAAACGTGATTTTTTTGCTCGTTTTTGCTCTATATTGATAACGGCAACAGGTACACGCTTGAAATATTCACTGAATATTTAGTTATATATTAACTTTAAAATAAATAATTAAATTAAAATAAAATAAATATTTAAGGTGGCCCCCTTAAATATTTATCCTCCTCCCAGACTAACATTATAGCCATATTTAAATACACGAAAAGTACCATAGGAAGACATATTAAAAATTTATTAACGAATATTTAACGCATGGTATCGTTCATAATCTAAAATATAATATTAGAATTATTAAACTAACTCATAATAGAAAAATAATTGATAACAAGGCATCCCGTCCACACATCTGTGATACTATTGTACTACATTACAAAAGGGCCCTTGCACTTTTTATTCAATTTAAACGCAGCTAAATCAAATTTGCTCGTCATTTGCAAGCATTTATAGCACGTATGTATTTGAAATAGAAACTAAAGCAGTTTGAATATTTTTAGAAATACTTATTATAGTGCGTACCTATATAAAAAAATTAATCCCTCGACGACAAATTGAAAGCAGTCTGTCACGAATTTGTATCATTCATTCATTCTTCATTCGTTGCATTTTATAAAAAAAAATACGAGCAGATGCATTTTTGTACACATTCAGAGTAAGAGTGTAGGTGGTAGGTATGGTATTACTGATGGTGCTCAGAGACCAGCGCATCCCGGTAATCGGAAGGCGAGGTACATAGCTACGATGACTTTATCATGGCAAGAAGCTGCTTAAAAGAAACCGTTAAAGAACATGTAGGTACATCTTAACACGACATCAAAGGGCAACTGTGAGGCTGGCGGGAACACTTCACAAAAATCGTTCATATTCATAGAAAGGTGTTAACATCATCGCCTGTGATTACGCTAACACCATACTCAAAGACAGTTTCAAGTACTACAGAAACTGATGAGCACATAAATTAACTTGAATTGATGAATTTTGAATTATCATAGCACGAGCATCCTTTGCTAACCCGTCATCAGCTGCTCTTATATCAATTACGAAAAATTAGACGGTAAATAAAGTTCAAAATAATCGGGTCAGATGTTAAGACCATATAGCTGTACAAGTCAGAAACGTGAAAATTCACCAATAACATCTACCATTGACTTCAAGATCTTCGTAAACAGATGTCTTCGCGAAATCCTTAACATTTACTGACGTGACTAGCTCAAACGCGGCAAATAGATCTGGACTGGTAACATTCTCTAAGGGTCTAAGCTATATATCAAGGCAGGCCCTAGGCTGGAATAATCGATGAAAACAGAACTGTGACGGTTCAGAACAGACCTAGTGGCTAATTATCATATACATTTTGGAAGCGAAGGCCAATGGTAAGACCTAGAATGAAATCAAACAAAAAGTTCAAGACGAAGACACAAAGACAAGGAAGAAGTAAGAAGAAGAGAGTCCACGATGGTCATCCAACAATAGTGGACTCTCTCCCATCATGGGACACAGAAAAATAAGTCAAATTTGTTTTATCTAACTAGATACAGAATTATTTAACCTAATTCAGAGTAAATTTAAATATAATGCATATTCATAATATTAAAATACCTTAATTTATTCAAAAATGTTAATTCATTGAGTTAATCTGGTAATATTTTTAGCATTTTTCAATATTGTTAATTTATCTTAATAATATATATATATTTATATGAAGAGTAGCAGGCAATATCATATACTTAAATAGTAGTAAGATACTCGTACATTAAAATTAAGATGTACATTTAATAAAATATGAAAATCATAGGTTGTAAAATTAATTGTTAAAAATTTCATTATCTCTCAACATTTATTAATTTACTAAAAATAATGCTTTGTCACATAGATGGAATAGCTACAAAACTACATAATTACACGTAATATAAATAAAACAAAAAACAAATTTAAAAATAACATAAAAATCTGAAAATGATTGTTCCTACTAAGGTCTCGTCTTAAAGTACGTAATAATAAATTAGTATTACCTATAATTCCATGGGCTCCACATAGGATAAAAGCCAAGCACATCAAACCTCCGAGCACATATCGCGTTCGAGACGCCTTCACCATTTTTCTAAACTCACATCCTTTAAAAACATCGTTCACCAAAACTAAGCCGAAACTTTAAACCGGGTATATCTTAAGCTGCATATTATTTACACACGACACTATTATCCCATTATCAACCAAGAAATGGGTCAATGACCCTTCATGATATTTTTTTAACCTGTAATTGGATTTAAGGTTAACGTAAACGAATACGCGCGTATATTGTACGCAAGAGTGCAGCGCACCCTCCTCGTTTGACAGCTAAAGCGGTACTAAAAGCAATGTTACATCGAATGAGCTTCGTACGAGAAACGAGACCGTAGTCGCCGTAGCGGCGTAGCGTTTTAGGAAAATCCGACTCACATTGATCGAATTTTCATTACGACTTTAAATTGTAAAATTACACAATATTTTCTAACAAGAAAGATTCTTACTAATTTTTAATTACGTGCCTACCTCATTTTTACATCATATTTCTATTATTTTAATTCCATCAGGTTTCGTTTTTCTGTTACAGATACTACTTACAATATAAATATGATCCTGACAAATTTTGTTACATTTTTGGCGACATTACTTACTTATAAAGCTCAACGAGAAATTTGACAATATTACACATTAGTAAATAAGATATATGAACAGTATTTTGGCTTTTTATTTATTTTTATTTTTTATTTATATACTTTATTGTCCAACAATACAAATGTAGTTGTAACAAAAGGCGGACTTAATGCCTAGTGGCATTATCTTCCTCTACCTTTAGGCCAAACAGAAAATATTATAGGCGGAAGATTTTGTATTTTGGCTTTTCATCGGACAACAAGACAAATCATGGCCTCCATACATTTGTTGTGTTACAAATTGTGGGTCTTCTTAATGTACGGTCGAGAAAATCTCGATCTTTGCCTTTTGCAATTTCCATAATTTGGACGGAACCAACAAACCACTCATCTGATTGTTATTTATGTCCAACTGATACAATAGGTTAATTTAATACCTTTACAATTAACACAAAAGTAAAATTAAATATCCTGACCTGTCATCGGCTTAAAGGCCGATCCTGATAATGAAGTTCCTGTTACCATCCCTAAAATCAGGAAATTTATGAAATATTTAAAGAAAAGCGTAGTGATTGGAAAAATCATATTAGGTTTTTTTTTTATGAAAGTGACTTCCATTTTTTTAAGAAATCACCGATCAAGTATCTTTAAAAGTATTGTCGCAGTGCTGCTATCTACTTATAAGGCTTCAGGCTATGATAAATCGTACTAATATATTTCCTTCATTTACATAAAATTTCTTTCTTGAAAATTTGGCCGCCGTCAACGATGAACACAGACGGACACAACAAAGATTCCGCCAAGACATTTCTACTACAGATAAATGATATCAGGTAAGTGCCATCTACTTATGCTAGCGGATTAGACGGATTTTTAATTAGACAGATTAGGCAGAGTTAGACGTTACAATGAGACGACCCTGAAGCAAAATAGGAAAGAAAATCATAAAGTTAAGTTAGTTAAACGGCATTACATTTTTTTTTTTTTTGAAAAAATCTTTTCTTGTTTTTCTTTTTTTGGCTTAATGGCTTTCAATGTTTCAATGAAGAAGTAGGTCCATCTTAACTTGACATAAAAGGGCAACTGTAAGAACACTCCATAAAAATCTTTCATATTACAGGTATAGACAAATTCAAATACTGTATGATGACGACAGAAATTGACTTGAATTGACTAATTGTAAATTATCATAGCACGATCATCTTTTGCTCAGCTGGGCCCTTATACCAATTACGAAAACTTAGACAGTAAATAAAGCTCAAAATGATCCCGTCCGATGTTAAACCATATAGCTGTAAAAGTCAGAAACGTGAAATTTCACCAAGAACATCTACCATTGACTCCAAGATCTTCGTAAAAAGATGTCTTCGCGATATCCGTGACATTTACTGACGTGACAAAATTGTCAATGTTCATCTTTGGGAACTTTTGACACGATCAATAGCTCAAACGTAAAAAATAGATCTAAACTGGTGACAGTCTCCAAGGATCTTAACTATATACCAAAGCAAGATTAGATGGATTTTTGATTAGATCAGGTGGAGTTAGACGTTACAACAAGACGACCCTGAAGCAAAATATGGAAGATAATCATAAAGTTAAATTTATATTAATATTACAATATAACGGCATAACATTTTTTTTTTTTTGATAAAATATTCTTCTTCTTTTGGCTTAATGGCTTTCAATGGTGCCAAAAGAGCACAGATGATTTCGCCAATGTCACGTAGAAAAAAAATCTTGTCTAATTAAGAAATTTTCAAAAAATTTATTATATTACAAAAAAAAAACTTCGTATTTGAAGCATGTTATTTTTTTTTTTCTATCATCCTTATCATTGTCCGAAACAACTAGATAAAAATTTTCATGTTATATGCAGAAAAGTGTTATTTTGATGTAATTAAAATAAAAATTAGTAATGGAAACACAAATAGAATATTTAGTTCTGTTACTTAGACATACTTAGTCCTCTTAATTTTATGTAATTAATTATGTTTAATAAAGTACAAATCTAATTATGTACCGATCTTCTTTCCAACTTATAGTAAAATTAATCAATTAATTAACTTAACTGAACCAGTGAACTAATTTCAAGTTAAGGATTAATTACGTAACTCAAGTATCGGAATGTCAACGAATCGTATACTTTTTATGGTAATTGAAAGATTTTCTGACAATACCAAAAACTGTCAATCACTTTAGTCAGTTAAAAATTAATATTAATCGTTAACAGTCATTCCTGAGAAAAAAAAATCCTGGGAACTAAGTAAAGGTACATTATTATTCATTAACCCGATAACCAGAATCAATATCGTCCTTACAAAACTGTATATCGTACTCCAATCAATGTCACGACTGGCTTACATTAGTATGGGCAAAGGGCTAACTGTTCGGCGTTCATAAGGGCCTCACTTAGCAAAATAAACACGTATAGGGTCCATCTAATACCGATTCAATAGAAAAAACCGCGGTCACTGGGTGACTACGGAATCTATAAACGGCTGAACGCTCACCGTGAACTATATATTCACATACATAAATATGCTTTATTATTATAATATATTATATATGCTTTATTATATATGCTTTATTTTCACTAGTCATTGTATAAACACGGTAGCCGAATTTCCGCAACGATCGCTATATTGATTCATGTTGTTTGTACAAAACTATAAAGTTATGGTATTACTGCGAAAATATTACAGTAAATACGAATTTGTGATGTAATAAAATCGTCACGTTTTTCCGTTAACTTTCCCGGATATATATGCTACTGTTCGCGGCTTCGACCGCGTGGAATTTTCCAAGAATCTATGTGTATTATATGTGTACTATACTACAATAAATTAAGAGTTTGATTGAACGATTTAGACTCAAGAACGTCACAGTTCAAATTTTTTTTTTGTCCGTTTGTTGCAAAAAGCTATGTGCTATCATCTGGCTACAACTCGTAAAAACTGAGTAGAAACTAAATATATCAACCAATCCCACAAATTTTGAATCTAGCGCGACTGCAACTGCTATAATAAAGATGGATTTTTTTTAATGGTTTATAATCAATACACTGTATAACTACTGTGCTCAATAATAATTATTTTTTTTTAAATTAATCTACATCATCCATAAGTAACATAGTCTACACAAAAACCACCTTCAAGTTGGTGGTTCCTAAAGGTGCCGTTCTTTCTCCTTCATTATTCTCTATTTTCATCAACATTATAGGGTTTATATCTTCCAAATTTCACCTGTACGCTGATTATCTACAATTGTATCGCCACTTCAATGTGGTGGATGTTGATGCATCTATGACTAATTTGAATGATGACCTTAATCAAATAAATTCTTGGGCAATGCGTTTTGGTCTTGTAGTAATGATTAATTAATAATGTAACATCATAGGAGTATTAATGTAATCCTACAAAATCAAGCGTGCAATGCACACATGCCTGTCTTTAAACAATATTCCTACCGTGATATGTAATGGTGTACAAATTAGTTACGTTGATTCAACTAAAATATATTTTATTTTAGTAATGTAAACACTAACTTGACCTAATCCAACCATATTAATGAAATCTGTAAAAAAAAACATTTCTTATTTAATTCCCTAAAAAATCTCCAATATTTTCTTCCCATTAAAACTAAAACTCTTCTTGTTCAATCGCTTGATTTTGCTGACTCTTGTTACTTCGATGCGACTGAAGAACAATCCAATAAACAAGAGGCTACAGAACTTATGCATTCGCTTTAGTTTGTGACTTTGCTATCGTCAGTTCGTATAAATTACGTTTTTAAAAAGAAGTATCGATATATGTATGTATGATAATATAATGTAGTATAATAATATTTTATTTGTAATTGTAATCTTGTTTTGTATTTTATTTTATGTTATTGTACGTTTAAATCCTCCAATTTTTGTCTGCAATTGTTCCTTTTCAGTGGTGCTGGAATAAATCTCCTTTAGGTGTCATTAAAACAAAAGTATATAAGCCCACCTTTTATACTTTTGTTTCAATGACATGACGTATCTTTTCATATTTCTGTGGGTGTAATAAAGTGTTCAATAAATAAAAACACGGCACACAATTTAGTAATAAACATTTCTAAAATTAGAAGAGGAGGTGTGTATTAATATTGCTTAAATATTACAAACTAAGTTTAATTTGTTTTTGTAGAAAAAAACAATGTTTCATTTCCTTACATATATTTTCATATTCATTGTTATCAGTAATATAAGTATTATAAGAAATTTAATTTTAACAGAAAGATAGAACCTAAATTAAATAAAAATTACTTTTCTAAATAATGAAACAATAAATAATAATTCACGATCAATAAACTAACAAGTGGATAACTTATTTTATTGCATTGTTATTGCCACTGTTAGTTTTATCATTAATCATCAAATATCAGATAAGACAGTCGAGTTAGATAGAGTAGATGTAATTTGTTGTACTTTCATATCACTTTATCTATATAACGGTAAAGGTCAGGAGTGAAATTAATTGTCTTTTCGCCCTAGTCATAAAAAAACAACCGCTTATTCTTAGTCAATATATCAATCCTTATCATATTATGAAAAAAATATCTTATGAAATTACCTATTTTATTACTTGTAATTAACTTAATATTTACCTACTTTAATAGTTTATCAATTTTTTTAAATTAACGAGACGACCTAAAATTTTTTTTTATTAAAATTATTTCTTTCAGAAAAACTATTGTTAATTTATTATGCACTACGATTTTTCTTTGATATCCCTGTTTGATGTTCCTGTTTCTGAGACCAATTGTGAAGAGAAAAAGATTTTTCAAGAACTGTCTCGTGGCCAGCCCGTTCCCCATATTTAAATCCACTGGATTTTTTTTTATTGGGGCGTTCTCAAAGAAAAAGTTTATACAAAGCCCATTGACACCGTAGCCGAACTGCGTGAACGAATTTCTCAAGCTGCTGAGGACATCAACTCTCGAGGATATGCCCGGCTAATAAATAGATCTTTTTTAAGAAGATGTAGAGCCTGTATTGAGGCTGATGGCAAACAATTTGAACATTTATTGTAATAAAAAATGTTATTTCCTTTTATTCTAATAAACCTAAACTAAACTAAGTCGAGATTTTTCATTATTTTATTAATTTTACTTACTTTTGTTGACTTTGGTAAAAGCGGCGTCACTCTCTGTCTCGCTCGCTAATGACAAACATGTCCACTATCCATCTCTCTCATTATTTTGCCGTTAAATTAAGAACCTACCAAGAGCTTGTACGAATAAAAAACATTTGAACTGAGTATAATGGGTTAGCAAAAATCGGGTTACTTGAGGTTTTTATTTTTTTACTAGTTTTTTTTTAGTATGAAACTAACAAGTATTGTACCATTTTACAATCCTGATTAAATGCGCGAACTTTTAATGGTACTTGCCAAGGCACTTTAGTACATTTTTTTTAAAGGAGGGCCTTTCAAAGTCGACAAATTTTGAAAATTTTAAATTCATAGTTTAACAAATAGTCTTAATTCTAGAAAACTTGGGGCAATTGTGTCATTATTTTTGATTGTGGTTCTAGAAATGTTATTTATGGTTACGATTTCAAAGTTTAAATGAACAAAAATAATAAAAATTAACCACAATTACCGAAAAATGGTTACAGTTTGACCAAATTTCTAAGTTTTGCTTAAATGCCCATAATTTCCAAGCTGCATGGGATAGATTTTTTTTCTGATTTTTCTCATGATGCTTACAATCAATCCTGTCACCCTGTTTTGGCTTGACGTTGAGTTCTGGGACATCCTGTATATAGGCTTAGTGCACCTATTCCTGATCCGTACAAATACTTGTCCTACCAAGTCTCACCTAGTCTCGATTACAATTTATACATTAGTCTTTAATCTTTAAATATATACTTTAAAGTCACATCTCAAATTCACTGAATTACGATTATGTAGATTATTAGATTAACGTTAGATAGCCTTTTTATTCACCCACCTGTATTGGAGTAAAGTACCTGTATTGGAGTAAAGCACCTGCAAGGAGATGAGACAGTCTATTTCTTGGCTATAAAATAACACTTGAACTCTTACAAATTATAAGAGCAGATCATTTTATTTATTTATTTACACTTTCTGTACACTAATACAAAAGTAACAAAAACAGATTTGAGAGACGGCCTTATCGCTAACGCAGCAATAACTTCTTGGCAACATTGGGCTCAGGATTAGCATAGAAAGTGTGGGAAAGTGTCCAAAAAAATTAAAAAAATAATAATAATAATAATACGACGACCGTCTGGTGTAGTGGTGCGAGTAGTTGCCTCAACACCGGCAGTAGTAAGTTGGATTCCCGCTCGGCAGATATTTTTCCTTGTGCGTTTTCCCACCATGCCTCGGAGAGCACGTAAAGCCGGCGGTCCCGATTCTTGTCATAGACATCTGATAACGACCGTTACTCATGGTAGGGAAATAATCTGCCAACCAGCGGTGGTGCAGCATGGTGGATTAAGCTCCAACCCTTCTCCTATTTGGAGGAGAGGCGTTTGCCCAACAGTGGAAAGTTTACAGGCTGATTTAGTTCAGTTCAATAATAATAAAAAAGAGGGAAACAATAGATACATATATGAATGTATACATATATACATCTAGATACATACCAATGCATAAATACATATATCTACAAATACATACACACACATCATAAACAACGTGATAAATTAAAACGAATGTCTTAGGTCCTGTTTCACCGGTGACTGATAAAGTTTATCCGGCACATTACTTACTGATCGGCTTTATCATCAGATGGTAAAACAGGTCCTTAGGAACTGTTTTATCTCAACTAATAAGCTACAATTTTTATATTCAAAGGTTGCGAAAAGAAATATCTGACAGGTAAAGAAAAAATTGATGGTGAAAAAGAAAAATAAATCATAAACTTGTATATGACGTATAACGTTATCTCATAAGCACATTAAAAATTTTAAAAATTAAAGAAGAATCATTGACCACAAATATCAATAAACCGAGTACTAATCGAGTATCAAACTCTTCTGAGAACTCAACGTGTATAAAACCTCGCGCTTCCCATACTAAATAAATAGTATTTTACGGAACTAATTTTGGTATGACTTGCTGAAGCTAAGGAATTATATAAAAAAGCTACCGCCCTCAAAAATGCTCCCCTTCCATAGGCTATAGAATAGTGAACCGGGTAAAGTAATAAAAACACCCTTCCGCAATTTTTTGTGCAACTTACATCTATATACATTAAAGCACTTCTAAAAGCTAATCGGCCGAAGTTGAAAAACAAACTTTAGGGTTTCAGATTTCAAAAAGAGATTAAAGGATTTCTTATACTTTGATTTATGGCCATTTCGTTTTCATTGCAATGTAAAAAAAAAAACAAACAAGCCTACCTGCAACATCATCTGCGTTAATTTTGCATAGAATAAATAGGTTCCGTTCACAATTCATGGGTCCAAATTTTTTTGCGCGAGCTCCTCGTTCATTTTCGAAAATAAAATTAGCCTAAGTAACTCCTTATAACATTATTTATTTACCAATTAAAGTCCTATCAAAATCGGCCCAACCGTTGAAAAGATTAACTTAGTTACTTCCATAGTTGTCATGTCTTGCCAAGGTGTAGTACGCAACATATTTTAATAAAATCCCACAAACTATTTTACAAATGCCAATTGATACATTTAAAGTTTATAATAAAAATTATTTAATAGCAAAAGCATTTTACTGTACATGATTATATAAATGACAAGGATGTGGGTTTAGTGGCACTGTCTCTCGTTCAGTACATATGACTGAATTTATAATCTTTGAGTTATCTATTGACTGTTTTTTTTTTAAACTTGAGTTTCTTACCGGTTGGCGGTTCTTCTCAACAGAATCGGCGATATAGCTTCACATCAACTATAATTAATTAAAATATATACACTTTGTAAATGATGATTCTAATATGTTGGTGAAACTTAGTTGAATAAAGAAATTTTTGATTTTATGTGATTTTACTGAAACAAACCAACTTTTTAATCTCATTTAATTTTTTTTTTTCCTAAAAGAAGCCAACTCGTACTTCTTATTTATAAATTCTAATACAGGACTAGGACTAACACAGGTATTTTTTGAACCCCATTAGAAAAACTTTTGTTAGACACTTGTATTCGTATAATATTATATTACCTGATATGTATAAGAAGAATGCTTTTCCTGCATTTTAACTCGATATTAAAAATTAAGTAATGTTAAACATTGTCCGGTGATACGGAACCGTGTTCTTGTGCAAATCTGACTTAGATACACTTCCTTTTACTCATCAGAATAAATTTACATAGGAAATCTTAAGCTTTACATAATTAATGTAAACCTAACATCGTATCTCAGAACAACTGAAATATAGGTCGCGCGTGCCTGTTAATAATTTTTATTTACATTTTTACACATAAGTAACAAGTTTGTATCAGAGCATCGTATATAATAAAAAATTACATTATGTAATTTTTCTATCTTTTACAAACTTTTATTATTTTCTTATTAAGGTTTTTTTTTTATTTCAATTTCAGTAATTTATTTCATTTCATTGGCCAATATAAACTTTATTAAAATGTTTTATTTTTCGCGTCATTTCGGGGTTTTTAGGGTTCCGTAGCCAAATGGCAAAAAACGGAACCCTTATGGATTCGTCATGTCTGTCTGTCTGTCCGTCCGTATCTCACAGGCACTTTTTCCGAAACTATAAGAACTACTGTTGAAACTTGGTAAGTAGATGTATTCTGCAAACCGCATTAGCATTTTTACACAAAAATAGAAAAAAAAAAAACAATAAATTTTGGGGGCTCCCCATACTTACGAACTGAAACTCAATTATTATTTTTTTTCATCAAACCTATACGTGTAGGGTATCTATAGATAGGTCTTCAAAAATGATATTGAGATGTCTAATATCATTTTTTTCTAAACTGAATAGTTGTTGCGCGAGAGACACTTCCAAAGTGGTAAAATGTGTGTACAAGGGTAACTTCTAAAATAAGAGACGGATAAAACTAAAAAAAATATATGGTTTATATTACCATGCAAACTTCCACCGAAAATTGGCTTGAACGAGATCTAGTAAGTAATTTTTTTTTATAAAAGAAATACACTATTATTAAAACATTGATCAAAGTTACAACGAACTACAAGAAGAACAACCTTTATTTGAAAAAAAATTCTACCAAAGACATACACGACGACTTGGTGCCGATGGTGGCGGAATCATTGGAGAACTCTACTCCTCCATATTCCACAGTTGTACGCTGGGCAAAGGAGTTTAAGCTGGGCAGAACATCCACTAAAGATGAAATTCGCGTGGGACGCCCATCCACGTCTTTCACTGAAGACAATGTGAAAAAAGTCGAAGATGTTGTTATGGCAGATAAAAGAGTGACCATCATACATATAACTGAGAAGATAGGGATCTCATATGGTAACGTTCAAAGAATCTTTACAAACGAATTGCGTATGAAAAATGTCTCGACGCGTTGGGTACTCGTACCCAAAATGTTAACTGACGAACAAATAAAGAAACGAGACAACATTTCGAGAGCGAATCTCGAGAAGTTCCAAACTTTTTTTTTCTAGTGTTTTGTGACAGTACGAGACTTGGATTCACCATTTTGAACCTGAAAATTTCGGCGTCCTTATCGACGCCGAAGAAATTTAAGTTCGACTGGAAAGGTTATTACCTCGGTTTTTTGGAACACTGAAGGAATAATTATGGTGGAATACTTAGAAAACGAAACACAGGCTCACACGACATCCAAATAAGATGATTGCGGGAAACCCTTAAAAAAAAGATGGGGCAAACTGAGAGCTGGAGTGCTATTTCACCAAGTCACACCAACTCACAAAGCGGCAGTTGCGATAGCTGCCATTCAAGAAACGATTCGCATTACTTGAACACACCCTATTCGCTAGATTTGGCCCACAGTGACTTTTACTTCTTTCATCGACTCAAAGAACATCTCCAGGATAAAAATTTACAGACGATAGCGAAGTGATGGTCGCTGTTGAGGCGTTTTTGGGAGAGTCAAGACAAAGAATTTTTTTCTAAGGAAATCCTAGGTTTAGAAAAAAGACGGACTAAATATTGACTTGTTAGGAGCCAGCCGCAGTGAATGGATGAATGTACATTTATTTTAACCTTAAATTCGTTATTTTGAGAATAATTTTAGACGAGAGACTTTTACGTATTCGTAAAATGGGTGGTTGAATGTTTGTTATTATTAATTTTAATAAAAAAAAATGCTTAATATATTAAGTCTGCTTTATAAGTTAAAATAAAATTTAATAATCTTAGTACTACTAGGAATATGCTCCAGTTACCATTAAAAATCATTTTCTTTTAATGTCTAATTTCTTTTCTAATACCACAAAGACAAACAAATATATTATGTAAATACTTAAAGGATGCTGAAGGTAAAACACAACATAGGTTGCTCTTAAACGAAAAAGTTTTATTGTAATACTTATCAACTACACATAAATCACAATAACAATAATGGTTATTCAGTGTAAACTCTTAACCTAATCATATAAACATAACCCCAGACATACATGTTATTGTACTTACTAAGCAAATACACATCACCTAACAAGGTTTTTATGTATAACGCACACATACAATATTTTCTTGAGGTATCTGTTTAGATATCGAGAATACTTTAAAAAGAAAAACAGTAAAAATCGGAAATACAAACATACCACTGAAGTAATAAAAATTCGAAAATATTTTACATCTGCAGACTAAATAATTAACTGTACCCACGAAGTATAGGTATCAGGAGTGCGAACGGTATGAGATCTTTCACGTTAAAAAACATAATATACTAAAAATAATAATGATAAACCCAGATCATAGTTCTTTTTTGCCACTGGCTGCTCAAGTATTCACGAATTACCGATACTAAATATTTGTCCCCTAAATTGATGCCGTTCTTTCAACATTATGTTCGCACTCCTTGTATCTATACTCCGTGACTTTTCCTTTCGTTCGATTAAATAATAACTGGAATTAAGCATGTTATTGTTATCTGTAAAATATTTTATACTCTATCCACACATAACAGACGTCTATATTGATATACTTTTTGCACTAATATACTATTTGAGCATAATCATAGATTCTATTAACCCTTTAGCTACCAGGAGAAAGAAAGAGAAACCACTCAAGAGAAAAACGCTCAGATCTTATAAACAACTGTAATTGTTGCCGGACCAATAACATCTTCCATTTATTTTATTGTTGTATAACATTATACATCTATGTGCAGTACGACTTGTTAGAGCAGTTATCATAAACTAGCTGTGCCCCGCGGTTGCACCCGCTTTAATATGAGGGAAAAACGTACTTAAATATTTTTAATAAATTATTACCGAGCCGAAGGGGTCTCAGGTTTGATTCCTGGGTCGTTCAATGTATTATTGAGTTTTTTTATTTTTCGAAAATTCTCAGTAAAAGAGTGATACTATATTTACTTTAAAAGTAGAACTATAGTTAAAAAATGTCTCGAGAAGAGGAATAATAATGGACGCAACGGAAGCTCTCAAAAAAGATTATTTTTTCCCGTTTTTGTAACATTTCTTATTATTGTTCAGCCCCTATTGATCGTAGCGTGATGTTATATAGCCTATAGCCTTCCTCGGTAAATGGGCTATCCAACACAAAAAGATTTCTTCAATTCGAACCAGTAGTTCCTGAGATTAGCGCGTTCAAACAAACAAACGAACTCTTTAGCTTTATAATATTAGTATAGATATAGATTAATAATGAACATCCGTCACATGTTTGTGACACCGAGCCCAGCAAAGAAAATCGGGTCGTTACATACATGTGACGCTGGTAGCGAAAGGGTTAATAGTTTTCATTAGTAGTATTCATAAAACGTAGTAATAATAAAGTTTTACATTTGAAGGAATCCTACTGTTTAATTTGTTTAATGAATCATACAAATATACATCATACATTTCAATATCAAAATACTACTTATCTCATGTTAGAGTGGGTTGCGCATTTTCACTAAACTTACCCCTATCCACTTACAAAAAAAAAAAATCGTTAGAACTAAATAATTTATAGCCATAAAATTAAAAACATTAAACACTAAATTATATCCTCGAGTTGCTTTTCTCTAAATAATAATTTTTATTTAGACAATTTAAGATACATAGCACTACTTTAGAATAGAATTTTTGACAACATGAATGTGTGAAACATAAAAAAAATACATCTTTAAACATTAAACTATTCACTTGAAAGTTAATTTTATGATGGTACGAGAAGACCCTAGTTGTCTTATTTTTAGGGTTATATATTTTATTGCAAAATTTCATTCTTTTACTGACTCAATTATACATATCTCAAATTTTTTTTTAATATATGCAGCTTTCATTATTTTTTTTTTTACTTGAATTTTAAAGATAAATTTACTTTGAAAGATCATCTATTTTAAACCACAATTGGTTGGTTTTGGTTTACATTTTGTCCACTATCTCAATAAAGTTCTGTTATATTTAAATATTACATTATTTTGTATATTTCACACAAAATCTGTTGAAAAGAAATTTCACTAAATATAACAAACATGCACAAAAAAGTTTAAAAATTATGACGTTTTTGATAAACAGCACATAACATTTTTACTTTCTAATCCTTTTAACATTATTAAAGTTACGACGCATAGTATATACATATACACTTTTAAAGAAAAAAAAAAATGATTAAGACTAAAAACTTGAGTGGAATTGATGTACGTTCATACAAAAATGCACTGTATTTATTTTGTGAGGAATTTCCTTGATTTCCCTAATGTCATCACATCCAAGTTTGATGAAATTAAGACCACTTTTAAAATATTCCCATTCAAACACAAGATTTTATAGAAATAAAATAATGCTATGTTTAATCTTTAGCGATCATCCTAAAATCTAGTATATAACATTTTTATTAATTTTAGTTTGTATTGTAAAATTACATTAACAAAATATTTTAAACATAGCTAACACAATAGTTTTTTTACATAATCTTATTATTATTTTTATATAAAGAAAATTATTATTATTGTAAGTTTAAGAGAAATGGCCTAACTATTACATTTACTTATCAAGTCGTTAAGTAAATATTTCAAACAAACACATTAACCTTATACGGTCAGTTTTAATAACTGTTTTTTTTTTCAGATATTTATACTCTCTGTAAAACGTTTAAAAAAATGTATAAAGACTATAGTTTCTGCGCCTTTAAAATTCCATATGTACATTTTGTTAGTTCTTTCATTTTATCTATATTTGATAGTTCTTTTTATGTTATTCGAACTAGAAACAAGCGTGATAAATAAATAACAAATTTTTATTTCCTTTTTTTTCCACACAATAATTACAAATAGAATTTCTCAGACAAGGCAACATTGTAAAAAAAAGCACACAATAATTATCTATCAATAATTATAAAATATTTTGTTTATTAAAACTGACCTTTAAATTTGTCATAAACAATAGGTATCAGTCTATCAGAGTAGTCATCACATAAGCTTCCACGCATAGTAAGTTATTTGGAAAAGTGGTAACCAATTATTAATTTATTTCAACAGTGGTACTCAAAGAGTTTATACATTTCTATTTTTTCTTTATTAATGTGGTCAAAATGTTTGATTGAATTTGCGGAGAATATACCTTACATTTTGACTCAAAACCACCTTCAGTATTTTATGAATAAAACTTTTTTATATCATATTAAAATAATTTTGCAACAAACTTACACTTGATACTAGGGATGGCGATCTCTGATCAATTTTTGGCTCGAGAATCGAAGAATCGATTTCTCGAGCCAAAAAGATCGATTTTTGGATCGATATTTGGTACTGAATCAATCCAGTGAATCAATATTTTTCCCTCGATTATCGACATTAGATTTTTATGCTTTATTAAAAATATTATCAATTAGCTTACGAAAAGTTATACAAAAGGATAATAAAAATTTCAGTTAGTAGAACATACACATGTATACATCGCTCTTAGCGATAAGACCGCTTTTGTACATCTTTCTTTTTATGTACCAATTTTGTTTTGTGTGTTTCTTTATGGTGTACAATAAAGAGTATTTATTATTATTATTATGTATGTATACAACAGACGAGCTTAATGCTAAAAGTAATTTTTACAATTAAAAACAGCACCGATTTCCAATTAATTTTTCTAAACACTCGTTAATAGATTAAAAAGATCAATTTTTGAGAAATCAATCTTTTAGACTTAGATTTTTTTTAAGAATCGATTCATCATGTTGCGATTTGAGTTGAATTAAAAATCGATCTTTTTTGAGAAGAATCGCCATCCCTACTTGATACTGTGTAGACATTAGTCGCTGAACATATGAGTAACTTTACTTTTAACTTATACTACTTAATATCAAACTCACCGTACATTGATTTCTCTGTACATATTTAATAATACATTCACATTTGCGGTAGAAACTCGATTGGTGTTGCAAAGTTGAAGTCTTCGGGGAACAGTTTGGCTGCAAAGGGATACATGAGTTTGTATGATTGTCGGATAGTAACATCGGCCACACCAGCAATATCACCGATTTCTTTTTGACTTCGTTTGTCTGCAGATGCCTGGAATAATAATATGTAAAGTGTAAAAAAAAAGTGTAGGGTGTTTATTTCACTTTTACATATTCAAAGAGTCCATTATAAATAACAATTACACATTACTTCCATATAACTTAAACATACTATATTAAATATACTGTTTTGTGCATTGCTCTAGTTTCATGGGTTCGATTTCCACACCGAGTGTAAGTTTAATTTTTTTATATGCATTATGTATTTATTTACAAAAAAATATCATTAATATATATAGCAGTCAGCTATTACCTAAAACATAGGCATTAAGTTTCCTTCTTAGGAACAGACAACTGTGTATATTACAAATTATTATTATTATATATTATAATTTTTAGACTTATATTTTCATGTACAAATTAGTTATATAATACTTGTAACAATAATTTTACCTGTGATGCCATATAAATAGCAGCAGCAGCAACAGATATGGGACTTCTTCCAGATACAATATCTAATTCGCCTGCTTTCCTAGCAATATGAGTCGCTGCTCTCTGTACAGAGTTTGGTAATCCCAAGTTTGAGCAGAAACGAGACATAAAGTCAGCAGTAGTGATCAAATCCACTGAAGTTTCCAATGCCTTGAGAATGAGTTTGAAACATCTACCAATTTCCTTTTTACTGATCTTGCTAACCGCACAGATTTCTTTGAAAGTACGTGGTACACCCTCTTGACGACAAGCAATATATAAACATGCGGATGCTATTGCGTCATTTGCTCTACCTTTCAAATTTTTACCATCATGAACCTGTAACACAAAAAAATATATCCATAATTAATTATAGTGAAAATATTTAGTCGTAATAAAACATAATTTTACATTGAATGAAACTTAAAATGTTCAATAATAAAAGTACAAATTTAAGTATTCAGTTTTGTACAGCAAAATCTGCATATGACAATGAAAATATATATACATAATATATACATATATATATATATATATATACAGATAACATATACGCCAAAGAGTTGGTGTATTTGTTTCAAATTGCTAACTTCAGGACATACTGGGTCAATTTTATACATCCGTTTTCTTCAGAAGCTGATTTAAGTATGTAGGTAGGATAAAAGCTGTAAAACAACATTCTTCGATTCATTGGAGGGAAGCAAAAAATATAAACGGAGGTAAAATAACGAAACTTATCTAGTCTCATAAAAATACCATCATAAGAAACAATGAGTACAAACACTGATTAACTTGAATTGTTTCGTTTTACGTGTGCTTATGGTAACTACTCTGCTTCTATGAGTTGTAGCAGGATGTTAAAGACTTTGACTTTTTTTAATAGACTCAATTACAATACAGATGAAAACATGACATGAATTTTTACTTTTCTGATTTTTTAAAAGAGGTTACTAAGATCCGTAAATTAGCAGGGTTTAAAAAAAACTCTTGCTTTATTATATTAGAATAAAAACATGAAAGGAGGTATCATTGTTACAACAGTAAGCCTGTATAAATTAATTAAATATAGTGGCAGATGGTCATATAATATATTATACAATAATATACAAAAATAAAAAGAATTGGATGTAATTGTAAAATATTTAATTTTATTTAAGAGCCTAAAATTTTAAAATTTGTTACTCCTGAATCTAATACCAAAATGTTTCTCTTCCTTGTATTGATGAAAAAAACTTGTTAAAAATATGTTAAATTTAGTACATGATTTTGATAAAAACATTGAACAAGAAAATTTTGTAGTTATATAATTTTGTTCACCAGCACATTTGTAATTTATTTATAGTCAAGTAGTAATAGTACTTTCAATTAATATTCAAAGAAAAAAACACAATTTTTAAAAAATACGTATATACAAATACTTATGTCATATTTATAAAAAATAAATACAGGTAAAAACTAAGTCTGATAAAGTTAAAAATTGGTTATTATCAGTACTGTTTAAAGTATTGGGGTCAAATAGAATATTACCAATGACTTTTTGCATTGCAATTATTTACAAACACACATTTGCATTTGAAACATTGGTTAAGAGTATTTGCTTTTTCATTTTTTTATATAGTAGAAAAAATTGTTATGAAATTTTTTTAACATAAATTTACATATAATTTATGAATGTCTACATTAATAATTCTCATATATTAAGCATTATAAATACAAGTTATCAGTGTTAGTTTCTATGAATATAACTTTTAATAGCACGAAAAATGCAATATGATGTGTATGACCTTCCCATTATTAGCTTAACATTTGCTTAAGATATCAAATACAGCCAAAACGCAGAAAAGAAATGTATTAAAATAATGATAATTATAATATATAAATGATTACCTGTTTAAACAAATTATTAGCTCTGTCCACAATAGTTTTTGGTAGGTTTATACGATCTGCCATTGTGTTTATTTCTCTAAAAGCATTTATAAGAGCTCTGTCCGTACTGCTAATGTTCCTCCTATTTTGGTACTTTGATACTCCGAAGCTATCGAAAGATGCATCTCCTCGACCAGGACCGATGATTGTGGAGAGGTCACCACCAGACAGAAGTGGATTTTCAGGACCACCAACACGAGATGGATCAACACCTGACTTCTCATTACTGAAGGTACGCCATTCAGAACCAACATCGATTACTCTGTAATGGTTTTATGACACTTTTTTATTTCTTTTTATTTTTTGTCATTGCTAAATGTCCAATGGCTACATTGTCTGTTTAATTTATTAGAATTCATAATAGATTATACTTTCTATATATAATTACACTGCACATACAATTGGTAATTTTACTACTCTAATACACATTTAACAATACTATAACAAACAAAAAAAATTACATGTGTTTAAATAGTTATGCAAAATGTAAAATCAATGCATGCAACTGATAGTTTCGAAATTACATACAATCCTTATACAATTATAATTGGCCCTGACATATAAAGCCCTCTTGTGATGCACTGGTAAGTACCAACGACAAATGCAGCGACTATGCTATTTTGTGTAAAATTACAATAATTGCTACTTACCTATCGCCCACAACGAGACCGCATTCTGAGCAGATCATGTCACCCGCTCTATAATCCTCAATGAGCGGTGCATCGGGATGAGCATAGCACACCACCTTGTTCGCCTCAATTCTAAAACCACAAAGGAAAGTATATTGAAAAATATTAGAAATCTCAACACAACGTAACTAGCACAAGCAATTTTAGCAAACTTTATACCATCACACCCATAAACTTACGTAAAGCCAGTTTGCATATAAACATATTTCTGGTATATAATAATTGAATAACTTCGATACGATAAAAACAGAATTAAAAATAAATTCGAAAAACAGACCTCGACGTGCTCGCCATGATTGTCAAGTTGTAAAACAGACGTCAGACAATTTATCGACCAAAGATAACTTCAGTTGTTGTTGACAATAATATTTTCAACCGAATATTGCAACAGAATCTAGGTATTTGGTGTTCCAAAGCTAAATATAAGCAACATAATTTGAGAGGTATTATTCTGCAGATTTCTTAACCTATTTTAAGTACCACAAAACCTGAAAATAATTTATATAGTTATAATAACAATATGTTTCATGTACTAAAATTAAATTAATACTTGGCGTGGAAGTGATTCAGCGATAACCAGGGATGTCAGACGTACCAGTTTCTTGGTACACATACCAGTTTTTAGGGTCGCGTACCATGTACCAAGATTATTAACCCTGGTACGCAAAAAATACCAAGATTTGGCCGTGGACCAAGATACGTACTCGGTCGTCGATTCCATATTAGAGCTAAAAAAAGAAGACCTAAAACAAAAAAAAAAAAAGATCATTGAATCTATATATAGCTAAAAAAAAAAGGTCGTCAATTTCACATGACCTAAAAAAAAAAAAAAAAAAGGTCATCGGTTGTACATATCCCAAAAAAAAAAGGTCATCGCTTTTACATATCGATATATTATATCAATGTTGGCAACACAGCTCAGGCGTACCAGTTTTTCGTCATCAGTACTAACTTTTCAGCCTGCTCGGTACCAGGAATTTTAAGTGGCCGTCTGACATCCCTGGCGATAACACACCACTTAACCACTTAAGCAAAGAACTATTATTATTATTATTATTATTATATATTCTTTATTGTACACCACACATAAAATAAAATATTACAAAAAAAATGTATGAGAGTATCAAAAATGCACAAAAAGGCGGCCTTATCGCTCAATAGCGATTTCTTCCAGGCAACCTTAGGGTAGGAATTTGAGAAGAAGAAATAGGTAGGTGGTGTATAATAAACATACAATAAAAATATACAGTAAACCCTAGACTAATATATATATATATATATATACATACATAAATAATAAAAATACATGCAATAAGTACTAATAAATAAATATATAAATACAATTATGTCATATTGAGAGATAGATAATAATCTTTTACAAGTTTTTTAAATGTTATAATACTCTGAGCCTTACGAATATGTAGGGGTAGAGCATTCCACAAAAGAATAGCCTGAACAACAAATGAGCGATGATAATATTTGGTCTTATGTACAGGCATTCTGAGAGTCAGGTTTTCGGACGAACGTAGCACTTTACTGTGATCTCCAATGAATTCAAACTTGTCCTTCAAATAAGGAGGACTGGTTGGATTAAATAATACACAGTACAGAAGGGAAAGGATGTGTAGATTCCGGCGAAGACGGATAGGTAACCATTTGAGCTTAGAGCGAAATTCAGAAATGTGGTCGAATTTGCGTAACCCAAACACGAACCGGATGGCAAGGTTTTGAAGCCGCTCAAGTTTATTAAGTTGATCTTCGGTTAGGTTAGTATAGCTTGCGTCAGCATAATCAAGGACGGACAGAAGGAGAGATTGTGCTAGCATAGTTTTAGTTGAAATAGGTAAAAAAGATTGCAAACGCCTCAATGAGCTTATAGCCGCAAATGTCTTTTTACTCAATTCTTTTATATGATTAGTCCATGACAAGTTTGGGTCTAAGTATATGCCTAGATTTTTTACAGAGGTACAGTAAGGTATTACAGAAGTACTATACGCGACAGAAGAAAGATTTTTCCAGTCAATTCTCGATATCATATTGGTGCTACCTATGATAATGGCTTGCGACTTACTAGGATTAATTTTGAGTCCGTAGGATTTACTCCATTGACATATTGTTGCTAAGTCATTGTTAGTGTTTATCACGGCAGAAGAAAGATTATCGAGACTTGACTGCGTATAAATTTGTAAGTCGTCTGCATACATATGGTAGAGAGAAGTTATTTTTTGGGAAATAGAATTTATGAAAATCGCGAACAATAAAGGAGACAACACGCCACCCTGAGGTACGCCAGCTCGGACTTCACACCACGAAGAGAACGAGTCGTCGATTTTTATTCTCTGTTGGCGCTCTCCGAGATAGCTTTGAAACCAACCAACTATTTTATAGTTACTATTAGTTTGTTTGACAATTTTAGGTATTGTTATCCTCAGAATTTTATAAATTAATTAGGAAGGAATAGTTTTCATCAGTTTTATCATAACATTTTAATTAAATTATTAAGAAATAATGTTTAAGCTCAAAACACTATGATTGTACCTGCTCGCTAAATAAAAATGAAACGCGTTAATTTCTTTGTTTTTCTTGAATACATTAAAAGCAGATAAAAGTTTAGTATTGAGTGTGACCCCCTCTTGCTGAAATCACAGCTTGCATTCGTCTGGGCATGCTAGTGAGTATATCTTTTATGGTTTCTTGGGGAATACGTTCCCACTCCGCGGTAATCACATTCTTTAGCTCTCTGATGGTCTGCGGAGCCGGCTGCACTGATCTCACTCGTCGCTTCAGAACGTCCCAGACATGCTCTATGGGATTGAGGTCCGGACTTCTAGCTGGCCAGTCCAAACGACGAATTCCGACTTCTAGCATATACGCATCCACACCGCCAGACCGGTGGGCGCGAGCGTTGTCGTCCATAAAAATTGAGTTTTCGCCAAGAGCGGTTAAAGTGGGTTGTGCATAAGGAATTAGAACTTCCGTTATGTATCGGTGTCCAGTCAGTGTACCGTTTTCGATGAAGACTAACTCCGTACGATCCATAGAATTTATTCCTGCCCAAAACATAACAGAGCCCCCTCCATAAGGTGTGATTTCTTCAAAACATGCCTCTGCAAAGCGTTCTCCTCGTCTACGTAGCACTCGCCGACGTCGGTCTTCACCATGCAGAGATATCCTAGCTTCATCGGAGAACAATACTCTATCCCAGTCTTCATGAGTCCATGACACACAATTTCGGGCGAAGCTAAGCCTGGCAACTCGATGTCCACGGAGTAATTTAGGGCCGCGTGCCGGGCGATGACTGTGTATATTAGCAGCGAGATGCCTCCTCCTGACCGTCCATAGACTAATTTGCACATTTCTTACTTCTTCGAGGGTGTTCTTGAGGTCCACATAAGAAGATTTGCGATTTCTCAACGCTTGACTAACTAGAAAACGATCATCCCGTGGTTCGGTACATGTCTTTCTGCCAGAACCAGGCCTTCTCTTGACGGAACCGGTCTCTTGATAGCGCTGCCAGGTCCTTTGAACTGTCGACCGACTCACATTTAGCCTCTGAGCCACGAAGCATTGACTGCAACCTTCTTCAAGCAGCGCAATAATTTTGCTCGCTTTTATTACTGTGGCGACTTGCGTATCCGAACAAACACTGTTCCCATGCGCGACTAGCGTATCCGAACGCAGCGCATAAATATAACATTATCTGTATACGTTATATAATCTGTACCACTGTATGTCATACCTATGGATTATGTATTGTAATAGATATATCTCATAACACCTCTGATAACGCCGCATGTCTACGTTTTGTAACTTGTTCCAAAATCGACAATACAAAAACGATCCAACAAAGTCTACGTCGTGTTATCATTGTGTAATACCCCTTCGAACACCGCACACCAAATTGGTGACCCCTGACGTGCGCTTCGAGGGATCTACGAGTATCAACACACGACGGCGTCCGCGAAAACCAGCGAGTCATCCTGAACCGGCGTCCGCGCGCCTTTCGCTTTGGAACCGCCACAGCGACTCACCTGAGTTATTCCCAGAATAACGCATCGTGCATTAACAATCACCACGTGCTATTATCACCCGCGACATCAACACGTGTTACAATTAACCGCGAGTGCACCACGTGTTACTATCACCCGCGACATCAACACGTGTTACAATTAACCTCGAGTGCACCACGTGTTACAATCATCCACGAGTTCACCACGTGCCACAATCACTCGCGAGTGCAACACGTGTTACTATCACTCGCGACATCAACACGTGTTACAATTAACCGCGAGTGCACCACGTGTTACAATCATCCACGAGTTCACCACGTGCCACAATCACTCGCGAGTGCAACACGCGCTACTATCACCCGCGAGTGCATCGCGCGAATCAACCACGCTTGCATCTCGCCAACCAGTTTCACCACGCCTGCATCAAACGCCCTGCATCGTCGTGAGTGCTTCGAACGATCTGCATCGTGCATCACCACGCCTGCATCGATCGGCGTGGATTGTCACGCTTACATCGGAGGCCTGCATCGTGCACTTGCATCTGGCGGCATTTGGACTGTAATTGTGTGAATTGTGTGAACTGAGCGATAAACCTATCTCAATTGTGTGTGCGTCATGTGTTTAGTGCATATATTCCGGCATCACTCAGAACTATAATTACTAGATATATATAGATTAAGCATAAGACCCTAGATAATCATTAATTTAAGGCGTAGTTTAATATTTATATTTAAATTTCTTAATTTGTAACACCACATCTGATTCTATTAACTATTTTTTTCCTTTTGACAACTTTAATTTGTATAGCTTAGGTGTGGTTACAAAACTATTATCATTATCAGTGAATTTAAATTGTAATTTAATCAATTATTATCACCATGGACAGTATAGAAGAGCGTTTTGCAGCATTACAGGCACAAAACCTTGAGCTTCAAGCCATGGTGAATAATCTGCAGCAACAACAGCAGCAAACGGTACCCGACCACACTACCCCCCCTTCTCAGTCAGATACCTACAATAATAGCAGAGAAGTTTTTAAGGTAGCTGCAAAATTACCCCCATTTTGGCAAGATCGACCCGCGACCTGGTTTGCACAGGTAGAATGTCAATTTAACATTGCTGGCATAGTCACGGACCAGACCAAATATGATTATGTGGTCGCACAGTTAGACTCACGCATCATAGGGGAGGTTGAGGACATAGTCACCCAGCCTCCACTCAATAATAAATACCTAACGCTGAAGGCGGAATTGATACGCCGTCTTTCATCCTCCGAGGAGCAGCGGGTCCGCCAACTGATTAACGAGGAGGAGCTGGGTGACCGGCGCCCATCGCAGTTCCTGCGCCATTTAAGATCTCTGGCAGGGGTAACCCTGTCAGACGAAAATATACTGCGTCAACTGTGGATGCGCCGACTGCCTCAGCACCTACAGGCGATATTAGCCGCTCAGGCTGAACTGTCGCTGGAGAAGGTGGCGGAGCTGGCAGACAAAATCTTGGAGGTGTCTCCCAGCACCCCTGCGCCCCGCCCACTCACCGGTAAAGTATGTTCCACGCAGGACATTTCAGCCCGCCTGGATGAGCTTTCAAGGCAGGTGGCCGCCTTGACCACCAGTCGCCGCGCCAGGAGCCGAAGCCGTTCACGAGCAAACACACCAGCATCATCACCCGAACGAAAGGCGCTATGCTGGTATCACAGGACCTTCAAGGACAAGGCTTCGAAATGTCTCTCTCCTTGCAAGTGGAATCAGGCGGAAAACCAGAAGGGTTGTCAGTAGCGTCGGCAGCTGACAACCCCTCCTCGAGCCGCCGACTATTCGTCACAGAGTTAGTGTCGCGCCGCCGTTTCTTGGTAGACACTGGCTCTGATCTGTCCTGCTACCCGCGTCGATGGCTCTCTTCTCACCACCAGGCTACCGATTATATGCTGTACGCTGCCAACAGCAGCAACATACAGACGTACGGTACCATTCGACTCTGCCTTAACATTGGTCTGCGCAGAAACTTCTCGTGGAACTTCATCATTGCAGACGTGAGTACAGCCATTATAGGAGCGGACTTTCTGGCTCATTACCATCTTCTGCCCGACTGCGCAGGCAAGCGTCTGCTAGACGGGGAGACTGGTCTCCAGTGCAGCGCCATCATCGCTTCTGTCGAGCAGAACAGCATCAAAACCGTCTCCTGCAGTGATCCGAATCCACGGTTCCTGCAAATTCTTGCGGAGTTCCCCACAATATCGAGACCATCAGGAACACCAAGGGAGGTAAGACACGACACCCTTCATTATATAAAGACCACTGAAGGCCCCCCTGTTTCCTGTCGTCCTCGACGTCTTGGCCCTCTAAAACTACAAGCAGCCAAAAAGGTTTTCGAGGAGATGGTACAGAACGGTACTGCCAGACCCTCAAAGAGCCCATGGGCCTCACCCTTACACATGGCCCCGAAAAAAGACACCACATGGCGTCCGTGTGGTGATTACCGAGCGCTCAACGCTCGGACTGTACCCGATCGATACCCGGTTCGCCACATTGGGGACATTTGTAACAATATAGCTGGCTGCACGATTTTCAGTACGCTAGATTTGGTAAAAGCTTACCAGCAAATCCCCGTGGCTCCCGACGACGTGTGTAAAACCGCCATCATTACCCCGTTCGGCCTGTATGAGTTCCCATTCATGAGCTTTGGACTCCGGAATGCGGGACAGACGTTCCAACGTTTCATTGATCAGGTCGTCGCGGGACTTGACTTTTGTTTTGCATATGTCGACGACATCCTTGTTTTCTCCAAGGACGAAACCGAACATTCGGAACATCTCCGTATTCTGTTCCAACGACTTGGTGACTACGGGGTGACAATCAACCCCGCAAAATGTACTCTTGGTGTATCCGAGGTAACCTTTTTAGGGTGCCGCATCAACGCCGAAGGAACGCGGCCACCAGAAGAACGCATCCAGGCGTTGAGAGACTTTCCGCCACCCAAAACCGTTCAGGGTTTGCGTCGGTTCTTAGGTATGGCTAACTATTACCGTAGATTCCTACCCAAGGCCGCGCGTGAACAGGCCCCTCTGGTGGATGCGATCGTCGCCGTCAATGGAAAAGGCAACAAGCCAGTCTCTTGGACGCCCGAGCTGCTTAAAGCTTTCGAAGCTTGCAAACAGAGCCTGTCCACCGCTACGCTACTCGCGCATCCTGTTTGTGATGCTCCGCTCGGTTTATTCACTGACGCGTCGAGCGCTCACATAGGAGCATGCCTGCAGCAGCGTGTAAACGGCATATGGCGACCTATCGGTTTCTTTAGCCGGAAACTGACGCCACGACAAGCCGAGTGGCCGGCGTACTATAGAGAACTGCTGGCGGTGTACGAAAGCGTACAGCACTATCGGCATATTCTTGAGGCACAACATGCCACAATATATACCGATCATAAGCCCTTAGTGTATGCTTTCAAACAACGCCGGGAACGCCTACCTCCCGCACAGCTAAACCAACTCTCCTTCATCTCGCACTTCACAACTGATGTCGTTTACATCAAAGGCGAGGACAACGTCGTCGCTGACGCTATGTCGCGAGTAGAGGCTGTCTCCATCGAGGCTGACTTTGCCGATCTCGCCCAGGCACAAGAGCTCGACGACGAGTTGAAGGCGTTGCTAGCCGGTAAGTCTTTCTCGTCCCTAGACCTTCGTAAGACTGACGTTCCAGCTACCGGTTACAATCTCATCTGTGACCACTCAACTGGGAAGCCGCGACCTTATGTCCCCCCTCCGCTCCGTAGACGGGTGTTTGACAGGATCCACAACCTGAGCCATCCCGGAGTTAAGGCAACGTGTCGCCTGGTCGCGGACCGTTTCGTATGGCCGAATATCAACCGAGACTGTCGCTCTTGGGCTCGTTCATGCATTCCATGCCAACAGAGTAAGGTAACAAGGCACACTAAGACGCCTCTTGGGCATTTTTCTAATCCGACAGCGAGACTTCGACACGTCCACATCGACATTGTTGGTCCACTGCCGCCCTGTGGCTCATTCCGGTACTGCCTGACTGCCGTTGACCGTTACACTCGTTGGCCAGAGGCATGGCCCATGACAGGCATCAGCGCTGAAGAAGTCGCTAGCACCTTCATATCAGGCTGGATTGCTCGATTTGGCGTCCCTACAGTCATCACAACCGACCAAGGCCGTCAATTCGAGTCCGATCTTTTCCGACGACTTCTCCAGTGTTGCGCCACGGAAAGAACTCGCACGACCAGCTATCACCCCTGCGCCAACGGGATGGTCGAGCGATTCCACCGTCAGCTAAAGGCGGCTTTGACCTGTCACGGCGGATCGTGGCTCGAAGCCTTGCCATTGGTCCTCTTAGGAGTGCGAACCGCCCTGAAAGATGACCTGAAGTCATCTTCTGCGGAGCTCCTATATGGGGAGTCATTACGCCTCCCTGGCGAATTTGTGACGGCACCAAACGCGAACGGACGAGTCGAGGATCCTACAGATTTTGTAACGAACTTCCGGCAACGTATTGCGAAGCTCCGAGCAGTTCCAGCGTCACGACACGCTGATCCAGGTTGCTTCACTTACAAAGATTTGCCCACATCGTCTCACGCATTCCTTCGTGACGATGCCGTTCGCAAACCGTTGACGCCAGCCTATACAGGCCCACATCGCATCCTACAACTCAAAACAAAAACAGTAGTACTGGACATCAACGGGAAAAACACGGAGGTAAGCTTGGATCGGGTGAAGCCTGCTCTACTGGAACCTGACACAACGTCACATCTACCGGTGAGTCAACCTGCTTCCTTTCCACAAGCGGCCAACATCCCAGACCCCGTGGCACTTACAGCACCACCAGCTGCCGCTGATGGTTCAGATGTCACAATCTCTCGTATGCCATCTGCGCCTCCACCTGCTCCGGACTACACTACCAGGTCAGGTCGTAGGGTCCGTTTTGCCATCCCCTTTGACATATAACTCTTATTTCTCTTAATTTTCCTTTCATAAGCTTATTCTCTCCGTAGGGGGGTGGTGTGGCGACTTGCGTATCCGAACAAACACTGTTCCCATGCGCGACTAGCGTATCCGAACGCAGCGCATAAATATAACATTATCTGTATACGTTATATAATCTGTACCACTGTATGTCATACCTATGGATTATGTATTGTAATAGATATATCTCATAACACCTCTGATAACGCCGCATGTCTACGTTTTGTAACTTGTTCCAAAATCGACAATACAAAAACGATCCAACAAAGTCTACGTCGTGTTATCATTGTGTAATACCCCTTCGAACACCGCACACCAAATTACTTTATCTACCATTTTCGA